>CM053792.1:533992051-534719551 GCA_028749045.1 Cupressus sempervirens | reverse complement strand
AAAAGGAAAAAATAATACCACATTAAGCATCCAAGTTCCTAGACTAGTAGGTTGATTTCCCTATTTTTACATGTGCAAATTAACTAGTGCTCTTAGAATATGCAATATTGCTTGAACATGTACTAAGACCAATATTGTGCCACAAGTATGAAATATAATTTGTTTCTTTGCTCAAATATAGTGATATACTCAATTTAACAAAAAAAGGTTTCCATTGTTCGTTTGTTCAAGAACTATTCTAAGCATAGGTACTGATAACAAGGATTTATTTTATCTATGGCTAAGGCTATAAATTTCAAACATCTTAATAACTATGACCAAAGAAACAAACTTCAAGAGAAGAGATCAGGAAGTGTAGATGTAGAGAAATATAAAATACCTATAAAACTTGAAGAAATTGACATTAACATCGTATTCAACAAAGAAGGGTTATATAGATTAAGTACATTTAGATACAAAATTAGAGATTTCTTGTTTGACTCATTACAATACTTACTTGACAACAAGTATACACCAAGTTAATTACACAAGGGATCCATTGAATACTTTATGAGTTTTTTGCAAAGACATGAAACAAAAGATATTGACTCATACAACTTAGAATTGGACTCTTGAACATTATATGATTTGCATAGAGTTACAGATTTTGAAACATACTTACAAAGAATGCAATTTTCTTTGTACCTAACAATAGACAATACTAAAATTGGCCTTTGGAGAGATGTATTATGTATTCATTAGTTATCAAATTGGTTGAATATAAAAATATGTTTTTGGTCATTAACAAGAGGAAAAAAGTTCTTGTACTTCAACAAAAATTTAGATATAAAATCATACTCACTACTATTTCATGATGCAAACCCACTTTGTGGAAACTTTGAGCCTCTTGTGTGTTTCAAAGAGAATTCTATCAAAAATCAAGAAGATCAAACCTTTAAAGACCTTAAAAAAATCAAGACATAAAGATCCCATGCAAAGTTCACAAATACAATATTTATGAACAAAAAAATGTAAATGAAAAAAGATCACTCTGCAATGTCAAAAAATAATTAGAAATAATAATCAAGATGACTCAACAAAGCTCTTGAATTCTATTAAAAATCTACCAAAGCCACAAAAACCTACCAAAAAATGATAAAAAACACTATCAACTATACAAGTGTTTGAATATTTTTTGAAAACATGCCAAAATACACATGCACTATTTGCCAAATATTTTATTAAGACATTAGAACATTCAAAAGTGAACAAAAAAAAACATATCAAAGACTAGTCAAACAATTTGTCAACTTATTAACAAATTCAATTTTTCGAATATGCAATATTACATTGAAATAATTCATTCTTCCTAGGTATGCTACCCCACATAATATCAGAACCAATAATGCATTGCAATAAGTGGAAATGTTAACACAATTGGAAGAGCATCTTGTTTCACTTTAGATTTCTTATGCACAAATATGGGAACTAGGATACAAGATATCCCAAATGGGCCTAATTGGTTCAATTATTAATGTTCTCATTAACATAAATATTGTACAGAGAGATTTTCTTGTATCAATTACCAATATAACAATAATTGTTATTTTTCTAAAAAGACGTTTAGAATATATAAATGTCTTTTAAAAATGTATGGTATGCCCAACGCTTATCATGCAAGCTCTTCAAGAATTGACCAAAATAATGTTATACAAAATGCATAAGGTGGAGCTTAATGAGAATTTAAAACAAGCTCTTCAAATCAAAAATAACACTGATGAACAATATGAATTAATGACAAGTGGCATTGATTTAGATAGTGGCATTGAACAAGAACCATGTGGAACTTTGGTACATGGGTATACTTAATCCATTGACATACACAAAATGCAAGAAACATAATAAAAATTGCACCTACCCAAGACCAGTACCCTATTGGAATATTCCAAAAGAAATATGTAGAAGAAATCAATTTTCCAACTCTATTCTTGGCTGCCTGCATGATAATGACATTGCTAAAAACTTCACCTACCAAAATTTATCTAAATGAGAATTATCCCATTCAAAAAGGATATTTGTGTACCATACAAAAAAAAATTTCTTCAAGACAATTAAGATACTCATACATCGGGTCATAACCACAATGTGGAGAATAATTGGTAAAGGGTTGTTGGAAATATAAGAGGAGTAACTGAGAGGTGATGGGTGAATCAGTTACCACTAAAACAATTCCAAATCCCTTAGATGTTAATACAAACTTCCTTTTAACTCACAAGATAGTTAGAACTTGAAATCCCCTGTAACTTAGTTAATAAAGAAATCTTGAGATTTTAATGTGTATTGACCTTTAGTAACTTAGTTACAAATTAAAAAAATAGAATCCACTAAGTTAGCATACATAAACCAAATAAAAAAGAAATTTATTTTGTTGCAGGTCATCTTGCACTGAAACTAGGTCACTCAGTTATGGCCACTGAGTTCTTTGGTAACCGACCTGACTTGGTTTACACTAAACCCTTTTGGTAACTGACCTAACACAATTTTCATTGGAATCACTTCAATGACTAACCTAGCTCAGTTTACAATTGATCATTGAACTTATCTTCTTCTCTAGATTTTTGCTTGGTTGATTCTAGAGTCTACTATGCTCAGTTACAACTACTAGTGCTTGGTTAGAGTATAAAATTTGTGTTCTACATCAATGATAATATAAAATTGAACTTGTTATCAATAATCTCCCTCTTTGAATTTTATTGCCACATAACATATCATAAGAAAAGAGATATTTGGAGCCAATATCCTTGGTTTGATTCTAATTCTTCAACCATAAGAACTTCCTCTAATATTCTCCCTCTACCATCTTATCTTTAGACTCAAGTTCTCCCTCTTGCTGATATACAAGTTTATTCCTCTAATTTATCAATCAAACTCTCCCTCAATTCTTTTAATATGACATATTCAATCTCCCACTCTCTGATGCCAAATGCCAAGGATTTCATACAATGTACCTGGTGTATTGCTTCATATGCAATGATCCCTAAAAACTTTGCATCAACTTGATAGATCTTCAATATAGTTTGGTTGATGCATCACTAATCTATATGTTAGTGAGCATCAGATAGGGGAATGACCCCTAGCTTTCCTCTTAGATACGAAAATGCTTCCTTAGGTAATGGTTTGGTAAATATCTCAGCAACCTGCTCCTTTTTGTTCACATATTCTAATCTCACCTCTTTATCTTGAACTAACTCTCTCAAAAAATGATACTTGATTGCAATATGTTTTTTCTTGGTGTACATCATTAGATCTTTCAATATAATTGATTGCACTTGTGTTATTACAATAGGTAACCATGGATCCTTAATTTCTTCCTTCATTCCTGACAATATTTTCTTGATCCATATTATGTTGGAACAATTAATTGCTACAAAAACATATTCTACTTCTATTATAGACTAAGAGATGCAATTCTTCTTTTTTCTTGTCTATCATACTAACCTCTTTCCAAGAAAGAATGCTCCTCCATTGGTGCTCTTCCTGTCATCAATGCTTCCAGCCCAATCAACATTAGTAAAGGATTTCAACTCAAATTTTCCTCCTTTCTTGTACCATAGACCATAGTCTTGAGTGCCTTTAAAGTATCTCATGATTCTTTTGATTGCCATCATATGATTTTACTGGGATTTGCCAAAAAAAATTGCAACTATACCAACTACTAATGCAATTTCAGGTCTTGTGTGAACAACATACTAAAGTTTCCCAATCATAGTTCTATAGGTTGTCTAATTTACCTCCTTTGAACCATCATCCTTGGATAGTTTATGTCCATTAGACATAAGTGTTCCAACTAGTTTGGAATCTTCCATTCCAAATGTCTTCAATATCTCCTTGATGTGTTTTAACTATCTAATGTAAATCTCATCTTTCATTTGATCAACATGTAAACCAAAAAAGAATTTTATTTCTTCAAACATTGACATTTCAAATTCTTTCCTCATTTCTTTAAAGAATGATTTTCATAAGTCATCATGACATGTGAATAGGATATCATCCAAAAATATTTGTGCTAACAAAATATTTTTTAGTGGTCCTTCTTTAATATACAAACTAATATTATTATTTGTTCTTTGAAAACCAATATTTACCATATATCCATGCAGTCTCTCATTACATGCTTCAGGAGCTTGCTTTAGACCATATAAAGCTTTGTGTAACTTGAAAACCATGTCTCTTTTCCTTGGATCAATGAAACTTTTAGGCTAGTCTTTATAAACTTCCTCTTCTAGAATTCCACTTAAGAAAGATAATTTTACATTCATTTGATATACTTTGAATCCTTTAAATGTAGCATATGAAATTAGTGTCCTAACTCTTTCAAGTCTAGCAATAGGAGAAAATATTTCTCCATAGTCTATACCTTCTCCTTGAGTGTATACTTTGCACACTAGCCTTGTCTTTTCCTTGAGACTTTTCCATTTTTATTCAACTTGTTTTTGAATACCCACTTTGTGCCAATTACATTTTTGTCCTTGGTTCTAGGAACAAGAGTCCAAGTATTGTTCCTTTTAATTTGTTCAATCGCTTCATTCATTGCCTCAATCCAACTTTCATTGTTCAATGCATCTTTAATAGTTCTAGGTTCAAACTCGGTAAGAAAACATGTACCTTTGAGTTTGTTCCTTGTCATTGTGCCTGATGTCTAATCTCCAATAATTTTCTCATGTACATGATTCCTTCTGACATATCTAGCAAGTACAAGTTCCTTCTTTCTAGATTTTGGACTTGTTTCACCATGCTCAAAGGTTTTGTAAGCTTCTAATTATTGCTCATGCATCACTGTCTATGACTCGAGTTTCTTTGTCTGTGACTTAGATTCCTCTATCTAAGACTTGGGTCCTTCAGACTATGGCTCAGGTTGCACTGGCTACAACTAGGGTTGAGTTGAAGATTTAGGGGACTTAGATAGTGAAGTATGTTGATGTCCAATTTCATTTGCTTGTACTTTAGGTAAAGTATCAAGGTCAAAGTAAACAAAATTTTTGTAGTCTTCAAGTTCTTTGTTGCTTTGTTCTTCACTCTTTTTTGTAAACTCATCAATTTTTACATGTACAGCTTCTATAACCTTGTGAGTAGAAAGATTCAAACATTTATATGATTTTCTGTTGTTGGAGTACCCTAAGAATATGCCTTCATCACTTTTCACATCAAACTTTCCTTTCCTTGTCTTATTTAAGATATAACATTTGCTTTAATACTTTGAAATAGTAGAGATTAGGTTTATAGCCATACCATAATTCATAAGGTATTTGATTTGTACCTTTCTTTAGTTGAATTCAGTTCAGGGTACATAAATCAGTTATGTAACACTTGTTCAAAAAAAATTGATACAAGTATAATAAATGTGTTTCAATCATTGTTTTGTCATTGATGTTAAACCTACTACTTGTCGATAAGATAATTACTTATATGATTTAAGTACTATCATTTATTTGATTAATGAAGAGGATTTGATCAAATTAGGTAACAATAGCACCTAGAGGAAAGGTTGAGTTATGATATAGAAAATGAGTACAAGGATCAATTAAGATAATGATATTATAGTGCATTGATAATCTACTAAAAATTACAAATGATGGTTACACTAATTAAGTTCAAAAGAAAAACTTAAATGAAGTTTGTCTACCAAGCTTAACAATCTTCATAGTAGGTGCCAAGAAAAGTTAGTGAAAGCTGAGCAAAAAATCACTTGGAGCTGAGAAAAGTCAATTTTAGTGCAAGTTGAGTGAAATAGTGTAAGCCAAGTAAAGTTTAGTTGATGTTGAGCACTAGTAAAATTTAGTTCATGCCAAGTGTTTTGATAGAGGATGTTGAGCAACACAAAATGTGTCAAGCATTAGAAACCAGTGAATGTCGAGTGTCAACATTATGAGAAAGATCAAGAATTTGATGAATCTGAGCCAACAAGTTTGATTTCTTGGATTGTGTGAACTGTGTGGAAGATAAGTTTGATGAGTTGATGGCATAGAATTTAAGATAAATCATTTTGAGGTGAATTCAAAGGGGATTGAAGGAGAAGTTTCTACAAGGGGGTGAGATGAAAAGAAGGGTAGATTCATTGAATTCTACCTAATCTAACCTAACCCTAAAAGGGACAAAGGAGATTGAATGAAAAAAGATCTTAATTCTCTATTTATAGAGATGGCTAGTTAGAAGCAAAGGTTGTCAAGTGCAAGAACCTAAGGAAGACAAGGAATCTAGAGTATTGCTTCATTCAGTCACCTAGGACAAGTGTTTGCATTAGCAAGAAAAGAAAGAAGGCTTAAGGATATGGATGCTTGAAGGGTGAAAAAGCTAGCAGAGCTAAAGTGTGTGAAAGCCAAGCAGAATGGAGGACTAAAATAGAGATCTATAATCTGCAAGTGTGTTGTAAGTTGTTATCAGATCAAGCCTTTCTGATACTTTCTAATCATTGCATCAATATATGATAAATCCTTTAGATTGAGGTTTACCTAATAGTCATTTGTAAATCCTTTAATTGGTTGACATTCCAAGTGAATGATCTAAATTCCTCTAACAAGGCTCACTCCTAACAGGGTGATCAAAATCCTTTAATTGGGTCACATTTAATAATATATATTGTAACCTTTAACAAGGTTGGCCTTTCATAGGGCATCACTTTAGAAGAGTGAGAATGAGTAGCATGTTACTGGTGGTTTTTCTCAAATTGGGTTTCCATGTCAAATCATTGTGTCAAATGTGTTATTGAATCTATTATGTTTCATGTTTACATTTCTGCAAAGTTGATTTGATAGTAACCTACAAGTTTAAGTGATTGCATAATCTAATAGATTCATGCATGATGAAGTTGTTTTATGGATATGGGTTCACTAAGTTGTGAAAAGTTTTAATTATACATCTAGACCTTGGATAACTGATCCACCCGCCTCTCAGTTATTCTAAAGAATTCCAAAAACACTTAGAAGATTGTGTCTTAATCCTTCAACACAATAGGCATTATCAAATTTGAGTTCATCAGTTAATGCAATACAACCTTTTCCCTTCACATAACATGGTTAATTATTTCCAAATTTAACACTTCCACCATCATAGTGCTCCAAGTGTTCAAACTTAGTTTTATCACTTAGTTATGTGATGAGAAGAACCATTGTCAATTATCCATATGTCATTCTTGCTAATATGAGAAATATATGCCATCTTTTCATTATCCCCATCATCTGATTCATCTTTAATAGCAATATATACCATTTCATCTTCATTATCACCATTAAAGTCTTTAGAAACACAACAAGATTTCTTACCTTTGTGTTTGTAGTCTCTGTAGCTCTTGAAATATTTCTTGCCTTTGAACTTGTCAAATTTTTTGTTATCTTTTCTTTCCTTGTTTGGATACCTTGCAACAATGTGACCAACTTCTTCATAGGAGAAAAAAATCACTAGAATTTTTTCTTTATATTTACCTTTTCCTTTTGGTAACCTTCTTGGAAGTAGGGCTTCAATGGCTTCAAGTTCATCATTAGATTCTTCGTCTTCTTTACTGTCAAACTATTTTCCTTTTCAATTTCCTCCCTTTCTACCAAGAGTTAGTTTAGTTTTGAATGTTGATTCTATATTATGAGAGCTAGGAAGATAGTTATCAAGATTATCCAACTCAAAAAAATTTAACCTTCCCACTAGTGCATCAAAAGTTATATCATTTTTGGGATCACATCTCATCTCTTGAATAGCTGAAACTCTAATTGCATAAATAGGAAGAAGACTTCTTAATACCTTGTTCACTTCTGTCACATCATCTATTGTTCCTCTTGAGGCTCTAATTGCACTTACACTTACTTTGATTCTTTCACTGTATTTAGCAATGTTTTCATCTTCTCTCATCTTCATTTGATCAAATTGGCTTGTTAGACTTTTTGTTTTATCTCTTTTTACATTATCATCTCCTCTATAGATATTTTGCAACTTGTTCCACATTTCATGAGCAGTAGGAAAATCTTTGACTTTATCAAATTCAGAATAATTGAGAGCAAAAGAAATGTCAATCATCATTATGTTGTGATTCTTCTTTCCTACCATTTAATCCATAGTCAATTGATCAGGAGGTGCCACATACTTGCTCTCTAGGAATTTTAGGTTTATATCTCCAATGGTTCCCAAATGCAGCTTCATGACTTCCTACCATGCTTTGAAGTTATTTCTATTCAACTTAGGAATCTCTCTTCTATAAGACATCTTGATCTTTAGCTTAGGTAATTGAAACCTTTTCTACAAGCACCAAGTGCTCTAACACCAATTGTTGGAAATATAAGAGGACTAACTAAGAGGAGAGTGGTGAATGAGTTACCACTAAAACAATTCCAAATCCTTTAGATGTCAATGAAAACTTCCTTTTAACTCACAACTTGGTTAGAACTAGAAATCCACTATAACTTGGTTAACAAATAAATCTTGAGATATTAATGTGTATTAACCTTTAGTAACTTAGTTGTAGAAAGATAAAGAAATAATAAATAACATGAACACATGAGACACCAAGATTTAACATGGAAACCCAATTTGGGAAAACCACCAATGCAACTAGTTACAACTTTTCGCTCTTCTGAAGTGAGCCCTATTAGAAGCCAACCCTGTTAAAGGTTACAAAACACACTATTAGGTGTGACCCTATTAAAAGGTTTAAATCACCTTGTTAGGAGTGGCCTTTTTTAGAGGTCTTAAAACACTTCAATCTAGAAATGCCATCTTGTTAGAGGATTTACAAAATGATTGTTAAGTCAACTTTTTAAAGAGATTTCTTCACTGCTACAATTGTTAGAGAGTAACAATGATTGACCCAATTGACGAAGCAACTAGATTGTAGATTTAGATCACTATTTTGGTTTATCCTTTAGATCCTTCATGGTCAAAATATTATTTGCATCTCCTTGGATGTTTTTCCCTTAATCAAGTATCCTTCTTTATTCACAACTTATTCTCTTTCCACAACTTCCATGTTTCAATCCACAACTTGACCTTTCATATATATGAAATCCAATGTCAAGTCAGTTTGAATACCTTACAAATAAACAAATAACATCCACTAAGTCATCTTGCATAAACCAAATAAAAAATAAATTTATTTAATTGCAAGTCAGATTGCACTGAAACTGGGTCACTTGGCTACCACTAAGTTCCTTGGTAATTGACCTGACTCAGTTTACATTGAACCCATTTGGTAACTGATCTAACTTATTTTTCACTAGAATCCCTTTGATGACTAGCCTAGCTCAGTTTACACTTGATCATCAAACTTGTATTCTTCTCTAAATTTATGCTTGACTAATACTGGAGTCTTCCAAGCTTGGTTACAACTGGTAGTGCTTGGTTAGGGTATAACATTTATGTGACATCAATGACAATATGCAATTGAATAATTGTTATCAACAAGGATAACTAAGGGAGATAAAGCTATTGGAAAAATATGTCAAATATAAACCAAACCTAGAAAAGACACTAAATTTAGATCTAGGTTATGTTGACTTCTACGAAACTTGAATTTCTCCAAACTATACATAACAACTAAAAAAATGTGTTTACAATGATATGACATCTAGGACTAACAATTTTTTTCCCTAAATGGGTTCACAATAAAGTGATCTATGGAACACAAAGTTATGCAAGCATTATAGATTTTTTAGAAACCTACATTACATATGCAACAAAAGATTTAGAACTAGAGATAGCATTATTGCATAGGCACCACCATACAAAATGATGTAAGAAACCAAAAACTACACATTATAGGTACAATTCCCAATTCCTATAAATTAAGAATACTACAATACCTGAAACATTGCAAGAGAAAAATGAGACAATATGTTCAAATGCTACTAACATCCTTGCCAAAATTTAAAAAGCAAGCTACAACAACACATTTACCCTCCAAAATTTCTTAGACAAAATAGGAATAAATGAGCATGACTAAATAATGGTCTTAATATGTATAATCAACTAGCCAACCCTTCATCTCCAAAGGAATCCTTCACAAATATTGAACAATAATTTCTCCAATAAAAATGCCACAACTCTAGAAAGTAAATATATATGCACAATATTATGTCCTTAATCCATATGTTACAACAATGTGTTGAATCTTATCCATAGAAAAAGTGGACAAATAAATGACAAATGTGTTCAAAAGAATCTGTAAATACCAAAAGCAAGAAAATATAGATGCCCTAAAAATGATATCAAAAGTAGGAAATGCTTTTCTAAATTCACAAAAAGTGTCATCTCAACAAGCAACACATCTTTTTGTTTCACTCTTACTAAATTACAACTCCAAAAAATACATCTTCATTGATATAGAGCTGATAATGATAAAAAAGCCTTATATTAAAATTAGTCAAATAATGAAAAAAAGAGGATGATGAATTTAAAACTTTATTGTCAAAATATCTAATTGAAAACTATTTAGAATGTCCTCAAAAAATTTCAAACATTTTTCTTGCAAAATTTGGCTCGAAGTATAAAAAAGATGGAAGTAAACTTGACAACAAAACTAAACCAAAAGTAATCCAATTTATTAACTTCATGAAGCACATTGACACAAAGAATCACTATAGAGACCAACTAATATTATACAAGCCATTCATAATAAATGAAGATACCTTGAAAGAAAACTTTGAGACCTAAAAAAATGTATACAAGAACAATGAAACTATTATCCAAATCAATCATACAAATTTGTGCTACAACACAAACTCTACATGGGGTGATATTGATAAAGCTATTGATGAAATAAATGACAGTGTGTCTACAATGAAAACATAACGTTTACCATAAAGAAGAAAATAAGAAGGTAAATATGACATCCAACAAGATATCCAATCCACATTTCACAACACTCTCAACAACATACCTCCAAGAGGCTTCAAAATTGCATGACATCCACAAATCATGGACAATAATGACTACTATAAATTGAGGAGATCTTAAATAGAGAGAAATGAGAAATTGTTAAAGACATCATCATGAAAAAATTAAAGGATCCTTACACTCCAATACATCTATTCTTGACACAAGGAGCACGAACTGGGAATATGTTTACTACAACAACTATCTACCGAGCTCTCATTTTATTGTACAACAATATAATTGACAATGATTCCGCATAGCCAAAAGGTCCAATGACCACATGTACAGGAAAGAAACATAGAAATTGGAAAATCAACATTACTTTTATCCTTTCACATAACTTTGAACAAATTAGAATGTGACCCACTTAACACATAGATGCTAGATACAATGTTAAAGAACTACAACCAATTGCATGTGTTTCTCATAGATGAGATTTCATTGGTAGGCTAAATATTTTTATGATACAATGATAGAAAATCATGTGATTATGCAAATTCCTACTACATATATTAGGAAGATAGATACAATATTGTTTTGGTGACCTTTACTAGGTTCTCCTAGTACTCAATTGATGTCTTTGATAATAAATCATCTCCAATAGAACTAATGCCTTACAATTTTCGGAGAGATAATGTAAAGTGATACTCACTAACTACAAAAATGCAACAAAAGGATTACCAATTCCTCACAACTATTAACAAAATACATTTAGGATCAGAAACAATTGGTGATATAAAATACCTCAATCAAAATTATTTATGCCCACCACCACTTGCCCCAAAATTTTCATACCTCTTCCTCAGAAAAATGACATTGACACACACAAAAATAGTATGTTATCTATATTTCCTTAGCATCCCATCATATTATATGTAACTGACCATATAGACAATAATTATAATGCAACATGAATTTACAACCATGCAAAAAGTCTATCAGCTTAAATCATCCTAAAACCAAACATTCTCATTGAGATCATTTGAGGAAATCATAACACAAAGATATTCTCATCAATGGATTAGGCAAAATATCCAAAAAATACAAAATACAAGAAGATGTTGACATAATTTGAATCCAATTTAATGATCCCAAAATAAGAAACCAACAACAAAATTTTTTTCTCAATATTATACCACAACAATTCAGAGATTAGATTCACCTACATCGAATAACTAGGCCCATTCCAAAAATACTCACTAGCGGAAAAGTAAAAATTTGAAAATAATTCCCAATACAAATTTCATGTGCTCAAAAAATACACTAATCTCATGGACTAGCATTGAAAGATCTCACATTTAACCCAAATGACATTACCCAAAATAGTTTAACATACACTGCACTTTCACAAACAAAGATAATTAAATCACAATTTCTATTGAAACATTTATAGCCAAAGAATTTTAATGTCAAATAAAATATCCACCATGAAATGTCTCACCTTCAAAGAAATGTGCAATGACAACTTAAAACTCCCCTAAATTGATCAATGCAAGCATCACACATACTTTGTGCACATTAAACACTTGTAGCTTGAAAGCTCGTATCAGTGATATTATGAATGACTATGACATTATGGCCTTTGATATTCTATTCCTCCAAGAGGCCAACTTACCTCCATTGCATTCAAATGTCCTTGAAAGATACAATGGCCATACACTATATCATATAAACAACATAAAAGTTTTGATAACAAATAATATTAGTCCTAAATGCAACAAAACATAAAGCACAAAATAGTGAAGCCATAACATTGACACTATGTTGTCATACCATTGAACTCAATGTTTGTAATGTGTACATACAGCCCGATCCTCCCATTGATAAAATCCTAGCCATGATGAACAAAATCATTACTTATCCAACTAAAAATAACACTCTCTACATTATGAGAGACTTCAATCTAGAAATGTCTAAAGAGAACACAACTACAAAAAGACTCGTTAAATATATGCAACAACACAACTTACGATTTTCCCTCAACAAAAATCATGCTGCAAGCAAACCATTAATTGACCATATACGAACAAACTCAACCACAAATATATTTTTCAATTACAAAACAAAATCTTATTTGATAGACCAATTCTCAACTCTCATAAGAATTCACTTTATAACTTCACAATATAGTGCAACAATGTTTCTAATCTTCCAAAATAACTTAATGTTGTTATTGTAGTGTCATGCCCAAACTATGAGGGCAAGAACACAACAAATTTTTTTTTTTTTGAATAACGATAAAATTACTCTAAGTTTGAAAATGATTGTGATTACAGTTTAAGTCAGTTTCTCTATATTACGTCTTAAGATTATAAACAAGAGGATGGTTATTATAATTAAGATTTGAAACTTTAGTTATAAGATTTATCTCAATAGACTTGTGTTATTACATTAACTTTTAATAATAAGAAAATAATTATTTAAATGACAAAGCAAAAGTATTCGAGTACAGATTCATTGAGAAAGTATAATCAAAGTCAACTATAAAACTCTTAGACAATAATCAATTTACAAAATAATCGATATTGGAAGTCACTTTATGGAAAAACAATTTAACTAGAATTAAAACATATTATATATATATAATTTATTAACTTTAAACATTTCAACTATTTTAACATAAAAATTAACTATCTAATCTTACTAAATTTGCATGATGATAGAACCTAAAATTTAGTATTAATTTATCATGATGCTTATAACAAAATCTAACTTAACCCTGTAATTCAAATAAAATCACCATTCAGGTACCAATTTGATTTATGCTAATAAAAACTATGATCGCAACTAAACTATATTAAAAGATAAATATTTAAAAGAAATACTAACTGAATTAAAAATCTAAACTATATTACATTTAATATAATTTTGATGCTAAACTAACTTTAATTTTAAAGAAGACGTTTACCAAACTAAACAAAAATTACATTTAAATATCTATATATAAACATATAGAACACTAACCAAATTTACTTAACTAACCTAACTAATCTAAATCTACCACATAATACTAACCTATTACTAACAAACCTATCTAACACCCTACACTAACCCTACCATCCCCCCCTAAGCCCATCCTAACCCCATGCCCCACTTGGGCAAGCGCTTCCCAAGCGCTGTCCTTGGGACAGCACTCTGCCCAAGGGAGGCGTGTCAGACCCCCCCCCCACCCCCTTCCCCCAATAAACATGCGATCCAAGAGGGTAGCAAGTGGAAGGAAACAAGGTCAAATCACTTGCAAATTTGTTATTTTAAACACATAACTTTAATGCCTTCCCTCCAATCTGAGCGCCCAATTTGGAGGAAGATAGTGATGGGACATGGTGACGTCATCATGTGGGATGACAGTTTGACTTGCCCCAAATATTCATTGATAAAGTTTTATAGGTGAGAGTTAGGATATTAAGGATGTCTACTAAAACTATATTATGTTTTTCATAATGAATAGAATTGGTGTTTTAATTCATAATGATATTAATCTACCACCTTTTTATGCATTATGCTCAACAAATCAACTATTGCAAGATCATCAAAATCTACGTAAATTTCTTATGAATTCCTGCTTAATAACTTTCATGAACCTCAGATGCTATTTATTTCAACGATACCTACATTACATGAAATAATCATCTACATATTCATTTTACTATCTATTATAACTAATGGAGCAAAATTGAAATAACATAGTGATGAAACTAGTCTTAAGGCGATTGAAACAATACAGAGATCAAAATGATAATGCTCTATTC
This sequence comes from Cupressus sempervirens, assembly GCA_028749045.1. Classification (NCBI taxonomy): domain Eukaryota; kingdom Viridiplantae; phylum Streptophyta; class Pinopsida; order Cupressales; family Cupressaceae; genus Cupressus; species Cupressus sempervirens. The sequence goes on along the minus strand of CM053792.1, from coordinate 534,704,912 downwards.
ATTTTTGATGGGAGTATCAAAACACACCACGTTCTTTCCTCTATCATGTTTTCAGATTTAAGTTGGATATCTTGACATAATTCTTTCCTTCATGTTCTTGCAAATTCACTTTCAACACGACCTTACATAAACTAAATCATACCAAACTCAAGGAAATACCATACATTTATAATTTGAATCTTGCATAATTGGATATCATTTTTCCATCTTATCTTTGATACACATTCATATGACAACATAGAATACGAAAATTTTAAGAGAAGCAAAATTTACTCAATCACTTATTTTATTATCAACCTGATTCAAGGGCTCAGCCGGGAAAGAACCAGGAAGAAAACCTGGCTTCGTTGCCATTTACAATAAGGTTTAAAATACAATTTACAATAGGATCTCAATCCCAAATTTCAACAATTACATCAAATTTTTCCTCATGATCAAAATCAAGGAATTTGTAATGTTTTCTGAATCTCTTTTCAAGAACCATGGAGGAAACCAATAACTAATCGGGTGACAACCAAGCAGAACCAAAAGAAAATTGAACATGCATAATCATACATGGTTTACACAATAGGATTCAAAATGAATCAAGACTAGGGAAAGGTGGATTCTTCCAACAGGAGAAGTCAAGCACAACACCAATTCAGATGCCCAATCGGGGTTGATAACCAAGAACTTTCGTTCTTCCATTTAAACATGCCATACTCATACTAGGTTTGTGCTGACAGGTAGGGGCCCATAACACCCTACCCTTTATCCCTCTTCTCATCCTGAGAAGAGACTATTGGTCACTTCTGCCCTCTCCAAGGGTGAGTAATACCAAAACACCCATGCAAGGAAAACTCAAAATCTTAAACATAAACAAGAAAGGAAAAACAACCAAAATAACATGGTTATCAAATCTTCCCAACATACCCACATCCATATAAATAGTGAAACAACAACAACGTAACATGAACATGAAACAAAACATAAAAACTGAATAGGGGAGATGAGAAATTTCCTACCTTCACAAAGAGGTAATGGCAATGAACAAGTTTGAGTAGAGTATCCCTTTCCTTCCTTCAACCTTCAAGCATTCCTCTCTAAATGTAGAGATTGGGTAACAACACAACTAGTCCAAGGAAGGCCTCTAAATAAGCCTCCAACTCAACCACCCAAAAAGGAGCAATAACTATCTCCACCCACTAGCCACACTAGAAACTCCTAACTCAACCTACACCATGGTTAAACCCTAAAAGGAGGTGGGGTAAGACAACTCATGACAACCACTTGCAATTTTCGCACAAAGGCAAAAAGGGGACTTTTGAGTGACCTCAAAAGTCAAAAAAAAGGGGCTTAGGGGTTGGAAAAGACCCCTAACCCATACCCATACCCTTTAGATGGAATAATAACATGTTTTAAAGCTTTAGGAAATAGGTTAGAGTCAAATAACTCTAGGAATAAAATAGGTGCATCTAACCAATCTAACTTGAAATCTACGCACTAATCCGAATTGAGGAATGACTAACCTTGATTAAGAACCCAAAAAGGAAAACTGACACTAACTTAAACCAACTTGGTCCAAAGGTTAAACAATTAACCCTAAACAACACACTGAAGCACATAAATATTTTACGAGTGTCAAGCGACACTGAAAGAACATAATTATGAACATTGACACTCACTGAACAAGGACGATGCATACATACATCACACAATAAAATTACGTGAATTACGAACAACAAGGTTTTCAAAATTTAGCACATGAAGATCAGTTATGTTCCTCCGTAGGGTTTCTTGGCTAAATATCTGCACACTCATTGCACACATCAGTAGTCCCATAAAATCACATGTACATCAATGTATACGTATTCAGAATTCACATAAATTAAAACATACATCAATAAGAGTTTCTTCATCCTACATAATTCTTAACCATTTGAAATATCTTAAATCAAATCTTAATCCTACATTTACTGATTTCGTCAACATACATATACATGAACATTAAATGACAATCATCAAATATATCTGCAAGTGACATCACACAACATAAAATAATAAAATATGTTCTAAGCATCAGATACTGTCTCGACATCTCAAGTCGTGAATAAAAAAATAAGGGTAATGTATCACTATGCTACGATGGGTCGGGGCGAGGCCTCACATGTAGACACAATGACTCAAATTGTACTATGACCAATAGCAATGGATACAACAAAACTAGTCAATGGAGCATATACAAATGAAAAAAAATAAAAAAAAGAAGGTGATAACATTGACTATTTTCATATTTTTCATAATCTCTAAAAAATGAATCTTAACATCACGTTCTCTCGTAGGTGATAGAAAAACAAAAATAGATAAAATAAAACTAACATTGAAGTAGATACAAATGACCAAAAAGAAGTGAAAAAGTAATAACATCACTTGTTTGCATTTTTCATAGTCTCTAAAATTAAGAAGCTTAACATAATGCTCTAATGTTTGTACTAGACAAAAATTAAATAATCAAAGTTCAATCACAATTGAAGATCTAAATGCTAGAAAATTTGGCACAACTTTTAATGGCAATGTGCTTGTTGTAAACAAAGTTATTCTGGACAAAGGTATAGGGATGCATGAAGTATTGTGTGTTGATTTGACATACTATAAGGGTGAGATGGAAATAACACTTACTATTGGATGCACTCTATTACACAAGTTTGAGTATAAAATGATACTAGGAACTACAATAGAAATAAAAGGATTCCAAGTTGCACCAAAAATAAAATTTGATTGCCAAGATTTTGATTGCATTTTACTCTTGAAAGAATAAAGCACAATTGAAACAATTCTACCACCTCCAAATGAATATAAATTTATTCTAGGCACAACTATAAAAAAACTTCTTACTAGTACAAGTGAATTTCCCAATGGAAGAATAGATGCAATAGTTGTAGCAACATAAAATAATGAACTCAATACATACTTGACATCAAGAATAGGCACACAGATATGGAAAAAGTGTCAGTATGATTATGCACTATACTTCCATTCTCAATTACCCTTTTATTTCAACTTTTCACTTTTGTCCACAAAATAAGTAAGATTAGTTTTGAATAATAGCTATATATTTACAAACTTTGTTGAATTATACTATCAGATGGAAGAACATTCACAAAAAATGAAATTCCAGTCTTTTGGTTTAGAAACATTACAAAAAAGAAAGACCAAACACATGCTCTTCATACAAGTCTATCAACATATATTTGCAAACTCAATAACAAAAGAATATTGTGAAGACTCCATGGAATATTGCACATGATAATTGCGGTAAATTCTTCAAATCTCCTTCACTCTTTACTTCATCAAGTTAGTTTTTTCATTGTATTCATATTTTTTTCCTTCTTAGAAGTTTTTGGACTCTTAAGGCTCACAAATGCACATTCAAATCCATTTTCTACATTCTGCCCTAAATGCAATTACATATTTGACAACTCCAACATAGTGGACAACAAGAAATCTCACTATACATGTTGATATCTAAGCCTATGTTGTCTATTAGTGTCTAAAAACTTAGTCATTTGCTACACAAGATTACAAGGTCATCACTGCGACCATGTTATCTAGTAAAGGCCAAGCATACAAAGCTTATACCAAACAAGATAGTGATTGTCGAGTATTCAGTAGTGACCAAGAAGATGTATGCATTGAGAAATATAGTTGGTGCTAAGCAATATAGTTGAGATTGAGCACATTGAAAATTTAGTGATTGCTAAGAAGAAAGATATATATAATCCAAGTCACAACATGAAGAAGTATGCATGACCAAGCGTTAGAGCATTCAAGTGTCGAGCATTTTAGTTTGGACATACAAGTTTATAATGGCACAAACACATATGTAAATTGTTTTGGCCAACTTTTATATCATATTTAATATTTGAAGAGCCAACTAAGGAGATGATTACACATTATTTTAGAAGGAAATGATCTCAAGGCATACAATTCAACCAATCATAAAATTTTTGCAAGTCCTTATAAAACTTGGGGTACTTTTATTGCATATCTTTCTTCTTTCTATAAGGGATTTTAGGTCCCCTCAAAACTTGTTTTTGCCTTAATCTAAAACTAATCATAAATGAGAAAGAAATAAAAAAAGATGATGAATTTTAACCCTAGATCAAGATCTAGAACCTTTAAAAAACATCTATTTAAGGAGGATTCTAACCCTAGAATTGTGTGTAGAGAGGAGTATTCTTATGTGTGTGTGTGTGAAAAAGTGAGGAGTGAAGATAAGGTTTGAAAGTAAACTAGACATAGAGAAATTAGAGCAATGAAGGATTAGATAGAGTTATCAAATTAAGAGATCTAGTCAGAGATATAGCAAAGAGGAGACCCAAGGTCATCTTACAGAGAAAACTAAGGGTCGGGTACTGAATCAGTTATTGTTAATTGAGATAGAGTAAATCCCTTAATAGAGTGGTTCTAATATACCTATGCAAACCTCATAATAGAGTCCTTACTTCATTGTCAATGTAAAAGCTTTTTAAAAAGTGAGCCCTAATAGTCTCTTAACTTTTTAATAGGGTAGACCCCTCATAGGATAGATCATATCTTATGACCAAACATTGCAAGCCTAACAGGTTAACTTTATTGTTACAATAGTAAAGATTTGAGGGTTTCATCCCCACCCTAGTTTTACCTTAATCTCGAAGTGTTTCTGGGTTAACAAATCTTTGTGTTATGTGTTGAAATCTTTATGGATGTGATATATTTCATTTATGTTTCAACATTACAGTTTAAATGGTAGATCTATTATATGAGATGAATTAGGCATGAATTTATGAACCAATATGTATCATTACACATTCCAACATGTACCAAATACAATGAATAGGTCTAATGGAACATATTTGAAAATTTGTCCATAAATATAAATATTCCCTAATTTTTCCAAATTGGGATGAAAGAAGGCAGCGGTCTTTAATTTCATGATTTTGATACCCGGTTCAAGATCACTTTCCAATTTCATGATTTCAAAAGAAAAAACTCCCTTGAAGAAGAAGGATGAATCAATTTCACAATTTTGTAGGGACATTTAAACTATGATTCTAAAGTTACAAAATTTTACAATTTTGAAGGAGAATTTGAAAGTTGATTATGTCAAAGAAAAATCAATATTAAAAGATAGTAAAAGATCAAAATATCAACAACCAAACTTGAAACAAAAGATTGAGTACTATGTGATGTGACATATGGAGTAAATCATGAATTATGAAATGTGCAAAAAAAATTGAACATTAAATGAGGAATGTCTTGAAGCTAATAAATCATCGAGAAAGAGTTATTTTGCACAAATTAAAAAAGTTGGAGCGAAGAAGAAAATGGGGGCTTTGGAGTTCATTTCTGTGAGAAATTATCTTTTAAAATAGTGAGTTATAATTTCCTCTTGTCTAGCTACAATTTTCTCAAAATGCCTATAAAGAAAGATGTTAGTAAGGAACATAAAAAGGAACCAGTGGAAAAATTGACTCAGAAAATGTTTGAAGATGCGCATTCTGGATTTGATTGTGTGCCATTTTTTTGCAAAATGGCACACAATCGAATCCAGAATGCGCATCTTCATACTTTATCTGATTGTGGAAATCTATTCTTGTCTATCAGAAAATGTTGTTAGAAGTTTTTCCCAAGTCATCTTTAGGTAGTCAATTGTTTTTATTTCAAGATGAATTCTATGAGAGCCTAAGTTTCTACATTGGGAGCTCTGGGTATATTGGAACACCACTAATTGTTAACTAGTTGAACAAAAATGAAACTTAAAACTGTTATGTATATCTATTTCAAACTAAAACCTAAACTAGTTGAATTGAAACAGAACTTAAACTTTTAGTTGTATAGTTTCATACTTGAACACTTAAACTTCTAAACTAAAATATACTTAAACCTAAATTTAAGCAAAACTAAAAATTGAACTTATTCTATTTTCAAAACATGTGTCTTTCATGTATGCTTTACATTAGTATGTTTTATGGTTATTATAGCATCTTGTTATCTTAGATATTATTGTTGTAGTGTTCTTAGTGGAGTCATATCCTCTTACAGAGGGAAAGGGTCCAATGGGACCTGCATAGTGAACTCTTTAGTTTTACCATTCTTGTAGGTTTTCAGGAGTAAGCCTAAGTCTAGGGGGGTGGATGTAGTGCCTACCCCTAGTTTGCATTTTTTTATTTTTGCTGAACTCTTTTGTTTTATGCTTGATGATTAGTAGCATTATTTTGAGATTATCATATATTGTTTCACATTCAGTTGATTTATGAGGAGATTACTTGGTACTCCATATTTCATGTATGCATGATGATTATTACAGTATTTTTAATTATTGATGATGATTAGTTAGATGGATTACCATGTGTTTTCTTATAGATACTTACCCCATACTGCATGTGTATGGTGTGTGTATGTTTTCTTTATGTATGGTGTTTTAGATGTGGTTAAGGAAGGGAGTTGTAGTCACTTGCTAGTCAGGATCTACATGTTGCACCACTTCCTACCATTGTTTGTTTAGCTTAGAATATTGTGTGTGTACATGCATAGATTTTATGCAGATTGCAGGTACCGAGTATCAACTTTTCTAAATTGCCAGGATGAGCATACCCTATCACATTATCTCAATGGTAAAAGAGGGGAGATAAATTCTTGAGTCCAAATCCTAAACCTTTAAGCCATTTGTCCTAGAAAAATTAGGACAAGTATCTGAGTTGAGTACCTTCTGAATGCATTGAATGACATTAATTTGTGATTATAACCCTTTAGTTTGATCTTGTATTTGTTTTTCTATGATGGATTTTTCATATTTTATTTTATGAGTCCTTGGTGATTTTTCTATTAATTAAGTCAAATTAAATTATTAAATTAATAATTTAATTTAATGGAAAATTGTTATGATATTTCAATATTTAATTAATTGAGAAATTAATTAAATATAAAGAATTAAATATAAAGATAAAATTTATAAGTTTAAATTTTAGAGCGCGTTAATTTATTTAGTTTAATAATAATATATTTAGAGTTCATTTTTAAATATATGCTAAATACTATTATTATTTAAGTTAATAAATATTTTATCAATTAACATTTCAAAAATAAATTAAAAAGTGGAAAAAATATTAATTATTAAAAGCTTTAAGATTGCATAATGTGTGCATGAGATTGAAATTTAATAAATTAATTGAAAAGAGAAATCAAGTGAAAATTAAATAAAGTTATTTTATAATTCAATAAACGTGCATGAAAAAGATAAAGCTATAATTCTAATTTTGGTGTTTTATATTTATTTAAATTAATAATAATTATTTAAGAGTTTTATTTTAAATAATAAACTCTAAATAATATTATTAGTTGAATTAATCAATATATTATTAAAAAATCTCATAATTAACTAGAGAGAGAAAACATAAATTTAATAAAGTTTATTTTAATTAAATTGCATAAAGCGTATGCATGAAATTAAAATATAATAAATTAATAAGAGAGAGTAAGCAATTATTTAATAAAGCTTATTTTAATTAAATTACATAAAGCTTATGCATGAAATTAAAATATAATAAATTAGTTAAAGAGAGAGTAAGCAATTATTTAATAAAGTTTATTTTAATTAAATTGCATAAAGCTTATGCATGATATTAAAATATAATAAATTAATTAAAGAGAGAGTAAACAATTATTTAATAAAGTTTATTTTAATTAAATTGCATAAAGAATATGCATGAATTAAAATATAATAAACTAAATTAAAGAGAGAAAGCTAATTAAGTTAACAAAGATAGCCAGGATTACTAAACTCTGGCTTGAGGGGGACTCCAAAAACATTATTAATACCATTAATGGTATTTCCCCTCCCTCGTGGACGATTGCGAACATAATTGCTGAGACTTGTGCCACTCTCACAATGTTCGATAAGGTCCACGTCACTCATGTTTACAGAGAGGCAAACCCAGTCGCTGATTGGTTTGCTAATAAAGGGGTTAACGCCACCAATAATATGACCTGGCATGCCGGAAAAGATTTTTCGGCGGAGGCAAAGTTGCTTATCGACCAAGATAAAATCTTGGGAAGGACGGCTCAAATCCAATGCAATTATGGATAATAAAGATTGCTTAATAAATGGTAAGTGCCATTATTGGCATTGTGATTTTCACCAGCAAAAGGGGTTTCCTCTGACATTTCGACACGTTCGAAAGGACGATACCGTTATTTTCAGAAAGGGGTATATTCACGAGTATCATAAAAGAAACATCACCATTTTTTTGAATGCAAATAACTTGCACAGTTCAGAGTTCATGAGAATTGTGGAAGTTGATCAGGTAAACATGACGGGTGAGAGGAGCAGAAAGGAGCCGGTGGGGGAAGTTCAGAAGTGGAAGAACAAGGCCAAAGTTTGGAGAGAGCTGGAAAAGGGTGGGGTTACTAATTTCTTCAAGAAACTTCATGGCTCGGATCCTGAGATCACTAACAACATGGTGAATTCGTGGAATAATGGTAAGGTTAAGGTGAACGGGGTCTACTTTCAAATTACTGAGGATGTGGTTGCTGAAGTCACGGGGATTCTGATGGAGGGGCATAAATTCTTCAGAGACAAGAAGATGTCTTCTAATGCAATCAAGGATTTTGTGAAAAACACTGAAGAGCTGAACAAGCTGGGCAAGAAAGAGACATTTTTTGTAACGGATACTATAAAGAAGCTCTGGAGGTATGTTCTCTACGCTGTCATTGAATATATAACCCTAGACCCCAGGTTTGATAGGGTTAGGACTCACCATTTTGTGATTCTGAATCATTTTCGCCATGGTAGTAAGATCTCCTTCCCGTATTATCTTTTTAACTCAATGAACAAGGCCATTTCTAGTTTTAAAAAGAAAGCTACCATCAACCCAACCCTGCATGAGGGTCTTCTGCTTCTGATTCATGAGCATTTCCATGCTCAAACCATTAGCAAAAACCCTATCCAGGGGGCAGATGTTGACAAGAGCAGCTCCAGTTTTTCCTCAGATTTTGACGATGTCGAGAGCATCAGCTCTGATGAGGTTTTTGAGCATTCAGGTAAGAAGACTAAAAGCCATAAGAAGGATTACCCCTCTATCAAATTACCTAGCAGAAAGAGCCCTAGAGGTCATACCCTAGCTAAAACTGGCTCTGCTGAGGTGGAGGAGGAAATGGGTACTGATGATTTTGACAAGGTTTCGAAGGAGGAGCTAGATGAGGAGAAACTGAGAAAAAGAAAGAAGAGGGAGGGAGAGAGCATGGAGCGCTCCATTAGTCAGGGAAAGGATTCTCTACCCATTCCCCTCTCCCCTATACATCCTCAGCCTCCTTTGGAGGAAAATGACAACTCTGGACAGATTAAGGGGGAAGTGCAAGTTAATAACAGAAGGAAGGCTTGGAAGAACTCCAATGTGAGAACGGCCACTATGGGAATCTACAGAGAGGCGATGAACCCCCAACTCATGGTGGACGACCTTGAGAAGCCTAGACTCAATGAGCTAATTAACCTGGCTATGGTGGCTATTTCTGATAATGCAAGAGAAACGAGCATGAATCTGTTGAACAATGCCCGCAATAGCATGATCGACAACTTCATATCTATTTGGCTTTTCCATGAGCTTGAGGATGTCAGAGATAGGGTTTCCCAAATGGAAAAAATCAAGAGCAAGACAGGTGCAGAAAGCCAAGGCGATCGGAACAGCTGGGAGACTCTGATGGAGAGGAGAGTAAAAAATATTGAGAACTACAATCACAACCTGGCAAGTCAAATGATCTCCCTCCTCGCTTCGATCAACGACAACATCCTCTCTCTCTTGGAAAATCTCAAAGACAGGAACCAGATGGAGGAAGATGATAAACAAAACAGAGACAAAGATAGGCTGGATGTGGATAAAACCAAGGACAGCACTATGGAGCAGGATTTGACGAACGCCCAGGATCATAAGGCAGAAGAGCAACAAGAGTGCGCCGAAGCTGCCCAAACCATGCTCGAGATGGAGAAGTAGTCTGCTAGGTTGGGTCTCTGTCCTTTGGTTTTTGTTTCTCCTAGCTTTGACTTTTTGTCTGGTCTCTGTTTTTCTGGTTGGTTCTCTGGCCTTTTTAGTGGGCAGTTGTTTCGGGCTGGGCCTTTGGGCTTATTTTCAGCCGTAAGGCTTATGTTTTGGCTGGGCATTTTTTCGCTTATTTTCAGCCTTTCTTGTTGTTAAACTTATGGGTTTCAGGAGCCCTTAAAACCTGTTTACCTTATCAAAAACAAAGATATTTTGATTAAATATCTAAAAGTTTGTGCATGAAAAGTTAAAAGATAACAAGTAATAAAAAATAATTGATCAATGAGTTCCCTCGTATGATTGCACAATTAAAGCCCCAAATTAAGGGAGAACTCTTTATCAGAGATTGCATGATTGCACAATCAGAGCCCCAAATTAAGGGAGAACTTTTTATCAAAGATCTAGAGCTCATTATGCAATTACATAGGATTTGGAGGAGGAATTTCGAAGAAGGAAGTTTTTAGAGAAAGGGGATTATTTTCGCGTGCTTCGTGTGATTATTGTTTTAGCATCAAATTCAGGTAGGATCCGTGGTTTATTTGTATAATGGTTATATGTCCTTTAAATTCATGTCTTCTTCGTGTCTGTTTTGCTTTTGTTTTTAGAATTCTTTTGGGTTGAGACCCTTATTTTACATATTTATTGTTCTTCATTTTTGAAAACTTTTGTAAGCAATTTAATGATTGAAAACCTTGTTTGTGGATTTGGTTGTTCATCGTTCTCAGGAAATAAAAATTAGAAACTAGAAAACCCTCGTGTAAAGATTTATTGTTCTTTATTCTTGAATACATCTATGAAAGAGTTAAATTGAAACCCTTATTGTTAAATTGAGGTTTTGTATATGGAATTGTTAAATCAGGTTTTGAGTTCTGAAAAGAAAACAAATTTTGTTTTATAGAATTTGACTGGTTGGTTCAGATTTCTATATCAAGGCTATTTTGGGAAAGTTTTTATTTTTAGCAAGTTTCTATTTTTAGAAAGTTTCTATTTTTAGCATGTTTCTATTTTTAGAGAGTCTCTATTTTTAGTAGGTTTTTATTTTTAGAAAGTCTCTATTTTTAGTAGGTTTTTATTTTTAGAAAGTCTCTATTTTTAGCAAGTTTCTATTTTTAGAAAGTCTTTTGTTTAGCAAGTTTCTTTTTTGGAAAGTTTCTATTTTTAGCAAGCTTCTATTTTTTGAAGTTTCTATTTTTAGTAGGTTTCCTTTTTGGGAAAGTTTTTCCAAAGTTTAATTAATTTAAAATTATTATGGTAATAATTGATAATTATTATTAGTAGTAATTTTAATATGTATTGTTAAAAATTAAAATTTAATTATTTGAAAATGTTATTTATTACTTTATTATTTAAATATAATTCTAAAGTAAATTAAAAATCAAAAAAATTTATTTGGGAGAATTAATGATTTCTTTTATAAACTTGGATGTGTTTATATGGTTCAAATATATGAAAATGGTTTGTAATACTAAGGAAATTCTATTATTCAAAAACCTTAGTAATTATAATACTTTGAGGAAATGAAAATTGAAACCTTACTATTAACTCAATAATGTGTTTTCAAATCAAACCTACACTTTGTTATCTGTATGTTGTCTATATTTTGGGTTTGGGTTGACTAGAGTGTTGACCAGTCTTAGGATGTTACTAGAGGCTTGAGAATTCTGCGTTTGTGAGGTTATGATGATTTGATTTTGATCATTTATACTCAACCATGATAATGTGTCTAGTATGCTCTATGATTTGTGTTGATCTATTGATTGTTATTGCTTTCCAGTGTTCTCTTATGAAACTGAGGTGAAAGGTGTGACCTATCTGATATAACCATTTTGAGTCTTCGATCAGTTGTATTTGGATAGCTTTCTAGTCACTTTTATAGGACTGAGGTGTTTGTATTATTTTTTTGGTGATGTCATGCTATAACATATTTGGCTTAACCATTTTGAGTCTTCAATCAATATTTTGGGATGCTTTCCAGTTGCTCGTAGAGAACTGATGTGTTATTGTGAATTATCTTTTGATGCTTTCTAGTCACTTGAATAGGACTGAGGTGATTTTATATGATTCTTTGATTTATAGTTTTATGAGTCTAGGGTAGTTTATCTATATGTAATGTAAGGAAGTGGCTTGCAATGGAGGCTAGGGCCCTAAGTGGTTGCCAAGGTAACCCATTGTAAGTTGTTTAATAAGTGAAAAAATTACACTAAATGAGAATAAGATGAACCTAATAAGAGTCTTTTTATGTTCTCACCCATGCCTTGAGTGCTAGTACAAATTAGGATGGGAGTAGAGAGAACACTTGGTTGCAACCTTGCATCCATAGTATGCCTTGTTAATACGATAGGATACTAGTGGTTGCATAGGGATCACTAGGGGGCTAGGGTCCTGAGAGATTGCTAGGGTAACTCTAGCATGATTTGTGTGATAACACTTTTCTGCTTACATAGTAGGTTTCCTACATGTCTTTGTGTGCCTCTGGGTATAGATGTTGATTTATCTTGGATCCCTTAAGTTAGAATATTTTTTGGACTTCCTAGACTTAGAGAGTATTTTTGATGTTTGGATTGATGTTATGTTTGGGACTTGAGACTATCTCCTTAGCGCAGTGGGAGTGGGCCATTTAGGTTCCACGTGGTCAGGTGGTAGTGCTTTTTACTTTTACCATTGAGATCTGTCCATTGCTACCATGGCTGGAGTTTCCTTATCTGTATTTCCTTTCATTCTATCTTTGTATCATTATGATGGATGGTTATATTTTATGATGGATGGTTATATCTTATGATGGATGTTTATATCTTTTATGATGGATGGTTTCTTTTATTGTATTGTACTTTGTATCATGGATCTAAGAAGGACAATGTAATTCTATTTTGATAAATGTATATTCTTTTAACCTTTCATACCCTGTGACATGTACAATGAATGATTGAGCATTCCAAATTGTATTGCCAAGTGGCATTCGAAAAAAATGTATATTACTTAAATCAACTTTGGAATTTTAATTATTATTTCATGTGTATGTGGTAATTGTTAGACTTAGTATTAATTAAATTTAAATGTGACTCAAAGTCTTGGGATCCTTAAGGAATGTAATCTGTTGTGTTTTCTTATGTATGATTGTATGTATTGCTTCCACTACTTTATGTTTGATTTGTATGATATTCTTTCTTGTTCAAAAAAAAAGTTTGGAAAACTTAATCAAAACTTTAGGTTAATTATTTGGGATCCCTTGGTAGGGTGTTACAAATTTAAAGAGTACATGGATTCAAAATTTCCTCTGCATGGTAGGTCCTTGTTTTAGTATTTGTATGCAAATATAATTGAGAAGGAACCTAGAAAAAATCCTTGAAGACTTGACCTAGGAAAAATAGTTGGTCCTAATATTTTTGTGGATGTTGAGCTTATAAACATATTAGCAAAATATTATGAACCCGCCACTAGAATAGTTAGAAAACTAGATGGAATTCCCTTGTTAGTAATTACCAAGTCATGTATTGAACAATGTTTTGGATTAAGAACCCAAGCCCTCACCAAGATTAACAGAGAACATTTCAAGAATGAACATCATAAAATCATGAAATTTGGGAAATATAGGGAATCGCTCAATTCAGGTGTAGGGGTCATAATGATTAACTAATGTATATGGACAATATGGGCCCTCATTTAGTTGATTCATTCATGAGATTTTTTAAGAATATCTTCTATGCATGGCTTAACATTTTTGGAGAAGATGAAAAGAAAAAGATTCCCTTAGACTACATGCAAATGTGTATGAAGATTTAGAATCCACATACGTACCTGGAATTTGAATATTCCAATGAGAGTGAGAAGAGTTTGCATAATCAGTTAGTCAAATGGAAAACTTCAAGGTCATTAAAATAATATTCACTATTATGCCACTTAATACTATACTAGAATATTGACTAGTTCAAAAATTCTATGGAGTTAATGACTACCAATGGTGATGGTAGTCCTATGCCCATTAAAAGGTGGTGCCCACTTTGGGACGCTCATGTTAGAGATGGGGACTTCACTATTTTTAAAGATGTATTTGTGCAATGGATAATCATGATGATCAAAGGAACCATAATGAGGATTCCTCAAGAAATAAAGAATATGTTGTGACCTAAGGAATGTTAGTCTAGTAAAGGTTTTCTTTTCAATTTGGGAGATTGGATTTTAAAGAACAATTATACATTATTGAGGGTATATGGATGTAGGCAACCTCATCACAAATTTCTATTATTTTTTCCAAAGAGATTAGGTTTTTTGGAATTCATTTGGAAAATGATGTGGTTAGAAAATGACATAGCCCAACTGAGAAGGAAGGGTAATATGCTCCCACATTTTATTTTATTTGACAGTTTTATTGTTGGGTATAATATGATTATTGAGGTATAGGAATATATTAATAATAGTTATTGGTTGGAAGGTAAAAAGAGTAGGGAATATGATCTTGAAGGGCACATTAGAAGTATTAAAGCTAGATATACCCATTAGTTAAACCCAGAAGATGATGCTATCAAAAATTGTGATGATCTAACCCATGTTTATTAGAGATTAAAGAACTGACATGTCTTGTCCAAGATTGAGGAAAAATGGTTAAGTAAGAGTCTTCCCCAGTTATACTCAAATATAGACTTAGAAGTCTTGTCTTGTCTAATCTATCGAACAATTAGGAGTTTGAAAAGTTTACTCATGGTTATATTAGTTTAATGACTAGGTCTATCTCCAAACACTTAATTTCCTTATCCAAATTGAAAGTAATAACTTAAGGTTTAGGTCCTAATAAGTATATCAAGTGATCAACCTAATGTATACCTTACTTGTTGTAGTATTGCTAGCACTAGCATACCTAGTATCACAACCTTGGTCAGATCCCATTTTGATAACATCCATTACTAAAAAGGTGTTCACATCTAGCCATGAATGATATTCTGAGGTCTAGGTTGTGTTGAGATATGCAAGAAATCCTAAATAAGTATCAAGATCATTATGACCTGATAAGGACCTAGTCATTACCAGATTAACAACATAGGTAATTAGAAATTATAAGTAATACAAGGGGAACAATATATGAACTTATTTGAAATGGTTGCACCTGAAGAACAATAGGTACATAAGACATATTTATTAAATGATGAAAGAAAAAGAGATAAATATATCTGTGAAACTTTAACTAGGCAATAATAAAGGTAAAACATATTATTTAGTTTTTGATGCTATACATGTAGGAAAGAGTGGGAACTCATCATATGCAAATCTTGGAGTTATTACAATTACCATTTATTATATATCACACATAACTTATACATACCAGACCCATATAGGAGTAACTAATTTTAATAATATACATAATGCTCATATCTAGAACATTTTATGATACATTGTAAGACATCATTCACTCTAGTTTACCTACCCATAATTAGTTATTATTGACTATTAAATATTATTAATACTAAAATATGGCACCCTAGCTATTCTATTATGTATAATTTTACCTCTCTATACTAATAACTTACTAACTAATTATTTAACCAAAATAACCCACCTACAAGCTACACATCATATTTCCTATTACCACGTGCTACTCAATACATTTTATTATTTCTATTATAACACAAAAAAACCTATATTACTACTTCCTATATTGATCACTATTTCACTTTCATACCCCATAGGGCCCCCTTCATATCTATCTCCTTCCTTAATTAATTCTCTTTCTATTTTAATGTCACATATTATTAGTGACACACTACTAACCTACATACTAACTTACACTAATCCCCAAGCCTTACTTTCATGTCGTGTGGCCCACCCCAAAGCCCCCTTATTCCTTTCTCTACTACCCATCTACCCTATGCCACCACCCCACCCTTTATCACTATTCACATGATGGAGCTAAGCACTTGGGAGGTGCAATTCAAATATGGGATGCCTCATGGATGGGACGTATGCCTCAGTCAAGGAGATACCATCTTATGAAGAACGGGCACAATGTGGATGGGAAGTGGGACCACCAACCAAAAGGAGTCCCCTCCCATCATATCATATTGATTTCGCTCCTTTCCATGTAGTAGGTTCCCATTGACTAGTCGAAACATACTTGAAACTAATAGTGTTTGAGAATTAATATAATAAAATTATTTTATTTGAAACCTTTTTTTTGTTTTAAAGGCTTTACTATGGGGGTGGTATCAAATCCCTAGGGAGGCTAGGTAATATATTTATTCAAGATTTTATAATTTATTTGTTCTATGATGGAAGTGACCCACTTTTTTTTGACTCCTTGTCACGTGAGTAGCATGATTAAGTCTCCATCTTTTAAGCTTTGTGTAATGTTATTGTTTATTAGCCTTGCTTATCATTATTTACCAAGTTATTACCTTGAAGTCTAGGGGGAATATTCCTCTTATTATTTTATGGGTCTATAATCAGGGGTGGGGTATTTTCTCCAGTGTCCATACAAATGCTAGAGAGATAGAATACATCTATAGCATGGTTTTATTAAGTGTTTTATTACATCTTCTTCTATAATCCATTCAAGTAGGATGTGTGTATGGGTTTAATAGTGACTTAATTTGGCTATCCTATTGTATTCAATTATTAGTTCTATTGAAGCCACTTGTAATCAAAGTAAATTAACTCAATTCTTAAGGACTTTTCTGTACTAATTGCTTGATATAATACATAAATTTTATAGCTTGCATTTGGACAAGATCCATTATAACATCTACCAATACATCCCTTATAATGAAACTTTAATGAAATTTCTTATCAAATGACTACAATATGAAACTTTCTTACATGAGCAATTGCAATTGCATTTTCCATCTATGATTCCTAAATAGTTATGACAATTCTTTACATAAAACTCTCTCTTTCCTTTCATATATGACTAGGATGATAGGCAACTCTTTCTATACCAATCTAAACACATAAAGATAGATTCTTATGATGCAAATAGTTAAGAGAAAATCCAAATTACTTTCTTTCCTTCATGAAACCATTCTTCACAGTGATATACACAAAAATGGAGAGTTTTCTTTTGTAGCACAATACACAAGACCACAATGAAAACATTTCCCTTACAAATACAAATTTTAATGACATGGAGGAAGATTTCTCCTCCCAAATGCATTTTATAGTGACATATCCCTTTCTTTCTACTACATAATCATAAATTGCTACAACATGAATAAGGTGGAGAGAGATCCTCCAATACATGTAAAATGCACATTGACAAGTTCCTCTTTCAAGAAACCTCTACAAGATGATCATCCTAAGAATTATTTCCATTACTCTGTTAAGCACAAAACTTACAAATGACACACACAAAAAAAACAACAAGAACCATGGAGGCTCACCTCCCATCCTAGGCTTCTAAGAAGCCACCCACCGAGTAGGGGAAACAAGACTCAAATGGGTTAAGCTCAAACATTTCACAATGCATGCCAACTCAATCTCACCATACATTTACAAACCCTCTATGGTTTAACACAATGACTCACCATTGGAATCATGAAAAAATGGGTGAAGGTGGGCTCTCCAAAGAAGAGAATGTCATATCCATATACACATATACATTTGCAATTTCATAATGTCTCTTCAAGTCTATCAAATACATCATCCTTGTCACATCAATACACTTATACCTCCCATAATAAAAATTCCTCTTCAAGGCCATCAAATGAGGCATATGGCTTCAATGGAGCACATACTCCATGAACAACAAAACACCCTCCAAGAGGAAACTCTCTCAACTTCAATGTTGAGTCCAACTAACCCCTTCACCCAATGCTTCTCTTCCCTCCCAAGGGTGATTGAAGCCTTCACACCCACAAACAAATTATATTCAAAACAAAACAAAGAGATTAAGGAAGAAGACCAAGAAAATGCATGAACTCATTGCATAATCTCAACACAATACAAAGATTACAATAAGAATCCATGATTCCATAACCACATTCCAAACTTGCAAATTCATTATGTAATGTTAAAAAAAAATGTTCATAGTTTAAGCACCAACCTTGGTCCAAGCTAATGGTAATGAAATTTGATGAAGAGCTCCCTTAGCCTCCCTCCAAAACCCTAACTATCTCTAAACTTAGAGAGTGAGTGAACAACCTGCTAGTTTATCCAATACTTTCTAAAAAGGTCATCCCCCTAACCATTTTAGCAAAAAAAACAAGCCACTCACTCTTACAAAATTGTCTCCCTCTAAATTTTCTATAATTAAATTAGTGAAAACATGGGAGAAAATGCATGTGACAACTCAAATTTCGAATTGATGGAAGAATACATGGGTAAAGGGACCCCTTAGGTTGTATAGGCAATCACATGGTCAAAATTAGGTCCCTAACTTGATATACTATCATATGGGTAACTTATTTTCACTTAAAAGACACTTTGGGACCCTTAAAGACCCCTAAAAACCTTAGCCAAGTCAAATTTCGAATTTCCTTTGATTGTGACCCATCCTACCCCTTGTCAAGTGGGTTTACTTACTCATTAACAAGGTAATTAGTTTTAGGGTAAATTGCCACCATGACCAAAACCCTAAATGACACGTCAATTACACACAAAGTCCACAAGTGTCAAGTGAAACATAAAAACACATTCCACATCACCATGATATGCCCCTAATGCATCTTAACAATTAAACATTTCCACATGCAAGAAAAATCACATTTACAAAGAAAAATGCTTTCACAATGAGGCTTTTGAATCTTCCAAAGATTCGCCTTGGTTAAACTATGTTCAAAAGGCTTGGAACTTGTTTCCCCTAAGAATTTCCATGGTTCCACTTCCTTCACATTAAACTCGAGCATTGGTAGTCCAAGGAGCTCATATAAAATACACATCATAAATGCATGAATTAAATGTTATGTAATCCATATTAGCATAATTCAATGGAATTCCTTTAATTAATCATTTCAAATAAGACATTCAAGATGTTATAATATCAAAATCTACACATCACATATAATCATAAAATCATATAATCAATTTTAACATACTTAATTTTCATAATCAACTTTTATTTCTCAATCATTTTCATATAAAGTTTTTGAAACACTAAAATGTCAGAATCTGCATATCAACATTAATCCTCTAGTCAAATGATCCAACTAACATTTTGGACCACATTCTAAGTCCATTTCCTATCAAATGAAAAAGTGTTGGATCTATATTGCTAAATCAGCCAATCAAAAAAAATTGTTCCGATTACATACCTTAAGTTGACACCACAAAAATGAAATCATCAGAGCTAGTATTCTTTGATTCAATTACATATAGTTTAATTACTAATACTATCTCATTATCATTATGAGATATTACATTATAATGGTGGGTTTTAATTCATCTTTTCACAAAGGTCTCCTAAAACAACTATCCTAATAGATCATAACATACTATGAACCCATCGGCATAGTTTTCTAAGTCATAACATCTCAAGTCTTTATTCCATAGGGTCTTAGCTTACTAACCTGATGACATTTTGAATATGATATTTATGACCAATGACTACAATGTATATCAGTCTTAATAAGATCTCAGGTCTAATGTTAACAACGAAGATTCCAATCATGATGTACCTAAATCTTGAAACCTACTTATCATCCTTCTATCATATGGTGTATGATGACAGTCTATTATTCACATACCATGCATGAGAGACAAGGACATGACACCTCACCTCCTCATGCTTCCTAGTTCTTACCATATCTATTCTATTTAGGGATAACAATATGTTACTGGTGTAGAGGCCTTACACATAACATGTTTTATTTATACAATAGATGATGAGTGAATTATATTTGTATAATATCACTTGCACTAAGGATGAAGCTAGAGAAATAGTTAAGAAGATTGATATCCTAATTTTGCCCTATTTGACTCTCAAGGAGTTGTTCTTACTTGACCAAATAAGGATGCAGAAGGATTCTACCTTCGTATCATAATTTGAGTCATTGGATAAGGTGGAAGGTTATGATCCAAGCATAAAGACATTGGTCACTTGGGTAACATTCAAGGGAAATAAACCAAATCTGATTGATATTTCAAAAGGTGAAGAAGGAATGACTCTAATCCATACTATTGAGAATACATATCCAAAACTTACTACTCCTAGAGCCACTCATGAGTCAATGCTCAACCAAGCCCAAATTAGACATATGAAAGAAATGATAAAAGAGTTGAAACAAAGAGAAATGGACATGAATTTTTCATTAATAGAATGCATGTAAAGACTTGAAGGCTAGAAAAGGAATTGAATGAAAAGGGTTCAACGAAGTTTCTAGTGTGGTGGTTGTTTGAAAATATCTTGTCATTAATGAAGAATAAAGTCCTACCATAGGATTGATTGACCATCATGATTGTGTTTTCAATACATTGAAAGAAGTGCTTGTGTACAAGGAAAATATTATTTTAGAAAAATGAAAAGAATTTTTTGAGGGATACAATATTATTAAAAGCATGATTGATTTATTCATGAAAATAATAGAAAAGTTATCAAAATTGGACAGAAAATGGGGTCCATAAAGTATTAAATTAAATAAGTTGTTTGAAGGTACTAAGAGGGATCTTGGTTTAGGTGTACAAATTTAGAATACTATTGATTTCCTAAACACAATAGAAAAAAAAAAAACTTATATGAATCAAGAAAAATAGATAATCATAGAGAAGCAAAAGACAATCTATGTTGTTGAGCATTCATGTATTCCTTCAATTGTTTATGAAAATAGAAAGATTAAATCTCTTGAAGATTGGATTCACAAATTTCAAATGTTAACATAGTTAGTAATAATAGGATACGAGGATGACAAGACCTTTTAGATGGATACCTTTCACAGATTACTCAACAAGTTGATTTCCATGGAGAATAATTTTCCCAAATTCATCATTGAGGTTAAAATATCCAAAGGAAAAAGGTGGAGTGATCTACATGATTTCACCCCAATAGTTTCTACTTTCACATGGTCCACTCATGCCCAAATAGCCAAATGGGTTGAAGTGTACATGAAGGAGCTCAAGGAGATCGAGAATGTGACTGTTGCTACAAAAGAAGATGTCAAAGAAACTTGATAGTTATCTTATATTTTAGATATTTGTTTTTTCTTGATTAAGTAATTGGTTTTAGTTATGTAAAGGTCTAAATCTTGTTTGCACTTTTTCATTTTGTAAGGAAAATGTACCAAGACATATTTTCAATATCAATTAAATACTTTTATCTTTGTGTATTTATTGAATGGCTCTTGAATCTAAACTCCTCTTTTTTTTTCCTTATAAAGAAATAGAAACAATGATAGTTTCTTTAAATATCTTTTGGTTTATGGTGTATTAAATGTCTCACATTCTTCATTATTGTCTTATATTAATACTATTGTATTGATGAATAGAATTAGTGCATGAAATGGTTTTATATTAGTCTCCTTAAGTTGGGTTTAAATACTTCTAGGCATGGGATTGCATTTATTTCTCCTTTTATCTGGTGGTTGATGGGGTGCACACTATCTCTAAGGTTTTGAATAATAAGATTATGTGGGAATTGACTCTATTTTCCCACAAGGACTAAGGGCTTGTCATTGTATGTTTATGTATGGTTGCAGGCTGGTGAGGTTTAATCCATCAGTATTACATAGATTCCTTCATAATACTTTGTTTCTTTAAAAGGAGCTAGATTTGTCCTTAAGAAACTTTTCCAACTCAAGAGTATCATTAAGTCTACACTTACAATTATTAGCCCCCTCTAGCATAGGTACAACCACCTAGGTCTTGCAAAGCCTAAAGTGTGGAGGTTGAACAAACAAAGATTTAGCCTTCTTCGTTGACCAAAATTGTGTTGAGTTTTCCTATATCAAGTAGGAAAGCTTGTAGGAAGTCAACCAACAATTTTGTGCACAAACACATTGGTGACTCTGCTAGGGAGAGTTGCACACAAACCATATTGTGTAGTTATCCAAAAAAATTCAATTCCATAGACCATAAGTAGAGAACAATAGAAGCATTTGTATTGAAGTGAGATTTTGCTAAAAAAGAGATCAAGAAATAAATATTTCTTTTCTTTCAAAGAAAAGTGGTGACTCTATAATGCAAACTATATTTTTAGCTCTAAGAAAACCATTAATCCCAGATGAACTTAGGCAATTAGATTTGAGGAGATTTGTATGCGAATCAGAAAAATTATGTTCAACTTTGATAAATAATGTAGCAAGATTCTATGTGGTGTGGGAAGGATCATTATTGAATCACTTGGATGCATTATATGATAATTTAATTAATACCCATATTTGCAAAGAGGATAATCTAATGAATCTTTTTGCAAAATCTCTCAAGGGAGATGCACAAAATAAATATAGGTCATTAACAATAGGAAGTGTTTCATCATGGTCCCAATTAGAGGAATGGTTTCTTCACTCATTTTAGGCTTTCAATACAAAGATACAAATTCTAGAACATCATGAAGATCATGTACTTACTAAAGATGAGATTTCAAGATGATTGGACATACAGTATCAAAATAACATGGTAGAATAGAAAAATACCCCTTTATAGAATGAATATGGTCCTAGATTGGAAGCAATAATGTTTGATGAGGATGTGAATGATGATGACTTTTTATTAAGAGAAAGCCCATGTTGTGATGATACTTCATCTATTAAAGAAGTTAAAAATCAAAATCAACTAGAAAATTATTCCTTGAATGAAATAATGGATGAAAGATAGAAATCATGCCTTGTTGTATACAAAAAAGAGAATCTCCCCCCTTGTAGGTAAGACTGAATGGTGATACTAAGGAATTCATCATAATAATCAAAGTGATATAGTTTCATATAAATAATACCTAGAGTACATCGCCTTTTTTAGGGTTATTTGTGATAAGGAGGATATATGCATAAAAAATATACTATCAACCGGAGATCTTACCATTCTAACTCTCAAAAGGTGTAAGGATTTCTTCATAGACCAATCTTGTATGAACAAGGATCAATTGTAAAAATAGACCATACGTATGAGATATATGAGGCAAGCAAATATTTCATCCCAAAAATGTGTGCTTTTGTAGAAACATCATATAGTGTTTGACAGGGAAAGATAGATTCTGATTTGCTCCTTCGTGAGATAAATAGGACCTCATTATGTCTAAAGATAAGCCATGTGTCCCTAGAAAGAGCCATTGATGGAACATATTTGAATTATTTTTTGTAAATATGAATTTTCCCTAATTTTTCTGAATCACGATGAAACAAGGCATCAATCTTCGATTTTGTGATTTTGATACCCAGTTTAGGATCACTTTATGATTTCATAATTTTGGAAGAATAGGATCCCTTGAAGAAAAAGGATGACTCAATTTCATGATTTCATAGGGACATTTTAACTATAAGTCTGAAGTTCCAAAAAAATGCAATTTCAAAGGAGAATTTAAAAACTAATTCCATAAGGGAAAAATTTATATTAAAAGATTGAAGTATTAATGACTACACTTGAAACAAAAGGTCAAGTACTTAGTGATGTGACATATGGAGCAAATCATGAATTCTAGAATGTGCAAAAAGTTATGAGCATTAAATGAGGAATGTCTTGAAGTTGATAAATCATTGAGAAAGAGTTATTCTGTACAAATTAAAAAAGTTGAAGCAAAGAATAAAATGGTGGCTTTAAAGTTCACCTCTACAAGAAATTATCTTTTAAAATAGTAAGTTAATATTTTCCTCTTGTCTAGCTAAAATTTCTCAAAATGCCTATAAAGAAAGATGTTAGTAAGAAACAGAAAGAGGAACTAGTGGAAAATTTGAATCATAAAATGTTGTTAGAAGTTTTTCCTGGGTCATATTCAAGTGATCAAATATCTATATCTCTAGATGAATTCAAAGAGTGTAGGGATTCAAAATTTCTTTTGCATGGTAGATCCTTGTTTTGGTATTTTTATGCAAACAAAATATAGAAGGAACCCATAAACAATCCTTGGAGACTTAAGCTAGGAGAAAAGTTTGTTCCTAATGATTTTGTGGATGTTGAACTTATAAATGCATTAGAAAATTATAATGAACCTACCACCAAAATAGTGAGAAAACTAGATGGCATGCCCTTATCAGTAATTACGAAGTCATGTATTGAACAATGTTTGGATTAAGAATGCAATCCTTCATCAAGATTGACATAGAACATTTCAAAAATAAATATCAAAAAATCATGAAGTTTGGGAAAGATAGGGAAATTTCTCATTTCATGTGTAGGGTTTATAACAATAAAACTAATATATGTGGATAGTATGGGCCCTCATTTAGTTGATCCATTCATGATCTTTTTAAAGAATACCTTATATGCATGGCTTCAAATTTTCAGAGAAGATGAAAAGAAAAAATTCTCTTGGACTACATGTACATATGTATGAAGATTTAGAAACCACATACCTACCTGGAATTTGACTTTTCCAATGAGATTAAGAAGAGTTTGCACAATCAATTAGTCAAATGGAAAAATCCAAGGTTATTCAAAAATTATTCACTATTATGCCACTTAATAGTGTACCAAAATATTGACTAGTTCAGAAATTCTATGAAGTTAATGGCTACCAATGATGATGGTAGTCATATGACCATTCCAAGTGGTGCCCACTTTGGGACACTCATGCTAGAGATGAGGACTTCATTATTTTTAGAGATGTATTTGTGCAATGGATAATCTAGATTATCAGATGACCCATAATGAGGATTCCTCAAGCAATAAATAATATGTTGAGGCCTAAGGATTTTTATCTTGGTAAAGGTTTCCTTTTCAATTTGGGAGATTGGATTATGAAGCTTGAGTATACATTATTCGGGATATATAGATGTAGGCAACCTCCTCGAGCCATTATTTGTTCCAAAAAGGTTTGGTTTTTTGGAATTCATTTGGAAAATATTGTGGGTAGAAAATTACATAGCCCAACTAGAAGGAAGGGCAATATTCTTCCACATTTTATTCAACTTTATAGTTTTATTGTTGGGTATAATATGATTATTGAGATACATGAATATATTAATAATGATGACTAGTTGGAAGGTGAAAAGAGTAGGGAGTATGATCCTAAAGGGTGCATTAGAAGTATTAAAGCTAGATATATCCATTAGTTTAACCTAGAAGATGATGCTATCAGAGACTTTGATGATCTAACCCAATTTTATTAGAGATTGAAGAAATGGCATATCTTGTCCAACATTGAGGAAAAATAGTTAGCCCGAATTTTACTCAAATATGTACTTATAAGTGATGAGAATTGAAAAGTGAATTAAAAACTTTGATGAATTTTACCAAGAGTATGTGGAGCAAGAAAAGGCTAAAGATATTAAGGAAACATCAGATCCCCATCAAGCTAAAGGGAGAAAAGTGGTATGATTTGAGCCTAGCTCTAACACTTCTACCTTCTTACCACATCAAGAGGGGAGAGCCACCACATCATTAGTTTCATATGATAATTATGATGATGAAGCATCTATAGAGATTTCTCAAGTTCTTGAGAGTTTGAAGGATGATAAAGGGCCTAGATAATTAGGGTCTTCCCTCAAGTATTTTGAAGAAAAGCATGGATATCATGCCCAAATAATGGAGAATGATACAATAATAGATATTGAAGATGAGAGAGAATCCATTTATTTATGCTTCATTGAACAAGAAAATTTTATTCAATCAAGGAATTCAAAGATTTTTAGATTAACTAGAAAAAATGAATGATTTTGAGAATAAAAAGGCCAAGAGACTTGAAGGAGTGGATGAGTCGCAACATGTTACAATTATACAATAGATAATGAGTGAATTAGATCTAGATAATATCACTTGTACTAAGGATGAAACTAGAGAAATAGTTAAGAAGAGTGATATCTTAATTTTTCTTGATTTGACACTCAAGGAGTTGTTTTTACTTGACCAAATAAGGAAGTAGGAGGATTCTACCTTAGTGTCAAAATTTGAGTCATTGGATAAGGTGGAAGGAACAAGTTATGATCCAAGAACAAAGATATTGGACACTTGGGTAAAATTCAAGGGAAATCAAGAAAATCTAATTTATGTTTCACAAGGTGAAGAAGGAATGACCCTAATCTAGGTTGTTGAGAATACATATCTAGAACTTACTACTATTAGACTCACTCATGAGTCACTGTTTAACCAAGCTCAAATAAGTCCTAAGAAATAAATGATAAAAGAGTTACAACAAAGAGAAATGGACATGAATTCTATCATTAATATAATGAATGTAAAGACTTGAAGCCTACAAAAGGAATTGATTGAAAAGGTTCTAGTGAAGTTTCTAGTGCAATGGTTGTTTGAAAAGCTCCTGTCATTGCTGAAGAAGAAATTCCTACCACATGATTGATTGATCATCATGATTGTATTTCCAATACATTAAAATAAGTGCTTGTGTATAGGGAAAATGCTATTTTAGAAAAATTTAAATAAATTTTTGATGGATATAATAATATTTAAAGCATGTTAGATTTCTTCATGAAAGGAATAGAAAAGTTATCAAAATTGGATAGAAAATGAGGCCTGTCAAAATTTAAATTAAATAAGTTGTTTGAAGGTACTAAAAGGGATCTTGATGCACCTCTATAGATTAGGAATACTATTGATTTCCTTGACATAACAGTAAAAAGATGGCTTATATGAATCAAGAAAAATAGATACTTGAAGAGAAGCAAAAGGAAATCTTTGTTGTTAAGAATTCATGTATTCCTTCAATTATTGATAAAAATGGAAAGATTAAATCTCTTGAAGATTGTATTAAGGAATTTCAAATGTTTCCATAGTTAGTAATAATAGGATACAAGGATGACAAGAACTTCCAGATGGATACCTTTAAAATATTACTCAACAAGTTGAATGCCATGGAGAATAAGTTTGCGAAATTCATCGCTAAGGTTAAAATAGCCCAAGGAAGAGGTGGAGTCTAGACTTTCACCCTAATAGTTTCTACTTTCACATGGCCCACTCATGCCGAGATAGCCAAATTCATTGAAGTGTACATGAAGGTTCTTGAGGTGATGGAGGATGTGACTATTGTTGTAGAAGAAGATGTCAAAGAAGCCTAATAGTTATCTTATATTTTATGTATTTATTTTTGCATAATTAGGTAATTAGTTTTAGTTATGTAAAAGTCTGAATCTTGTTTGCACCTTTTCATTTTGTAAGGAGAAGGCACCAAGACCTATATTTATTAGAATAGCATTTTGAAACTATGGGATGAAGAAAAATATTGGAGAGAACACTTTGCAATTTTCAATATGAATTAAAAACTTTTATCTCTATGTATGTACTGAGTGGCTCTTGAATCTGAACTCCTCTTCTTTTTTTTCCTTATAAAGAAAGATAAACAATGATGGTTCCTTTAAATCTCTTTTGGTTTGTGGTGTATTAAATGTCTCTTATTCTTCATTATTGTCTTAGATTAATACTACTATATCGATGAATGGAAATAGTGCATGACCTAGTTCTACATTGGTCTCTTTCAGTTGGGGTTAAATTCATCTAGGCATGGGATCATAGTTATTCTCCTTTTATCCAATGGTTGATGGGGTGCACACTATCTCTAAGGGTTCAAATAATAAGATTATTTGAGAATTTACTCTATTTTCCCAAAAGGACTAAGGACTAGTCATTGTATTGCTCTTGCATGTGTATATGTATCTAGTTGTTGGCTAGTGAGGTTCAATCTATTAGTATTGTACATACTCCCTCATAATACTTTTTTTCTTTCAAAGCACCCAAATTTCTCCTTGAGAACCTTTGCCAACTCAAGAGTATCATGAAGTCTACACTTACAATAATTAGCGCCTCTAGCATAGGTACAACCACCTAGGTCTTGCAGAACCTAAAGTGTGGAGGTTGAACAAACAAAGATTTAACCTTCTTCACTTACCAAAATTGAGTTGAGTTTCCCAACATCAAGTAGGAAAGCTTGTAGGAAGTCAACCAAAAATTTTGTGCACCAACAAGGTCAACAACACATACTCCCTACACATCAAAGTTATAACAATCAAACAATCAAATGCTTTGTGAAAAAAAATCTTGCTGAACAAATTTGTCCTTCCTCTAAAAACATGACATATGAAGAATACATCAATTTAAAAACTAGCAGTTAAGACTTTATGATGAAAGGAAAGTTCATTCTAAGTCAAAGAAACTTGATCATATGTGTTGTTGCTCTTGAGGATTAACTAGAAAAGTCTAGTCATGAAGCTACATATTCCATTTAGTCTTCATGACCCATGATTTAATATTAATTATCAATTTCTATGTACTAATAGTTTTGCCCTAATAACTGGTTCACTCTATAGGACCTCTACTTCCTCCCATGCTTTAGTATATTGTAGTTGCCCATGAAATTTTTTGGTGTCAAGCATCGTTGAATGATCAATCATGAAATTTAATATTTTTATTTAGTATGCGTCAAATAGTTACCTATTTTCTACCTTATTGTGTTAAAGAATTGTTTTTATAATTTTCATACAATATCTACACTATCTTGAACTTATATAATGTATGTTCTAGTATACAACATAAATACTATCTATGTTATTTTGAGCATTTCACTAATGACAATCAATCAAATATATTTTAAATTATATGGATACTACAAATCATTTTTATGTTATGTTTCTAGTGATATTCCAAATATTATTTCTACCATTATACTTAGCATATTCTTAATGCACATTATGATCATCATGGTTCTAATGATAACAAGATTTGTCATGGCCCTGACAGTTCTATTTCTGTCACCTTGGAATTCTGTGATTATCTTACTCTTCTGAATGGTTTGATACATGTTTAAATTAGTTTAATTCTGGCATTATTATGTGAACTCTTCGAGAATTCAGAGATTTCTCAAAATCTAATTCTTAGATCAAATGTTTTATGTTTTCAGTTTTGTGTAATTTTCAGAAATTTGTCATCTGAATCAATCTGGATTCAGGAATCAATTTTATAAATCAATGATGAATGGTTTCGGTTTTATTATTGGTCTGGTTTGTATTTTTAGACTTGCATTTGGGGTGACAGTAAATTTTAATAGCACCTTGAATCTTTTGTTTATCAGATTTAAGAATATATATATATATATATATATATATATATATATATATATATATATATATATATATATATATATATATATATACGTATATGAATATAAGTGCATTATTATAAAATAATTATGTATAATTATGTATATATATATATATATATATATATATATATAAAAGTATTATATATATTTATATATGTATATGTATATAGTTGTTTTTATATTTGTGTGCTTGTGTTTATATATATATATACTTGTCGTTTGGCAGAATTTGTGTGTTAGTGGGATTAATATTAACAAGTATTAATATTAATATTAATATTAATAATAACTAATATTAATATTAATATTAATATATATGTTGATATATTAATATTAATATTAATTAGTATTACTATTAATATAGATATTGATGTTAATACTAATATTATCTTGTGTTAATGTTAATGTTAATATAAATCTAAACTATCTAAAGTTAATACCTAAACTATCCTATCGCATGGTATTCAACTAAGTCTAACCTAAACTAGAAGCAAAGTCTAAGATATCTATGTATATTCGAACATGGCATGTCTTGGACTGGGCATGGTGGTCGAGATAGTGGATTTTAAATGCTGGCAGGTTTTTTGAGCCGCAAGCTGGTACTATCTTTGACAAGTGTCAAAGAGTGCTCAGGAAATGGGGTATTGGGTTAAGCTCGCAGTTATGAGCATTTTATCGCATGGTTAATGTGTCATTTTTGATGGGTGTTGGTTGCATTTTGATTTCAGTCTGTTATCGATGATCTCCTGATGGTAAATCTAAAATCTTTGTGGAACAGGTTTCTCGGCACTAAATTGAGGGAACTGTTAATCATGGAGGAGTGTTCAATTCATCTCTGTTCTTTAAGTCCTCATAATTTCATGATTTTCATTCTTCTGTTGCTCCATGGTTGTGTTTCTCAGTCTTTGCCATTGAGAAAGTTTCTTGGTGTCTTTGGAAATCGGCATAAAAGTTGGAAGTGTGGTCTGAGAGTTGTGGTAGAAGGCTTTATAGGCATATTCTTGTGAACATCAACTCACACTTATAGGAAGGGGGATTTTCTTGACTCTTTCCTATAGTTTTAGATATGTTTCATCAGATTTGTGAAGTTTTGTATATTTAAATTGTAAGTGGTTAAACCCAGATTTGGGTGTAAGGGATTAAGAATGTTAGAATGTTTAAGTTTTATTTACTGGTTAATGTAGATACCCAAGCATGGTTACATGTAGGGTTCGACAAATTTTAATGTTGCTAGGTTCTGTATGCACTCATACTTGAGTGTGGGTATGGAAATTATGCTTTTTTAACACTGTTGAATTCGAGTTTCGTTGTATGTTATGTGATGTATATGTTTAGCGGATTACATGAAGTGTGTTTGACATTTAAGAAAAGGATCTATGAAGAGTATGGCTCTAGGTGCAAGGTTAGCTTTGTTTTTTTTTACATAGTTACATTTGCATGTAAATGAGAAATGTGGAAGTTGTTATACAGGGTTTTATTTTTTATTATTTGGGTTTTACCCAAACATGCCTGCGATAGCAAGTCTACATGTGGAGGGAAAATAGCATGGTTTTGATGGCTGTTGAAAAGCTGAGTTCTGTATGTTTTCAAATTTTTGTGTGTTTGTATTTTTTTAGGTAGAAGGTGATATCTCTGTGTACAATACTTCTAAGTTGTGTGCATCTCGGCTATGATTACAAGTACACAGTCTTTAAAGCTGTGGTCATGAACCGAGGGCATAAATGTGTTAATGGGAGTGAGATATATTGTTAAATGGTTAGTAGGGTATGAGTAACATTGATATTTAAACAAACAATCGATGAGATTAGGGTTTAAAATTTCGTTATGTTTAAGTCATGGGTTTTAGGAAAATAGAGCTATACAACCATATTGGCATTTGGTAGTAGTTTTTACATAACTATGTTGTGAATTTAGGCATGATTATGATATCAACTTTTTTAGAACTGGAAGTAATCAATAGATGAGTCGATACTTTGATCTTGCATGATATTTTAATTGCATGAAGATTCAGTCAAAATTTGTAACTTTAAGCTATGCTGTTTCTAGAATGGAAAGAGGCATTTGTAAAACAGTTTTTGGAAGATGAATTATATTAGTCTTAGAGGCACTATGTGTGTGTCGCAAATTTAAAGCTGGAAGGTGATGTTATGAATTGGAAATTGTTGATATTGGGTAACAACAAGTTATTTGATATACAAATTGAAAAGTTTATTTATTTATTATAATTCTAACTTTAAATTCATAAAGTAATTTATGTGTATATTGGTATATGTAAGTAAGTACATATGTGTGTGTGTGTGTGTGTGTGTGTGTGTGTGTGTATTTATTTATATGTATCAATGTATATGTAATTTCTTGTGAATAGATTGTTAGAATTTAAATTTATAATTATAAATTGAATTACAATGATTTCTGGTTTTGGAAATGGAAATTGATTTAATTTTCAGTCTGATGTCAGTTTGTAACAATATTTTATTGGTATTGTTAAAAAGAAATAAAAGTACAGTGAAGCCTAGAATAGTCAATTCTTTACTATTAGTTAATATAATGGGAATGTAGTTTGAAAGTTGGATGTTTGTGAAAAGTAAAGGGACAAGGTTGTTTTTGGTATATGTATTGTGAAATGATACAACTATGGTTTCATTTGGTTTTATATGATATTTCTGTTGCTGATTCAATTGTTTAATTGGAGCAAATCAAATAAATGTATTGTTGGAATTGGAAAATGAATTTACGTTTTCTTCCAATTAGAATAACTAGAATTATGTGTCTGTTAGATTATGCAAGTGTGATCCTTTAGATTGGGTGGCTGTCATAAAGCGAGTAACTTGTGGTGATAGAATTATGTTGCCGGATGCCCTCCGACACTAGTCTAGATCCTTATGGGAAAGTTTATGACAGTTAGTTAATCAAGTGGTAATATTTAAAATTTCATGGGTTGGGAATCATATAATAAGATAAGAACATTATGGTTTCACCTGACATATTGAGTTCTACAAGTGGCTGAACGTAGATTCTTATGTTGACACCCATGGACTACTGGATCATTACTTTGTCATATTCTATGCAAGTTTATTTCGACATATCTACGTGAAAATAAAATTGTATTTACTGTACATCTATTGTTTGGATTTAATGATTATAGTTTTGTTATTAAATCTAACGTGCAGGTTTATTGGAGGTTTTATCAATTTAACTTGTGATCTAAGCCCTGTTTTGTGTGTTGTGGTTGTGCTGATTTGATTCTAGGTTCAAGATATGTTTGATTACGGACCTAGAAGAAAATTGGCTAATTAATATTCAGATTCAGTGTTTAACTTGAATGTAATTCAAAAGACGTTGTATTTTTGATAAGAGAGTATAAATATATAATATATTCAGATGTAATAAATAGTAATGTTTCATTGCTGATTATGAGTTCATTACTGTACTTGTCGTATAAGGTTATTTGGTAATGGAAATTGTTATAAAAATAAATTGTTCTTTTTTTGAAAAAAAAAATCTCTTATGTATGTTTGATTTTAAGTTGTTTGGTTATATTTATGGTTATGTCTTGGTGAGGGTATTACATTTGGTATCAGAGCCAGGTTTAAACACTCGAGACTTGATAGGTTTTATTAGGGGTTTCATTATGCTTCCTAGGATATTTTAATTAAATCTCTTTAATAGGAATTCCAGTATGCCTCTTATTACACGAGGAGCATGGGGACAAGGTATCCCTAATGCTGATGTTGAAGTAGGCAGAGGCAAAGGTGGACATAGAGGCCGCAATCATGGCGAAGGTAGAGGTCATGGCCTAGGAAGGGGTCAGGTTCGTCAAGAAATACTTGATGATGAAATTCCTCATGATAAGGAGCAAGGGGTTTTCTAAGCTGAAATTCTTCAGTAGATTCTTGTATGTTTGGATGGGATTGAAGCTAGGAATAAAATTCCT
Source organism: Cupressus sempervirens (assembly GCA_028749045.1). NCBI lineage: Eukaryota > Viridiplantae > Streptophyta > Pinopsida > Cupressales > Cupressaceae > Cupressus > Cupressus sempervirens. The sequence continues at coordinate 534,671,818 of CM053792.1, read as the reverse complement.
GGTGGGGGAGCAAATGTTCAGAATTTGCAGATTCCTAATGTCAATCAGGCTATTGTAGAAGATCTTGTTATCAAGAGTCAGCTGAAAGACATATCTAAGCTCAAAGGTCCATATTTTAATGGAACTGAAGCTGGTAATGAAGTTGAAGCTTGGCTTCTAAACATCGAAAGATGTTTTATTCTGCATGATTATCACACTAATGTGAAAGTTCACTGGACTACAATGCAGTTAAGGTCTTTTGCATCAATTTGGTAGAATATGGAGTTAGAGCACCTTGGACTGCATATTTCTCAAGTCACTTGGGAATTATTCATTGAAAGGTTTCGGGAAAGGTTTATGTCTGAGTACTGGTAGCAACCCAGGTCTGAGAAATTCTTTAACATTTCTCAAGGAAACTCTACTGGTGAAATGTACAAAAGAAAATTCTTTCAGCTTAAGAAGTATTCTAGTTGGAATGAAGGTGATAAAACTTTAGTGCAGCACTTTATCTGAGGTTTAAATCCTAAGATTGGTGAGGAAGTGAGAACTTTCAAACCTAAATCTGTTAAGGAAGCTATTGATTAGGCTAAGCTTGCTGAAATGAAATGTAGTTTTTCAACCAAGAGTGTTGTTAACCCATCTGTTCCTAGCAATAGTAAAAATAAAAAATCCTTTAGGGATGATTCTAAGGCAGCACCTAGTGGCTATGGTAGTAAATCCCAAAAGAGGAAGTTTAATAAGTTTACCAAATCAGACAAGGGGTTTAAGGTCCCTGAACTACCTAAATCCATTAAGTCTACTGAAAGTGTGAAACAGAGTTTTGCACCGCCACAAGCAAATTCCTCACAGGATAAGAGTTCCAAAAGAGGAGCAGAATATTGGCATTGTGGGCAGCTGGGTCATTTACAGTGGAATTGTCCTCTAAAAGGCAATAATTAGGGTAAGCCAAGAGCATCAGGTTCTGAAGCTACTGTTGGCGATTTTGGCAGGAACCACCATATTTTTGCTACTGTGGATCATAACTAAGCAGAACATCAGAACATGGTTATCGAGGCTAAAGGTACTTTTCAAGGTACAAAAATTTCCATTTTATTTGACTCAGGTGCCACTGATTCTTTCATTTCTACCAATTTGGTTAAATATTGTAGTATTCCTGTGAGAAAGGCTGAGATGGCATGGCAAGTTGAGTTAGCTTCTGGATCTAAGGTAGAAATTGGGCTGATTGCGATAGATTGTGAGATTCATCTTAAGGCATTTACCACTATAGCAAACCTCAAAGTTATTCCTTTAGGAACCTATGATGTTATTCTAGGAATGGACTGGTTGGATCAACATCAAGCTGTAATTGATTGCAGCGAAAAGATTATTGAATGCATTGATGATGTTGAGGCAAGTAAAATCATAGCAGATATTAAAAGGCCTATTTCTATTAGAATTATTTCTGCTAAATGACTTCAAAGGTGTTTTAGGAAGGGCTACAAGCTTTTTGCTATTTCTATAAATGATTTTTCAAAACCCACGGTAAAGCAAACCAATTTAGATCATCCTTTGTTAAAGAAATTTTATGATATCTTTGTAACAAAAATTCTGGGTATTCCACCCAAGAGGGAAATCAATTTTAGGATTCATCTTGTGCTTGGAACTGAACCTATTTCTAAGACTCTGTATCATATGATAGCACAAGAATTAGTGGAACTCAAAGTTCATCTTGAAGAACTTCTTGAGAAAGGGCTGATTAGACCTAGTGTTTCTCCTTGGGGAGCACTTGTTATCTTCGTTAAGAAGAAAGATGGATCTCTTAGACTGTGTATCAATTATAGATAGTTGAATAAAGTTACTATCAAGAATAGGTATCTGTTACCTAGAATTGATGATTTATTTGATCAACTTAAGGGTGCTAAGGTATTCTCTAAAATTGATGTTAAATCTGGGTATCATCAGCTTAGAATTCAAGAGGCCAGTATTCATAAAACAACGTTTCAAACTAGGTATGGGCATTATGAATTCATAGTTATACCTTTTAGTTTGACAAATGTGCCATCAGTATTTACGAGTCTGATGTAGGGATTTTTGAGAACCTTCCTTGATAAGTTTGTAGTTGTCTTTTTGGATGACATTCTAGTTTATTCTAACTCCTTGGAGGAGCATGAAAAGCATTTGAGACAAGTTTTTGAATGTCTCCAAAGGAATAAGCTGTCTGCTAATCCTGAAAAGTGTGACTTTTTCAAATTTGAGATAAGTTACCTTGGACACATTATTATGGGAGATGGAATAGATGTGGATCCAGCTAAAATTAGAGCTATCATAGAGTGGCCGGTACCTAATAACGTGTCTAAAGTGAGAAGTTTTATGGGTCTAGCTAGTTATTACCAAGGGTTTGTGGCTAATTTCTCAAAAATAGCACATCCTATCACTTCTCTTCAGAGAAAAGATAAGAAATTTTTCTGGTCAAATAAGTGTGAAGAGGCTTTTTAGCATCTTAAAGAACGTCTGACTAGTGCACCTATGTTGGATGTACCTGATCCTTGTAAAGAATTTGTGGTTTGCACAGATGCTTCTTTGGATGGATTAGGAGTAGTTTTAATGCAGGTTGGCAGGGTGATAGCTTATGAATCTAGGAAACTTAAGGATCATGAGTTAAACTATCCTGCTCACGATTTGGAACTTGTTGCAGTAATGCATGCGTTGACTAAATGGTGGCATTTTCTCCTTGCATAGCATTTTGAGTTACGTACTGATCATAAAAGTCTTCAATATATTTTCACATAGCCAAATCTGAATGCACGGCAACGTAGATGGATGGAATTTTTGTGTGAATATAACTTTGAAGTTAAATATGTTCAAGGAAAAGAGAATAAGGTGGTTGATGCACTTAGCAGAAGACGTCACAAACTCTCTTCTTTAACTCTCACAGTAGATTTGAAGGAGAAAATATTGTAAAACCTTATTTCTAATCCTTGGTTTTTAGATGTGAAGGCTATTATTGATAGTGGCAACATGCTAGAGGGTAGATTTGAAGGTTATTCAATCAGCACTAATGGATTGCTGATCTACAGAGGTGGTATCTATGTTTCTGAGGTTGGAGAGCTACGAAATTTGGTTATGTCTGAAGCTCATAAAGTGCCCTATTCAGCACATCCTGGTGTTAAGAAAATGAATGCTGATCTTAAACAACATTATTATTGGCCAAGTATGAAAAGGGATATTGCTGATTTTGTCGCTACATGTCTAGAATGTCAAAGGGTGAAAGCTGAACATTAGCATCCTGCTGGTTTATTTCAATCTCACAGTGTGCCTGAATGGAAATGGGATACCATATCCATAGATTTTATCATAGGTTTACCTTTGTCAGTTAGGTGGCATGATTCAATCATGGTTGTTGTGGACAGGTTAACCAAGGTTGCACATTTTATTCCAATAAGATCTTCATATAATGTTGCATCTGTAGCACATATTTATATGGAACAAATAGTAAAACTGCATGGGATTCTGAAGAAGATTATATCAGATAGGGACCCAGTTTTCACATCTTCACTTTGGAGGTCTATGCAATGTGAACTTGGTACTCAACTGAATTTCAGTTCTGCATATCATCCTGAGACTGATGGGCAAACTGAGTGTGTAAATCAGATTCTAGAAGACATGCTCAAGATGTACGTCATGGATAGGCAAAACAAATGGGAAGAATTCTTGCATTTAGTTGAATTTTCATATAATAATGGTTATCACAGCTCTATAGGTATGGCTCCTTTTCAAGCTTTGTATGGATGACCTTGTAGAACACCCTTGGGCTGGGATAATTTGGAAGATAGAGTTCTCCTCGGTCCTGAAATGCTCCAAGATATGGAACAACAAATGAAACGAATCAGGGAACACCTTGTTACAGCACAGGATAGATAGAAAAAGTATGCAGATTTGCATAGGATTGAGCATCAGTTTGTGGTCGGGGACAAAGTATTTCTGTAGGTCAGACCCAAAAAAAGTCCTATTAGATATGGTAAAGGTTCCAAGTTGTCTCCATGTTTTGTGCGACCATTTGAAATCTTGGAACATGTTGGTCTGATCGCCTACAGACTTGCTTTTCCTCCTAGTCTATCTCAAATCCATGATGTCTTTCATGTGTCTATATTAAGGAAATATATACCTGATATCACTCATGTTCTGAATTGGAATGCATTACAAGTAGTGGATGGCCAATTGATGTTGGAACCAATGCAGATCATTCAGCAAAGAGAGCTAAATCTCAAAGGTCGCAAGGTGGAATAGGTAAAGGTATTATGGGATCATAATGATGATACCTCTGCTACTTGGGAAGATACAGGGGCAATGAAAGCTTCACATCCTCATTTGTTTTCAGGCTTCTAGGAGTAATCCTAAGCTAGTGGGGAAGGGTGTCATGGCCCTGATAGTTCTATTTCTGTCACCTTGGAATTCTATGATTAGCTTACTCTTCTGAATGGTTTGATACATGTTTAAATTAGTTTAATTCTGGCATTATTATGTGAACTCTTTGAGAATTCAGAGATTTCTCAAAATCTAATTCTCATATCAGATGTTTTATGTTTTCAATTTTGTGTAATTTTCAGAAATTTGTCATCTGAATCAATCTAGATTCAGGAATCAATTTTATAAATCAATGATGAATGGTTTCAATTTTATTATTGGTCTGGTTCATATTTTTAGACTTGCATTTGGGGTGACAGTAAATTTTAACAGCACCTTGAATCTTTTGTTTATCATATTTAAGAATATATATATATATATGTGTGTGTGTGTGTGTGTGTGTGTCTATATATATATATATATATATAAGTATTATATATATTTATATATGTATATATATATATATGTATATATATATATATAGTTGTTTTCATATTTGTGTGCTTGTGTTTATATATATATATATATATATATATATATACTTGTCGTTTGGCAGAGTTTGTGTGTTAGTGGGATTAATATTAACAAGTATTAATGTTAATATTAATATATATGTTGATATATTAATATTAATATTAATTAGTATTACTATTAATATAGATATTGATGTTAATACTAATATTATCTTGTGTTAATGTTAATGTTAATATAAATCTAAACTATCTAAAGTTAATACCTAAACTATCCTATTGCATGGTATTCAACTAAGTCTAACCTAAACTAGAAGCAAAGCCTAAGATATCTATGCATATTCGAACATGACATGTCTTGGACTGGGCATGTTGGTCGAGATGGTGGGTTTTAAATCCTGGCAGGTTTTTCAAGCTGTGAGCTAGTACTATCTTTGACAAGTGTCAAAGAGTGCTCAGGAAATGGGGTATTGGGTTAAGCTCATAGTTATGAGCATTTTATTGCATGGTTAATCTATCATTTTTGATGGGTGTTGGTTGCATTTTGATTTCAGTCTGTTATCGATAATCTCCTGATGGTAAATGTGAAATCTTTGTGGAACAGGTTTCTCGGTGCTAAATTGAGGGAACTGTTAATCATGGAGGAGTGTTCGATTCATCTTCGTTCTTTAAGTCCTCATAATTTCATGATTTTTATTCTTTTGTTGCTCCATGGTTGTGTTTCTCAGTCTTTTCCATTGAGAAAGTTTCTTGGTGTCTTTGGAAATTGGCATAAAAGTTGGAAGTGTGGTCTGAGAGTTGTGGTAGAAGGCTTTACAGGCGTATTCTTGTGAGCATCGATTTGTACTTACAGGCAGGGGGCTTTTCTTGACTCTTTCCTATAGTTTTAGTTATGTTTCATCAGATTTGTGAAGTTATGTATATTTAAATTGTAAGTGATTAAACCCAGATTTGGGTGTAAGGGATTAAGAATGTTAGAATGTTTAAGTTTTATTTACTAGTTAATATAGATACCCAAGCATGGTTCCATGCAGGGTTTGGCAAATTTTAATGTTGCTAGGTTCTGTATGCACTCATACTTGTGTGTGGGTATGGAAATTTTGTTTTGTTAACACTGTTGAATTCAAGTTTCATTGTATGTTATGTGATGTATATGTTTAGCGAATTACATTAAGTGTGTTTGACATTTAAGAAAAGGGTCTATGAAGAGTATGGCTCTGGGTGCAAGGTTAGCTCTATTTTTTTTTACATAGTTACATTTGCACGTAAATGAGAAATGTGGAAGTTGTTATACGGGGTTTTGTTTTTTATTATTTGGGTTTTACCCAAACATGCCTGCGAGAGCAAGTTTGCATGTGGATGGAAAATAGCATGGTTTTGATGGTTGTTGAAAAGCTGAGTTCTGTATGTTTTCAAATTTTTGTGTGTTTGTATTTGTTTAGGTAGAAGGTGATATCTCTATGTACAATACTTCTAAGTTGTATGCGTCTCGACTATGATTACAATTACATAGTCTTTAAAGCTGTGGTCGTGAACCAAGGGCATAAATGTGTTAATGGGAGTGAGATATATTGTTAAATGGTTAGTAGGGTATGAGTAACATTGATATTTAAACAAACGGTCGATGAGATTAGGGTTTGAAATTTCGTTATGTTTAAGTCGTAGGTTTTAGGCAAATAGAGCTATACAACCATATTGGCATTTGGTAGTAGTTTTTACATAACTATGTTGCGAATTTAGGCATGATTATGATATCAACAGTTGGGATTTTTTTTTATTTTTTAAAGGATGGTTAATTTTGTCTCTCAACGTAAATATTATTATTATTAGAGCTAAAAGTAATCAATAGATCAGTCGATACTTTGATCTTGCATGATATTTTAATTGCATGAAGATTCAGTCGAAATTTGTAACTTTAAGTTATGTTGTTTCTAGAATGGAAAGAGGCATTTGTAAAATAGTTTTTAGAAGATGAATTATATTAGTCCTAGAGGCACTGTGTGTGTGTGTCGCAAATCTAAAACTGAAAGGTGATATTATGAATTGGAAATTGTTGATATTAGGTAACATCATGTTATTTGATATACAAATAGAAAAGTTTATTTATTTATTATAATTCTGACTTTAAATTCATAAAGTAATTTATATGTATATTGCTATATGTAAGTAAGTACATACATACATACATACATACATACATACATATATGTATGTATATGTATATGTATGTACCAGGTATATATATGTGTGTGTGTGTATGTATTTATTTATATGTATCAATGTATATGTAATTTCTTGTGAATAGATTGTTAGAATTTAAATTTATAATTATAAATTGAATTACAATGATTTCTAGTTTTGGAAATGGAAATTGATTTAATTTTCAGTCTGATGTCAGTTTGTAACAATATTTTATTGGTATTGTTAAAAAGAAATAAAATTACAGTGCATCCTAGAATAGTCAATTCTTTACTATTAGTTAATATAATGGGAATGTAGTTTGAAAGCTAGATGTTTGTGAAAAGTAAAGGGACAAGGTTGTTTTTGGTATATGTATTGTGAAACGATACAACTATGGTTTCATTTGGTTTTATATGATATTTCTATTGCTGATTCAATTGTTTAATTAGAGCAAATGAAATAAATGTATTGTTGGAATTGGAAAATGAATTTATGTTTTCTTCCAATTAGAATAACTAGAATTATGTGTCTGTTAGATTATGCAAGTGTGATCCTTTAGATTGGGTGGTTTTCATAAAGCAAGTAACTTGTGGTGATAGAATTATGTTGTTGGATGCCCTCCAACACTAGTCTAGATCCTTATGGGAAAGTTTATGACAGTTAGTTAATCAAGTGGTAATATTTAAAATTTCATGGGTTGGAAATCATATAATAAGATAAGAACATTATAGTTTCACCTAACATATTGAGTTCTCCAAGTGGTTGAACGTAGATTCTTATGTTGACACCCATGGACTACTGGATCATTACTTTGTCATATTCTATGCGAGTTTATTTTTGCATATCTGCATGAAAAGAAAATTGTATTTACAGTACATCTGTTATTTGGATTTAATGATTATAGTTTTGTTATTAAATCTAATGTGCAAGTTTACTAGAGGTTTTATCAATTTAACTTGTGATCTAAGCCCTATTTTGTGTGTTGTGGTTGTGCTGATTTGATTCTAGGTTCAAGATATGTTTGATTACAAACCTAGAAGAAAATTGGCTAATTAATATTCAGATTCAGTGTTTAACTTGAATGTAATTCAAAAGACGTTGTATTTCTGATAAGAGAGTATAAATATATAATATACTCAGATGTTATAAATAGTAATGTTACATTGCTGATTATGAGTTCATTACCGTACTTGTTGTATAAGGTTATTTGGTAATGGAAATTGTTATAAAAAAAAAAAAAAATTGTTCATTTAAAAAAAAAAAAAAAATCTCTTATGTATGTTTGATTTTAAGTTTTTTGGTTATATTTATGGTTATGTGTTGGTGAGGGTATTACAAGATTTACAATTTTAATTATTTCCAAAAGAAATTTTTTAGAAAATATGTAAAACAGATTCAGACCATGTTGCACCCAAACATAATCAATCCTATATGTGTTCCTTTCAATACATTACATATATAATAATCTTGCAACTAAAACCTCATTATAATAATGTTTGTCCCAAATTATTTTTTTCCACTTCATGTATCTCAATTTTCACTACCTCACCTACTCCATTCTTCCACTTGTAGAAATAATTAGGTTCAAATGTAACTTTGGAGGAATGACTAAGGCAATCGGGTACTCTATTTTAAAGATTCCTTATCTAATGTAATTTTTTTATATGACAATGTATCCAAAATTCCTTACTCATTAAATTTCTTTGTATATCTCAAGAATCTATAGGAAAATCATATTGCACCCACCAGCTAGAGAGTATCCAACATTCATCAAACTAATGCAATCACGAGAACATATAGGTACCATTTACTTGGGCATTATTTTTATGTTCTAGTTTGATTTACATATAGATGAGAAAACTAGATTTACACAAGTTTATTTAATTTTCCATCTCACTATCACACCTTGACTTTTATCTTGACATATATTACAACTATTTCTCTTTAAAATGATTTTTCATAAGAACTTGTTCCTTCACTTGCAAAAGAAAACAATGTTTAATTTTTAAGATGTTTGACTCTTTTATATTTTATTAGACTTGCTAAATTTAATATCATTATACTTTCATCATAGTTATGTAATACAAACAACTAGAAGCTAAATATTTCATTGTTCATCATAATGTAGACTACAAAACACAAATTGCACCAAACTCTTCACAACAAACATCAACAACAACAAGGTATTTACATCCAACTTTATAAAGAAAATTGTACCAACAACAAATCAAGAAATGTATAACACCCCTCTTATCTTAACAAGTATTAGGAGGGTTTTGAAGATAGTATAATTACACTTGGATTAGGTTGGGAAATAAGGTTGCTTTTGGTACTTCTTGATTTCACAACTTTACAAATCCATGCATAACTAAAACTATAAGATAACATCTCACATTCTTAACATAAAAGAATGGTACTTATCCACCCAAAAATAGAGAATCAACTAGGTTCATATGCTACAATATGTTTATACATATCATACACATCATTTCTTGCTTTTGATGTTAGATATTTCTTTGCATTAGACACTTGATCATGTTCTATATTATGTCTTTAGGAGATTGAGTATATGGTTTAATTGTATCATGTTGTATATGTTATTCTAAATTTATTATTTATGCTTTCAATATCTTGTTTACAATATTATTAGTTTTTCTTAAGATACCCTAGCTAAGCCATAATTCCTTATATATATCTGTGTATTTACTCTACTTGGCATGTCCTCTAGATGAGGGGAGGTAGTTGTAGTCACTTTTTCAGGAGATCTACACGATGTCACACACCTCCTTCCTCATGTATCACTGTATATGTGTGTGTGTGTGTGTGTGTGTGTGTGTGTGTGTACATACATACATATATATGTATGTGTGTGTGTATGTAATATATCATGTTAGTTGGTGATATAGATGTGTGCATGTACCAGGCATTGACTCCACTTGGCTACACATGTTTGAGCATGCCTCAAAATCCTTGGACCAATTGTTATTAAAAAGGAGATGAAACCATGATCCATATAGGCATCCTTATATCCTTAGAAATCTAATAGGAATTCAATCACTTGGTTCGGGGATTATGTTTTAATCATTTCTTTTGTTTGTTTCCTTGGTGGATTCTAGTGTTTATATCTATATATTTTTATTTTCATGTATATTATCTATGATATTTGTTTGGTATATTTATATAAGCATATATGGATGCACATATATGTGTGTGTGTGTGTGTGTGTGTGTGTGTATTTAAGTATTTGTGTATGTTATAAATTGTTTGTGACTATATAATTTATTTATATACTTATATATAAAGAAAAATTTATTAGAATATAAAAATAAAGAAATTAAAAGGGATGAAATAGACAGAATAATTATTTACAATAGGAGTAGTAATGTGCATTCAAGAGAAAAAGGTAATAGGTGTTATCCATGTGGAAGAATATGAGATCAAAACATAAATATAATGATGGGAATAAAAAATGGGTTATAAAGCACTAGAGAGGGTCTTTACATTATTTTTGGACCATTTATTCATTATATACCCCTAAAATAGCCTTAATTTATCCCTAAAATGCCTATATATGCAACTTGTAAGATAGTACTTAATTACATAAACTAAAGCAACTTTGGATTTTGGAATTACTTTTATTTAAAAGGGTGGTGCCTTTTTACCTAAAGGGGCACGAAAGCTATTCAAGAACATATATTTGTGGTTTAAAATTTAGACATGAAAGGGGAGGGTGAATGAAAGGTAGAAGAGGGATTGGTTATATTTTTTGTGAATGTTTTATGGAGAAAATTTAATGATGTGCATGATACACATTTTTGTTATTTACTTTAGAATTATATATGCTTGATTTGGGGTTTTTATATCAGTTTGACCTCGTACTTGTGCTTTCATGCTCCCAATTATTTTTTAACAAACCAAAGGCATGTAAAATTGTTATGTGATGTATACCATTTATGTTTAGAACTGAAAATTCTTGTAAAGACACATTGTTATAGTCTTTATTCCTTTTTTCAATGATTTTTGTTTTGGATTTTTGAGTAAGGTAGAGGCCCTAGGTGAGTGGATCAACATAGATGTTGGGACCTAAAAGTGGTCCTTGGAGGATCCTGTGTAGTAGAGACCATAGTCTTGAGTAGGCTAGTGTTGACAATTGGCTAATGAAGATATGTAATTGTTATCATTTATGGAAACACATGATGTAGATGCTTGTAGAAAACCTCAAAAATAAAGATACTTAGCTTTTGGTACTCAGAAAATTGTCTAAGTATGAATTTGGTTTACAATAATGTATTATTTTGTATGTAACTTGTTACCGACATCATATTATAACTAGCCAAGTTAGATGGAGATAGTATACATGTTGATGATGATGTGTAAACCTCGGACATCAATACAAACTCTATGGAATAAAGATATTCATGTTTTACCAGTGGAATTAAAGAAAATAAATTATTTTATTTTTAAAATAATTACTTGACCAATTAGGGCCATCCTAGATGTTTACTCTAAGTTGGAAAAGTATATTGTGGTCTTAGTTGACCTAGCAGCAATTTGTGAAAAGGCATGGTATTTATGCAAAGGACATATTGCTAATTAAAAGTGTGCAAATTGTAAGCAAGTGATGTATTGTGATATGCAAACTTTCTATGAAACACTATATGTGAAGTTGATTTTGTGATCTGAGATCAAACTGAGGAAGAATCTATGTTTTCGAAGACTAATTACTTGTTTGGGTAGTGAGCTCTTTTTGTAATTGGAAGTGCATGTTTAAGCAGTGGGCTCATCTTGCATGTACTACACCACAACTCCTAATAGGGATTCAAAGTCTCCTAACAAAGACTCTCTATACTAAATTTTCTCATTGGCTCCTAATATGGTCCATCCTCTAACAAGGAACATATATATCAGTATATTATCTAGTGGGTATCATCCCCACTAGGGTTTTCCCTTGGCCAAGGCTTCCTTGGTTAACAAAATATGGTGTCATGAGTTATCTTTGTGCATAGTTATTGTTACTATTCAATATTACTTTATTACTTTCTTATGTGTGGTTCAAAGTAATAAATAATATTCAATTAATGACTAAATTTTGTAAATTGTTGATTCAACCCTCCCACCCCTGCTCTTAGTAATTCCTATTTCTAACAATTGGTATCAGAGCATAGTTGCTTAGAAGAGGCTTAACAACTTGAGTAAGATCCCTATGGATATGGAACAATTGATGAAGAACCCTGAAGAGACACTTGAACAAATTGATCTCCTTACTAAAGAAAGAGATAAGTTGAAGGATAGATATGAAGACTCCAAAGTATATATTGGACAATTGAAGGACAAGACATCTCTAATCCAAGCCTAAATCTACTAAATCTGAAACTAGTGATGATGATTATTCAAAGCTGAAGATAGAGTAGAAGATCTTGAAGCATGAATTAAAGATTATCAATCTAAAGTTGACTTTGAAGAATGATCCTACCAAAGTTGAATATGATTTGAAGACTGAGAATATAGATCTTAGAGCAAGTTTGGAAAAAAACACATCTAAATTTGAACTTCATAAGTACAACACTATTATGAAAGGTCAATTAACTCAATGCAAGCATCAACTTGAGAAGATTTATTCTAGTAAATAAAAACTTGATGATTCTATGTCAATACAAAGACCTACCTATGATAAGATCTTGGTTATCTATTTAACATGTCCACAAAGAAAATTGAAAATAGATTAGATCCAAAAGACAAAGCTAAATCTGATGATAAGATTGAATCTAGTCAATCTTTTGATAAACCTAAAGAAGTTGGACAAGACAAGGAAGTTGAGATATTGTATGAATCAAAGCAAGTAGACTCTCCTAAAGAAACCAAGTATGAATTTAGAGGTAAGTTTTTTTCATGTAATGAAATAGGTCATATGAAAAGAGATTGTACAAATAAGTCATGTAATCATGTTAAGGATTTTTATTATCGTAATTATCATGGTATGGGTCATAAAGAAATTGATTGTAGGAAACCTAAATATGATAATAATAGAAGGAATAGTAGAATGTTTGGAAATGCTAACCCTACATATAGAAGAAGATCTAATGAGAGGACATCGAGAGAAGGAAGACCTTATGAATAAAGAAGACATATCATGTGTTATAAGTGTAACAAATTTGGACACATAGATCAAAATTTTCATGCACCAGTTGATGAATAGAATCCTAGAAGTAGAACTCTAGTATGTTAGTTATTCAACAACTTTGGACATATAACAAAGTATTGTAGAATGGATAGAAACTTTACAGATAGAAGGAACAATGGAAGAAACTTTGAAAATAGAAGGAATCATGGAAGAAACATTGGAAATGATAGAAGGAACCATGAAAGGAACTCCAGAACAAAAAAAGACAATGAGGAACAAAGAAATGTAGTTAGTGAACTTCGAGAAGAAATTAATGAGACATTCATAAAAGGACTAGAAATCTCAGAAGATAAGTTAGAATATGGTGAGATAGGAAGGTCAAAGTCAGTAATCAAGTTTGATTCAACTAAGTTGAATTAAGCTTGTTCATAGCACCAGAATTTGAAACTTCACTTACAAATCAAATTATGGGTAGCAAAGTTGGTAAAAGGTGTATCAAGATAAGTTTAGAAAATATCTAAGGTTTCTTGAAATTTGGAGCTTATCAAAACTTATTATGAAGGAATTAAGAGTTACTGTTATTACAGAGAAAATTAATTCTGTAGTAGAAGATGAAAACTATGTTTTTACAGAGAATTTCATGGAGCAAAGATTCTTGGAGCATTTTCATGATGGAAGGAAGCTATTATAAACCTCAAGTAGCATTAGGAAATCTTGAGCAAATATTTGATTTCAAAATGTAATTGACAACTTTTTCATGTTTATAAAGTATGTAATTAATGAAAGTTTGAATTGGATGAATAAAATGGAGTATAGACTCAATTACCACTTCACTGCAATTACATTAGAAGCATAGAGCACTGAAAAGTGACTAAACAAGGTGATTCCAAAGTAAACCCTATTTTTGATGAACCCTATTTTTGAAAAGAGGTATTTTATCATTTATTCACAAAACTTCTTCAATAAAGTCTTCATATTTGATAGATTTATGGAGATGGCTGTAATTCATAATGTTGAGAATGAGGATAGACCAAAATTGAAGGTTGTTTCTATGAAACCCGTATAAGGAAACGTTAATTCAACATTATCCATTACTCCAAACAATATAGTGTATTTGGAAGATGTAGGAAGTTATCTTAACAATAAGTTTGAATCTATTAGGAGTGAGTATATGAACAAAGATATGGAATTAGTCTTTAATCATGATATGACTATGAAGCCTAGATTTGAACATTTGAAAGAACTAAACCCTTTCAAATATCATTTCTACCAAGAATTGGACACTGATGAATGGACTTAGATCATACTAAGTAGAATTCATGATGGAAAACTATGGATAGAAGATAATGTAGTTGAAATTTCAGCCAACTTTATTCATGAGGTAGCTGGTCTTAGCAAACAAGGCAGTGTACCTATAGGTGAGAAACTTGTTAAGAAGAAGGTTGAGAGCTATACAAAAGCAGTTTATAATGGGAAGGCTATGGTGATCAACACCATTAAACAAGATGATGGAAGACTCCTGAGAAAAATTATTGCCTACCTTATATGTGCAAGTTCTAAGATTGATGAATTGTTAGCAAGATTCATCTATGTAGCCTATAAGATATGTGTTGAGAAGGAACAAGTTTACCTTAGTAAATTTCTAAGAATGAAACATCTTAAGAACCTAGAGAAAATCAAGGGGACTAAGAATGGTGTGTTTAGATTTCAATCATTGATCAATTATATATTCTTTCATGTATTTAAAAGATTTACATACTTATTAGTTACAGAAATTATGAGTAGTTAAAAATGTATAATGGAGAAGATCATTGATGTATGTAGAAGGCATATAGTAGATAAAATCTTGAATAGTGGAATTCTGATAATGAAAACATTTTAAAATGAGATAAGACAAAGATTTAGAATTGCACCTACAATCATAGAAAGATTTAAAGATGACATATGTGTTATGGTTGATACAGATTTTACTCATATTCAAGTAGTAGAACCTCGAGAAACATTTTTTGATCCCTTAGATTATGAATTAAATGATGATATAGAAATTGGATACGTTGATTTATTGTTGAACTCTAACAAGGACCAAACTGAGTATAGATTTGGGACTTATGAAGAGATTACCAAATTAGCTCATTGGGCATCTTTAGAGAAAGCATCTCACAAGAAGATAGAGATAATAAGGAAGAAAGCTTTAATAGAGGTCGATATGATAGAAAGTGAGTCATAGATAATTAGACAAACTATAAAGTAAGGAATAATGTATGTGGAGCCTTTATCAATGTCCATTGCAAAGACATCTTTGGAATAGAGCATTCCATATACTACAGTGTTAGATGTACAACCAAGTGAGCTAAAGAGGAAATTAGAAAGATTAGTGGAAGCTATGACTACAAAGACAAAAAGAGTCAAGCAATAGGCTATTGGACCAGGAAAGAGACAAAAAATATTGCTGACAATTATGGAAACTAGTAAAGAAGAAGAACAACAAAAAGCAAAAAAGGCAAAGAGAGTTGCCATTTCTAAATAGACAATAGGTAAACTAGCTCAACAACCCTAGAATCAAAAGATTAAGAAGATTATTTAGCCATTGGTAATGAAGGGAACTTTGTTCAGATGAAATTTTTTTATGATTTGTATAATGATATTGAGAAAGATCAGATTGATATCTCTATTGTGAGATATATAATAGTTAACAATATGAAACTCAAGGATATTGAAGGCATGGAAAATCAAAAAGTCTATGATAGGCTTACTATAAAGAAGGCACCAACTTGAGAAGGAGACATAGCACTTTGAAAGTCTATGATAAGGAAAATATGCAAGACTTGTGATGAAGATGAAGTCAAGAGATTATATAGTAGTTTGGCACCTTACTTAAGAAACAAGGTGAGACCATTTCTATTTATGGTGGATGAGAAGGATAAGATAAGAAATAAAACTGCTGCAACTATCAATCAAATGATGATAGAGTCTAAGGAAACACCTTCACCAACACCTTCACCAACACCTAGAACCTCAGAAGTGTCAGTAAGTGGTGACACAATGTAGATGGATCAAGCCAATGTTACTATTAACATTGATGATACTAATCCTTTTGAGAGTTTTGAACAACCTGAATCTCATGCCAAGGATATTCAAGAACTACTAAAACAAATTGAAGAGGAGAAGAGGCTATTAGAAGAAGAAAAGAGGAAAATAGAAGAAACCAAGAAAAAAATGCTTGAAGAAGAAATGAAGAGAAGAGTTGAGGAAGAAAAGAAGAGGAAATTATAGGAAGATGTGAAGGAAAGAAAAGAGAAGGAAGAGAGAAGAGTGAGAGAGGTAGCTAAGAAGAAGCAAAGGGAAGATGAATCTAAACCATCTAGTTCATCTACTCCACTTTATCTTGCTAGCCTAACAAGTGATGATGGTGATCAAATTGACTTGATCTCATCTTTGACAAAGTTTATTGAGAAGAACACGTTGAAATTAAAGATAAAATAACTGAGATGGGGGGTGAATCAATTACTCACAAAATTTTAATTCACAAATCCCTTAGATGTCTTAATGATCTAGTTATTGCTTTTACTTGGTAAACAACTGTTATAATTTGGTAAATTAAACTATTACAATCATGCATGTAACTAAAAATAAAGTGAACACAAGAGACAACAGATTTAACATGGAAACCCAATATAGGAAAAACCACCAAGTAATTAGTTACCAATTTTCACTCTTCTGAAGTGAGCCCTGTTAGGAGCCAACCCTCTTAAAGGTTACAATACACACTATTAGGTGTGACCTTGTTAGAGGATTTAATCACCCTATTAGGAGTGGCCTTGCTAGAGGTCTTTAGAACAATTCAACTGAACTATCACCTTGTTAGAGGATTTACAAAATGGCTGTTAAACCAACTCTGTTAAGAGATTTGAAATCACCACTAAAATGGTTAGAAAGCAACAATGAATTGACCTGAACAAGATACAATTGAATTTTTTGGATATAGGTCTCTGTTCAGCATCATTAGATCCTCCTTGATCAAATATGGCTTTGGTACTTCTTAATGATCTCTGATCATTCTTCAAATTTGCTTCCACAATAATCAGCCTTCATATCATATTAACTTCTCATATCTCCACACGCTATTTGAATTTGCAACTTGACTTCTTACTTATACCATTCAGGTTGTCAAGTCAACCCATTTACTTGTTATATTTACGAATAAACCATTCATCAGTTAGCTACATATATTATTCTTAAACAAATAAACGTCCTTTGCTGGCCAACCCTGCTCAGTAAATACTACTTTCAGGAATTTCCAGAGTTAACCTTCTTGACTTGGTTAACATTACAATATCTTAAAATATTTTGGCTGCCAAGTTTACTTGGTAAGAACTCCTTTTACCAAATTACCTTTGATGATCGAGTGAACTTGGTAAGAATTGTTTCTGTCATATTTTCTTTGATTACCTAGTGAGCTTGGTAAGAACTGCTCTTGTCTTTTTTTTCGATTATCAAGTGAGCTTGGTAAGAACTGAATTTCTTTGATTACCTTGAAGGCTCGGTAATCAACTATCTACTCGATAGACACTGCAAGCTATCTTTACTAACCTTTTAGGCTCGGTAGACACTGTCTATTGCCTTGCTGAGCTTTTGAGCTTGGTAGACACTGTCTAATGCCTTGATGGACCTTCTGAGCTTGGTAGACACTGTCTATTGCCTTGCTAATCTTCTGAGTTCAGTAAACACTATCTAATGACTGATATGACATTGTGTGACATCAAAGACAACACACAATTGAACAATTGTATCCAACAGAACAAGAAAGTGAAGAGCCTACACAGAACCTTAATGTAGGTTACTGACAAATTATACAATACTATGGTAGTCCAACATATAGAGGCAAATCCTGAATAGAGGGCACAAGCAATGTTGAAATTTTTTGATGAAGAATTTTCAAATTTTTTGAATGTGGTAGAGTCAGAGGCCCAGATTTCACATGAGGCTAATCTATCTAGCACTATTTGTCAAAATATCAAGAATGATTTGATAAGTCTTGATACTTGATACTATGGCAGTCCAACATATAGAAGAAAATCCTAAATAGAGGACACAAGCAATGTTGAAATATTTTGATGAAGAATTTTAAAATTTGTTGAATGTAGTAGAGTCAAAGGTATAGATTTCACATGATGCTAATCTATTTAGCACTATTTTTTATAATACCAAGAATGATTTGATAAGTCTTGATACTTGTATCAAGGAACTTCAAAAATGTCAATAAGATGGAAAATTATTTTACATCAAGTGTACCTTATCTCATAAGTTGACCAAGGATCTTGATAGTAAGATTGAAGGTAAGTTGAGTGAGCTAGAGGCTCTATCTAACTAGATAAAACAACCTTCTAGCAAAGTTGATAACTTTGAAGGACAAGTGGCCAGTATTCATAATGATATCAGGAAACTAGAACTTTGGAAAGAACAAATTTTGAAGAGATTATTGGATTTCAAAGAGTCCATTTCTCTAAAACTATCTATTGTTGAGAAATAGTTGGAGGAGTGTGTTAAATCCAAGGACACCTACTCAAACTTTTTATACTTTGATCTTAATGCAGTTGAGATTGCATCATATGCCCTATGTGCAATTCTCACCTTTGCTTTATAAGCCAAGGATAGATGGAGAAAAGGTATGAATAGTCTTAAGTAAAGTTTTAAGGATTATATGAAGATACTATCAGTTTAAGGCAGAGATTATGGAGTTTTTGCCAACAATTTTTGACAATTTTTAACATTCTGACCTTTATCATTGATGTAAAAGGGGGAGAAGATGAAAATAAAATTGTAAATAAGGTAAAGGGGAGAAGATAAAATTGTAAGGTATAAAATCATATTGTAAGGGGGAGCATATGTGAGATGGATAATTTGTAATAGACAATTAATGTAATAGAACATTCCATATTCTGATGTTCTCTCGTCCTGATGATGGATCATGTAGTATGATCCGAAACGTTGATGCTAAAAAAACTCACACAATCTAATCCAGAAACATTGCTCACATACTAATGGATTGTGGAAATCTGATTATGTTAATTAATGTAATGTTACTATATTGTTTCTAACAAGTTTTTGATACTTAGCCAATTTTTTCCTATTTTTTTACCATCAATGCCAAAGGGGGAGATTGTTGAGAATTGGAAAATGAAGATATGTAATTTTTTTCATTTATGGAAACACATGATGTACATGCTTGTAGAAAATCTTAGAAATAAAGATACTTAGCTTTTGGTACTCAAAAAATTGTCTAAGTACGAATTTGGTTTATAGTAGTGTATTATTTTGTATGTAACTTGTTATTGACATCATATTATGAATAGAAAAGTTATATGGAGATAGTATACATGTTGATGATGATGTTTATAACCTTAGACATCAATATGGATTGTATAAAAAAGAGGTATTCATGTTTTACCAGTGAAACAAGATAGTGAAATTAAAGGAAAGGAATTATTTTGTTTTCAAAATAATTACTTGACCAATTAGGGCCAACATCCTAGATGTTTACTCTTAAGTTGGAAAAGTATATTATTGTCTTAGTCAATCTAGTAGCAATTTGTGAAAAGGCATGGTATTTATGCAAAGGACATCTTGTGAACTAAAAGTGTGCAAATCTACAAGCAAGTGATGTATTGTGATATATGAACTTTTTGTGAAGCAATATATGCAAAGTTGATTTTGTGATCCAAGATTGGATTGAGGAAGAATCTATATTCCTAAATACTAATTACTTGTTTGGGAAATGAGCTCTTCTTGTAATTGGAAGCACATTTTTGGGCAATGGGCTCATCTTGCATCTACTACACTACAACTCCTAACAGGGATTCAAAGTCTCCTAACAAGGACCCTCTATACTAACTTTTCTCATTGACTCCTAACAAGGCCCATCCTCTAACAAGGAACATATATATTGGTATATTATCTAGTGGGTATCATCCCCACTAGGGTCTTCCATTGGCCACGGTTTCCCTAGTTAACAAAATATGGTGTTATGAGTTATCTTTGTTCATGGTTACTATTATTGTTCAGCATTACTTTATTACTTTTTTATGTATGGTTCAAAGCAATAAATAATATTTAGTTGGTGACCAAATTTTGTAAATTACTAATTCATCCCCCCCAATAATTCCTATTTCTAACAACTAGCTCTACATGTGAGTTTGTAATAAAGTGGAAACATTAATTAAATAAATGGGCTATTAGGGTTTTGGGTTAACACATTAATCAAGATAAGTGATATTAGGCAACATGTATCCTATTAGAGCATTGGGGCTATATGTCATCATGTCTAAGGCATTGATGTGGCAAGGTGAAAATGGTTCATGAGGTTGATTCCAACATTAAGGAAAGTGTGATAAGGTTGCATATGCCCTGTTGGGGTACTGGGACCATATGTCATTTTATATAAGGCCTGGATGCATTAGGATGTCATTAATTCAAGAGGTTGATCCCAATATTTGAGGGGTATGCAATGACACATGCCTAGATGTGGTTGAACCCGTAATTCTTCTTTTGCCTCTGGTTATCCATTTTCTTTGTGATTTTATTTTGAGAATTGTTCTTTTGTGTGGCTTTATGTTACCTTTGTACTTTGATTTTGGGGTATAAAACTTAGATGACCTTAGAACCTATGTAGATCATGGTCTCATCCCTTATCTTGCAGGAGTGGACCATTTTATGGCTCCATGTGGTTGGGTGGTAAAATGTTTTAGAGGTACTGATCAAGTTTACATGGATGACTTTATATAGATCCTTGTTGAGAAGTTGTTGAAGATTGATCCTTAAATTTTTTGCAATTCCTTGGAAGAAACCTATGTAATATTGTAATATAAAATCTATAAGAAAGAAAAATTCATAGGTATATATATCATGAAATAAAAAGATATGTAATAAGGGTAAAGGGTATCTCAAGGAGATACAAAGGGAAATGTGAACATATTGTATTATTTCAAAAGATGAATGAAGTTATGATGATGCCATAACATTGTACATTTTTTATTTAGATGAATATATGCTGAAATAAAGAACCATTTACTCTTTAGAATGTTATTAGTGAACAGAAGGTGGTTTGGCTTACATGTATGGTTGAAGGTTAAAAATATATTTTATGTATCATTATTATATGTTAAGAAGATTTGTTTGATTGTAAGGACTAGGACATTAGTTCCTAATTTGGAAAGGGATATTAGGATGGATAATGTATTAAATAATAAGTAGATGTAACACTAATAGATGAATTAAGTTTAGTAGTAAGGATGAAATGTTAGAAAGTGTAAGAATTTTCCTTAGGGCAAAATAACGCCAAGATTAAGAAGCTCAAACACTAGCACAATATGGACCAATAATGGATTATCAGAATAAAAATAATGAGAATATCATATGTACATACACACTAGAAGTGCCTATATATAAAGGCCTCTAGATAAACTAGGAGTTAGCAAAGTGATAAGCCTCACAACTAAGCACATGTCCACCAAGAGTGGATTATCCTCCATTGACCACAGGAATTTGTACAATGATGAGAGGATAAGATTACATAGGTGTATCTTGTAAAATGATGTTCTAGACACCATGTGCTTCATTAGAGTACAAAAAACTATGTTGTCTACATGACAACTCAGATGATAATGCAAACTCATGTGTTGTCAACAAGACAACTCATATGACTACGCATACTCCTAGGTGTTTATATGATAAATAATAAAATAATGCATTTTAACCTAAGTAAATTTAAGTAAAGTGTAATAATAATTAATTATTTACACTAACACCCCCCCCCCCCCCCCCCCTTAAGTGCAACTTAGGGGAATGCATTTAAGCTAACAAAAGCTATTATGAAAATGCATAATGGGTCCTAGCTACTAGGCCATGTTAGGTACCCATGTACAAATGCAATGCACTACAAATAATGTGATGCAATGCAATGCAATCTCACTAAAAATAGAGAAAGACGAAAAACCTCATGGGAAAAAACCTCCCCAAAAAAGAGAGATAAGTAAAATAAAGAAAATGAGAGAGAAGAAGACCTTATGTAAGGAAAAAATCCCTCCCATAAGGAAGAAGAGAGAAGTCAAGTGACTCCCCTTCCTAAAAAATCATGCACCCCAAGGAGATCTCACAAATGGATATACTTGACCTCAGTGAAGGGTTTGGTGAAGATATCTACAACTTGCTCTATTGTAGGACAATACCACAATGTAATGAATTGATCATGTATCAACTCTCTAATGTAGTGCATATGAACCTCAATATGTTTTGTCTGTTGATGTTGAACTAGATGTTTTGAGATCTCAATAGCACTTTGATTATCAAAATGAATGACAGTGGGTTTAGGTATGTCAAATCCAAACTCCTTCAGAATATGTTGTAACCATATAGCTTCTATAGCTGCAATGATAGCTCCTCGATACTCAGCCTCAACGAAGAAAGAACAATAGTATTTTTCTTCTTACTTTGCCAACAAATAGTGCTAGAAAAAAGATAAAACATGTAACCTGAAGTAGGCTTGTGAGAATCAAGATCTCCTACATAATCTAAATCTATATGACCAACCAATTGAACTCTAGTACCTACTGCATAGTGTATCCCATGTGTATGTGTACCCTATATGTAGTGCAAGATGCATTTGGTGGCCTTCCAATGAAGCTCATGTGGTTCTTGCATGAAGTGAGAAACCATGCCAACTGTAAAAGATATGTCAGGGCATGTATGTGTCAAGTAGATGAGACTCTCAACCAACTGTCTGTCCAATTTAGCATCAACAAGTGGAGTGGAACACTTTGCCTCTAACTTGACACCTGAAAGAAAGAGAGTAGGTGTAGGCTTGTAGCCACTCATGTGAAATCAAGAAAGTAAATCAAGAGCATACTTGGGTTGAGAAAGTGTGATCCTAGCTAAAGATTTTTTGATCTCAATACCAAGGAAATAATGAAGTAAACCCAAGTTTGTTATAGAAAATCTTTCATACAAAGAAGTCTTGATAGTGGCAATGATGGATGAAGTACTTCCTATAATGATCTCAAGTCATCGACATAAAGCATGAGTATCAAGTGTGATTCATCCCTCTGAAGAATTTAGACATTCAAATATGAATGACACCTAGTGAATCATGCTAAGAATAGGAAGGAATCTATCTTGGCATACCAAGCATGAGGAGCCTGCTTTAGACCATAGATAGAATTCTTCAACTTGCAAACCAAAGTAGTATCCTGATTGAAACCCTATAGTTGCTCCATATAAATCTCCTCAAGAAGATCACCATTCAAGAAGGCACCCTTCACATCCATCTAATATACAAACCAACCATGAGTTGTAACAATAACTAGTGTCAAACAAATGGAGTTCATCTTAGCTACTGGTGCAAAGGTCTTAGTATAGTCAATACCAAGAACCTATGAGAAACCTTTGGCAACAAGTCTAGCCTTATACTTATCCACACTTCCATTTGCTACAAACTTGTTCTAATAGATCCACTTACACCGAACCAACTTTCTTCCCTTAAGAAGAGGAACTAAGTACCAAGTGTTATTTTTCATTAAAGAGTTGTATATTTTCCTCTATGGCCTTGTCCCATTCAGGAATCCCTGATGCTTCCTTAAATGAATATGGATCATAAGAAATGGCAATATAGGCATGTGGAAATTATTTGTGTTGTGTCTTTGTCCTCCTAGTATCTGAAGGATTCCCCACCAATGAACCTACTAAATCAAGTGTTTGTTGTGCCCAATGAAATCCAGTGGAAGAAGAAGAAGGAATATCCTCAACTATTTGTGGACCCTACAAAGATGGTGTCTTGCGAGTCAAATTTGAAGTAATATCATCTTCCAAGTCACTATCATCACTTTCCATGAAGGAGGAAGAAGGAGTTGAAGGAGCCAAACTTGGACAAGTCTCTTCAAAGTGAACACTCATTTCAAAGAATATTTCATGTGTCTTTGGATCCATGAGTTTGTATGCCTTAATGTGGTCAAGATATCCAAAAAAATATACAAGTTTTCTTTGAGTTTCAATGCCTTCTATATTTGTGGAGGTATCCTTGCCCATGCTAGACAACCAAAAAATTTAAAGTGATTTACACTTGGTTTTCTTCCACACCAAGCCTCAAAAGGTGTAATTTCATCTAAGACCTTATAGAGACTTATGTTTTGGATGTAACTAGCACAACACATGGCTTCTACCCAAAAAACTTGATCTAGAGACTTGTGTTGTAGCATACAAGTGGTCATCTCCTTAAGGGTTTTATTCTTCCTTTTAGAAACAACATTGTGTTGTGGACTATATGTAACTAAATGTTGAAGATCAATACCCTCATGAGTATAAAATTCTATAAGCCTTGAGTTCACATATTCCCTTCCATTATCTATTCATAGAATTTTGATGGCTTTTCCTAATTGCTTGTCAACTTGAGCTTTGAAGGTGATATACTTGTCAAACACTTCACTCTTATGAGCTAGAAAGAAGACCCAAGTGTAGCATGAAAAGTCATAAATGAAGGTGAGAAAATATCAAGCCTTTCCAAATGATGGTACTAGAAATGGGCTAGCTACATCACTATGAACCAATTCAAGAACAACAGTAGCTCGCTAAGACTACCCCTTGTCAAAATTTTCTTCAAGATGCTTGCCTACTTCACAACCTATACATGCACCCTTTGAATTCTTGACTTGAGGTAGACCTATGACCATATCCTTGTCGCTAAGTTGTTGAAGGTAGTGGTAATTGAGATTTCCAAACCTCTCATGCCATAGTTTACTTTATGAATTTGGGTGGTTCAACAAGGCAAGGGAAGTAGACTTAGGCACAAAATGAGAAAAAGAATAAAGTATTGTCTCATGATTAGTCTTTCCAATTTCCACCATAGAATCATCCTTTATATTTTTCACCACAACTAAATTAGGAAGGAACTCCACTTTGTTGCCACATCCATAGTGAGTTATTTGGTAGATTGACAGAAGGTTGGTGATAAGGTTAGGAACATGAAGAACATCCTTGAAGACTCAATTTTCTAACTCAACATTCCCTTTTCCTTCAACTTCCACTTGTGTGTCATTTCCCACATAGATGTAAGGTACATTTGAAGGTTTCAAAGAGGAAAAATGCTCCCTTGAAGCACCCATATGATGTATAGTTCCTGAATCAAGAACCCATTCCTCAAAATTGTTTATACTCGCTACCAAAGGTTGTCCCTTACCTTTTGAAGTGGATGAAGATTCCTTATCCTTATAGGCATTTGGTACATCAATTTTATGTTTCCTCATTAAGTTTAGCAACTCATCAATTTTCTTATCCTTGCACTCATGTTCATCATGACCATTCTTCTTACAACATGCACAAGTTTTCTTCTCCCTTTTGTTGAAATTGTTCCCCTTATTATTGTTTTTGGAAAAAGACTTGCCTGTTGTGAAGAATATTTTTGTATGTAGGAAGATTGTTGCATAGAGGAACATTATTGTATGTCATCTTGTGGCTTAGCCTTCCATTGCTTTTTCTTCTTGTTGGAATTTTTACCATCTGGATTCCCTTGATTAGCTACCAAGGCTTTGGCCTTGGAAGACTAGAGAATTTCCATACTCACTAAATTTTCATGTTCTAAGACCAACATTCTTGAAAATGACTCAAATGAAGGCTTAGTGAAGGCACTACCCATTGTTAACTTGTGAGTATTATAACTGAAAACAAAAGTGACATATTCAGGAGGAAAATGAGTCATCACATGTTTGATCAACTTTCCATCCTTGATGGGTTCACACAATGCTTAAGTTGTGCCCTATACATGTCTACTTGGGTAAGATAATCATTGATGGTGTTGAAATTCCTAGGATCCAATTTGAGAAGATTGTCCTCAATGGTGTAGGCCATATCTTCATCTACTACCCCATACAATGCTTCAAATTTATCCCAAACTCCTATTGGATTGTTAAGGTTCCTGATATGATATTTTACAAGATCTGAGATATTCTTTAACAAAGTTCCTAGGGCCATTTCTTATTTTTATGCCCAGTATTCTTTACAAGACTCATCAGCATCATCATCAGGTTTCTTTGTTGCACTAGTTACATAATGTAGTAAACCTTTTTCAACTAATTGTTCATTTTTCTTTTCTTTCCAAGTAGCATAATTATGTGGTGTTAACTTTGAAAAAGAACCCATAATGCAAAAGAAAGAGTAAAGGATACACAAAACACAAGACATACCCCCCCTTTTCACTCAATCAAAGAATCCCCCCAATTGAATGCTTTTGGCACTTTATATGTAGTGTGTTTACAATAGGCCACTTGTCAAAATGGACAAAAGTTGTCTTCTAATTTTTTTGTTTACAACCTCCTCTTAGAGTTCAAATCTGGTGCTTAGTAATGTAGCTCAGATATACAACAATTTTGAAGTTTAATCAAAGCAATATAATGCAAAAAGGACCTATTTATGAACGTGGGATTTCTATCCATACAAGACTATAATCTGATTGTAGATCTAGAAAATAGAGAAAAAATTAAGCACTTTCAAAAAAAATGGAACCTAAAAATGTGTCCAGATGAGCCCGTAAGGAGCATTTGAAGTTGCAAAATGCAAGATTGGATAGGTATAATTGCCAAAAACTAAATTTTTTAACAAATCCATGCACCAAAACTAGAAAATAGTAGCACCACTAAAAGTTTAGGAAATTCTAGCCAAAAAAAAAAAAAAAAAAAATTGCACCTGGTTTGGAGTCTAGATGATTGAGATATGGCCTCCTGAAGTTGGATTGTCAAATCAAAACTGCATATGGAGAGGGGTCTGCTTAGGAAACTGTGAGGTTAAATTTGACGTCCAAATAGTTATCATAGCAGTGTAATTTGGCTTGCTTGTGATGTTCAAATGACCATGAAATTTAAGACAGTGGAATGGTGATGTCAGCAAAAAAGGGCTTGCATGGCTTACATGGTAGTACAAACTATACAAATTTGACATGGCATGTATAGAGAGTGTTGACTAGGCAAGGGACATTTCACTAACATGACAGTGCCACATGTCTAGGTAGCTGACTATGCACTAGGGCTGTAATGTAGAACTGGTTATGTAGGGCCATGTGGAAGCTTGAGCTGGAATTGATAGTTTGCATAGAGGGTGTAGAGGACACTATGTGGAGGCATTAGAGTGGACGTGTCTCTAAATTGGAAGATACATGGATGCTTATTATATAGCACTGAGGAGTGGTAGAGGGGTCATGGTGTTGGGCGCCAACATAACTTTGGAGGGGAAGTGTCGATGGAGCGTTGGTGAGGCCAGTGGCAGTGTGAAGTTGATCAGTGGTAGTGGATGTGGGATTTTTAATCCCACATTCACCAAACTATTAATGATTTATGGTTTTAAAAGCCACGGGACATAGAGGGTAATGAGGCTTAGAGGCCATCAACTATTTGATCGCTAGTTTGTGTTGTGTTGCCACTAGTTTGTTGGAAGTTGCTAGATCCTGTGGATTGAATGTCGGATGTGTTGAAGCCCTATCACACCATGGTTTAATGGAATATGTCGATAGAATATTCCATGGGCATCAGGATTTGACCACTTGGTTAGCCTACAAAAATGCTCCTTTATAGGCCTAATAGGCCAAAAAATTTCCAAAAATAAATAAATAGCAGATCCAGAAAAAAATTGTAGAGATGCGAATATAAAAATGTAGATCAAAAAATCAAATGCACAGATCTAAAAGATCATACCAATTTCACAAATCGGGCCTTCAGGTTCCAATTTGCAAATAAAATTTTGCCTCAAAATTGACTATAGCCTAGGGTAGGCAAATTTATAGTCAAAATTCACCAAACTGATGCTCTAGATGCAATGGCGAGGTCCACTTTGGCTCTAGACACTCCCAATAACTATAGCTACTTTGGATCTAAATTGAGGTCCTCTAAGAGGTGAAGCAAAAATGGTCTCCAATGGCTATGTGAAGAGAAGCTCCCTCAACTCTAATACCATGTAAGAATTTACCTTAGAAAAAAATAACACCAAGATCAAGAAGCTCAAACACTAGCACAATATGGACCAATAGTGGATGATCAAAATAGCAATAATGAGAATATCATATGTACATATACACTAGAAGTTCTTGAATATAAAGGCCTCTAGACTAACTAGGAGTTAGCAAAGTGATAAGCCTCACAACTAAGCACAAGAGT
The DNA here is from genome assembly GCA_028749045.1 of Cupressus sempervirens. Classification (NCBI taxonomy): domain Eukaryota; kingdom Viridiplantae; phylum Streptophyta; class Pinopsida; order Cupressales; family Cupressaceae; genus Cupressus; species Cupressus sempervirens. The sequence goes on along the minus strand of CM053792.1, from coordinate 534,643,499 downwards.
TTGTGCGATGATGAGAGTGGATTATCCTCCATTGAGCACAGAAGTTTGTGTGATGACGAGAGGATAAGCTTACATAGGTGTATCTCATAAAAAGATGTTGAAGACTGTAGTGCCTGCTCCTAGTTCGCATTTTGCTTTCATTTCCAAACTCTTTTAGGCCAGTCTTATGTTTGATGATGAGTACTATTATTTTGGAGATTATTAGATATTTTTTTATATTCAGTTTATTATATGATGAGATTACTTGGTACTCTATATTCCATGTATTTATGATGACTATTCAATATTTTTAGTTATTGATGATGATTAGTTAGATGGTTTATTATCACATGTGTTTTCTTATGGATATTTACCCCATACTGCATGTGTATGGTGCACGTGTTTATTTTCTTTATGTATGGCATTTTTGATGTGGTTAAGGAAGGGAGTCATAGTCACCAGCTAGTCGGGATCTACAAGATGCATCACTTCCTGCCATTGATTGTTTAGCTTAGAATATTGTGTATGTACATGCATGGATTTTATGCAGGTTGCAGGCACCAGGTATTGACTTCCCTGAATTGCCAGGATGAGCGTACCCTATTGCATTATCTCAATGGTAAGAGAGGGGAGATAAATTCTTAAGTCCAAATCCTAAACCATTAAGTCATTTGTCCTAATTGACAATTAGGACAAGTATCTGAGTCGTGTACCCTCTAAATGCATCAAATGGCGTTAATTTGTGATTATAACCCTTTTGTTTGATCTAATATGTGTTTTGCTATGATGGGTTTTCGTATGTTGTCTTTATGAGTCTTTGGTGAAATTTATATTAATTAAGTCTAATTAAAAGATTAAATTAATGATTTAATTTAATGGAAATTATTATGACACTTTAATATTTAATTATATTTAATTAATTGAGAAACTAATTAAATAAAAAGAATTAAATTAGAAGTTAAAAAGTTTAAGGATAAATTTAGAGTGTGATAATATTTATTTAATTTAATAATAATATATTTAGAGTTCATTTTTAAATAAGTGATAAATATTATTGTTATTTAAGTTAATTAAATATTCTATCAATTAAGTTTCTAAAATAAATTAAAAAGTGAAAAGATATTAATTATTAAAAAGTTGTAAGACCGCATGATGCGTACATGAGATTAAATAAAAGAAATTAATTAAAAAGATAAAATAAGTGAAAATAATAATGTTATGTTAATTTCATAAAGTGCACATGGGATTAAAAGTAATAAATTAATTAAAAATAGAAGATAAGTGGAAATTAAATAAAGTTATTTAATAATTCAATTTAATATGCATGAAAAGATGAATGCAAGATAAAGAAAGATTAAGGAAAGTTAATTTTGAGTTGGAGTCTTGTGAGCAAGGAGTCCTCTCGGGTGAACACACAATTAGTGCCCCGATTTGAGGAGAAAACTCCTTATCACAACTTGGGGGTTCATTTTTGAGGGACGGTGAATTTGAGAGAATTTTTGGAGACAGGAATTTTGGGGAGAACTTTTGTAAGCAAATTTCAGAAGGAGAATTCTAGGAAAGATTTTTAGAAGAAAGTTATGGAAGAGGAGCGAGTTCTCTTATAGTTTTCAAGGATTTCGTATTAGCATCAGGATCAGGTAGGATCTTGTGTTTTGATCATTGATTATTTATGCAATTATCCTTTCCTATCTTCTTCATGTCTGTGAATTGTATACCTGAATTCTCTATGATGAATGTTTAAAACATTTCAATATTGGAATTTATCAGATACTTGTCAATTAACTTCCGTATACATAGGATTTAAACAGGAAGGGTTGAATCTAAGACTAAAACTATAAATTTAGATGGTTGAATTTAAATGGAGGAATCTTATAGATCCATATTGTATTTATTGATAGTGTTGGAAATTTAAATTAAATATATATATATATATATTAAACGTTATTGAAAAAAAAAGTTATATATGTATATATATAGTCAATGTTATATATATATATATATAATATAATTTATAAACGTTAGTAAAAAAAAAATGTGATAATTGTTATTATTAAAAAAGAAGAAGGGAGAAACATTTTTAAAAAATTGCATATATAATTATGGGGGGGGAGGGAATTACCCTGTGCCCCACCCCCTTTCGCTGCTCTGCGACCAATACATTGTGTCGTAGGTACTATGTCACAGATACTATGATGGCAAGGTACTTTGTACCCGACCACTGCAAGCCCTGCAACAACAAGTACTGCAATGGTAGGGTACTTTATACCTAGTTGTCGTAGGCCCTATGACAGCAGGTATGATGGCACAGAGGCTGACAACCTTTAAAAATGTTTTTTTTTAAAATAATTTTTCTTTAAAACATTTTTTTATAAATCGCATTCATTTTATTGAATTTTAAATAATATTAAATGTATAATATTCATTATTAATAACTGTATTAATAAATTTATATTAGTATTAAATCAAATTTTATTATTAAGTTATATTAATAATTAATAATTAAATAAATTATTAATTAATGAATTATAGTTAAATAAATTATTAGTTAATTTAAATAAATTTGATTTAATTAAGGATTACTAATAACGAAAGTATTTAACAAAGTTGTAAATTTAGTTATTGTTGTTAATTATAAATAATATTGATTTTACTAAAATTGTAATTATTCGATTAAAATCAACAATTGTTAATTTTATAACTTAAATAATTAAAGGATTATTCCTAGACTATTTTTAGGATGTTAAATTTAATAATAAGGGTAACTTTATATATATTTTTGAGCCAATAAATTAATGGGTTGACTTGTAAATTAAGCGGAGAATCTCCTACACTTGGAACGTACATTGAAACACAAACTAAAACTTTACTGTTAACCCTATTATGTATTTTGAAATCAACCCAAACTATGAACTGTACGATTTTGTTTATGTATCTATGTTTTGGGGTTGTTTTAGATGTTGACCAGTTTAGGTTGTTACCAGAGGCTCGGGGGTTATGCGATTGTGATGTTATGATGATTTGTTCTCAATCTTTCTTAACCCAACCATGGTGATGTGTTGATAATGCTCTATGATGGATGTTTTTACTATTTATTATTGCTTTCTAGTTTCCTTGTGTGAAGCTGAGGTGTATGTATTTGAGTTACCTGACTTAACCATTTTTCAGTCATCTATCAATTATACTTGGGTTGCTTTCCAGTCGTCTTGATGGGACTGAAGTGTTTTGCTATGCTCTTAATGATGTCATGTTGTGACATGTTTGACTTGACCTTTTTGGAGTCTTTGATCGGTATTGTGATCTATTATTAGGATACTTGTCGTTTGCTCGTTGGAGAACCATTGGATATTGTGATTGATCATTGATGTCTTCAGTTGCTGATAGAGAACTGTTGTGATTATTATGATTAACATTTGATGCTTTCTAGTCACTTGTATAGGGCTGAGGTGATTTTATTATGATTATTTGATTTGTGATTTCATGAGCCTAGGGTAGGTTATCTATGTGTAATGTCGAGAAGTGGCTAATGTCGGACACTATACACATAGATAATCTATGCAATGGGGGTTTACATTAGCAACCTCTTAGGGCCCCGACATTACACATAGATAACCTACCCTATGCTATGCTATGTGTTTTGCTATGCTATGCTATGCAATGAGAGAAAAATGAACCTAACAAGATAATTGTATGCTCTCTCCCATGCCTTGAGTGCTAGTACAGACTAGGATGGGGTAGAGAGAATGCTTGGTTGCGACCTTGCATTTCGTAGTATGCCTCATCAGTTTGAGAGGATACTAGTGGCCGTAGGGATCACTAGTGACCCAAGATTCCTAAGGGATTTCTCGAGTAACTTCTACGTTACTTTTGCGATGACACTTTCCCATTTGCATAGTAGGTTTCCTACGTGTCTTTGTGGTGCCTCTAGGTCTAGATGTCTATCTATGTTGGAACCTTTGAGTTAGTGTACTTTTAGGATTCCCTAGACTTAGAGAGTACTTGTGCTATGTGATTTGATATCTTGTTTGGGACTTGAGACTATCTCCTCAGGGTGGTGGGAGTGGACCATTTAGGTTCCACGTGGTCAAGTGGTAGTGCTTTTTACTCTTACCATTTGAGATCCGTCCATAGTCACCGTGGCTAGAGCTTCTTGGTATGCTTGTTTATCATATTTAGATGATGTTGTTTACTTATGCTTTATTCTAGTATGTTAGATTTTTATATCTTTTATGATGGATGGATGTATCATGTATGTTATTAGTATCATTTATTTTACTGTACTTTGTATCATGGATTCATGGAGTTTGATGCATTTCTATTTTACATATGTATATTCTTTTAAGCCTTTCATACCCTGTGACATGTACAATGGATGATTGAGCATTCCATATTAATTTGCCAAGAGGCATTCAAAATAAATGTATATTATATGGACATTGGACTTTCTAATTATTCTTTTATGTAGATGTGGTAGTTGTTAGACTTAAGATTAGATTAAATTTGAATGTGACTCAACGTCTTGGGGTCCTTAAGAAATGTAACTTGTTATGTATGTTTGTTGATGATTACATGTGATTGCTTCTGCTACTATGTGTTTGATGTGAATGATTTATCTTTCTTGTTTTAAAGAAATTTTTTTTTTTAGCAAACTCAGTAAAACTTTAGGTTAATCCTTTTGGATCCCTTGGTAGGGTGTTACATAGACACTGTGTGCTTAATTAGAGTACAAACAACTATGTTTTCTACATGACAACTCAGATGATTATGCAAACTCCTGTGTTGCAACAAGACAACTCATATGACTACGCAGACTCCTAGTTGTCTATATGATAAATAATAAAATAATGCATTTGACCTAAGTAAACTATAATAATAATTAATTATTTACACTAACAAGGAAATTAAGTAATTTTGTTTAAGGGTGGCATTAGGGAGCTTATTATGAACTTTTACATCTATGATTGAGTAAATTTAGAAAGAAAAATATCTTAAAAAAAGGTTATTCACCAAACTTGGTATCAATGTGTCTTATCCCTTTGGGTTCCCTAGTGAGGCATTATACAATGTATTTACTTCCTCTTTTCAAATTTCTATTAATTATAATTATTATCTTTCATTATCTTTAACTATTTTTTTTTATTGTTTTAGTATGTGATAAAAAATCTTAATTGTCATTTGCATTTATGAAACCTCAATTATGAAAAATTTTATTGTGCTTAAAACTATGTTCTTCTGGTTAATGGATCTCTCATGCAAATCTATAAAATGCCAAATATTAAATTCTATTATGCTTGAACATATGTTTTGATGTGTAGATCTAGCATGCTACCCTCACTCTTCTTTGTGCAAGACCCCAAGAGCTTCATCTAATTGAACAATTATTGAGGTGACTAGATTTAGAATTTTTTTTCTGCAAGGGTCATTGTATTTACACTCTTGTAAATAAGGATTGATGCAATAGGTGATTTAAACTTCTGCACAAGTTTTTAGAATGAATAATTTTTTTGCATTAAGTAATGAAGCATGCATCATTTCTCACAAAGTTGTTTTAATTTTTTTTCAGCTCTATTTATAATGGTCTTGTTTGGCATGTTCATGTAGATGATCCAAAAAAAATGGTACAAAGTGAAAAGAAAAGCATTGAACACTAGGCTACTACAATAGAGATTTATGGTATTGCACTCCTAGTAAAAGTTGATTCTAGTAGTGGACCTATTGAGTAGATAAACGCATGGGCATGTGTTATATACATAGTGCATATACCATGTCAATGGTAGGTGATTTTGTCATTTTCTGAGGGGCTTCTATATGCACAATGTGCATACCAAAAACACATACACAACATACACTTGTCCTATTATTTGGCTTTTATAAAACATGTAACTAGTAATTGATGAAAATTCAATATTTTTATACACGAATGAGCTGGAATGTCCCACACAAAGGTCTATCATAAAATATATAAAATTAATGTATAGGTACCCTTGCTTGTACCACTTTCCTAATAGTCACTTGTGATATGACTATGGTCATCTCTTTTATCACACTTCAATGATTATTATTGGAAAATTAAAAAAAGCTTACACTATATCTACCTAAAATTAGTATTATCAAAGTTTTCTTTATCATTTTGAATGCAATTGCTTTTCATGTGGATTTTCAAATATTTTATTTAACAAAATTTATTACATGTTTGATGGTGTAAGTATTATAAATGAATAAATGTAAAGTAACATCATAACTATCCCTTTTATGTACAGTCTAGCTATTGCTTATGTTCATTTAAAATTACTCATTAAGAAGGCTATATGTCACTCTATTTCAAGTAAATAACTAATTACCCCACCACAATGAAAGGTAGGAACTACGACACTTATGCCACTTATTTTAAAATTGACATTATTAGATTTATATATATATACGTTAATGGATAAACATGTAATAAATATTTAAGAGATTATTTTTACATAGATTTCCACTTCCATTTCTTTATAGAAAAAATATGACTTTCACTTGAATAGGAAGAAAAAAAACGTGCCATGTAATGGCTTGTATTTGCTTATAGTTTAATTAACTAGAATAATAAAGAAAAAATATAAATGAAAAATTGAATTAAGTGTAATGATATGATTTAAAATAATTTAATTAATATTGTATTAATATTTTAATACTTGTTAATATTTTCATATCTCTAAATAGAAATTTTACATAATATTTTATTTAAAAATAATTATAGATTTATGACACAATTGTGAAAACACTAATGGTCAGACCAATTTGATTAAAATGAAAAATGTGGTGGAAATTTAATGGTCGATCGAACTGCTTTTGCAAAATTGATAGCACTTTCGAAGAAGAGACGAAGGCATTTCAGAGGAAAATGCAATTGTTGCTGTAGAAAAGCTATCGAAACGGCGCAGACAGAAAATTTGCGCCTACTGAAGCCATAACAGCTTCGGCAATTTCAATCTGTGGCATCTCTCTTGACACAAAAGAATAAAACTACACATTTAACCCTAATTTCTACACTATTAAAACAAATGTGCGAAAAACTAATAATCGGATAATGGATTGCGAATGAACATAAGGCTCTGCTGATTCAAAATGTGATATTCTATGTTTTCAAATATTTTCTAGAATTAGGGCATTTTCAAATTTTTTTGCTCTCTATTTTGGCGACCTATTCTTCATTTTCGACGAATATCTCTGCTCTCTACACTTCCCGTTAGGGAGCGACCTAATCTCTTTGTTGCTGCTGCGAATTCAAAGATCTAACATTGCAATTTTGATCAAACATTGTGAATTTGGAGGTGATGAGCGGATTTGAACTGCAAATTAATCAAACGACACGATTGAAAACTAGGGTTTTTATTTTGTGCGAAGCTTTCTGATCGGATCTGCTCCTTTTGATCCACTTTTGATTTCTGATTGGGTCTGCACCTAGGGCTTTGTCAAGGTGGTGACCTCTGGCAATGCCAATACTGATGGTGTATCCCTTTCTACATCCAGCATGAAAGTCTTTAATATGGCTAAGGTGAATGGTATTGGCAAGACTGTCGAGCAAGCATTAGGTATTACATTTTTGACGGCAACTAAATCTGCTCCAGGTAATGGCATTAGTAACCCAGTCTCCCATAGCAGTGATCGACCTAAGTCTTTTTCTGAGGCTGTGGGTCAATCATCGATTATTAACAATAGGGAAAGGTTTGAGTTTGCAAGCGCGGGTAACAATGATGTCTCTGACTCCGGTAAGACCCCTTCGGCTTCTCTATCTCCTTTTGCCATTGTTCCTAATCTTGAAATGTTGGATGAAATTGTTAAGGAAAAAAGTAGTTTAAGAGATACTGTGATTTTTTTCTCAGCTATTGAAATTGATAAATGTTCGCCAAGGAAATTTATGGATGACTGGTTCCATCATTACTGGAATAACAAACTTGGGTTGCATATTTCTTTCTGTAGGCAAATACAAAAGGGTCTATATGTGATTTTCTTTGTGAATCATGATGCTCAAATAGAGGTTCTTAAAAAACATATTGGAATGTGGGTTCAACATCTTTTAGGGCTATTGCTTGGTCACCAGAGGCCATCCATGAGGAGGTTCTCGCACTTTCAGCTCCGAGATGGATTCTAGTTAAAAACGTTCTCCCTTTTTTGTGGCATTTTTTGCCGCATTTGCTTGAGCCCATTGGTAAAATTATTCAAATGGATGAAACTGTGAGACTTGTCCCACATATATATGCTAGAATTCTTATCTCTCTCTTGCTTGGTAAGGACCTTCCTACCAATATTTCAATTAACATCATTAATGATGTGTATATCTATCCTATAGAGGTTTTGGGGGGGTTGAATGCCTATTTTCTCTGTCGCAAAGAAGGCCACCTCCGTAAGGATTTTTCGGTCATTAGGAAAAAGCCTAATCCCTCCAATGATTCAGCTAATAATGTGGTTAATCCTCCCATCACTAGTAATCATCCCCTTAACGATGCTCTTTGTCATTCAACCCCTGCTTCTTCTTCATCCCCATCACCTCCCATCGTAAACCCTAACCCCTCTAATGTTTTGACTAATGTTGTTCCTAGCATTGTTCGGCCTGAGAATGTTCCAATTAAAATTGTGCCTAACCCTCTCTCTGCTATTACTGTTCAGCCTGAGAACATTTTGTGTGATACCACTCCTACTTCTGGAGGTCTCCAAATGCTCTCCAATCTTGATTTAGCTATTGATCTTAACACAGATGATGGTTTTACTATTGTTTCATATAGGAAAAAAAGAAGAAGGGGAAATAGTGTCTTCATGCCTAAAAATTCTCACCCCAATAACTCTAATAATCATCATGTTAAATTGTTAACTGGTCCTGCTTTGACTAACACAAATACTACAATCAACATGCTGATTTCAATTGTAAGCCCCAAACTAGTGAGCCCTCTCGAAAATTCCCTCAAAAGATCTTCCAAGAGATTGGGGAGGATTATGAATTTGAAATTATTCCGGCTGCCCCCTTTCCCCCGAAGTCTAACAATGGGCAGTCCATGGATGTGGATTCTCTAGCAGATATTGAAGATGATGTTAACACCTACTCTTCTACTGTCAGGCGAAGAGGAAGACCACCTCGTTCAAAAAATAAGCCATCTGTGCCTCAACTAGGGGAGTCTTCAAATAATTTTTTGGCCCTTGCTGATCAAGAGGGTATTGCGTGCTCCACCTGTAACATTTTGTCTCAATGAATTGCCTATCTTGGAATGTGAGGGGTCTAGAGTCCCCAGATAGAAAATTTGTTATCAAGCAATTGTTAAATTCTCTACATTCTATAGATTTCTTTATGATGCAGGAAGTTAAGTCTGTGGGATTCACTTTGGACTCCAATCTCAATTTTATTTGAAAAGATGCTATTAAGTTTTGCACTAACCATGAAAGAGGTAAAGGAGGAATCGCCCTTCTTATTAGTAATAAATGGGAAAAGCATATTACTAATAATGGGTGTTCTCCCTGTTAGAGAGCAGTATGGGTTACTTTACAGTTTGATGACAAGACCTTCGGGGTCTGTGCTATTTATGCTTCAAATGACCCTAAGGAAAGAATTAAGCTATGGAAATGGCTTATAGATCTCCCAGATTTTCCTTGGCTCTTCGGTGGAGATTTCAACATGATTGAATCCCAGGATGATAAGTCGGGGGGCATTCCCTTTCATTGGAAGGATAATGAAAAATTTTATTGGAACAGATTTTAAAACTCTAACTATCTCTTTGATCCTATTGCTGGTAACAAGGAAACCAACCCTGGACTATGGCACACCTGGTGCAACTTTCAGCAGGGCAATGCTAGGATTTATTCCAGGCTTGACAGATTTTATGCCAATAAGTATTTTTTCTCTTTTCCTCCTGACATCTCTGGATTTATTGTTCGAGTTATTGCCACCACTCTATCTGACCATCACCCTATTTTGACTAAGGTTAATTTTAAAAATAGTCCCCTTCAACACAAGTCTAGAAGCAGTAAATTCATCTTAAACACCAACCTCCTCATGGATGAGGATGTCCTTGCTGTTGTGCAGATTATTAGAGGATTAAATAAAATTAATCTTCAAAACCTATCCCATATTGATAGATGGAATACTAACCTCTCCTCCTGGAGGATCTTTTTGCAAACCATTGGGCAAAAAAAAGCTAAGGACTATAGGTTCGTTGAAAAACAATTATCTTCTGATCTATAAGTTGCCGAGGAGAACATTCAAAATGACTCTTCCAATATGGATCTTCTTTCCAAGGTTATGGCTACCAAAGATGCTCTTAGGAAGCATCAGCATGTTAGAATTTGGGGAGCCAGGATCAGGTCTAGATCCCACTGGCTCCAATTTGGGGATAGGGGATCGAAATTATTTTTCAACCTTCTTAAGCATAAACGTATTAAAGAGTCTATTGATAGACTTTTGATTGATAACCAGGACATCTCTAACCTTGATTCTATTATTTAGGCCTTTGCTAATTATTATGAGACTCTTTTTGCTTCAAAAGACTCTCCTAAGGCTGAGTCGATTAGAGTTCATTGTAGGAAGCTTATTCCTAAAAAGCTTGGTCCTAATGATATTTTTATTTTTGATAATAATATTTTTGTAGAGGATATTGAAGGTGCTATTAACGCCCTTAATAATGATAGAGCGCCGGGCCTTGATGGTCTCCCAGTTGAATTCTATAAGTCCAACATCGGATGGATATGTAAGGATCTCTTTGATCTTTATTCTGAAGCCTTGAATAAAGGTACCCTGGGTCAGGATATCAATAGAGGGATTATTAAATTTCTCCCAAAAGAAGGGGATAAAATCTTTATTAAGAATTGGAGGCCTATTACCCTTCTTAATGTTTCCTACAAGATTTTGGCAAAAATTATGGCTCTTAGGCTAGTTAATATTCTTCCTAAATTTGTTAATTCTACCCAAACTGGTTTTATCAAGGGTAGATATATTCTTGAGAATCTCATAACTAGCTAGGAAGCCATGGATTGGTCTAGATGCTCTCATCAAAACTCTGCCATGCTCCTTTTGGATTTTGAGAAGGCCTATGATAGGATTGAATGGAGATTTATCCTTATGATGTTGGATGCTTTTTGTTTTCCTCCTTTCTTTTGTAACACTGTGGCTATGCTTCTTAATGATGCTTCTGCTCAAGTTGAGGTCAATGGTATTCTTTCTGCTCCTTTTTCTCTTGGGAGATCCATTAGGCAAGGGTGTCCTCTAGCACCCGCTCTCTTTGTCATAGCTTCGAAAGCTCTTTATTATATCCTCAGAGATAATTCCTTATCTCCGAAGGTCAGAGGTATTTATCTGCCTAATAATGAAGAGCTCATCAATTGTCAATTTGTGGATGATACCGCTTTATTCCTTAAACTTTCAGAAAATAATTTCAGGAACATGCAAGTTAAACTCAATCTTTTTTGTTCTATTTCTGGGGCTAAGATATCTCAAGCTAAATCAATTTGTTTAGGTTGGGATGAGTGGCCCCCGGACTGGTTTCTCCAATACAATTTTAAATGGGGTGGTCCTAATAGGATCATTAGATATCTTGGCATCCCTTTCTCAGTGGAGCCTGACCTCAAAGACATGTGGTCTTGGGTGAAAGAGAAGATTGATAAAAAGCTGAACAAATGGCATAACAGGGCATTATCATTGGCAGGCAGAATTTAGGTTTGCCAGAAGATATTGTCCTCATACACCATATATTATTCTTCTACTTGGTGTTTTAATAACTATCAAATTTCTAAAATCCAGAAGTCCATCAGACAATTCCTTTGGTCTGATGGCAAAGAGAATAGAAAGATCCATTTTGTTAAGTGGGCTTGGTGCCACACTGACAAGACCCTTGGGGGACTTGGGCTGAAGGATTTAAGAACTCAGGGTATAGCCTTGTCTGCCAAATGGATTTTTCAGTCCATGGAGGGTGATTCTCCTTGGAAAGTGCTAGTTAGGAGCAATATTGAGAGGGGTGTTCCTAGAAAAGCTAAGTCTTGGACTAGCCTCCCCTTTTGTGACCTCATTCTTGGTAATTTTATTGTCATGGTTCAAGGCTCCGTGATTTTTAGGTCTATTTGGAAGGCTTGGGATCATGTTAGGAAATTCATCACTAACAAGGAGTTTCATTCCAATATTCAACTCCATGGTGAAAGATCCATTTGGTGGAATCTCCACCTAAATGGTAAACCTTTGGCCCTTACCCAAGGGTGTTCTGCCAGGTAGTGGGCTAATAAAGGTATTAAACAATTTATGGATCTCTTTGAGTATGATCAAATTATGCCTTGGGATGTTCTTAAGGATAAATATGCTATCCCAGATTCCCTTAGAAGAACTTATAACATGATTGTGCAAGCTTCTGTTGGTCTTCCCACTGTTTGTCACACTGATTCTCTCAGGTTCCTAAAGTGCAAATGGCCTGGTGGTATCATTACTACTCTGCTCAAAGCTAAGAATATTTATAAAATCATTGATTGTAAATATTGATATTATCAATCATATTAATGTTGTTTGGTACTCTTCTTATGATGCTGATGCTTTGAAAAAGTATTTTGATATCTTGTGGAAGAATCTTGTGGAACCCAAGATTAGATGTTTCAAATGGTTAGTTTTGTTGGACAAGCTACTTATAAAGAGAGATTTTGTTAATTCTGATATTTGTAACTTGTGTAGAGTTCCTGAAACTGGTAGACATATCCTTCTTGATTGTATTTTTGCTAAAGAAATATGGAAAATGTTTGGCATTGTTTATCCTATTAATGTTAATATTTTTGATATTATTTCTGGTCATATTAATGGTCTTCCTAAAGATACCAATTTATTTTGGAATATATTGTCGTCTAACATTCTCTGGCAGATCTGGAAGTGCAAGAATGAGGAAAGGTATCAAGGTAAGCATAGGGATCTTATTGAGTTTTTTCGAAAACTCACTTACTTTAAAATCTTCTTGCAGGTGCAGACTACTATGATGATTGAACGGGACAAAATGAGGAAGTTCCTTCATGATGGGCATGCTGCTCTTTACTACCTTGAGCTTAAGCGTGGGTACTAGTGGCGTAGTACTTTGGATGATCTGCATGTTTTTGAGCAAGCTTGCAATAGATTGAACAAAGATATTAGAGAAAAAGGGAATGCCAGAAAAGAAGAGTTACTTATGTTGGTGCAGATTCAAGGGCATAAAAGTATAGTTTGGATGGAAGGTCCCTTAGGCTGGACTACCTGGATTGACAATCACTATGATCTTCTCAGTTAGATAGTTTTTCTTTTCCTCCTTTTTTTGCTTTGTATGTTCAGCTAATACTTTCTCTTCTAGGTGAGTCTTGGCCTCCTTGTGTATATTCATATTGATACTCTGGTGTTTTTTTTGGTTTTGAAACTCTTATTTCTAATATTAAAAAAAAAATTATAAGTCAATTTATATTTTAATGTATCATCTTGTTGTTATAATTTAATTGTATTTTTGCGTATTTTTTCTATTTAAATTGAGAAGTTATTAAACATGTTTTATATTTTTATCTATATGTGCACATCATACAATAGGGGTAGCAATTCCTTGAAATCTACTCCTAGAAGACTCCATATATATGAACCAATCAAATTAACGTAAAATAATGTTAATAATTTTAAAACATAAAGCTCTCAAATCTAAACATTCAAATTTTCTTTTAAGAAATTAAAATGAAAATACTTACATTTGATTGGTTGAAATAGAAAATATTAATCAATAGTTAAGAGCAAGTGATTGTAATTGTATTAGCCTATAGCAAATACAATAAGTGCCACATAGTGGTGTAGAATTTGTCACTATAGTTAATTTTAAAAAAATTCACTTTATGGAATATAAGTTTTTATTTTGTTATATATTTATAATAAATTTAATTTAGTTGAATGTGTAGTTAGAAAAATATTGTAGAAAGTAAGAGAATTCATAATTAATAAATTGTTTGAAAATTTACACTTTATGTTTATATATTTGTTTATAAGAGGTTGAACTTTATAATATACTCTAGAAATGATATTATAATGTTTAATAAGTATATGGATTAGGCATAAAAGATCAATTGGGAAAAAAATTAAATTAATTTTAAATTTAAAAATAAAAAATGTAATTTGTCTCTTAATGGAAAAATCTAAAGTGCATATTTTTAAATAATTTGTGTGACTTCATATTTATTTTTTTCAATAATTTTCATATAATAGATGTAATGTGTTTACAAAATAAACCAAAAATATAATTATCTTTAAATAATCATATGATAAAATATGTTTAAATAATATAATCTATAAATTAGCCAAAAAAAATTGGAATATAGAGAATCCTCCAAAAAAAAGGCTCCTATAACATCAAAAGAATTTAGCCAAACATATATTTTTTTATAGTATATCAAATTTATAAATAAATTTAAAAAATTTAGAAATATTTGATTTACATAAAAATAATTTTTCATATTTTTTTATAGTATATCAAATTTATAAATAAATTTAAAAAATTTAGAAATATTTGATTTACATAAAAATAATTTTTCATGATTGGTGAAAATTAATTAGAATTCGAAGAAAGTGAATACAATAGTAAATTGTCTAGAAAAATACAATAAAACGTTTGTTGAAAAGAAATTCAACTCCATTTATTTAGGAGAAAAAATAGGAAGAAATAACAACATATTCAAGAAACAAAATCCAAGAAATGTAAGAAATAGAATTACACATTAGGAGTCTTTAGATTGTTTATTTTACTACCACCATTCTCAATAAAATTGCTAGTATTATTATTTAGAAAATTTATTTGTAATAGCTATAGAGAATATATTAATATCTTTATTTCCAATATGATTTCTTAACTCAAATTTAAACTAATATTTTTTTATTATCTTACAAGTCTACATTGTATTTGAGGAATTTTTAATTATATAATAAATTAATTTAGTTAATTACTATTTGAAAATAACAAATTAACTAGTTATTCAATTACGTATTGGTTAGTACTTGTCTTGTTATTATTATTAATAATATAGTAGTTTGTATTAGTGTGAAATATATTTTCTTTTTTTTATATATTAGAAATAAGAGTTTTAGAACTAGAAAAAAAAAACACCAGAGTATCAATACGAATATACACAAGGAGGCCAAGCCTCACCCAGAAGAGAAAGTATCAGTTGAACATACAAAGCAACAAAAGGAGGAAAAGCAAAACTATCTAGCTGAGAAGATCATAGTGATTGTCAACCCAGGCAGTCCAACCTAAGGGACCTTCCATCCAAACTATACTTTTATGCCCTTGAATCTGCACCATCATAAATAACTCTTCTTTTCTGGCATTCCCTTTTTCTCTATTATCTTTGTTTAATCTATTGCAAGCTTGCTCAAAAACATACAGATCATCCAAAGTACTACGCCACTGGTACCCACGCTTAAGCTCAAGGTAGTAAAGAGTAGCATGCCCATCATGAAGGAACCTCCTCATATTGTCCTGTTCAATCATCATAGTAGTTTGCACCTGCAAGAAAATTTTAAAGTAAGTGAGTTTTCGAAAAAACTCAGTAAGATCCCTATGCTTACCTTGATACCTTTCCTCGTTCCTACACTTCCAAATCTACCAGAGAATGTTAGACGACAATATATTCCAAAATAAATTGGTATCTTTAGGAAGACCATTAATATGACCAAAAATAATATCAAAAATATTAACATTAATAGGATAAACAATGCCAAACATTTTCCATATTTCTTTAGCAAAAATACAATCAAGAAGGATATGTCTACCAATTTCAGGAACTCTACACAAGTTACAAATATCAGAATTAACAAAATCTCTCTTTATAGGTAGCTTGTCCAACAAAACTAGCCATTTGAAACATCTAATCTTGGGTTCCACAGGATTCTTCCACAATATATCAAAATACTTTTTCAAAGCATCAGCATCATAAGAAGAGTACCAAACAACATTAATATGATTGATACTATCAATATTACAATCAATGATTTTATAAATATTCTTAACTTTGAGCCCAGTAGTAATGATACCACCAGGCCATTTGCACTTCAGGAACCTGAGAGAATCAGTGTGGCAAACAGTGGGAAGACCAACAGAAGCTTGCACAATCATGTTATAAGTATAGATATTTTATTTAGTGGTTGACAATTTTTTATAATAATTTTTTTAATGATTTGAATAGTTTTAATGAGAAGTGGCTACATAACACTACCATTTATTGTATATGTCATAGGCTAATATTATTGCAATTGCTTCAACTTTGATTAATCTTTATAATTTCAACCAATTAGATCTATGCCTTTTTATTTTGAATTTTGATCTTTGATTTTCCTAATGTCTATATGTGAGTTTTTTTAATTTCTAAAATCAATTAAATTATTTTACTTCAATTTAATTGGCTCACATAAATGGAATCTTGTAGGAGTGGATTTCCAAAAATCACTACCCCTACTATTAAGCGATACTTTAGCTTGTGTCCCTTAATAATTTAAATTTCCATTTATTGCATTTGTCATAGGCTAATATTAGTGCAATTGCTTCAACTTAACGTTGATTAATCTTTATAATTTCAACCAATTAGATCTATGTCTTTTTATTTTGAATTTTGATCTTTGATTTTTCTAATGTCTATATGTGAGTTTTTTAATTTCTAAAATCAATTAAATTATTTTACTTCAATTTAATTGGCTCACATATATGGAATCTTGTAGGAGTGGATTTGCAAAAATCACTACCCCTACTATTAGGTGATACTTTAGCTTGTGTCCCTTAATAATTTAAATTTCATTTAATCATCTTAATCAAATTTTTAGAACTTGTATACCAATTTTTTAAGAGGCTATTTAAGAAGATGCTAATAATAACAACTAAAATATGGATCAGACAAAACATATTGAATAGTTTATCAATTTAAATAAGTGCCATGTAGTGGTAGGTATTTTTTGTTATAATTTTTATAATAATTATAAATTAATATTGAAATAATAAAATTTCTATTTTTTTATAATACTATATCTTAATTATAAATATATTTTAAAATCTAAATTAATTCTAATAATTTTTAAAAAATAAAATATAAAAAATAAATTCTATATCATATAAAAAAAATTCTAAATATTTAATAAAATAAATGTTGGACAAAATTAGAATAGAAAATTCATTTATATTAGTTAACAAATAGAGTTAATTATTCGAATTTATGCATATATGTTTACGAAGTCTTGTTATTAGTTACTTAAATTTCTCAATAGAACAATGACAAACAAAATCAAATGAGTACAATCTTTTGATAATAAAAAAATTAGTGACAACACAAGGTTAAAATAAAAAATGGGGAAGAAAATATGGAAAAAAATTTATCTAAAAAAGTATAGAATTAATAATAATTAAAACTTTATAAATTATTTTATGCATATTATATATGTTCTAATCTTAAAATTGAATAACTATATAATCAAAATAAAATTTTAATTTTAATTTGTATAAAATATGTAATTTATAATTAATATATTATATTATTTTAATTTTTTTAATTTTGTGTGTGTGTGTGTGTGTGTGTGCATGTATAGTGCATTCATCAACAACATACTATATATATATATATATATATATATATATATATATATATATATATATATATATATAAACTTACATTTATTCAAAAAATCTTGCCTATAAGACCAAATCATATCAACCAATTAAGTTTTATAAAATTGATTGATTTAATAAATTATAAATAAACAATAAAACTTTGCAAATATTCAAATGACCCAAAAATAGTTATTTTTAATTCGTTGAAACTAATTGAATAATAGGAGAAAGTGAATGCAAATAGTATAAAATATTAATACACTAAGATACAACTAACTTATAATAGTAGCATTACATTTACATCATTAAAAATTTTATATTAAAAATATAATTTTTCACATATATAAATATGTATGTACTTTGCAAAGTTAATGCAGTAAAAGAAGAATATACCTTAAGTAATTTAGTATAATTTTTTAAGTAGATATTTTAATTATTTTAGTTATTAAATCCTAAAATATATTTATTGAAAATATTATTCAAATAAAAAAAGATATTCTTTAAGATAAATAAGTAAAATAATTTATATCAGTTGTACATTAATTTATGTTAATGTCACTTTTGAGATTTTAAATTTATTTTTAAAATATTCAATTTAATATTTGGAATGAATAATTAACATTCAACTTTAAAATATTGAATTTAATATTTTTTTTTGAATTATAAATCAATTGATAAAAAAAAAAAAGATTACAAAAAGGAGAGAGGGGGAAGTATCACCCCACCAAGTCCACTTAAATAAGTAACCAATAACTATATATAGCCATCATAATATAGCAGTTTTCGAATGCAGAATACAAAAAAAGGAGAAGCAATAGTCAATGAAGAACATCGCTGTAATCATCAACCCAGGAGGTCCATCCTTGATCCCCCTCCATCTAGACAACTTTTTTCCTTACCAATACATGTGCGAAGAGTTCTAACTGATCAAGAAAAGGGCCTCTAGTTTCTCTAATTTCATTAATGAGCTTTTTAAGAGCATTGTCAAAAGCATCATGGTTATTAGCTATACTGGCCCATTGGAGACCATTCTTCATTTCATAAATAAACATGGTAGCATGGCCATCACGAAGAATTCTTTCTAGCTTTCCTCTTTCAAGCCACATTACGCAACAAACCTACGAGATGATTTTAAAATGTATGAGTTTTTTTAGAAAACCCTATAAGAACTCTTCCATTACCTTGAAATTTGTCCTCATTTCTAAACTTTGAAATGAACCAAAGGATGTATGATGAGAGAATATTCCAGAAAAGGTTAGCATCTTTTTTAAGACTAGGAATAGAACCTGTAATAATATCAAATGTAAAAACATGTTGAGTTAAAGATAAACCAAAAAGCAACCAAATTTCTCTAGCAAAAGAACATTCAAAGAAAATATGTCTCATACTTTCAAGCATGTTACAAATAGTGCAAGTATCATAGGCACCAAGATTAGTTTTAACAGGCAATCTATCCAACATCAGCTACCACCTAAAACATTTAATTTTGGGAGGGATAGGAGATTTCCAATATTTGTTGAAGATTTTTTCCATATGGGGGTATCAAAATTAACATACCATAAGGAGTTCAAATGATCCAAGATTTGAAGATTCTTATTGAGAATCTTATATATGTCTTTAGACTTAACTCTAGGAAGGAGGGAACCATCATCCTAATTAAAGGTGAGGTCTCTATGAGAGTCTACATCCATGAATTGAGGAAGATTAAGAGAGGAATAGACACTTTTAATCATATTGAAAGTCCTTTTATGAGAAACAGGGATATCAAAAATTTTACTGAGCATTTACCAACCAATAAGATTATCATTATCGAGAATGTCCATAAACCACTTGATACCTTTATTTTGCCAATATCTTACAGAACATCCTCGAGTCAAGGCAAGAGGTTTTCCATTGTGGTGAAGGTTCCACCGAATTGATCGTTCACCATGAGGAGAAATGTAATTATCAAATCTAGAGCTATAGATGAATCCACAAATGTGCTCCCAAGCATTCCAAATAGATTTGAAGACCAAAGTATCCTTAATTGAAACTGGGAAGGAACCAACCACAAGATCGCTAAAGGGGAGTTTCTTCCAAGTTTTTCCCTACTTAGGGACACCTCCCTGAATATTATTTCTAATGAGAAATTTCCATGGTTCTTGACCATCAAGGGCCTGGAAGATCCATTTGGCATAAGCACATATAAACTATTTTTTTCTATCCCTTTAATTAATATATTTAGATTATTTTTATTATTTATTATTATTTTTTATTAGTAAATGATTGAAGTCTTAGCTTATAGCAATGAGATATAAATTTAAATACATATTTCTTCATTCAGATGGGCATTGGTAGGAAAGAATGAAGAAACAAACCTCTAGTCTTGCCTAGGACTTTTGTCCTATACTTTTAAAATTTAAAAGGGGCACACCCTATTCTTTTATACATCAATTTTATTACATGTTTCCATATTTTCAGAATATTTACATTCCTCCACCATAACTAGAGGGAAACCAAAAGAGTTTTCTTCTAAAATCATCCATAACAACTATGTTCAGTTGTCTATGTGTCTCTCTTGAGTTTTCTTTATTATCCCTCCATAATGACTATGTCGATAGTCTTGAGGTCTTTCAAAAATAAGTTTTTTCCACCTACTAACATAATTTTGTATCTTATTTGAAGCATTAGTACCATTTGGAACTTATAACAATATTTTGTGTTAATCCGAGTATTTATCAAGTTCTCTATAGTATGAATTAGCATAGGAAAGGAACATGATTTCTTAGCACTTTTACTGAGTTTCTAGACAACTATTAAAAGATTATAAGGTGTAGAACAAATGAAACTAGTTACTTAAGTTCTCATTCATTTCATTAACAAACCTAATTAGTAATCTTCTAATGAATAAGTATTAAGTCCTGTTATTAAGTATATAGAATTGATTTTAATTCTTATCTGGATGCTATAACCAAGATTGCTAAAGATTAAGGGTTTACATATAAAATTTCCCTTTAGTTAATGTTATGTGGGATTATGCTATTTTGATTGGTTCTATTTCTAGTTCTATATTCTCTTATCATTGTGGTTTTCTTAGGGATGTAATTTGGATGAATGATTAACTATTTTTGGGCATTTTTTATGGATATCTATGTGAATTCCAATCTTATAGTTGTTGCATCAATGTTTGATAGGTCTAGATTTAAGCCATAATTTTGAATCTGTCATTAAATTTGAAAATATTAAGTCTTTATCTTTATCTTTGATTGTTTGGGACCATGAAAGATTTCCATAATTTTTAAGTATGTTGGAGTTTGTTTTTGAATCATAAATTTTGAATTGGGATTACTAATTCTTGAGAAGAGTTCAAGGTCAAGATTAATTCACATAGGTTAGATTTAATTAAAGCATATGTTCGTAAGAGTGGAAAGTCTAAGGAAGTAATTATTCGGTTAAGGTTTAAAGCTAAGTCTAAGGTAAGTGATGTGTTCATAAAGTGATTTAATTCTAAGTGTTAGTGTAGTTTTTTATTTTTTCCTATTTTGCTAGATTTTTCCTACACTTTTAATAATCTCGCTTAGGTTAATAAAGCATGTCTTATTAGGTGAATGGTTGTGAGGTGTCACCTTCCTACATGTGAGCATCCATTAGCTATCTTGGGAAGATACTTTGCTATCTTTAGTCCGATAGATGGTTGCTCCTCATTGGTTGGTGTTGCCACCTCCTCCCTCTTCCTAGCCTATATAAGCATGCTACCTGGCTTGTATTTGCATCTCTTATTTTTGCATCCTCTTAATGTTATTTTGCTTCCAGCATTTGCATTACTCTCTTGGAGACTAACTCTATGATGCTATTTTGATTTTGTATCATTTGCATTCATAGTTTAGATATTTACTCTTTGCACTAGTTTTCTGGGTTATTAATCTTTTCAGATTCTAACATGGTATCAGAGCTTTTCTATGTGCAAGAGTAGATTTTAGTTTCCTTATTTGAGAGATTCGGGGGGGGCAAATAAACTTTATTGTAGTTTTTTGAAAAAAAAAGTATGCTCTTCTCTTGCATCTTTGGATGATCCTGAGAATCAGAAAAGTTTTGACAAAAACAGTTTTTCTCTGGGGTTTCAATCTCAAATTTGATAACCAACTTGCATATTTGGAGTTTTCAATCAGTTTTGCAGGTTCCAACATGCCATTGATGGACTTAAGAAGCTGATCCAGCATTTGCATGTCATATTTTGGTTGCTGGGGTCGTTTTCTGATTTTTGGAGCCGTTTTTTACTGTTAAAGGCGTCTGATTTACACTACAGCAACATCTTCTGTTCATCAGCAAGAAAAACGCTTTCTGGGTTTTGTTCGCAGCCCCGAAAAACCATCTGGGTATCTTTTAGATTTTGCATGCAAGTTGTATATTTTTCATAATCGAGCATGCAAAGCTACAACCATACCCCTCTCCGTTGGCAGCCGCAGATTTGAATGCAGTTTTCAAATGTCTCGTTCTTGCTCATACGGACTCCGATTTTGATGATTCTTGTTATGAACTTGGCTATTTTTTTGTGCTCTATCCACTATTGGAGTTATGTTTTGATTTTCATGCATGAATTCTTCAGAAATTGCAGATTCTCAGCCGTGACTGTGCATAGTTCTTGTTTTGGAAACTTCAGAGGATCATAACTTTCTCATATGACCTCATATCGAGGCGATTCTTTTTTTGAAAGTATATGATTTTTCGAGTAGATCGCAGTGGTGCTATTCGTTTCCTTGATTATTATGCCCAAGTTTCACTTTTAACATATGCTCTTCATGAGGGTTTGTAATGCATTGAAATCAAGACCTACTTGTGGTATTTTGGCCATAACTTTTGCATATGGAGGTATTTTTCCGATCCGAAAGAAGCATCGAAAAGCTGGTTCTGAGATAGAGATACTGGTATAGGTTTTTTTGAGTTTTGATATAGGTTGGTTGCCTATTATGGCAATCAAAGTCAAATGTTCTATTTTGCACTCCAGGAGGCATATCTTGAGCTTCCGATCTCCGTTTTTGGACTTCTTTATATCGCTGGAAAGATCTTTCTGTGCTCTTTCCAGTGATGTTGGTTGTTGTTCTAGATTCTGTTCCAGACACATCCTATTCAGTCATTTGCATTTTAGCATTCTGGTGGATATTCTGTTTGTTTCAGGTCCGGAGATCAATTTTGTTGCTTCAGTTGCTTCATTTTGGGCTTTACCTTCTATTGTTTCAGCCTTATGTTTTTTCTTATCATTGTTGATATTCACTGTAAGCATCTTTATGCAACTCACTGAGATAAAGTGCCACTCTTGCGATTCGGGATCCTTTTCATCATTGTGATTCATTGTACTCGCACTATTATATAAAGTGCCATGGGGGGATAGTTGTTTGCTGGTTCGTGCCTTCTATTTCCATGGGGGTTCTATAGATCAGCATTTTGACAGAGTTTTGCGGTTCTTCATTTTTCAGTGATGCTGCTTCTTCATGATCACTCCTTGTTCCTGTTTTAGGGGACAATTTCCCTAGCGGGAGACTTCTTCAGTTCTTCACTAGGTTCTTACCTCTTTTTGGGGGAGGGTTTTTCCCTTGTGGTTTTCTCTCTTTCCCCGCTTTCAGAGGTTCCATCTTCTTGCATTGTACTTGGGTACCTAACATGGCCTCATTGCCGGGACCCATTTCTACATCCACCTAAGCTTCGCTTATGGGGGGGTGTTAGTGTAGTTTTTTATTTTTTCCTATTTTGCTAGATTTTTCCTACACTTTTAATAATCTCGCTTAGGTTAATAAAGCATGTCTTATTAGGTGAATGGTTGTGAGGTGTCACCTTCCTACATGTGAGCATCCATTAGCTATCTTGGGAAGATACTTTGCTATCTTTAGTCCGATAGATGGTTGCTCCTCATTGGTTGGTGTTGCCACCTCCTCCCTCTTCCTAGCCTATATAAGCATGCTACCTGGCTTGTATTTGCATCTCTTATTTTTGCATCCTCTTAATGTTATTTTGCTTCCAGCATTTGCATTACTCTCTTGGAGACTAACTCTATGATGCTATTTTGATTTTGTATCATTTGCATTCATAGTTTAGATATTTACTCTTTGCACTAGTTTTCTGGGTTATTAATCTTTTCAGATTCTAACACTAAGTCTAAGTCTAAGAACTCTGAGTTTGTTTTACTAATATATCCTCTCCATTTGCTCCCCTATTTGCAAGATCATCAACCTTTATGTTGCCTTCTCGGTAGATATGTTGAATCCTAATTTCCTCAATTTGGTCTAGCAAATTTAATACTTCTTCAATTTTGAGTTCAACACCTAGTTTAGTGTTTTCCTTTTTCATATGGCATTCAATATGATTTGGGAATCACCTTCTATAATCAATTTCTTTACTCTTAAGTTTAAGCTTAGTGGAAGTCCCTCTTTGAGGGCTTCTAGCTCTGCTATATTGTTTGTCATAATACCCATTGGTTTGGATCTTTTGATTATCCAATTTCCCAATTATCTTCTTATAATACAACCAATTCCTTTTTTTCCCTGGATTCCCCCTCGACGGTCCATCAAAGTTTAGCTTTATCCATCCTTTTGTTAGTGGTTCCCATTACATTCATTTTTGGCTTTTTTATTTGCTTAGTTATATACTAATGGTGCATTAATTATATTGGCCCATTGTCATTT
Source organism: Cupressus sempervirens (assembly GCA_028749045.1). NCBI lineage: Eukaryota > Viridiplantae > Streptophyta > Pinopsida > Cupressales > Cupressaceae > Cupressus > Cupressus sempervirens. The sequence continues at coordinate 534,619,279 of CM053792.1, read as the reverse complement.
CATTTCTTCATCTCATTCAGTAAAAGTACCTTCTTCTTTCACTACTCTTCTTAAATAGTTATTCATAACTTCTATTATTCTTGCTTCTATTTTATTAAGAAGGGATGTGATGTTGAGTTTTTTTTTGTAGAATATATGTCTATTCCTTTCTTTCCAGATCTCTCACATGAGTATCAATGGAATTATTTTCCATAATTTATTGTAAACTTTAGTAGATTTATCCTTTGGCCAACCCATTAAGAGGCTCACTAGATCTCTAGTTAATGGTGATGTCCATTTTAATTTTTGACGAAGCCACTCCCAACATTCCTTAGCATAGGGGCATTGGTATAGGAGATGTTTAGCCATCTCATTATCTAGTTTACATAAGCAATATCTTGAGGCTCCCTCGAATCCTATCTTTTGAATCTATCTGCTGTTAAAATTTTGTTTATTATTAGTTTCAAAACCTTAATTATTTGTATGATTTTATTTATAATTTAATTTTAATATTTAAATACCAATAAATTTAAACTAGAATTAAGAAAGATTATTACAATTATTATTTTACTTATTTTATTATCAAATATGCTTATTTATTTTTTTAATATTATTAAAGAATTTTGTATATATTGTTTTATTTTTTAACTTATATAAAATTAAAAAATTCATACTTTCATCCTAAATTAAATGTTTTACTTATGAACATTTCAATGATAAGATTTATTTAAATACATAACTTCTATATTTTATTCTTAAAAATGAAATCTTAATATAGTGAAGACATGAGAGGTGGCAAACAAGATTCCAATAATAATGAGATAATGGTGAGAGAATTACATTATAAATTTATTAAATTAAAAGTAGTTACATAGACTTTAATACTTTAATATAATTAAATTGTTTTAAAAATATTTAAAATAATTATGTTTGATTGGTAATATTAAATTTACATAATACTTAGTTAAGTAACTTTGATCGCAATAGTCTTTGCCTATCAACAAGTATTTAAAAATAGAATCAATGAAAAATAATAATGAACAACATAAATATTGTTGGTAAATACTATTTTTTTAATAATAATTAATCAAATGTATTAGTTAGTTAATACATGAAAGATAAGAAATATGAAATAATTAGAAATGAAACTCCTATGTGCAATGGGAAATGAATATGGATGTACCTAAATTATACTTAATATTATAGAAAAGGAAAGGAAATCTAGTTGCAATATAGACAATCTACAAATTTTAGGGTTGGTGGGAAAATTAAAAATTATGGACATTAGCATTAATTGACATTCCTACCTACAATAAGCCCAAATAGCTTTTTGAATTCACATTGTAATATAAGTGGAATAGGCATATGTAAATTCTTAAAATTTCAAATTTTCCATTTGGGTGCGCCAAATTGGAATTATGAATAGGAATGTGTATTCCAATTTTGACCCAAAACTAAGCATTTGCAGTTCCACCTAAATAGGTGGAGTTGGAATATGTATTCCTATTTTAGTTTTATTTATTTTAGAAAACATAAATTTTTGGGTCCATGAATTTTAAATTCTGACTAAACCAAACAAGACTATGAATACATATTCTTGTTTTCTATTCTAGAATACGTATTCCTATTCCCATATTCTTTTTCCCCCGACCAAAAAAACCCTATAGAATATACTAAGGCATGAAGTTGGTGATAAAGTATTGTTAAATTTCATTTTTAGTGTCTTGTGATGGAACATTGCAAGACATCTTCTTGGAGTTGAGACATGATGTCCACTAGTACTACATCTTTTCCATGTTTGGTCATTCAAGCGAGGCCTAAATCAGGAAGTGTTTTGTTCTATGTTGTTAATAGAGAATCTAGGGAACAGTTTGTACAATCATGAAGGGAACTCATTAATTTTGGAGTGGCTTAAACATCACACACTAAGCTTAATTCCTAGACCAAAAGTGTTAAATAGTCAAAGTTGACTTTTTCTACCCAAGCTTTAGTGTGTGATGTTTAAGGGTGGCCGGTAAATTGGGGGTGCATTACAACCCTAATTATCCCATCAAGGGTGCACTATGAACCTGATGGACTATGTATGATGCTAATTCTGATTTTGTAGTTCCATAAAAAGAATGGTACTCCAATCAACAACCCATTTTCTATATGAAATCTACAACCTACAAAAAAATGGTTTACATTTGATGATGGGGGATTTTCCTTGGTCGAACCATAGTTTAGGAATTAACCTTGAACTAAAATAATTGAATTGAATAAATGTAAAGAAAATGTACAAATTCACCTTACAATAGTAAGATTTCTTTAATTGAATGTAGTTTTCTCAATTCACTAATTGACTTAGGTAAAGAAGATGAAGATGAATATATGTGGAAGATGCAACAAAGGATCTTGAAGAAGTTATTGCTACATAAACTCCTTTAATAGCTTGACGCTTGAATCCTTGATCTTCAATGGAGGAATGGCTTGAATGATGCTTGAAGACTTGAATGCTTGGGTTCTCGAAGGCTTGAGTGTGAGTATTTGATCTTGTGAATGCTTGAAGATTTGATTTCTTAATGTTCATGCTTGATGTGAAAATTAGATACAAGGATCTTTGTTATAGAAGTCTCAAAGTAGCCAATGCCTCGAACTTAAAATGAGGTAAGACCCATTTTAAAGTGGAGCAATAAATGAGATTTTTTAAGGGAGTAAATAAAGGATTATTAATTTGTATTAATAAAGGTCTACCCCAATTTATAAAATAAGAGGAGACACATAATATTAATTTATAGGGGAGATAAAACATTAATTCAAATTAATAAATAAATGAGGACACAATATTTAAGAGAAATAAGGGTCCAATACATTTATAGTAATTCTAAATTAATAAAAGGTCTGATGAGATGAAATTAATTATTTAAATGGAGAAAAAATAGAAAATAAATGATAGAATCACATTAAATAAGTTTTAAACCATCATTAAAATGGAGTGCTTCCAATTAAAGACAATACATTTAACCCCTAGTTTAATAAGAGTACGAACTCGATCTAAACTCTTGATAAAGTAGGGCACAACACATGAGATGGTCTTATTACAATCAAGGAGACCAAGAATCAACCAAGCCCCCAAGGGATTAAGCCATCAATAACTCCAATATCATAACAAGAGAGAGAAGAGAGCAAAGAGAAGAGGGCAATGATTATCGTCCAATAGAGTTCCCACCCTACTTTGAATCACTAAAAGATTTGTTGCAAAAGATGGCATTGAAATAGTCTAAGGGGGTGACAACCCACTAGTTAGCCCATCAAAAGGCCCACCCATAGATGAACATTCTTTGTGTCACCATGACATGCTCCTGTGGAACTATGTTACCCATATATGGGACTTAGCAAATTTTTATGCATTACCCATAGATGAGATTTAGCATCGGTGTGTGAAAAGGAGAGAGAGAGAGAGAGAGAGAGAGAGAGAGAGAGAGAGAGAGAGAGAGAGAGAGAGAGAGAGAGAGATTATCTCTTCACACAAAGAATCCATGCTTTAGGATTATGCCTAATCCATAAAGGGAAAGGATGTACAAAAATAAGGGATGAAATGGCAACGGATGGATTTGAGGATAACCTAGGAAGCATACCAAGCCCACAAGGCTAAAGTACCCTAAACCATACTCAGAATCCATATTTACTACTCCATGAGAATGATTTGAGAATGCACAAGGATAGGTCAAATGGTCTAGCAAGTGTGTTCATCATGCTAGTAAAACAAATCCAAGACATATGAAAAGAAGGGGAATATGCATGCCCCTTAGATGGGAAAATAATTTCTTATTTTGGCATCTTAAGAAAGTGTTAAAGAAGGATAAAGCAATTTCAGCATCAAGATAATATCCAAAAGAAACACCCAGTCCAAACCAAAGAGGTCACAACTCCTATGAGGTCATGGAAGGGTAGAGTGCAATGAGACACCATGCAAGAAGTGAAAAAAATTGAATATCCCAAAATTGAGAGAGGTCATTTTTTACCTCAACAACATAGTCTTGTATCATCTGACAGTTACCCCTCATGAGCTCTAAGCTATGGCCCTCTAAAAATTAATGTCCAATATTACTAAGGGCAGCTTGGGTACACTTCAGTCCAGGATGGGTGTTGATGTTGTATCGACTTAGTGTCCAAAATAGGATTGTCACTAAGATTCTCTCACCCATTTGGAGCTAACGAAGTAGATGAATTGATGTCACAACACATGATTTTAAAGATATGCATTGTGACACCATTCAACTAATCTCCACTGCAAGTTTTGGCATCAAGTGAGATTGTTGCACCAAATGTAAATGAATTTGAGTCTCACAAAACTAAGAGAGGTTATTGTACACCCTAACAACGTGTTTATGCATCATTTTACAATTCATCCATATTTCTCATTAGCTTTGATCTATGTCCCTCTAAAAATGTTTTCCCAATAATGCTTAGGGAACCTTGGATACACTTCAATCAAGGGTGGGCATGAACATTTGATCGACTCTATGGCCAAAATAGGGTTATCATTAAGGTTCATCTGCCCATATGAAGCTAAAAAAAGTAAACAAGTTGATACCATAATGTGTGGTTTGAAAGATATGCATATTGAAAATAGACTGATACAAGTATGATAAATGTGTTTCAATCATTGTTTTTGTCACTGATGTCAAACCTACTATTTGTTGGTAAGACAATTGCTTATATAATTTGAGTACTATCATTTGTTTGATTGATGAAGAGGATTTAATCAAATGAGGTAACAATAGCACCTAGAGGAAAGTTTGAGTTTTGATATGGAAAAGGGGTACAAGGATCAATTAAGAAAGTGTTATTACAATGCATTGATAATATACTTAAGGTTGAAAAGGGTGGTTACACTAATTAAGTTCAAAAAAACAAGTTATACAAAGTATGTCTACCAAGCTTAATAATCTACACAGTAGGTGCCGAGCAAAGTTAGTGCAAGCAAGGAAAAAAATTGGTTGAAGCTGAGCAAAGTCAATTTTAGTGTAAGTCGAGTAAAATTCAATTGATGTTGAGCACCAATAAACTTTAGTTCATGCTGAGTGATTTGATAGAGGATGTCAAGCAATGCAATATGTGCTGAGCACCAGAAGCTAGTTAATGTTGAGTGTCAGCATTATGAGAAAGATTAAAAATTTGATGAATCTGAGCTGACAAGTTTGATTTCTTGGATTGTATGAATTGTGTGGAAGATAAGCTTGATAAGCTAGTGGTACAAAATTCATGGTGAACCATTTTGGGGGGAAATTCAAAGAGGATCATAGGAGGAGTTTTTAGAAGGGAATGAAATGAAATGATGGGTAGATTTATTGAATCCTACCTAATCTAACCTAACCCTAAAATGGATGATGGAGGACGAAAAACAAAGATATTAATTCTCTATTTATAGAGATGGCTGGTTAGAAGCAAAGGTTATCATGTGCAAGAACCTAAGGAAGACAAGGAATCTAGGGTATTGCTTTATTCAATGACTTAAGAGAAGAGACTACATTGGCAAGAAAAGTAAGAAGGTTTAAGGATCTAGATGCTTGAAGGGTTAACAAGTTATCAAACCTAAAGTGTGTGAAAGCCAAGTAGAATGGAGGACTAAAACAAAGATCTGTAATCTACAAGTGTGTTGTAAGTTGTTATTAGATCAAGCCTTACTATTACTTTCTAATCATTATACTAGTCTAGGGTAAATCCTTTGGATTAAGGTTGACCTAATAGTAATTTGTAAATCCTTTAACTGGGTGACATTCTAAGTGAATAATCTAAAGTCCTCTAACAAGACTCACTCCTAACAGGGTGATTGAAATCCTTTACCCAGGTCACATTTAACAGTGTGCATTGTAACCTTTAATAGGGTTGGCCTTTCACAAGGCATCACTTCAAAAGAGTGAGAATGAGTAGCATGCTACTAGTGGCTTTTCCCAAATTGAATTTCCATGTTAAATTATTGTGTCAAATGTGTTATTGAATCGTTGTGTTTCATGTTTACATTTCTACAAAGTTGATTTGATAGTAACCTACAAGTTTAAGTGATTACATAATCTAATGGATGCATGCATGATGAAAATGTTTTATGGACATGGGTTCACTAAGCTATGAAAAGTTTTAATTGTACATCTAGACCTTGGATAACTAATTCACCCCCCCCCTCAATTATTGTAAAGAATTCAAAAAATTGGTATCAAAGCCTTCTACTTAAGAGGACTAGTTTGAAGCTACTAGAAGCAAAAAAGATCAAGATGTTGAAAAGAGAGGTACCCAATATTAATAGAGATAACTTTTTTGAATGAAAAAGTCTGATGAAGCTACACCTAGGAGGTCTTGGAGACCATGCACAATCTACCATTGTTGTTGAGCATGTTGATCCTACTAGAGTCTTAACTACTAAACATCTGCAAAAAAAGAAAGAACACAACTAGGCAATGTTGGAAATTGCCTCTTTCCTAAGTTATGTCAATTTTGATGATATCAAGAGTTGTGATGGTGAAAAGAAAATGTGGGATGCTACTATCTATAGAGGTGACACAAATGTTCTAAGAGTCAAAGCTAAAAGTCTTAGAGGTAAGTTCAATGATATGAGAATGCAAGAAGGTGAGAATATTGCTCAATATTACTTTAGGATAAAAGATGTTATTAATGCAATAAGAGGAGCTACTAGTAAAATAGATGATGATATTATAATAAGAAAACTTTTTAGAATATTGATGCCCATCTATGCTATTAGAGTTTCTACAATGCAAGAACTAAGATGCATGTCAGGGAATAATATGACTCTTAAAGGTCTTATACGTAGGATAACTACTTTTGAGCTATCTAATTTTGATAATTACGAACCTAAAAATGTTGAATCTTCTTTCAAAGATAAGCTATAATTGAAGGAACCTAATTAGAAGAAGAAGAAAAAGACAAAATATGTGTCCAGTGACAGTGATATAGATGAGGAAGATGTAGATAAACTTGAAGCACTACTAGCAAGGAGATTTTGTAGAGGTAAAGACAAGTTCAAAGGTTAGTTACCTATCATGTGTTTCAATTGAAATGAGGTTGATCATACTTTTCCTAGATGTACATATAAGAAGAATTATAGAGGTGGAGACAAATACAAAAGTAGAAGATATGAAGACAAAAAAGATTACAAAGACAAAGGCAAGAAGTCTTGCTACATTAGTGAAGAGGCAAAAAAAGATGGATCTGACACTTCATGGTATATATTGCAATGAAAGATGAATTTGATGAAGATAAGACAACTGCACTGGTGTCTTATGTGAACAAGAATGACAAATGGATCATTGACAGTGATTGTTCGCATCACATGAGTAGAGATAAAAGTAAGTTCATTACCTTGAATTATTATGATGGAAATAGTGCAAGGTTTGGTAATGATGCACCTTGTTTGATAAAAGGAAAAGGTTCTATCAAACTCACATAAAAGATATTGTGTGACAATGCTTATTATGTTGAAGGACTTAACTATAATTTGTTGAGTGTGTCACAACTGAATAATTTAGATTGTAAGATTGAGCTTGAAAACAAGATTGCTAAGATATATGATACTGATGGAAAAATAATTGGAAAAGGTGATTAAACTACAAGTAATCTATTCTACCTTGATATAGAGGATCCTACTTGTTTAATTGTAGAATTTGATGATGTGTGGCTATGTGAAAAAAGGTTATGCCATGTTAATTTTGATAACTTGGTTAGTATCAATAGGATGAGAAGAGTCAAAGGTTTTCCTAAGTTGAAGAAACCTAACAATATAATTTTGCAAATAATGCAAGTTAGGAAAAATGACAAAGTGAAGTTTTAAGAGTAAAAAAGACTTATACCTCTAAAGAAATATTAGAAATTGTTCATACTGACTTGCATGGACCAATTCAAGTGAAAAGCTACAAAGGAGATATGTACATTATGGTACGTATTGATGATTATTCTTGAATGATGATAATTATGTTTCTTAAATAGAAATCTAATGTTTTCCAAATGTTTAAGTGGTACTTAACAAGAGTTGAGAAAGAAGTAGGTAAAAGTCTGAAATGTTTTAGATCTAATAGAGGAGGAGAATTTGCATCAAATGAGTTTGAGATGTTTTGTAATGATAGAGGAATCAAAAAACAAACATATACTCCTAAGACCCCTCCACAAAATGAAATTGTTGAAAGGAGGAATAGATCTATAATGGACTATGCTAGGATACTCATGATGGAGAAAAATGTTGCTTTGAAATGCTAGAGAGAAGTTGTAAGTACAACTATACATTGAACCTGTGCAAGACAAGAAAGATACTCATTCAACACCTTTTGAGCTATGCTATGGATACTCACCCAATGTAAAATATTTTAAGGTATTTGGAAGCAAGCATTATATTCTCAAAGATTTTAGGAATGGTAAATTAGATGCAAAAAGTGAAGAAGTTATGTTCCTTGGTTATTCCACAAGAAGTAAAGCTTAAAAGTGTTTAAATACTAACACTAACAAAGTTGTGGAATGTGAAAATTGATGAATATAAAGAAGTATATGAGGCTGAACCTATGAAGGAACTAGAAGAATACAAATCATTTATGTACTTTTATGAAGATATGCCTATTGATGAAGATGTTCTAAACTAAGTTTCAATCCAATGGCAAGTTTCAGTGACTACCGAGTCACATACTATGAATGTCAAGTTGCATTCAAGAACCAAGCTACACTCAGGTGCCAAGTTACAGAATGAAGTTGAGACACATTCTAATTCTGAGACTAGTATACATGAAAGAGATGTTGAACTATTTGATAGAGATATACATAGTAATTCATAAGTTGAGAGACCAAATGAAGAAACTAGAGCTGAACCAAGATTGTCTAAATATGTCAAGAGACATCACCCTATTGCACAAATCATTGGAGATAAAGATGTTAGACTAATGAAAAGGAACAAGCTAAGAAATGATACATGTTTGGTGAGCATGCAAGAACCTAAAATAGTGAAAGATGTCTTAGAAGATGTGGACTGGAGCAAAGCCATGAAAGAAGAGATTGAACAAGTTGAGAAAAATAAGACATGGACTCTAGTTCCTAGACCAGAAGATAAGAATGTGATTGGTACCAAGTGGGTATATAAAACAAGTTAGATGAAAATGGTGAAGTCACAAGCAACAAGGCAAGATTAGTCTATAAAGGATATGCACAAGAAGAAGGGATTAACTATGGAGAAACATTGTGAAGATTGGATTTGAGAGGTTGAATATAAAAATAATCTATACTTGAAGATAGAGAAATGCAAAGAAATTTTACTATCTAAAATTTTTGTTGATGATATCATATTTGGAAGTCAAGATAATTTATGTAAGTCTTTTGCAAATGAAATGAAGAAATAATTTGAGATGTCTATTTTTGGAGAGATCAAGTTCTTTATGGGTTTAGAAGTACATCAGATGAACCATGGTATGAAAGGCTTCATAATTATCTTGTGAAGATTGGATTTGAGAGGACTGATGATAACAACAATATGTACTTGAAGACAGAGAAAGGAAAAGGTATTTTACTATCTAATTTTTTTTTGATGATATCATATTTGGAAGTCAAGATACTTTATGTAAGGCTTTTGCAAATGAAATAAAGAAAGAATTTGAGATGTCTATGTTTAGAGAGATCAAGTTCTTTGTGGGTTTGCAAGTACATAAGATGAAATATGGTATATACATCACTCATTCAAAGTATGTTAAGGAGATATTGAAAACTTCTAGATTGGAGGATTCCAAGCCAGTAAGCACATCTATGGTGACAAGAAATAAATTGTCAAAGAATGATGATTCAGTTGAGGTGAATCAAACATTATACAGGTCTATGATTAGCAAATTATAGTATGTAGTACACAATAGACCTGATATTGCATTATCGGCTGGGATAGTTGCAAGATAGTCATATGGATGAGTTGATTGATTGTTTATTGATCATAACAAAATTTTGTAACCTATTCAAAAGATGAAAGTTGCTGATAGAGGGAGAGATTTCAATACAATAAACTATTTTTTTGGGTATTTTGTTGGTTATACTAATTTAGTTTGACTAGTTTGGTTTTCCATCAATGCCAAAGAGGGAGAATGTTGAAAATAGATTGATACAAGTATGATAAATTTGTTTCAATCATTGTTTTCATCATTGATGTCAAACCTTCTACTTGTTGGTAAGACAATTGCTTATATGATTTGAGTATTATCATTTATTTGATTGATGAAGAGGATTTGATCAAATGAGGTAACAATAGCACCTAGAGGAAAGCTTGAGTTATGATATGGAAAAGGAGTACAAAGATCAATTAAGCCAATGATATTATAATGCATTAATAATGTACTTAAGGTTGCAAAGGATGGTTACACTGATTAAGTTCAGAAGAACAAGTTAAACAAAATATGTCTATCAAGCTTAATAATCTGCACATTAGGTGTCAAGTAAAGTTAGTGCAAACCAAGTAGAAAATCAATTAATGCCAAGAAAAGTCAATTTCAGCGTAAGTTGAGTGATACAGTATAAGCCAAGTGATACAGTGTAAGTCGAGTAAAGTTTAGTTGATGTCAAGCACCAGTAAAATTTAGTTCATGCTAAGTGATTTGATAGAGGATGTCGAGCAATGTAGTATGTCCTAGGCACCAGAAGTTAGTTAATGTCAAGTGTCAACATTATGAGAAAGATCAAGAATTTGATGAATCTAAGCCGACAAGTTTGATTTCTTGGATTGTGTGAATTGTGTGGAAGATAAGCTTGATGAGTTAGAGGCATAGAATTCATGGTGAATTATTTTGAGGAAAAATTCAAAGAGGATTGAAGGAGAAGTTTCTAGAAAGGAATGTAATGAAATGATGGGTAGAGATTCATTGAATCCTACCTAATCTAACCTAACCCTAAAATGGAAAATGGAGGATTGAAAGATAAAATATCTTAATTATCTATTTATAGAGACGGTTGATTAGAAGAAAAAGTTGTCATGTGCGAGAACCTAAGGAAGATAAGGAGTCTAGGGTATTGCTTCATATAGTGACCTGAGAGAAGAGATTGCATTGGCAAGAAAATCAAGAAGGCTTAAGGTTGTGGATGCTTTAAGGGTGAACAAGCTATCAGAGCTAAAGTGTGTGAAAGCCAACCATAATGGAGGACTAAAATAGAGATCTATAATCTACAAGTGTGTTGTATGTTGTTATCAAATCAAGCCTTATTGTTACTTTCTAATCATTGTACTAGTCTAGGGTAAATCCTTTCGATTAAGGTTGACCTAGCAGTCATTTATAAACCCTTAACTGGGTGAAATTCCAAGTGAATGATCTAAAGTCCTCTAACAAGGCTCACTCCTAATAGGGTAATTGAAATACTTAACTAGGTCACATTTAACAATGTGCATTGTAACCTTTAACAGGGTTGGCCTTTCATAGGACATCACTTCAGAAGAGTGAGAATGATTAGCATGTTACTGGTGATTTTCTCCAAATTGGGTTTCCACATTAAATCATTGTGTCAAATGTGTTATTGAATCTGTTGTGTTTCATGTTTACATTTCTACAAAGTTGATTTGATAGTAACCTACAAGTTTAAGTGATTGCATAATCTAATGGATGCATGCATGATGAAAATGTTTTATGGATATGGGTTCAGTAAGCTATGAAAAGTTTTAATTGTACATATGGACCTTGGATAACTAATTCACGCCCCCCCCCCCCCCCCCCCCCCCCCCGCTCCCAACCCCTAGTTATTCTAAAGAATTCCAACAATGCATTGTAACACGATTCAACTAATCTTCGCTATAAGTTTTGGCATCAAGCGAGATTGTTGTACCGAATGTAAATGAATTTGGATCTTTTAAAAATGAGAGAGGTTATTGTAGACCTCAACAATATGGTCATGTGGCATTTAATATTTTATCTATACCCTTCTTGAGATCTAAGTTGTGTCCCTCTAAAAATTGCTGCCCAATATTTCTTAGGACACCTTAGGTACACTTTGGTCCACGATGGTCATGGATGTTCTATCAACTCAGGTTCTAAATTGGGGTTTCACTAGGGTTCACCCATCCATTTGGAGATAATGGAGTAGATGAATTGATACCACAATGCATGGTTTGAAATCTATGCACTATAATACCATTTACAACAAGCAACATTATTGTGCCAAATGTAAAAAAAAATGAATCTCCCAAAACTAAGAGAGGTTATTGTAGACCTCAATATGGGATTTTAGCATCTAAAAAAATTTCCATACCTCTCAAGAGTGTTAAACTATGGTCGATGCCTGACATTGCTAAGGGAACCTTGGGTACACTTCAATCTAGGATGGACGTAGACGTTCTATCAACTCTGTAGTTGAAACAAGGTTTTCACTAGAGTTCACCCTACCATCTAGAGCTACTTGATTAGAAAAATTGATTCCACAATACATGGCTTGAAAGATATGCACTATGATGCCATTCAACCAATCTCTACTGCAAGTGTTGGAATCAAGAAAAATTGTTGTGCCAAATGTTAACAAATTTGAATCTCCCAAAATTGAGAGCGGTTATTGTAAAACTTGACAATATGGTCCTATATAATCTAATACATTTTCCATATCCCTCATGAGCTCTGATCTATGGCCCTCTAAAAATCACTTCCCATTATTGCTTAGGTCACCTTAGGTATACTTTAGTCTAGGGTGGGTGTGGATGTTTTATGGATTCACTAGTCAAAAGGAGGTTGTCACTAGGGTTCACCCACCCATCCAGAGATAAAGAAGTAGATGAATTGATGTGATGTGCCATTGAGGGGGAATTGACAACTTTATTGGTCCCTCTACTTTATTTAATGAATTTTATGAATTTGACTAACCTTTGATCAATTTAGGGACTAAGAGGTCAAATGGTTATGTAGATAATTATAGGATTTTAAAATTGAAATCTAATTTAGAAAAATCATATGCTTCACCTTACATCTAAATTAATTAAATCAAGAAGTTTACATTTGCAATTTTTCACATGTTTCATCATTGTAAGTATTTAAACAAATAAATTAGGAATATATCTTCACCATGTATAAATACATTTAGAAAAGAAAAGGTCTGGTACATGTAAATCATATTCTTCACCTTAGATCTAAATTAATTAAATCAAGAAGTTCACATTTGCAATTTTTCATATGTTTCATCATTGTAAGTATTTAAACAAATAAATTATGAATATATCTTCACCATGTATAAATATGTTTAGAAAAGAAAAGGTACTGGTACATGTACATGTACATCCTTGTGCACTTCAAGTTTCCACATAAATATACATATTATATATATATATATATAATTTACAAACTTTTTATGCACACTTACATCAACGATAAGGGCTTTAAACCCATATACACAACAACCAAAAAGCCTAGACACAAAACAAGTATAAGTGTATCTGTTCCACTTGTCAAAATCTATCTAGCTCCATGCACTGGTTCTCTTGATGACACCTACATTCCAATAGCATAAAAAATATTAGTATTATAGTTCCATTATAATAAATAAATAATGATGAATACCAAAGAAATGTAATATATACTCCAAAGTACGGTAGAGGAATTTCATACATCCATCATATTTGTAACCCATGCATTTGGAAGGCATGAGGATAAGATCAATTAATTGGAAAACAATATTTTTTTTGGTTCACTTAACCATTATGAACATAACAAACTAAATGAAGAAAAATAAATAACAAAAGAATGCACTGTGGACTCTACCATAAATTTGCTTGCACTAATCAAGTGTGTTTGAATTTTCTATATATATCATATGTGTATCCAAAATAATTCAATCACGATATATTTACAAAAATAAATATTTGGACTAAAAGGAAAAAGAAAATGTGTAAAGGATGAATTGAATTTATGCATAATGAACATAGAAAACCTTTTTGTGAGTTACTATTACCTAGTGGAGTGCTCCTATAGGGTCATCTCTCTACTTGAGAGTATACAATAGGGCTTCAAGATCAACAATACTAATAGTAAAAGGTGTTGAATACAATTGATTAATTGTGTATTGTCTTTGATGTTACACAAAATGTCATATCATTACTAGTCAATTTGTCAAGCTCACTCTAGCATTGAAGATATTTTTCTGTGGCTATCAAGCAATCTAGAGTTTGCCTAGTTCAGAAGGCAATATCTACCGAGTTCACTTGGGTATCAAAGGAAAGTTTGTGGAAGAAGAGTATTAATTGAGCTCACTCGGTTAATGAAAGAAATGTTGAATGGAACCAATGTTAACTGAGCTCACTCGGTTACCAAAAGAACTTTGTGAGTATGCAGTATTGACTAAGTTTAAGTTGTTTAACACAAGAAAATCATTTTTGAGTTACTGTCTACTAAGAAGGGTTGGCTAACAAAGGATTTTCTTGTTTTATCATATTGAGTTTAATTTATTTATCTAATGGTTCTAGCCAACTAAGAAGATGAATATTAATTATTCTAAGTTGAATTTAAGACAATTTAACAAAAAGAAAGATATAAATAAAAGGTCAAGTTGAGGGTTAGAAAGTGTGTGAGAAATGAGAATGCATGGAAGATTTTGAAGATCTATTGATGCAAAGAGGAAGAGAATTAGAAGGATAAGTTGAATATTCTTGTGAAGCTAAAAGGATACATTTGATCAAAAAGAATCAAGTACAAGCCAACATTGAGTTTTGTAATCAAAAATTTAGTTGGAACCAAATCAAGTCATGTCATTATTACTCTCTAACCATTGTAGCAGTGATCTAAATCTCTTAACAAAGTTGGCTTAATAGCTATTTGTAAATCCTCTAACAAGGTGGTAGTTCTATTGAATTGTCCAAAGACCTCTAACAATGTCACTCCTAACAAGGTGATTAAATCCTCTAATAGGGTCACACCTAACAGTGTGTTTTGTAACATTTAATAGAGTTGACTCCCAACAGGGCTCACTTTAGAAGAGTGAAAATAGTAACTAGTTGCAATTGGTGGTTTTTTCCAAATTGAGTTTCCATGTTAAATCTTGGTGTCAAATATGTTCATGCTATTTCCTTTTTATGCTTACAACTAAGTTAAATTAATAAGTAATCATAAGTAACATCTTAATATTTTCATGTTAAACAGTTGTCGAGAATTCTTAGTGTTCACTGAGTTACAACATCTTTGTGTGTTTGTCGAGCATTGGCAGAGTTTAGTTTTCAAAGTTTATTATTTTGTTCTGGCTTTTAAGGGATCTAGGATTTATTTTGTAGTAACTTATTCACCCCTCCCCTCTCAATTACTCCTCTTATATTTCCAATAATTGATATCAGAGCTTTTGATGTTGTAGAGAAGGTTTCAAGAACCTAAGCTAAAGATCAGGATGTCTTATAGAAGAGAGATTCCCAAGTTAAACAGAGACAACTTTGCAGCATGGCAAGGACTTATGCGATTAAATTTGGTGAATATCAATAATTTAGGTTGTAAATATCTTGATGCTAAATACAAGACTCCTACTAGAACATTAGTGGAAGACATTGTTGAAAAGAAGAATCATAACATCATGATGATTGCTATTGCATCTTCTCTCAGTTATGCTAAATTTGATGAAGTAAAAGACTAAAAAACAACTCATGCAATGTGGACCAAATTGAAAGACATCTATGGAGGAGATGAAAATGTAAGAAGAGCCAAAGCTGAAAGTCTCAGAGGTCATTTTGATCAGATGAAAATGAGAGAAGATGAAAACATTGTAGAATATGTGGAAAGAATCAAAGTAAGTTTGAGCACAATCAAAGAATTTGAAGGAGACATTGATGAAAAAATAGTTGTAAGAAAGGTACTCAAAAATCTTCTTCCTATTTATGCAATTAGAGTGTCTACTATTCAAGAGATGAGATGTGATCCAAATAATAGAATATCTCTAGATGCTCTGGTTGGAAGATTGACAACTTTTGAGTTGGATAACTATGTTCCTAGTTCCAAAAATATTGAGTCTACATTTCAAGCCAAACTATGACTCAAAGAAAAGAGTAAGAAATCAAAGGCCAATCAATCAGGAAGTGAAGAAGAAACTAAAATTTTTTGATAGTGCTCTTGAAATTGTTGAAGCCCTACTTGTAAAAAAATGCTCTAAAGGTAGAGGAAATTACAAAGGCAAGATTCCTCTAATATGTTTTTCTTGTGAAGAAGTTGGTCATATTGTTTTTAGGTGTCCAAACAAAGAAAACAAAGATAAAAAGAAAAATATTAAGTATTAAGGCAAGAAGGAATTCAAGAGCTACAAGGAAAAAGGTAAGAAATCTTGTTTTATGGCTAAAGACTCTGACAACAATGAAGATGAAATGGTATATATTGCTATAAAAGATGAATCTAGTGATGAAGGAGATAAGATGACACTTATCTCTCATGTTAGAAAAAATGATACATGGATTATTGATAGTGGCTGCTCACATCATATGACTGGAGATAAAACAAAGTTTAAACACATGGAATATTATGATGGAGGTAGTGTAATATTTGGAAACAATGAACCCTATTGCATAAAAGAAAAAGGTTGTATCTCTTTAACCAATGGACTTGTATGTGATAATGCTTATTGGGTTGAAGGACTAAAGCATAATATTCTAAGTGTGGAACAGTTGAATAACATTGGATTCAAGGTAGAATTTATGAATGGGAAGGCCAAACTAGTAGATGAAAAAGGAAATCTGATTGGATCTGACAAGAAAACAAAAGGTAACCTATTTTATCTTGATCTCAGTGAAAGTTATGTGTTTTATTGTTCAAGTAGAAGAAATTTGGTTATGGCACAAAATATTATGTCATGTAAACTTTGATAATCTAGTTAAGATAAGAAAACACAAAAGAGTAAGAGTTATTCCTAGTTTGAAGAAACTTGGTATGGCTCTATGCAAGAATTGTCAAATTGGTAAGATGGGAAAGACTAGTTTCAAAAGAAACAACTATCATTCTAAAGAAGTCTTAGAGCTTGTGCATACAAACTTATGTGGACCTATTGGAATAGAGAGTTATAGTGGAGAAATTTTTTTCATTCTTTTTGTTGATGATTATTTAAGAATGATGACTGTAATGTATCTAAAAAAAAAATCAAAAGCTTTTCAAAAATTCAAGTGGTATCTAGCAAGAGTAGAGAAAGAAACTGGAAACAAGTTAAAATGTTTGAGATCAAATAGAGGTGGTGAATTCATCTTCATTGAATTCAATGAATTCTGCATTAAAAAAGGAGTTAAAAATGTGTATTAGCCCCTGGTACACCAAAGTAGAATGTTATAGTTGAAAGAAGAAACAAATCCAACATGGATTGTGCAAGAGCATTGATGATAGAAATGAATGTTGCAATCAAATACTTGAAGGAAGCCACCAACATTGTAGTTCATACCTTGAACAAAGTACAACTAAAGAAAGACTCAAATCAAACTCCTTATGAATTATGGTATGACTACAAACCTAATGTTAGTTGCTTTAAAATATTTGGTAGCAAATGTTATATCTTGAAAGAATCTAGAAAAGGAAAATTTGATCTCAAAGGTGATGAAGCATATTTCTAGGATACTCCTATATAATTAAAGCATACAAATTTTTGAATTTGTCTACTCATAAAATCATAGAAAGTGCACATGTGAGGATTGATGAGTTTGTAGAAAAGAGTGAAGAAAGCAGTAAAGAGCTTGAGGATTAAAAAATATTTGTTTACTATGAACCTAATAGCTTGCCAAATCTATTTGAAAGAAAGGAAGCTTCACCTCCTAAGTCCCCAAAATCTCCAATAGCTACTAAGTTGCAAACAATGAAACCTAAGTCATAGTCTGAAGGACTCGAGTTGCAATCAGAAGCTACCGAGCTACTTCAAGATCAAATTGAGTCTGATGGACCCGAGTCAAAGACAATGGTACCTAATATTGACACTAAAGTTCATAATGAAATTAGTAAATCCAAAGAACTTGTGTTAGCAAGATATGTAAGAAGACATCATGCACCTGATTAGATCATTGGAGACAAATCAAATGCATTAATGACAAGAGTCAAATTAAAAGGTGCATGTTTACTTACTGAATTTGAACTTAGAAATGTTAAATATGCTTTGGGTAATGAAAGTTGAATTGAAGCAATGAATGAAGAAATATAAAAAATAAAGAAGAACAAAACTTGGACTCTTGTTCCTAGACCTAAGGATAAAAATGTAATTGGCACAAAGTGGGTATTGAGAAACAAGCTAAATGAAGATGGAAAAATATCTAGAAACAAAGTGAGGTTGGTATTTAAAGGCTATTCTTAAGAAGAAGGTATTGATTATGGTGAAACTTTTTCTCCTATTGCAAGATTAGAAGGTCTTAGAGCTTTACTAGTATATTTAGCTTACAGAGGTTTTTAATTTTATCAAATGGATGTAAAATTTGCATTCTTGAATGAAATTCTTGATGAGGAAGTCTACATTGAATAGACAAAAGGCTTTGTAGATCCTAGAAAAAGAGACATTGTCTGCAAATTACACAAGGCATTATATGGTCTCAAGAAAGCTCCCAAAGCTTGGTATGAAAGACTTCATAACTACTTGATACAAATTGGTTTTCAAAGAACAAATGATAATAGTAGTCTATATATCAAAGAAGGACCAGAAAAGAAGATTGTGTTGGCAGAAATATTTTTTGATAACACTTTATTCATAAGAAATAATGACTTGTGCAAGGCATTTTTAGAAGAAATGAGTAAGGAATTTGAAATGTCTATGTTTGGAGAGATAAAATTCTTTGTTGGATAATAGATTCAATAGAAGAAAGATGATATTTACATTACTCAATCTAAATATATCAAGGAGATACTAAAGAAATTTGGAATGAAAGAATCAAGACCAGTTGGAATCCCTATGTCTACTAGACATAAACTTTCCAAAAATGATGATTCCAAAGAGGTAGATTAGACCACATACAGATCAATGATTGGAAAATTACAGTATGTAGTTCATACAAGGCCTAATATTGCATTAGCAGTCAGTATGGTGGCAAGATTCTCAACAAATCCCAAAGAAAATCATTTGATGGAAGTCAAAAGAATCATGAGATATTTGAAAGGTAATTAAGAATATGCCTTATGGTAAAAAATAGGAGGCAATTTGGACTTAAAAGTATTTACAAATGTTGATAGGGTAGGAAGTATTGATGATAGAAAAAACATTAGTGGTGGAGCATTCTTTCTTGGTAAAAGACTAGTGTCTTGGACAAGCATGAAACATAATTGTATCTCTCAATCCATAATAGAGGCAGAATACATGGCAATAGTAGTTAATTATTCTAACATTTTTTGGTTCAAACAACTAATGATAGGTATGAAGATAGAGATGAAGGATCCAATAGTCATATAGTATGATAACATCTATGCAATCAATATATCAAAGAATCCAGTGATGTATACCAAAACAAAACACATTTCCATAAAATATCACTTCTTAAGAGATTCGGTACAACATAAAGAAGTCAAATTGGAACATGTAAATACAAAAGAACAAATTGCAGACATATCCACCAAGCCATTATCTAAGGATGCATTTTTGTATATAAGAGGTAAACTAGGGGTCATTCCCATATCTAAAGCTCACTAAATAAAGTTTAGCGATGCATCAACCCAAGCTTGTTGAAGATCAATCAATTGATGCAAAATTGGCAAGGACATATTGCAAATGAATCAGTACTTGAGGTACAGTAATATTCACTGAGTATTATCTTTGGAATGAGATGTCAAAGAGGGAGAAGTTTACTCTCATATCTCATAGAAATTTTGTTGTTATTGAAAAGAGGGAGAAGTTTGAATGAACTTGACAAAAAAAATTTGACAGAGGGAGAAACTAAAGGAAGAAAGAGTTCACACTAATAGAGGGAGTTCTCATGAATGAGAATCAAAGTGAAACTAAGGATATGTTCCTTACTTTATTCTTGCTCCAAAATTTCACTATGTTATGACATGTTGTGTTGCCATCAATGCCAAAGAGGGAAATTTTTTAATACAATTGATTAATTATGTATCATATTTGATGTTACACAAAATGTCATATCATTACCAGTCAGTATTTTCTAAGCTCACTCAAGCATTGAAGATAGTTTTTTGTGCCTACCGAGAAATCCAGAGTTTTCCTAGTTCAGAAGGCAGTATCTACTGAGTTCACTCAGGCGTCAAAGAAAAGTTTGTAGAAGATGAGTATTAATTGAGCTCACTTGATTAATGAAGGAAATGTTGGATGGAACTAGTGTTAACTGAGCTTACTCAATTATGAAAGGAACTTTGTGAGTATTTAGTGTTGACTAAGTTTCAATTGGTTAACATAGGAAAATTGTTTTTGAGTTAGTGTCTACCGAGTAGGGTCAGCTAACGAAGGATTTTCATGTTTTAGCATATTGAGTTCAATTGATTTATATGATGGTTCTAGCTGACTAAGAAGATGAATATTAATTATTCTAAGTTGCATTCGAGCTGACTTGAGAAAAAAAAGATATAAATAAAAGGTTAAGTTGAGGGTTAGAAAGTGTGTGAGAAATGAGAATGCATGAAAGATTTTGAAGATCTAATGATGCAAAAAGGAAGTGAATTAAAATGATAAGATGAATATCCTATTGGTAAATAGATTGTTCTTTCCAATGTAACTCTTAAATGCCTGAACCTGTGAGAAACAATTTGATACCAACAGTTGGATAATCTATCATGAGGTCGATAGATTTCCTCTGAATTGAAAGGTATAGCTCTCTTATCAATGATATTCAATCAATTTTTTTGTTCCTAAACTAATTGGGTACGTTCTTAACCCGAGAATGAAAAAGGAAAATCAAGCCAGCCCTAGACAGAACTAACTCAGGCAGAGAATTCAGTTCTACACCTAGCCAACCCCAGGAATTCACATTTCCTATGACTCCTTGACATTGGTAATGCAATGTGAATGCTATGTATGCAAATGCATTGGAAAATGAAATGAAAGAGAGTGTTAAATAATCCCAATTCTTGTAATAGGAACGTCTGCAAATACTCTGATCTACAACCCAATCATAATTCAACACAAGATGGAAGATGATGCCCAAAACTGAAAATAACAATACTCTGATTGATGATAATCAAAGGAGAAATACTAAATGCTCTGATTTAGAATAAAACCCCTATTGCTTTGAACATCAAAAATAAGAATACTCATATTTTATTTGCTCACCACTTATGCTCAATCTATTACAAAAACTCGAACTCTTAACATGCATAATGAAAATGCAAAACAAATTAAACTAAGTTCCTTCCCCTGCCTCTAGCTCTCTGTCTCTTGCAGAAAAAGAAGAACCCCATCAATGGAAAAGGTTTTACAATAAATACATTCTCCAGCAACCATTGGTTTCTTCCAGTGACTTTACAGTTATGTAACCAATCTTGTCTCTTTGACTTCTCATATTTTTGCTTTTGAAAACTGATATGCTTATTAACTTTTAAAGTTAATAATGATAGATATTAACATATTTAAATTATATGTTAACAATTGACATTTAAATATGTTAAATCAATATCAAAATCTTTCCTTCATTGAGTGGACAGCAAAATAAATAGCTCTGCCAGATAAAAATAAGCCATTTTTCGTGGGGCATATCTTTTTATTCCACCATTGGATTGAGCTCATTTTTGGATATGTTCTTTCAAACTTAGGTATCTTCATCTTGACCAGAGCGATCAGAAAAATAATCAATGAGTAAAAAGATATGAATTTCTGAATTCTGCTCTATATGACTGCTACAAAATCAGAATTAATAAAATAAAATTTCCAGCCATTGTTCTTTCAATGCTCTATAATCCATGTCTTCAATCTACAACAATGTTATCTTCAATGCTTACAATGTTAATTCTCTGCTAAAATTTGGGAGAGATTCTCTGGAATTCTTATAGCGAAAAATTTGACTTTTTTCTTCTCCCTTGGTGGAAAATTGAACTTTGACTATGAAAGTCACAGTGGAAAATGAATTTTCCATTTCCATGTAGTGGGCACAATTTTGATGTAGATTGATTCACAAATTATTTTTCTGGAGTAATCTTGATTCTAGACCCCATATACCTTCATCTTGGATTGAGATTTTCCTTTTCTCTCCTCATGTGGAAAATTGGACTTTGCCTGCGAAAGTCGCAGTGGAAAATGAGTTTTCCGCTACACTTCATTTTTCCTTTGGTGGAAAATCCCAAGTTGATTTCTCCAATACGGAAAATTAGAAAAGTGCTTCTCCATGGTGGAAAAATGAATTTTGACTTCTATTTGCTTCCACATTTGCATATCTGGACTTAGAAATAATTCAATCCTTCATAGAAATTTTGTTAAACACACTGAGAACAATTTTAAGAAATTCTTTATGGGTGGAAACTTTAAAAGTTTTAAAAATGGTGTACTGAAAGTGCACCTACAGCTGGCTCTGAATGGGGATTATTTGTTGCAAAGTTCATAAAGAATCCAGAATCTCTAGCAAAAGACGAGTACATATCCATTGGGTTACAAAGTCTAAGCACAAAGAAGACCATCAAAGAATTGTTTGATGGGAGGGCGAAGGGGAGTAAGGCAAAACCAAAACTGAGAATGCAGGGAACATTAAGCTATGCACACCAAAATTATAGAAACAAAAGCTTATTTACAAATACAGGTGAGGAGACCTCACCAAAAAAAAGAGCAAGCAGGAAGAAACTCACACATGGCCATTAACCAGAAGGGAGAAGTATGAGCCTTTTTGGAAAAGAAAATCATGCTCTAGCAAGTTAAACCAAAAACATTTCCCCTTGGAAACTTCATCATAATCAAAACTAAATCCAGAGGTATGCTGAAAATATGTGGCCCAGAAATCCCTTCCAAATAACCATCCTTCATCATATATTTCTGATTCATCTGTGCCTGCCTACACATTACTTCTTGCACCATTAATCATTTTTTGTGAGGAAGAAAGGTATAAAGATTTTGAATCTGGTACAGGAACACACTCACCTTCGTCTCTTTCTACAACATCATTTTTAATAGAGATTCCAACATCCGAAACAATATTGAAAAATTCAGGATACTCAAACGGTTCTGAAAATGATGTTCCATCATATGCACATTTATCACAGTCGATTTGAATAAAACTTTTAGATTTCAAATCCAGGCTGAAATAAAATGATTCTTCATCATGCATAGGATCAATCTGGATTGAAGTAACTTCATCCTTTCTAGTAGCTATCAAGTCTGAAAACTCCCTATCCAAATTAAAAACTTCAATACTTGAATCGGTTGTAGAAGAAGACTTACATTTGGTAGGCACCAAGACTCGATTAGCTTCTATTTCATGGCAAATAAAAATATAATCTGGTTCTTTGTCCTCCCCATGATGTTGCAACACTTTGTTAGTCAAAGAGAATCTCTGCTCAAACTTGTTCTTGCAACCGTTTCTTCAATCATATTTTCAGATTTGGTAAAATGATTATCAACACATGCTCCAGCCTTTTTGTCAACACAAATTTCTTCAAGAAAACTCAGAGTTGTATTATCTTTGAAATAAAATGATTCCAACATAGAATCATCATCAACTTGTGTAGGTTTAAAATCACTTTTACAAATATCTTCTTCAAACTTAAAAGTTTCATATTCCACTTGCTTACAAACCAAAGGATGATTTTCAAAAGAAACTTTATGTAAAAGATGATCATCATTTTCATCAAATCTGAAACTTGTAACCTCGGGAACAAAAGAAACCATAGAAAAATCCTCATTTTCTATTTCACTTACCATTTCCTAACTGCTATCAAGAGTGTCTTTGCCCATTGAAATTTGTGCATTTGGAAGTTGGGGTATTTCTCGTTCTCCAAGAACTAAACAATTAACTAAAATTGGTTCTTGATTTACTGGTTTTTCTTCAAGCACTTTTTCTGAAACATAACTCCCCTTTCTTTGGTCTTGGACATTTAAGTACTGCTGGTATACACATCTTAACAATAGAGTGGATTGATAATCTTCGGAGAGACTTAATCTCTTCTTTTCAACTTCAGCAATGCTTTGTTTAAACACAATCCAAAGAAATTATAAATTGAAATCACTTTCAGCTTCTATCTCTTTGAATGTGGATTTTCTTCTAATTTTCTTTCTTGGTTGAACCTCTTGTTCGCTCAGGACCGAAAAATTATAGGAGCTGTGATGGTGCGAAACTTCTGTAATCTCATCATTATCTACCTTCAATTCTTTTCTTAGCTACAACACCCTTTCTCTACAATGCTGCAATAACTTTGATTTTATTTCCAGCTCCTTTAATTTGTGATACCTAGTACAAACACTTTTCCATAAAAGGACTGGTGCATGATCTTCTTCAACACTAAAATTCATTTTTCTTCCATGGGTAATGCTTTCTCTAAAAGCATCAAAAAAATTGCGCAAGACTAGATCTTGAGTTTGATGAAGTTCAATCAAAGAAGGATCCGGCCTTCTTCCTTTCACAACTTTAATGGGCATGGTCTTTTAATAACAGAGTCGCCAATCTCCTGCAAGTAGAGATAATAATAATTCTAAAAATGAAAGCATTGGACTCTTCAACTAGAAATGACGAGAATCAAAATAGAGTCGCCAATCTCAAGTAGAGATAATAATATAAATTGAGGAAATAAAACTTCAACACTAATCTTCTTTTCCGCTTCCCCAGCAGAGTCACCAAAAATCTTTTGGTAAATAGAGTGTTCTTTCCAATGTAACTCTTAAATGCTGGAGCCTATGAGAAACAATTTGATACCAACAGTTGGATAATCTATCATGAGGTCGATAGATTTCCTCTGAATTGAAAGGTACAGCTCCCTTATCAATGATATTCAATGAATTTGTTTTTTCCTAAACTAATTGGGTACATTCTTAACCCGAGAACGAAAAAGGAAAACCAAGCCAACCCTAGACAGAACTAACTCAGGCAGAGAATTCAGTTCTACACCTAGCCAACCTCAGGAATTCACATTTCCTATGACTCCCTGACATTGGTAATGCAATGTGAATGCTAGGCATGCAAATGCATTGGAAAATGAAATGAAAGAGAGTGTTAAATAATCCCAATCCTTGTAATAGGAACGTCTACAAATACTTTGATCTACAACCAATTCATAATTCAACAGAAGATGGAAGTTGATGCCCAAAACTGAAAATAACAATACTCTAATTGATGATAATCAAAGGAGAAATACTAAATGCTCTGATTTAGAATAAAACCCCTGTTGCTTTGAACATCACAAATAAGAATACTCAGATTTTATTTGCTCACAACTTATGCTCAATCTATTACAAAAACTCAAACTCTTAACATGCATAATGAAAATGCAAAACAAATTAAACTAAGTTCCTTCCCCTACCTCTAGCTCTCTGTCTCTTGCAGAAAAAGAAGAACCCCATCAATGGAAAAGGTTTTACAATAAATACATTCTCCAGCAACCGTTGGTTTCTTCCAGTGACTTTACAGTTCTATAACCGATCTTGTCTCTTTGACTTCTCATATTTTTGCTTTTGAAAACTGATATGCTTATTAACTTTTAAAGTTAATAATGATAGATATTAACATATTTAAATTATATGTTAACAATTGACATTTAAATATGTTAAATCAATATCAAAATCTTTCCTTCAGTGAGTGGACAACAAAATAAATAGCTTTGCCAGATAAAAATAAGCCATTTTTCGTGGGGCATATCTTTTTATTTCACCATTGGATTGAGCTCATTTTTGGATATGTTCTTCCAAACTGAGTTATCTTCATCTTGACTAGAGAAATCAGAAAAATAATCAATGAGCAAAAAGATATGAATTTCTGAATTCTGCTCTATATGACTGCTACAAAATCAGAATTAATAAAATAAAATTTCCAGCCATTGTTCTTTCAATGCTCTATAATCCATGTCTTCAATCTGCAACAATGTTATCTTCAATGTTAATTCTCTGCTAAAATTTGGGAGAGATTCTCTAGAATTCTTATAGCG
Organism: Cupressus sempervirens; assembly: GCA_028749045.1. Classification (NCBI taxonomy): domain Eukaryota; kingdom Viridiplantae; phylum Streptophyta; class Pinopsida; order Cupressales; family Cupressaceae; genus Cupressus; species Cupressus sempervirens. The sequence goes on along the minus strand of CM053792.1, from coordinate 534,593,342 downwards.
AAAATCTGACTTTTGTCTTCTCCCTTGGTGGAAAATTGAACTTTGATTGCGAAAGTTGCAGTGGAAAATGAATTTTCCATTTCCATGTAGTGGGCACAATTTTGATGTAGATTGATTCACAAATTATTTTTCTGGAGTAATCTTGATGCTAGACCCCATATACCTTCATCTTGGATTTAGATTTTCCTTTTCTCTCCTCATGTGGAAAATTGGACTTTGCCTGCGAAAGTCGTAGTGGAAAATGAGTTTTCCACTACACTTCATTTTTCCTTTGGTGGAAAATCCCAAGTTGATTTCTCCATTGCGGAAAATTAGAAAAGTGCTTCTCCATGGTGGAAAAATGAATTTTGACTTCTATTTGCTTCCACATTTGCATATCTGGACTCAGAAATAATTCAATCCTTTATAGAAATTTTGTTAAACACACTGAGAACAATTTTAAGAAATTCTTTATGGGTGGCAACTTTAAAAGTTTTCAAAATGGTGTACTGAAAGTGCACCTACATATCCTTATGAAGCTAAAAGGATACATTCAATTAGAAACGATCAAGTACAAGCTAGAATTAAGATCTATAATTAACAATTTAGTTGCAACCAAATCAGGTCATGTCATTTTTACTCTCTAACCATTGTAGTAGTGATCTAAATCTCTTAATAGAGTTGGCTTAATAGCTATTTGTAAATCCTCTAACAAGGTGGAAATTCTATTGAATTGTCCAAAGAACTCTAACAAGGCCACTTCTAATAAGTTCACACCTAATAGTGTGTTTTGTAACCTTTAACAGGGTTGGCTCCTAATAGGGCTCACTTTAGAAGAGTGAAGACAGTAACTAGTTGCAATTGGTGGTTCTTCCCAAATTGGGTTTCCACGTTAAATCTTGGTCTCAAATATGTTCATGCTATTTCTTTTTTATGCTTGCAACTAAGTTAAAGTAATAAGTAATCACAGATAACATCTTAAGATTTGCATGTTAAATAGTTACCAAACATTCTCAGTGTTTACCAAGTTACAACATCTTTGTTTGTTTGCCAAGCATCAACAAAGTTTAGCTTTCAGAGTTTATTATTTTGTTCTAACATTTAAGGGATCTAGGATTTATTTTGTAGCAATTGATTCACCCCTCCCCTCTCATTTACTCCTCTTATGTTTCCAACAAAAGGTTCCTTTGCCTTTGGTCTTCCTTGATTCTTCAATAACTTGACATTTGTCAATCTAACAAGGTGTGAATATATGAGAATGGTTGTGTACTTCTCATAGTCTTTGAATGTGAGAATTCCATTCTTTCTAACCATGTATGTTCACAATCATGTTCCAAAAACAACAACAAAACTAGTAGGATATGTGGATCCATCATCATCTATGATCAATTGTGCAAGATTTTGTTTACCTCTTCCACAACATGCTAACAAATAATCTAATTTTTCATCATTCCCTTGTGGTGCAACCAATGCAAATACATCTTCTGGCTAAAGAAGATTTAGTAGATAACACATAACTAAACTTCCCATGTCATCATTTTTTCATAGAGAGCATGAGAGACAATGGAGTAAGATAGAGTGGAACCCATACATCTACCCACTCAGTCATCTCACAGTGATCCCAATCACATTGAAAATAACTCAAACAAAAATAAGCTAGCTTCATGTCCAAATGGTCCATGTACTACAATTAGAGATTTGGAATGAATTTCATTTTTTAAGAATCTCTATCAGTAGTACAATCTAATCTATCACCTATGGACCCCTCATCAACCAAATCAAATAACTTGTGTATTTTTGAATCAAGAGTCCCCCCTTGTAATAATGTTGAACTAGACGAATCAATAATGCTACGAGCATCAAAAAGCTCTACACCTAAAATATTCAATTTCTCTTAGAACTAGATCTCTCTTCACATGTACTCATGCACCATCATGTTCCCCTTTCTCATGTCCAAACTAAAAAAAATTACAAATATTAGGCACACCCCTCTCTACATGCATCCTACACAACCAATAAAACATGTGAGGATTCTTGAATTGATATTTACAATTATGTGACCAAATGATATGTGTATGCATAGCAATACATGTTCCTACAAGAAATCAAAATAATTCTTGAAACAATGTTGTACAAACTCATGAGAGTGAGATATTTCATTGCTCATGTAAACATGGTACTCTCTAGTTACCTTTCAATTGTCTTCTTCACTATCAGGGGCATGGTTATATGTTATGTGGATGAAAATTGCAATCTAAATGGAGTTGTACTACTAAGATTATGTCTCATTTTGGGGCTGCAATGTTTAGTTCTATGTGAAGTTAACAACTGGTACAAAAGTGCCAATGGGAAATTTTTCCTTACACATTCTAAATTTCTCATGTCCAACCACTCAGACCTATGACTATTCCTTGCATACTTGTAGAAAATTATTTTCTTGAAATCTGAAATAAAATCAGCTGCACTAATTTCTTTTGCAACCAACTCACATCTAGAGCCCTCACCTCCACTCTTCAACATGTATTTCATTGTTTTGTATACCTTTTTTTAACTATTGTGCTCCCAAGATCTTGTTTGCACCCGTCATGAAAACATGTCATAAACTTGGATAAGACACCACATTGTGAGAATTTCTCATTTAAGCAATAATTTATATAAAAGAGATAACCATTACCTGTAGGATATACAAATTGATCTAGTAAGTCTCTTGATGATTTTGGAAGCTCGCTAGCACCACAATTCCCCAACATTTCATTTCTGTGCAAAGTAGAACTAATGGACTATAATAGTTCATGGTGCATAGAAAAATCCACATGATATTTGCAAAAACATGTATTTCAAATCTTAATGGCACACAATAAAATGGCTTCATGGATTCAAAATCCCTTTGTGATATATGCAATGTTTGATGACTCTCACAAAATTATTTTAAAAATATTGTTTAACTTACCTCCAAATAGTTTTTAGGATGTGGGGAGTGGTCTCTATTGTCAATTCTCAACTTCAACATGTATTTAGCATTTGGTGAGACTCTTGAGCTAGAGTGCCAAAATTATACAATTTCTAGCTTTACATAATTAGTTAGCCTCTTAGCGAAATTTGGAAGTTTCCCACTATCAGCTTGTGTATCATTTTGAAGAGGATCATCCAGTCTCTCTCTTCTAGAAAGTGCTCTATTCAAAATTTTATGATTTATGTTGAAGTCATGACAAGTTTGTCTCATAAATAGGCCTTTCTCAAATATTGACTTACAAAGGAGTTTGTAATAACCCTCCAAGAATATCTCTTGTCCTTCTCCTTAGTATGTTTCCCATTGCTATTGAGAGCATTGAAAAGTTTTTTTCACAATAATAGAATTTCTCTCAAATTTCTTGTTCATGTGAATCTTCAATTTTAATAGCATAGGTCTCATATTTTGCATCTTTAACCAATGCACAAAATGTTGGCATTTCTTCACCATTGTCTTGTTGCCAAAAAATTCATCATAAAATCTTGAATCCCACAACTGAATGGTTCCATTTGATCACTTCCCTTTGAAATTTCTCATAATGGTTTCCTCATTTTCAAGTAACCATTTTGGTGTTCTACAACGTATTGAATTAAAAAAATTCCTCTCTTCATTGCAAGGGACTCCATTTTTATTATAACTAGAAAATGTGTAACATGATTTTGTAGCATTATCATTGTTAATCCATTCATATTCATTCCTCAATTCAACATTTATATTGTCCAACTCAATATTTTCATTTTCAATCCATAAATTGCTACATTTTTAACTTCCAACCCTATATTTTCATCTTCTAACCCTACATCTTCATCATCTCCTTACCACAGTTATAGGGGAAAATTCAATCACATTTAACATACCTTGTCTCTTCTTTTGGTGATTATCTTCATATTTTTTCCCTGTAAGCTTCAATTTCTCCACTTGTATGCTTCCTCTTGTGTGTATTCCGTTGACAACAACTTCTCCCCATGCTAGCAACAATTTTAGGACAAAAAACTAACTAATTTAACTATTTTTTGAAAATTGGGACCCAAAAGTTGTCTTTTTTTGTACAACGGTAAAAAATCCACATAAATTTACAAAAAAATATGTGATTTTCAGGTTTGAGGACCCAAATAATCATTTTTTGCATTTTGCCAATAAACCTAATCAAGTATTTGATTTTATATTGGATATTAGATTTTATTTTATGATGGATATCTGATTTTTAATTTGAGAAAAAATGATGTAATATTTAATTACATATATTATATATACATCTAATGTGATGTACATGTTTAACACACACACACACACACACACACACACACACACACACACACACACACATATATATGTCATATGTGTTGTACATCTATGTTTAATATTATATATCAATTTAACATATGTTAATTTAATATATGTTTAATCACATATATTTAATAACATGTTTCATTAAACATATGTATGTTATTCACATATTTTATTAATCACATATGTATAATAATGTAACATTTGTGATTAGCATAGATGTTTAATAACATAAAATAAATTATATTAAATATGTTATGTATGTTATTCACCCTAGGTACCTATTTCATTTGTTCAAATGGGTAGAAAGGGATCATGGGATAACTTATGACCCATTTAGATACATTTCATGGCAACATATGTTCGTAGGGGTCCTAGGATCCCTAGGGACCTATTTCATTTGTTCAAATGGGTTGAAAGGAGTCATAAGATAACCTATGATCCCTTTCAATGTATTGCATAGAAGCATATGTCCCTAGGGGTCCTAGGACCCCTAGGGACCTATTTTATTTGTTTGAATGGGTTGAAAGGGGTCATATGATAACCTATGACCCCTTTTGACAGATTATGTGATAATATATGTCCCTAGTGGTCCTCGAACTCCTAAGGACCTATTTCATTTGTTAAAATAGATCTAAAGGGGTCATAAGATAACCCATGACCTCTTTCTGCACATTGCATGACAACATATGTCCCTAGGAGTCCTAGGGCCCCTAGAGACCTATTTCATTTGTTCAAATGGGTGGAAAGGGGTCATAGGACAATATGTGACCCCTTTTAGAGCATTGCATGACAACATATGTCCTTAGGACCCCTAGGGACTAATTTTATTTGATTGAATGGGTCGAAATGGGTCATAGGATAACCTATGACCCCTTTTGATGCATTTCATGACAACATATTTTCCTGAGGGTCCTAGGCAAGGGTTCTTAAAACCCCTAGGGGCCTATTTCATTTGTTTGAATGGGTTGAAAGGGGTCATAAGATAACCTATGATTTCTTTTGATGTATTCCATGACAACATATGTCCCTAGGGGTTCTAGGACCCCTAGGGACCTATTTCATTTGTTTAAATGGGTTGAAAGGGGTTATAAGATAACCTATAACCCCTTTCAAACCCCTTTCAATGCTTTCCATGACAAAATATGTCCCTAGGGGTCCCTAGGACCCCTAGGGACCTATTTCATTTGTTCAAATGGGTTGAAAGAGGTCAGAGGATGACCTTTGACCCCTACCAATTCATTTCATGATAACATATGTCTTTAGGAACCCAAGGACCCCTACGGACCTATTTCATGTGTTTGAATGGGTTGAAAGGGGTCATAGGATAACCTTTGACCCCTTTCAATGCATTCCATGACAACATGTGTCCCTAGGGGTACTAGGACCCCTAGAGACCTATTTCTTTTGTTCAAAATATTATATTTCCCCAGGATTCCTAGGAATCTATTCCACTTGTTCGAATGGGTTATAAGTGCTCATAAGATAACCTGTGACCCCTTTCAACGCATTGCATGACAATATATGTCCCTAGTGGTCCTTAGACCCCTAAAGACCTATTTTATTTATTCAAATAGGTCAAAAGGGGTCATAAGATAACTTATGGCCTCTTTCTATACATTGTATGACAACATATGTCCCTAGCGGTCTTAAGACCCCAAGTGACCTATTTCATTTGTTCGAATGGGTTGAAAGGAGTCATAAGATAACTTGTGACCCTTTTCGGCACATTGCATGACAACATATATCCCTAGAACCCCTAAGGATCTATTTTATTTGTTTGAATGGATCAAAAGAGGTCATAAGATAACCTATGATCCCTTTCAATGCATTCTATGATAACATATTTCCCTAGGGTCCTAGGACCCCTAGGGACCTATTTCATTTGTTCAACTGGGTCAAAAGGGGTCATAGGATAACCTATGATCACTTTCAATGTATTCCATGACAACATCTATCCGTAGGGGTCCTATGACCCCTAGGGACTTATTTCATTTATTCAAATGGGTCGAAAGGGGTCATAGGATAACCTATAACCCCTTTTGATGCTTTCCATGACAACATATGTCCCTAGGAGTCCTAATACCCATAGGGACCTATTTCAATTGTTTGAATGGGTTGAAAGAGGTCAAAGGATGACCTCTAACCCCTTTCAATTCATTTCATAAAAACATGTCTTTATGAATCCTAGGACCCCTAGGGACCTATTTCATGTGTTTGAATGGGTCAAAAGGGATCATAGGATAACCTTTGACCCCTTTCAATGCATTTCATGACAACATGTGTCCCTAGGGGTACTAGGACTTCTAGAGACCTATTTCATTTGTTCAAAACAATATATGTCTCTAGGGTTCCTAGGAACCTATTCCACTTTTTGAATAGGTTGTAAGTGGTCATAGGATAACCTATGACAACTTTCGATGCATTCCATGACAACATGTGTCCCTAGGGGTCTTGGGACCCCTAAGGACTTATTTAATTTGTTCACAAAACATATGTCCCTAGGGATCCTAGGACCCCTAGGTACCTATTTCATTTGTTTGAATAGATTGAAAGGGGTCAGAGGATAACCTATGACTCCTTTCAGTTCATTTCATGACAACATATGTCCCTAGGGGTACTAGGACCCCTAAGGACATATTTTAATTGTTTGGATGGCTCGTAGGGGGTCATAAGATAGCTTATGACCTATTTCAACATATTTCATGATAAGAAATGTCCCTAGGGGTCCTAGGATCTATAAGGACTTGTTTTATTTATTTGAATGGGTTGAAAGGGGTCATAAGATAACTTATGACCCCTTCTAATGCATTTCTTGACAACATATGTCCCTAGGGGTCCTAGGATGCCTAGGGACCTATTTCATTTGTTTGAATGGGTGAAAAGGGGTCATAGTATAACCTGTAACTCCATTTGATGCATTCCATGACAACGTATGTCCCTAGGGGTCCTAAGAACTGTAGAAACCTATTTCATTTTTTCAAATGTGTTGAAAGGTGTTATAGAATAACATGTGACCTCTTTCAACATATTCCATGACAACATATATGTCCCTAAGGGTTCTAGGACCCCTATGGACATATTTTATTTGTTCATATATGTTAAAAGGGGTCATAGGATAATCTATGACACCCTTGATGCATTTGAGCAATATGATATATCTTAAGCTTTCCTAGGACCCCTTAAGACACATATGATCTAATCGAATGGGTCAAAGGAGGCCATCTAGAAGTCACTATGACCTCCTTTAACTAATCAAAAGCATATTGTACTAAAATATATAATTATACAATATATTATATTATACTAAAATGTAAGTTTAATATAATACATTATATTATAATATATAATAATACAATATATGATAGTATAATATATTATATCATGATTTATGATAATATTGTAATCACCTAAAAATGGTCATCTAGACTATTAGCCCTCTTTTCAACATTTTGGCTAAATTAATTTAATCATTTACCTAGACCAAATTGCTAATAATCAATTTATTTGATTATAACCTATAGTTTGACTATGCTATCCTAAGTTCATTATTTGATTAAAAGGACATGTCCCCTTTTAATTAAATAAAAGACCCCATTCTTCTAACCCACTTAAAGTGCACACATAAAGTCCTTTTTCTATTTTGCAATTAAAAGAAAAGGCTTTGTGAATTTTGTCTTATATGACAAGTCAACTTATATTCTATTGGTTGACTTGTGTGTGCACATGGATCACTCCTCTTTTTGAATTCCACTGTTGATCATCCACCATCTTCATCTTGATCTCTACAATCCATACATCTTTAAAAGGGAGAGAGCTTTCCCCCTCAATCTATCCATATTTTGAATATTGTTATGCTGCAAGTTTTCTAATAGGTTTCTTTGGAGCTTTGTGGAGAACTTCTATTTCTTGTCTACATTCTCTCATACCATAGCATTTTAGCTTAGATTCATGTTGCATGTTAGTTTAGCTTCTATTTTGCAATAATCTATCTCACATAGCTTAATATTTGGATTGTAACACTATCATCCATGCTTAGAATAGCTGCACTTTTCATATTCATTCTACTTTAATCTTTAGTTGCATTGCATTCTTGAGGAACTCCTTGGGACATTTGCATTCTTGCATCTTGTCTTTGGAACCTCCCATTGCATGGTTTACTAGCAAGAAGAGTATCTCTAAGGCTCATCTGAGAGCCTTCTTATTCTTGAAATATACTCTCTTGCACTCCATGGATAGGGAGCTCTAAGCTAGCATCCGAACATTCTAACTCATGGAATCGTTTGGATAGAAGGGTTTAGAGTGTGACACAAATCAAGTGTACATTTTTGGCGCCCACCGTGGGGCTTGAATCAAGTTTCTAGGTCCATTTGCTTTTATTTTTTATCTCTAATTTTTTTAATAGCAGCATATTGAATCTAATTAAGTTCTTTTGTAGGATTATCACTTTGATTTTAAGGCCAACCCATAAGTAGATTGGTTTGAAGGCCAAAAATCTAGTTGGTTTAAATATTTGATCATATCTTTTAAACCGCTTGAATTTTGATTCTGAAATTTTTTTTGTAGGTTGGGTATGTATCCAAAATGTTTCAGTCCAATTTTTAGAGCATTTTGATGTGATTTGCAAAAGTTATGATACATATATATTTTCATAAAAAGTCATTTCTGGTCGCACATTAGCATCTTTTTTAGAAAAGCTTACATTTCCAGAAATGGTTTTCAATTCTAATGGGGGTTCTTTCTTTGTGTTTTGAATTTTGAGGTCGTATTAAGGATCAAAAACTCAATTTGATAAGTTTGGCCTATTTTGACAAAATCAATCTCTAGAGCGCAAATTTTGAGATTTTTTTAAATTTCTTGCATTTTTGGAAAGCTCTCTAATTTTTAATAGGGGTCTCTTCTTTTTATTTTTATTTATGGATACGAAATCATAGCAAACAAGTCCAATCTTGTTGACTAGGTCAAAATCAAAGAGTAAAAATGAGAGCATTTGTAAGTAACTTGCACTTTCTTTGCATGCACTTGGTTGGAAGATAAATTGGAGTTTTGAGGCAACTCACCACTATTTATTTCAGATTTTTATGTTATTTCACACTAACTTTTGGTGCTAACAAGTTGTGATTACAGGTTGCCATCCTTATGAAAAAAAATTGAAACATTGCATAAAAAGAACGCATGTCAAAGCTTCAAATGTGCAAGGGCTACTAACATTGTTTGCAGGGCTGCCCAAAGCTTAAAAACTCAAAATTTCTTTCTTTTTTATTTTCATGTGTGGCATTGACTAATTGTTTATTTTTCATAGGCACATTAAACTTGTGATTGGAGTCTTTTGGTAATAGGAGAGTATGCTCTTCACCCTTGTGGTGAATCAGAAATCTTGACTTGCCATTTGGTTTCAAAAGCAAGGGGTAACTGAATCCTCTTGGCGTGTTTGAGAGAAAATGATTGGAATAGGAGAGTATGCTCTTCACCCTTGTGGTAAACCAGAAATCTTGACTTCCAAAAAGTTGATCCACTTTGCGTAGTTAGAATCCTTTAGAGGGCCTGCTCTCGGACAACCTGAGAGGAATGACCCAAATGGGGACAAGCTAATTACCTGGCTCTTCCAACCCACTATAAACTCAAGGCTACCAAGGACACAAAACTTTGGTAGACGTAGTGTTTTTCTTCACCTAGTGTGATCGCTTATGGGATTTCAACCATAAAGAGATCACTAGGCAAGAATGCTTAAGGTACTCTTGTGGTCGCGAGATCGGTTACTCATCACAAGGTGAGGTGTCCCGTAATTGGGAGCAAGAGGAACACTATGAATGGAAGCCCTATCTAAACACCCTAAGTTAGTAACTACCTTTTTTAGCCGCTCAACTTCTTGGTTCAAGGATTGATCCTAGTGGACTACCCGGATCACCCCAAGATTTACACTCACCATATGTGTTCCTTTGATTATGCTTATGGCATTTCCATGACAAAGCCAATATCTCTTGTGGGCAACCACTTGGTGTGAGGCAAAGGAGCATCAAGTGTGGGCCAAGTTGTTGAGTAATGAACCATGTCCTTTAGGTAGATATTGCTTGATGTGTTCTCGAATGTGCTAGACCTATGGAAATCTTTGGAACATACACATGATGATAGTTATACGGTTTTCTTTTAAGACCTCACATATGCTTGTATCATGCAAGGTTACTTTGTCCCTTGCTTGATTGTTTGAAGACTACTCCATGTGTCACTATCTTGCTTGGAAATAAATTGCTTTTGAATATCAAACTTGCTATGCTATCAACTATTGTCAAACTTTGTCAACCAAGTCAAAACATCAAATGCAAAAATTTTCTTGTGTTGCTTTCTAAGGGGAGTCTCATCATTTGATTTTTATTTTCTGTGTCTCTAGTTCTTGAACATGCTTAAAGTGGCTCTTTGGTCTTAGTGCTCTTGGTTTTTTTGTCTCTATGGTCTATGTCCACTTGCTAGTTATCTTTTTGCTGAAATGGTTGCCTTGATTTCTTGACTACACTCTTGGGTTGGAGATTTGTTCACTTGTCACCCTGCTTGCTCTATCTATTTAGCTATTTGGGCATCTTGCCTAGCTATTGACTCGAGTCATTCATGTCGTAAGTTTCTTGGACATATTGTTTGACAAGTCACTTTCATCTCTCTCTACTATATTGGCAAGTGAATAATCTACCTCTCTAGTTTGGACATCAAGTTATCTTATGTCACCTTGTTAGCTTCCTCTAGTCTCCTTCATGCTTGATTATCTATCTACCACTATGGCATTCAAAGCTTGTGCTATCAAATCTCGGCCAAATCTAGATGATCATGATATCCTCCATGCCGCTAAAGAGTTTCAAGATCTATATGCACAATACAAAGAACTAGAAGAGACAAATGATCTTTCTTACCTTCATCTCTCTAAGCGCATGACAGAAATAAAGTCTAAACTTGAGAAAAGGTTAGAGGAGAAGATTGCATCATTACATGAATCTTCCTTAAGGTCTTTACATGAATGTGAGTCACCTTCTTTGAGGTCACCCTCTTCTTCTAGGTCTACATGCTCTACTTCAAGACATCAAATGTCTTCATCTTCTAGATCTAAAAACCTCTTTAGAGAAAAAGCAAGTGATACCTCCTTTGAGCCTATGCTAAAATTTCATGATGGACCTATCTTTGACCAAGATAATGATGAATATATGGATACATACCATTCACTTGAGAAACAAAAAAAGGACTCTAGACATACTTCTAATAGAACTTTTTCTCCCTTGGAAGATTCTTATGATGACACTTTGCAAAAACTTCTTAGCAATAAGATCATCATGTTACCAAAGTCTAGCTCATATGGAAACCCATTCTTGGATATCTATTGTGCTTATCATCAAAATAATGAGCATAGTACTTCAGATTGCATTGAGCTAAAACATAAAATCCAAGATCTTATTGATAATAGAATTATTGATACCTCTAATGATTCATGCGATGAGGATACTTTTCTTGAGCAAGATTACATTAATGAACCTATGTCTAGTAGCAGCTCTATTACATCTTCCACTTCTTCCAACACTCGTGCATCTCCCAACACTTCAAATCTTTCCAACATGCCTCCATCAAATAAAGAACCTAATGCTTTCCACATTGACTATGTGTATCCTCAAGGGCTATCTCTAAAAGAAACTCAAGCTAACGTTCACTTGGTTGCAAACCTTTTCCATGCTACTAATCCTAAACATCCTCAACCTTCATGCACTACTATGCCTAATCCAAACACTACTCCATTCACTCTTCATTCTCCCTTTTCCTTAGAAGTGGCTCCATGTCAAGAGGGCTCTCAAAATGAAAAAGCTATAAATGTTGAGAAAGATCAAGATCAAGCACCTTTCATCTCCTTCAAAATGTCACCCCTCCATATCCTATATCTTTTCCACCTCCTAAGTATGATGAAGATACCACTTCCATTATCTCCCTTGAGCTTACTGAAAATTATGAAAAAAGTTCTCTTCATATGCTATCCAAAGCTACTTGTCAAGATTAAAGCATCCCCTCATGTTCTACTTCTCCACATCCACTTCAAAATTGTGCTCAAGCTTCAAGTGCTTCTATTAAAAATGTTGTTCCTATCAAAGGTACTTATGAGTCTATTGATGGCTTTGACCATGTTGCTCACTCTAAAGATGTTGATATCCCTTCCCACTATCCCTTTGCATCTTCTAAATCTATCCTTGCTCCATATCCATCTAAGCTAAAGCATTCAAACCTTCCATCCATATTGGGGCCTTATGTTCCTCCATCTCCTACAGTCACTCCTAGCTCATTCCCTAGCTCTCCTATAATACCTCAAGATCAACAAACACACTCATCCTCAATGAATTTTCACCCATCTATACATCTAAACCAGTCATATCATCCTTATTCATCCACAAATCCTAAGTCCTTTGGAAGTGAGAATAAACATAAGAATCCATTGAAAAAGAAAGATCACTATGTCCCATCTAATCGACATGTGAATGCTAAGAAGGAGAATGCACAAAAGAGACCGCAAAGGTCCACTACTCAAAGAGCTAAACCAAAGAAAATATGGGTTCCTAAATCCATCATTATACAAAGGCACTCTCAAGCACCCAAAGAATGAGGAAAATCTAAAGCTATGTGGATTCCCAAGTCTCTTTTAAAAGACTTGAATATTGAAAATACTTCAAAGTTGACATTCAAGCTTCGAAAGGCTTCCATTCCATCTTCTTCCAAAAATCTTTCTAAAAATATTCCAAATCCTTCCACTCCACTTTTTTTCAAATCTTTTCTACCACCTCATACATCTAAATCTCAAGCTATTTCATCCATGATTCCTCCATTGTTCCAATACCCTTCAAGGTGTGTGTCAATGTTGATCTTGTCCAATATTTTAGCTACCCACATGAAATCATCTAAAGCTTACACCTCCTTTCTATACATGAACTCTTATCCTCCATATATTCTTCCTACTACCATTTCCCTTTCATCACCCTATCAACATCTTTGAGCATACCTTTCTATGGTCTTGGCTTATCATGACTTATCTTTTCTATAGGAGCATTATCTACATTCAAACAGCTTCAACTCTTTCTAAAAAAAAAATTTAAAAGAGAAGAAAAAATTTTAAAAATTAAAATGTGCCTTAGTGAAAACCACATCTTGTGGCACATTGGTAGCAAAAGTAAAGAGAAATAAATTTATCCTATGGTGTAAACTACTTCTTGTGGAACCTTAGATAAGTACCATGATGAAAACCTGGCAAACAAGCATCATGCATAATTCTTCCATCATCCATCTATCCCTTCTTCTCTCTTTGATCTTGACAATGTTGAGCTATCTTTGCATATTGGCTATCTTATCCACCAGATTTTCTATTGTGCTCTCCCATTCACTCATAGTCTCTATCTTGAGCTTTATTCTTATTACTCTATCCCATCATTATCCTATCTAGTTGAAACCTTGATCTTGATCATAATAAATGAAACATGGTTCTCATAGGTCTCTTGACATGTCTACTCTTTTGGACTACATGCTTCATGCTATCTCACTTGTTGGCTTCACTGCTTATCCTACATGCTATCTTGCTCATTTCTTCCATTGCTTATCCAAAACATGCTTCATATGACTATTTCACCTCTTTCCCTAGCTTGGGTACTCTTGAGGGGTTAGTCCTTGAGGATCACTTTCACTTGCTTCACATTCCTTTCTTATGCATCTTTTCTTATCTATCGGCTTGTTTCTCCATCATGTCCTATACCTTGCTAGACATTGGGAGAAAATGATGTGATCTTTCTTGAGAACTAGTGATCTCTAAATTATTCTAAAAAATCCAAAAAATCATATATGATGCTAAAAAAAATCCTAAAAACTAAAAAATGTCCTGAAAAAAAGATATTCTTAGTGAAAACCTAGCAATAGGCACTTTGATGTATCACCAAAAAAATCAAAAATAAAAAAATACAAAAAAATTGAAAAAAGTCCTGAAAAAATCTGTCAAATGGTGAAAATTTGGAAACAAGTGCTACTTGAGACCCTTGCACCTCTGTCTATCAGTCTCAATCACCTATTTTGCTACACATTTCCTAGCTTGGAATTGTTTCTTGTCCTCGTCTTGGGGGCACAACTACTTAGCCTATTGAGGTATTCTTGTGCATTAGGGTTTCTTGGACAACTCACAAAATGGTGTTTCTCAACACTTCTCCCACTTTGACATCAAGTGTTTTTCAACACTTTTTAGATAGTTTACCTACGGTCTCCGATGTCGCGATATTTCTCACTATCAGAATCAAGTCCTGAAGAAATGGCCAAGTGACTTACACACACGCACTTTAACACTTAAACGACTGAGATATGTTGATCTTTATCTACTTTGTGTGCTATCTATGATGATTTCTTTGCCATGTGTTCCCTCCCTAATAGTCTTTTGAGGATGTCGTTGACTAGAAGACTGGGGGCATGGGACATGTTTTCTTGATTTCTACTTGTCGGTATACTTTGTTTGTCTATAGTGTTGTAAGCATTTATGCTTGACCTATTCAACATTTTGACTTACAAATGTATCATCCTTGACTGTTTTGCAAGACTTTACTTGGGGTTTATCTTGGCGCTTATGCCTTAATACAGGTGTAATCTTGCTAAATTAAACTTAGAGATTCTAATCACGTAGTTATCTTGACTTACATGTCTCTGATGCTTGGATTGGATTTCCACATACCTATCTGATATCAATCATATTCATATCCTCATAGTTATACTAGTGATGGTTGTATGATCTCATGATGTCCCTAATAAATGCTCGATGATGAAATTAAGAGTCTAAATGTTATGCACTTCTTGCTAGTAAACCACTTTGCATATTAGCTTGCATTTTAGGTTCATTTTCTAGCTTAGTCTTGCATTCTTGCATATGGGGAGAGCTCTCTCTTCATCTTTTTGTGGACATATCAGCTAACTCCTTTCATATATTTCTTTATTTTCTTCTTGTTCATTTCTTTTCACCTTCTTAATCTTTCACTTCATCTCTTTTCTATCTTATCATCACATTATATAAAGTTTTGACCTCTTAAATAATTTCAACATCCTAGATTCATTTTCGCGATCAAAATCCAAATTTGAGTTCATCTTGATGGTCAAAATTGTCTTTTAAAATTATACTTTCTTCTGAGCAGTTAGCTGACCTTTTGAGGTCTAATCTCTGAATCATCACTGGGGCATCTTCATTTCTTCATGTCTTCATCATTTCCATACTTCATATCTACTTAAATTCACTATTTCATGTCTAAAATCACCTTTCTACTCATTTTGACCTAATTTTTATGCTATATCCTTCAAGGTCAACTCTAGTCAAATTGGGGCATTTTATCATTTTTTTTTCTAGTCATTCTTGGGTTCTAATCATCTATCTCTCATGTCTAGCCAATTTTTGCATCCCCTTACCTCATTTCAATTTTGATCTCGAGGGGGCAGAAATACTCTATCACTGATTGCTACAACTATCTATTTCTTAGGAGCATTTGTTTGATCTTCTCACTTGTTCTCGATCTATCTACTTTGCTAAGTGTTAGCATTCTTCTTGAATTTTGACATCATCTTTTCCTAGTGTTTAGTACTACCATTATCAGGTTGTACATTTAGGACTTGATATCTTTTTCTACATTTTGTTCTTCAAAATCAGATATCTATATCTATCATTTCCTACTTGGCTTTCTATTTTCTTTGACATAATGTGTTCCCAGATCGATCACGCATTAGTCAAAGAGGGGCAAATGTAATCACCTAAAAATGGTCATCTAGACTATTAGCCCCCTTTTCAACATTTTGGCTAAATTAATTTAATCATTTACCTAGACCAAATTGCTAATAATCAATTTATTTGATTATAACCTATAGTTTGACTATGCTATCCTAAGTTCATTACTTGATTAAAAGAACATGTCCCTTTTTAATTAAATAAAAGACCCCATTATTCTAACCCACTTAAAGTGCACACATAAAGTCTTTTTTCTATTTTGCAATTAAAAGAAAAAGCTTTGTGACTTTTGTCTTATATGACAAGTCAACTTATATTCTATTGGTTGACTTGTGTGTGCACATGGATCACTCCTCTTTTTGAATTCCACCGTTGATCATACACCATCTTCATCTTGATCTCTACCATCCATACATCTTTAAAAGAGAGAGAGCTTTCCCCCTCAATCCATCCATATTTTGAATATTGTTATGCTGCAGGTTTTCTAACAGGTTTCTTTGGAGCTTTGTGGAGAACTTCTATTTCTTGTCTACATTCTCTCATACCATAGCATTTTAGCTTAGATTCATGTTGCATGTTAGTTTAGCTTCTATTTTGCAATAATCTATCTCACATAGCTTAATATTTGGATTGTAACACTCTCATCCATGCTTAGAATAGCTGCACTTTTCATATTCATTCTACTTTAATCTTTAGTTGCATTGCATTCTTGAGGAACTCCTTGGGACATTTGCATTCTTGCATCTTGTCTTTGGAACCTCCCATTGCATGGTTTACTAGCAAGATGAGTATCTCTAAGGCTCATCTGAGAGCCTTCTTATTCTTGAAATATACTCTCTTGCACTTCGTGGATAGGGAGCTCTAAGCCGGCATCCGAACATTCCAACTCATGGAATCGTTTGGATAGAAGGGTTTAGAGTGTGACACAAATCAAGTGTACAAATATAATATATTTTATTATAATATATAATAATATAATATATAGTAATATAACACATATTATATTATTATATAACATATTATGTTTTTTTAATCGATAAATGACCGAAGCCTTATATTATATCAGATAAAATAATAAATGATTACAAGTTTCACCATTCTAATGGGCACTGGTAGGAAAGAATGGAGTAAGAAAACCTCTAGTCTAGTTTGGGACTATGTCCTTTATTATACATGAAATAAAAGGGGCATACCCCAATAAGAAAGAAGATCAGAGAATCCTTATTACATTCTATATACTAGTTTTGCAACAAATAATTTTTAGAGAGAATAATCCCAGAGCACCCAGAGGAATGCTACCTTTGGTTAGGAGGAGGA
Source organism: Cupressus sempervirens (assembly GCA_028749045.1). Classification (NCBI taxonomy): domain Eukaryota; kingdom Viridiplantae; phylum Streptophyta; class Pinopsida; order Cupressales; family Cupressaceae; genus Cupressus; species Cupressus sempervirens. Next base: position 534,575,997 of record CM053792.1, on the reverse strand, counting down.
GACCTGTTAAAAAGGAAACAACAAAATCTAACCACCAAATAGAGTTAATTGTCAATCAAATAAAAGAATATAATTAAAGTCCAAGTTAGAATAATATTTTAAGGGAAGATGTTGTTGGAATACAAACACCACTGAGAGGAGGGTGAATCAGTAGTTTAAAATATTTTTAAAATCATGAAATAATTACAAAATTTAACATATAAACAAGATAGTTAATGCATAACAAAGTGACACAATATTTTAACATGGAAAACCTTTTAGGGTAAAAAACCACTTCGAATCTAAAAATTTATTGGCCTCTTGGGAAAATCTTTTAGAGCTACAACTCTGGGAAGCACCAACACCCTATTTTAGAAACACCAATTTCAAGGAACACCAATCCCTTACACCTAAAGCATCAACTTCATGAATACAAAAAGCACCAACTTCAAAAATGAACAAGTGAGATATAAAATCAAAGGATCATCTCTATTACAACACAAATCATGAATCACTAGTTTCAACTTCTTGTTGAAAACATAATGCAGGATATACTTCTATTCTCCTCAAAACATCCAATATCCAAATATATTTTCTTTTTCTATTAAAAAATTTGATCAAATACTAATATGAATGAATGAAGAAGCAATATATAACCCTTCTTCTACCTCTAATAAACTTTTTCAATAAAAATAAAATCACAAATATGAAATAAGAAACATAAAGCATTACCCTCTTCTTTGTTGTTAAAAAATCTGCCTGCAAACTCTTTGGTCTACAAGGAATTTCACACCAATTCAACAACTTTTATCAAAACCACCTGTTGGATTTTTTAGAGGAATATATCTTCTACTTATAAACCAAGAAAGTAAAAATTTTGGAGGTAGGTACATACCCCAAACTTCCATTAGACCAAAACTGCTCAAAACTGTTAAAACTGTCATAACAATTTGGTAACTTTTTCTAATAAATAGACTTTTTCTCTTTCCATACATGTGTTATGCAAAAACTAAAAAATACCCATTTTAGCTAATGTCGAGACCTTTCCAAAGGGTATGATAGTTGGGTCTATCTAGTAAAAAAGCTTATCGACTTTCTAATAGACCAAAACTATTTTTATATCCATTTTCAAAACCAATGTGAACATTAAGCATTAATTGTATAACACTTAAGTATTTGTCTTGAATATGTTTTGAATAATATTGAAGGACATCAAATAAGATGATTACATGATGTTAGCCATACCATATGCTCATTATTGACATCAATGACAACAATTAAAGACCAAATACCAAGGGTTCAACATACTCCCCCTTTGGCATTGATGTCAATACCAACTTCCACTTGTATATCCATGTGTACCTATATATCCTATATTTGTACCTGTATACCTATATATCCATGTGTACCTGTACCTATATATCCATCAAGTAGACATCTTCTTCATTTTTCTCCCCCTTTGACATCAATGACAAAGGAGATATACCTAGGTTCCAATGTAACAAAAAGATAAGCAAAATATGCTCCCCCTAAAACCTATCACTCATTTATGAACTTATGCAAGAGAAGAGAGGGATAAAACCCCCAATCTTGTTCTTAACCCTTCAAATGTGGCTCTTGAGAGAGGTTTTTTTAATATTTCAGCAAGCTTATCTGAAGATAGAACAAATTCTAATTCAACATTGCCATTCAAGACATGTTTCCTTATGAAATGATAATGAACATCAACGTGGTTTGTGCGTGAATGCATAACTGGAGCCTTAGAAATACTAATTGCACTCTAATTCTCACAATGGATAGGAACTAGTTTAGACACTATTACTTTCATATCTGATAAAGTTTGAATCATCCAAAGAACCTGTTGACAACAAGAACATGCAACTATATATTCAACCTCTATAGTAGAAAGTGTAGTAGATTCTTGCTTCTTACTATGCCAACACACTAGCTTGTTACCTAAAAAAAGTGTTGCTCCTGAAGTACTTCTTCTTTCATCTTGACAATCTGCCCAATTTGAGTCAGTATAAGCAACAAATCTAAAATCATCATGTTTAGGATACCAAATCCCATAATCCAAAGTACCCTGAATATATTTGAAAACTCTTTTAACTGCCATAAAATGGGATTCTTTAGGTGAAGATTGAAATCTTTCAACCAAACATACAACATGCATGATATCAAGCCTTGAAGTTGTGAGATATAGTAAACTACCAATCATGGATCTATAAGTAGTTTGATCAACATTAGGAGAATCATCATTTTTAGTAAGTTGACATCCTATAATCATTGGTGTTCCCATAGGCTTACAATCTTCCTTATGAAATTTCTTTAACATTTCTTTTGCATACTTAGTTTGGGATAAGAATATATCATTTTGTAACTGAGAAATTTGCAACCCAACAAAGTAGGATAGTTCCCCAAGCATGGACATTTCAAATTCAAATTGCATAAGCTTTGAAAAACCTTGACTTGAAGCATCATCATTGGATCCAAATGCTATATCATCAACATAAACAAGAACAATGAGAGCATCGTCCAATGTACCATATATGTACAAATTTCTTTCAACACCACCTCTTCTTAAGCCATTTTTGATAGGCTACTGATCTAACCTAGAGTACCAAGCCCTCAGAGCTTGTTTCAAACCATAAAGAGCCTTTTTTAATTTGTAGACATGATTAGGATAGTCTTTGTTTTCAAATCCTTTAGGTTAATCCATATAAACTTATCCATCAAGATAACCATTAAGAAATGTCATTTGAACATCCATTTGGTATATTTTAAAGCCCTTGAAAGCTGAACATGCAAGAAAGATTCTAATTGCTTCAATTCTAGCCACTAGTGCAAAAGTTTCATCAAAGTCTACACCTTCTATTTGTGCATAATCCTTACAAAAAAATCTAGCCTTGTTCCTTGATATCTTTCCATTTTCATCAATTTTATTTCTAAAGACCCATTTAGCACCTATTACATTTTTATCTTTAGGTCTAGACACTAATTCCCAAGTTTTATTCTTTTCAATTTGACTTAGTTCCTCTTTCATAGCATTAACCCAAAACTCATCCATACTAGATTCTTTATATGATTTAGGTTCAATTTGAGATAACAAATAGAGATTAGCACATTCACTAGATATAGTTCTTGTTCTCATTTGAATACCTGCATGTTTATCCCCTATAATCTGTTCTTGAGGATGATACTTCATCAATGTTGTTCCTATAGCCTTTGTACCTATGTGTTTTGGTGTTTCTATTTGATCTTTTATCTCTTATTGACCTTCATCAACCTTATTATTTTCTTCTTTACCTTCATCAACTTTATTATCAACTTCTTTCAATGCTTTATCACTATCTTGTAGGAAAGTATTATCCATTCTTATTTCCTTTTAATCCTACACAACTTCATCCACTTTCACATGTATAGTTTCAACAAGTTTATTCAACCTTTTATTTAAACATTTGTATGCTTTACTTTGAGAAGAATATCCTAAAAAGATTCCTTCATCACATCTTGAATCAAAGCTTCCTATTTTATCATCAAAATTCTTAATGAAGAATCTACTTCCAAAAATTCTAAAATGCTTAATAGATGCAAGATGTCCATACCATAACTCATAAGTAGTGTACTTAGTTTTTACCCTTAGTTGTGCCCTATTTAAAATATATACTGTTGCTTGAACTACTTCTTTCCAATACTTGTTTGGTACTTTAGATACATCTAACATAGTCCTTGCCATTTCTTTTAGTGTTTGGTTCTTTCTCTCAACAACTCCATTTTGTTGAGGTGTCCTGGATGTTGCATATGGTCTTTTGATGCCATATTTTTTACAATAATCAAAAAATTCATCTGAAGTAAACTCACCACCTTTATCTAATTGTAAGCATTTAATCTTCATGTCTGACTCATTTTCAACCATTTTCTTAAAAATCTTAAACTTGTTAAATGCCTCTGATTTATGTTTTAAGAATGTTACCCATGTCATTCTTGTATAATCATCTATAAAAAGCATGAAATACTTTTCACCATTTAACGACATTGTCCTTGTAGGACCACACAAATCAGTATGTTCTAATTGCATTGGTTTAGAAGCAAAATATTCTTTTGAAGGGAAAGATGCCTTTGTTTGTTTACCATGTTGACACCCTTCAAAAATAGCATTCTCTAGCTTACTTATACATGGCACACCTCTTACTTTTTGATGCTTACTAACTTTTACCAAGTTGTTAAAATTCGAGTGCCCAAGCCTTTTGTGTCATAGACAACTTTCATTCACCTATCCCATAAGACAAACATCTTCACGATTGTTAGTATTTGTGATATCTTTTACATTGTATACATTCCCTTTAGATCTTTTACCTGATGCAACCAATTGCCTTGATTTTAATTTGATTTGGTAACCATGGTCATCAAGAACAACTTCATATCCATGATCACAAATTTGACCAACACTTAGAAGATTGCACTTTAATCCATCAACATAATACACATCATGAATGGAAATTTTGTCACTAAAGCATCAAAGAACCCAAACCTTTAATTTTCCTTGAAGAATCATCACCAAAACTAACATTGCCACCTTTATAGTTAATCAATTTGTCAAACTTCATTCTATCTCCTGTCATGTGTCTAGAAAAACCACTATCAATTATCCAAAAGTCCTTTTCTTTAGAATTTAGATCCATTTGAACAAACACATACTTATTAATCTTAGGCCTCCATATCTTAGTCTCTTTGATATCAAATTCTTTATCAACTTGTAGACTAGCATAATATTGATAATTCTGAATTGACTTAGTTTTGCAATTACTCATAACATGACCAAAGAGATTGCTTTTGTAACATTTTAGACTATTCATTTTAGGAAAGGAATAAAAAAAATGAAACTTTGAATACCATCTTGACATGTATCTGTAATTACTTATTCTATGTCCATATTGATGACATGTGAAGCAATACCTATCAAAGAAAGAAGTGAACCTATTTGAGTATCTTTTACCCATGAATGAAGTTCTTGATATAACCTAATTTTAATCATTAGAAATCTAATTAAAATCTGCATTTTTCCATGCATTTGAAGTGGTAGCATTTTGATTTGTATCCTTACTTTCAAATTTAAATATCTTGAATAAAGATTTATTTTTCTTGTCACTAGAACATTGTCCAAGTTGAAAACCAATTCATGTTAGATCATTAGTTCTTCTTTATTTCCTTAAAATATCATTCAAAGTAGTGTTCTCATATTTTTCTAACTTTCTTCTATATGATACTACTTCATTCATTAACCTTGTCCATTTCCAATCTTTAGAACTTAACTCTTCTTTAGTGACAAAGACAATTCTCTTTTGTTCCTCAACTTGTAATTTCAATTCTATAACTTGTTGATTTAAGTCCTTAGTTTGTTTTTCAAAGTTCTCTTTTTCTCTTAAGAATTGATTTTCTTGAACACTTAAATCCCTTTTTAATTCCTTGATCTTTTTAAGTGCATAAAGAAACCCACATTCTAAATCAGCCTTAACAACTTCAATATCATCATCACTATCTGATTCTTGATGAGTATTTTCTATAGCCATGAATGAAACTTCATTTTCATCACATTCAAAACTACTAGATTCACTATCTGATACATCAGCAATCAAACTCTTCTTCATCTTAAAGAACTTATTTTTGTTATAGAATTTCTTTTTACTTAATTTCTCTTTTGCATCACCTACTTCATCATGACTATTATAAGGACATTTAGATGCAAAGTGTCCTATTTTACCACAATTAAAGAATTTGAAAAGAAGTTTACCTTTGTATTTACCTGCTTCTTTATTTAATTTCCTTGATAAATGTGCTTCAAAAACATCAAGATCTTCTGATTCTAAAGAGGCTTGCTTCACTTTCTTTTCCACCTTGAATGCTACTTCTTTGCTTGTGGATTCCTATTTGCCAAACTTTCTCATTTCATAAGCTACAAGTGCTCCATGAATATCTTCCATTGTATACTTGTTAATATCTCTAGTTTCTTCTATAGAACATATCTTAGAATCAAATTTATCAAGAAGAAATCTCAAAACTTTCTTTACAACATCAATATCATCAATTTTTTCACCAAGTCCTCTTATGCCATTTATAGTTTCATCTATCTTAAGGAGATAGTCTTCAACCTTTTCATCATTACCCATCTTAAGGTTTTCAAATCTTAATTTCAAATGTTGTATTGTGGATTCTTTAACTCTATCATTACCATGATATGTGTTTTTGAATTTGTCCCATACTTCTTTAGAAGAACTACAATGCATTACCTTAACAAAAATATCTTTATATAAACTGTTAAGTATAGAAAATTTAACTTTCATATCAGTTTCATACTTCCTCTTTTCATTAGGATCTATAGGTAAACTATTAGGAACTTTATAACCATTAACAACTGAAGCCCAAACATCAACATTAATAGAACAAATATGTTTGCATCATTACTTCCCAAAATGCATAATTCGATCCATCAAAAATAGGAACCTTTGAAGAACTATCTTGAGCCATAAAAGATAAGTATTCCATTTAACTAAAATCTACCCAATGTTGTTAAACTTGATATAGGGAACCTTACTCTGATACCACTTGTTCGAATACAAACACCACTGGGGGGGGAGGGGTGTGAATCAGTAATTTAAAATACTTTTAAAAACTTGAAATAATTACAAAATTTAACATATAAGCAAGATAGTTAACGAATAACAAAGTGACAGAATATTTTAATGTGAAAAACCCCTTAGGGTAAAAACCCACTTTGAATCTGAAACTTTATTGGCCTCTTGGGAAAATATTTTAAAGCTACAACTCTGGGAAGCACCAACATTGTGTTTTGGAAATACTAATTTCAAAGAACACCAATCCCTTACACATGAAGCACCAGCTTCATGAATACAAGAAGTATCAACTTCAAAAATGAACAAGTGAGATATAAAATAAGAGGATCATCTCTATTACAACACAAATCATGAATCATTATTTCAACTTCTTGTTGAAAACACAATGTAGGATATACTTCTATTCTCCTCAAAACATCCAATATCCAAATATATTTTCTTTTTCCATTAAAAGATTTGATCAAATACTGATATGAGTGAATGAAGAAGCAATATATAACCCTTCTTCTACCTTTGATAAACTTCAGCAATGAAAATCAAACCACAAATATGAAATAAGAAACATAAAGCATTACCCTCTTCTTTGTTGTTAAAAAATTTGCCTGCAAACTGTTCGATTTACAAGGAATTTCACACCAATTCTGCAACTTCTATCAAAACCACCTATTGGATGCTTTAGAGGAATGTATCCTCTACTTATAAATCAAGAAAGTCAAAATTTTGGAGGCAGGTACATACCCCAAACTTCCATTAGACCAAAACTACTCAAAACTGCTAAAACTATCATAATAATTTGGCAATTGTTTCTGATAAATAGACTTTTTCTCTTTCCATAAATGTGTTATGCAAAAACTAACAAAGATGCATTTTACTAACTTCAAGTCCTTTCCAAAAGGGTATGATAGTTGGGGTCTATCTAATAAAAAAGCTTGTCAACTTTCTAATAGACCAAAATTATTTTTTTATATCCATTTTCAAAACCAATGTGAACATTAAGTGTTTATTGTATAACACTTAAGTATTTGTCTTGAATATGTTTTGAATATGTTAGTGAATAGATTGTCTTCCAATAAAATACATACAAATTAACTCTAAATGTCTAGATAAGAATATTAAATCAACACTAATAGTAGGATAGGTTATCATTGAATTGATAACTTTCCTCTGAATTTATCCGGGTATAGCTCCCCATGTAGGATATACAATGAATCAACTACACTACAAATACAGATGCTTCTAACCAAAAATCACAAAAGGTTTACAAAAATCTATTCATAAACATGAAGTAGATGCGGAAAGATTAATTAACTGAATGGGAATAAACAACAAATGACACTAAGTTCATTTACGCAATAATTACATTACGAAAAATATAAAAAAAGAGGTGGACATTCTTTCCAAATACACAGATAACAAAAGCCCAAAGTCTTGATAATAATTGTGGTAGTGATCATAAGTGTCAAAACTGCATTTAGAAGAAATCAAGATAATTCAAAGGTTAACATTGATCAAAAAATAATATGCAAACTCAAAGTCTTGATTTGACAAATTTTCTTCTTCTAAATACAATAAAACAAAGAAATATTTGTTCTTTGACCCACACAAATCACTTATTCAGAAAAATACTATCTTCCTATAGCATAAAATCTATAGAGAATACAATTCCCCCTTTCTTCCTCTGCAAATACAAAATAAAACTAGATACATAAACCTTTCTGTCTGCAGCCCAAAGTCTCCAGCCCAGAAAGAAAAAGTGGAACCCCATTTTTCTTTTGTCAGAAATTTTAATAAAGAGACTCAGTCGGGAGTTATTCAATTTTCATAACTAAAACTTGAAACTGCCTCCTATCTCCACAATTTTAGCTAGAGTTTAACATTTTATAAACATCATGTTTATAATGGAGGTCCTGAAGAACTTGTGCAATCTACATCGTTGTCTAGAGATACACGACATACCACTTGCCCTTTTTATCAGCTTCATCTATACTCCCATCATTTGTTAATAACATTACATATCCTTTTATTTAGGAAAGGTAAAGTATCAAAGATGAATATAATGTCTAACAAAACATTATAGTATTGTTTTCTCCTTGCTGTCTATTTCCATTTACGGGCACCTGTCGATATCCTACCGAGTCGTCATTCAAATTTGGTCTTTATCATGCCTTTAGCTTTCCAAAAGTGATCACTAGTCTCCTCTTGGTGATAATCATCATCAATAACTTAACTCCTGAGGTTTTTGGCTTGGTTTGGATGGTTTACAATAATGATCATCATACTTCATCTCTGGCCATCCGCTGCGTTGTTTTGGAACTTTCGATTGTCGTGCAAGAACAATCTGATAGGGTGAACCGAGAGTGATCCTCCATATTCACAATGAAATGCACCTTTGAAGTTAATCATGCTATGAAATAGTCATGTTTAACTATATTGACATTATGTCAAATAGTTCTCATACTTCCTATGTGCATTTGGGTTGGGGATACTTGATACTTATCGTGCCTTGATGTCTGATATTGGTCGTGAATATCATAACTTTGTCAAATTGTCAACATGCACACCTCTGTGCCTCTCGATATCTTAAATATATTGGACTTATTACTTCATTATAAGGTACTATTCTATTGCTATGGCAGGTTCAGGTACAACATATATTCAATCTATCATTAGATTGACCTGTCGCATTGGCATTTTGCCGAACACTTCATGTGCAACCTCACATATCTGCGCGCCATTTCATACATTGAAGCCAAAAGACATCCAATGTAGATGTGTAAGCACGAGGACGTCTCTATCTTTCTTTGCTGAGAGGAATCATTCGTTTCATTAAAACCATTAATTATGTGATTGCATACTGACCTCTGAGCTCCATTCTTCTTCCTCAATTCTCATAATCAAACTGATCCGTGAGCAAAGAATTCAAATGACCAACTTTCCCTTAGGTTTATGTGTGGCTTTTCTCTCCCATACTGTTCGTGTAATCAGAGGTTGTCTATTGTGTGTACTTGCACCCAAGCCTTGCTTTCTCACAAGAGACCCGATGGTGTGAGCGAAGCTTAGATCTGGAATTTTGGAATTGGGTGGAGTCTTGTTGGCTCTATATTTAACTTGTCACTGTAATAGAAAATTTCACCATCTAAAATGTGCCTTTCCCTATCGCTATGCACTCGAGCTTCTTAAAAAACCCTCAACCACTATCTTCCCACACATTCATAATCTGACACATGGTACTCAGATAAGAGCTTCTTTTGATCTTTCATTCCTTGGACCACAAGAGCCTTCATAGACAATATTTTGGTTCAAATTTTCATGATGCTTTTCCTATGCTTCCATATGAAACATCTTTCACTTCTAAAAATGCCACCGTGAACTAGGATAGAGTTCATGTGACATTCTTGGACCACAATTATATATAAGTTGTCATTATCATATGGTATGCCCGCATATTCCATTTTTTTAGTAGATTTAATTTGCTCTATAAAAGTATCTAGATCTTCTGATGAATTACTTTTCTTGTCTTCAAGATCATTAGGAGTTCATTCCACTTTCAATTTTAGTCTTTCTAACCAAGTCACAGTAAATCAAACACTGTTTTTCAGATCAGCACCATTGGAATAGTAATTTACTCTAGAAGGAACTAATTAGGACCTCGATTGAATGATTTTGAACTCTGAATTAGGAGTGATTAGTTCCTTTTGAATTAGAAGCATGTAATCATGTGGTCTGCACTTTGGGGCCTTAGATTGATCTTTAATCTGAATTTACATTTAAATCTGTAAATGTTGAGTCTTTGAACCACTGAACCTTTCAAACATTACACTTGGGGTTCTGATTAGAACCTTGTACATTCTGATAATAATTCTCTAAACACATCTATTGTGTTACACCAAACCTATTGAAATGCAAATTAAACTTCTGGAAGTTTCAAACCACCTGAATCACTTCAAACTACTTTGAACCTTAGTTCAAAGAGGTTCGAAACCATAAATTAAAAATTTTAAATACCAGGTCTACATTGGGTACCAAAAGAACAATATTGAAGGACATCAAATAAGATAATTACATGATGTTAGCCATACCATATGCTCATTATTGGCATCAATGACAACAATCAAAGACCAAATACCAAGGGTTCAACAAATGCTACCAAAATACTTAGTTTGATCAGAGGGATTATCTAGAATCTATAGGTTAGAGTAAAATCAAAAGAGGAAATAGTAATCCTTTCTTAGAAATCTATTTTATGGATTATCTTGAAGTTAATAGAAGTTCATGTGATAATTATATTCTATACAGGTTTTTAGTAGTATCCTTGCTCGTAATTATATTGCTAATGGCAGTTTTGTTATAATGTTACAAGAGATTCCTTTTTAGCCTCTAAAATCTTTAAGTATTATTAAATGATCTTATGTGATCGTACTAAATTCATCCTTGTTACATGCAAATTTAGGATTTTAAGTGTGTGGATTACCATTGATATACAGATGAAAGATGGGGAAAGGGGACGAAAAGATCTAATATAAAACATATTTCAAAACCCAGAAAAGACAAAACCAGCTGAGAACCATTTTTGGATCAGTTGAATTTCAAATTGAGATAATCTAAATAAGAATAGTATATTAATATGAACAAAATATACATATGAAATCTTTCCAAGCTGTGACAAGTACTAAAAGGGCCCTGGATTATATATCATTTTCTAGCTGCCTTAATAAAATATAGCAAGCCAACACCTACCATACTTCTTAACTTTATAGATTTTATAAGCTGCCTAGGGAAAATGCAGCCAAGCCAAACCTAAAAAACCTTGAACTCAAAATAGTAATATCAGCCCATAGCTATGAGGAAACGGGAGAAAAAACTAGAGTCAAAATGAGGGTTTCACCCAAGATCCCGATTATGCTTCTTCAAGACCATAATGATCTTAGAGGCTTCTTGGAAGTTTTTTCCCCTAAAACTAGGTGGGAATTTGTAGGCATTCCTCATTCTGCTTGATTTTTCATAGTTGAGTAGGCAAAACTCAACCGCTTCCAAGTCAATGAGATCTACATCTGAGTGAATATACATGTTGAAAGCCTATAGGTAATTCATGAGTCATTCTCTTGCTATGTCCTCTTTAATGCCTCTCCATCATAGTAATAATTGCATGCTAGCCTCCATCCTCGGCCATTCTCTGAAGAAGAGAATGTTGTCTCTAATTACCAAGCAGGGATGTTTAGGGATTTTGGCAAGTTTAGGGCTACCTAATTAATGCTCCATGCTCCAATGGATACAACAAAATTTGTTCTTTTAACTATGGTTTGAATTGCACTTTTCGATTTGGTTTGATCAACTCTGGTTCGAGTCACACTAGGTTTACCACAAACCCTTGGAAACGGGCGATGGAGTCTCTGAGAAGCGTTGGTTGCTGGCTGGGCTAGGGTTTTTCCCCTAGCCTGTTCTTGGTGTTTGATCTTTATTATTTTTTTGTTCTGTTTGGATTGTTAGCTACTGGACATAATTTGCGTCGGTGTTTTTGGAGATCTTTTGCAGTCAATTTTGGATTGGGGGTTTTATTGTTTGCATGGTAGGGCCTGGGATTTCTTCTCTGTTGGTGAGAATAGATGGTTCTTCTCCAACTATGCATGCAATGTGATCTGAATCGTTTTATTCAGGGGAGAGCTCCAAGCTGAAAAAAGTTAATGGTTGTCTTTCGCGTAGCCATGATCGCCCTGTTCTGGTTATTCCTCCAACGGCTGTAATGGAGGACATTGATTATTGGACCAAGCATGCTTTGATATGAAAATTTTATTGGAATCTGGATTTCCCTATCCACTCTTGAGGCATGGATCCGCCGCTCTTGGCAGGTGGAAGGCGATATGGAGATTATGTTGGCAGGGAATAGTTATTTCTTTGTTGTATTCTCTTGCATGTCTGATCGTGATCGTGTTTTTGAAGGAGGCCCTTATTTCCACAACAATGTGGGGTTATTTGTCAAACCTTGGCATTCAGGTTTTAATTCTGCTAAGGATCTCCCTTCAACAGTGCCAGTTTGGGTTCGCTTGCCTCGTCTTCCCTTGGAATTTTGGCGTGAAGACATCCTTCGACAAATTGTTGCTTTGTTGGGGAAGCCAGCTGCGATCGCACATCAAACCCTCGATAAAAAGGTTATTTCTTTTGCTAGAATTTGTGTTGAAATTAATTTGAATAACCCATTACCAGATTCTCTGGAAATTTGTCTGGGGGATTCTTCTTGGGTGCAGCAGTTAGATTATGAATCCCTCCCTTTCTGTTGCCGGATTTGTCATGAGTATGGTCATTTACTACGGCAGTGCCCCCGTAACTCAAGTTTCAAAGGAGTGGATTGGTCTACAGCTGGAAATGCTGGTGGTTTGGCAGATACTACAGGGAAAGGACAATCTCAAATGGTTAATACTACCAAGGGGATGAATCCACAAGATGCTACAGGTAAGGGTAAGGCTCCAATGTAGGATAAGGATGGATTTACCCCTGTTCGTCCTCGAGCTAAGGGACGTGGTCAAAAGAGGCCTTTGAAAGAAAGATTATCTGATTCAGGTTTTAACCGTTTTGAGGTGCTGGATAGTATGGTTCTGGAGGAGGGTATTCCTCCTCCTATCTCTTCTGATCCAGCTTTCCCAGATGAGAGATTTATTCCTAATGATGCTTGTGGGGCATCTCAAGTTGTAGTATATCAGAATTATGAGGTTCCTCTAGCTCCTGTGATAGCGGCTCTGGTGACTCCTGCAATGTTGGAAGATGATGATGTTGTTTTGGCTGACTTGGTTAAGGATGTGATACCATCAGGAAAGGGCAAGGGATCTCCTCTCCCCTTGGGGTTGCTGCCTCGACCCTTTAAGCGGGCTTCTTCTTCTCCCCCTCTAAGGAGTGGGCGCAAAATAGACCAAGAGAAGATTAAACTCACAGGAGATATATTGATTGAGTCTGGTTCAGTGAAACCTTTGGACTCTCATTTTCCCAAATCTACCCAACGATGATTATTCTCTCATGGAATGTAAGGGGGTTGAATAGCATCCCTAGACAAAAGGTTATTCATAACTTGGTGGTTGATCATAGTCTTGATGTTTTTTGTATCCAAGAGACTAAGCTCTCTGTGGAGTCTATGGTCCAACATGCCTCTAGTATTTGGTCTTGTGGCCAATGCCAGTGTGTTGGGGCAACAGGCAGTGCTGGTGGTTTAGCTATATTTTGGGATCCTCAAAAAAATTCTCCTCTTGGCTAGATGTCTTCTCACTCAGCTCTCTCTATGGTAGCTTCTGCTCTAGACTCAGGAGAGGTAATCATGGTTACTAATGTGTATGCACCTGTTGATCTTGTGGGAAAGGAGGAACTTTGGGAACATATTCAATATGTTAGAAATTGTCATCCTTATCATCCTTGGGTGTTAGCAGGGAACTTCAATTCAGTTTTAAGTCTGGAAGAGAAGCATGGTGGTTTGGCTAGATTGGGGCCTTCTTCTGCTCTTCTTTGGCAACACATATCTCTTTTGCATCTCTCTGATGTTAAGCCTTCTAATGGCCTCTATACTTGGAATAATCGCAGGACTGGTGTTGCTGCTATCTCAGAATGCCTGGATAGATTTCTTGTTTCTTGCTTCTAGCTTAGTGGCACCCTTACTATCTCTTCAAAAATCCTTGATTGGAGGGGTTCAGATCATTGGCCAATCAAATTTTCTGCTATAGGGGCTTATGTTCCAAAGCATCCTCCTTTTAAGTTCCAGTTGATGTGGCTTCGTGACTCCTCTCTTCATGATTTTGTTTTTTGTTGGTGGAAAGATGGTGCCCCTGCATATGGTACTACAATGTTCTCATTTTCTAAAAGGCTTCAATATGTTAAAAGGCAGCTCAAGATATGGAATAGGGAATGCTTTGGGAATCTTCACTTTATGAAGAGGCTTGCTCAAGAAAATCTTGATGTCATCACAAGGGAGATTAGAGATCGAGGTTTCTCGAAGGATCTTGGCCAGGCTGAATCCCTTGCTTCTAGAGCTCTAGAAGAATGGGAACTTTGAGAGGAAATTTTTTGGAAGCAAAAGGCTTGAGTTGATTGGCTCCAGGAAGGTGATCGAAACACTGCATTTTTCCATAAAATAGTGCAATCTCGCCGGAATCAGAGCACTATCTCTTCTTTGGTTAATTCTCAAGGTATCCAACTGAATTCCTTGCCAGCTTTGTTCCGGGAGGCTATTACGTACTTCTCTACCCTCTTCTCTGAGGACTCTCCTCCTGCTGATAATGAAGAAAATATTATTTTGTCCTGTATTCCTTCCCTTATCACTCAAGAAATGAATGATTATCTCATGCGTCCTATCTCTTTGGAAGAGCTGGAGGCGGTGGTCTTTGGCATGCCTAAGGGGAAGGCTCCTGGTCCTGATGGTTTTCCAATTGAATTCTTTCAGGAATTTTGGGACATCATTAATCATGATTTGTTGGAGCTGGTTAAAGAATCCTATGCTAGCAAGCAGATGCTTCGAGCTTTGAACTCTACATTCTTGACTCTTATTCCTAAGAGAGAGGGTGCTAATCAATTGGAGTTTTTTAGACCAATTGCCTTATGTAATGTGGTCTACAAAGTTATTACTAAGCTGATTGCTGAGAGACTGAAAAGGTGGCTTCCCATGATTATCTCAGAAGAACAAGGTGGTTTTGTTGATGGAAGACAAATTTTGGATGGGGTGGTTATTGCTACTGAGGCTATTCACTCTATGGCTACTTCAAGGGAGAGAGCCATGTTTGTTAAGCTGGATATGGCTAAGGCCTACGATAGAGTTAAATGGAGCTTCCTAAGGAGTATTCTTCTTTCTTTTGGATTTAGCTCTGACTGGGTGAGTTGGATTATGAGTTGCATTAATTCTGCCTCTTTTTCTATTCTTATTAATGGTCAACCTTCACAACTATTTGGTGCTTCTAGAGGCCTCCGCCAGGGTGACCCTCTCTCCCCATATCTATTCATCATCATGGCTAAAGGCTTGGGCAGATTCATTAAACATCAGGTGTCCCAGAATTCTATTCAAGGCTGGCGGTGGGGTAATGGCTTACCTTCTCTTTCCCATCTTCAATTTGTTGATGGTTCTGCTCTTGCCAGTCTTGCTAGGATCAAGGAAGCTGAAGCCTTTTGACATGCTTTGGATGTTTATTTGGTAGCTTCAGGCCAGAAAGTTAATGAGCACAAATCTTTCATTTACTTTTTTAACACTCCTGATTCTATTCAGCACAGGATTGTTGGTATCCTACGGTTTCAGATAGGTTCACTTCCTTTGACTTATCTTGGCATTCCTATTGTTGTTTCTAGGCATCCACGTCTCTTCTGGAAAAATTTGATTACCAAGCTTCAGGATAAGGTAAATCATTGGACTCATAAATGGCTTTCTACTGCTGCCCGGGTTACTCTTCTTCAAGATGTTATCCAAGCTCTTCCTACTTATAGAAGCATGGTTCATGCTGCACCTATTTACTTTCTCAAGGAGTTTGATGCTCTTTCTCGACAATTCCTTTGGAGTGGTAATTTACGTAGTACTAAATGGAGCTTGGTTAATTGGGCAACTATTTGTAGGCCTAAAAAGGAGGGTGGTATTGGTCTTCGTTCTGCTCTATTGAGTAGATAAGCTTTGGCTGCTAAACTTTATTGGCGATGGTGCTCTGGACAGCATCAACTTTGGGCTCGTATTATCACTCATAAATATTTTCATGGTGCTGATCCTTGCTCTGTTTCTGCACTTCCTCTTGAAGGTCGTGGCTCAATGGTTTGGCATACTTTGAAGACAGGTGTGATGTTGGTGAAGAGGGGTCTGTTCTGGATATGTAAAGGAGGTTCTCAGGCTTTGTTTTGGTCTGATGCTTGGGATGGATTCCCTTCCATTTTATCCATATACCCTCATCTTCAGCCTCTTTGTGACTCTTTTCTTGCCGCTGGATGGGATAAAGTGGCTCATTACAAGACTCCTTATCAATTGGGACCTGTTGTTGGTTATAGATGGAAGCATTCCTCTGATTGGCCTCCTAGAGGTACAGACATGGATCGTCAGGAGCTTTCTCAAATTCTGGCCTCTAGAGAGTGTTCCTCTTTGCTTGGTCCAGATGTATTGGCTTGGGGCGGTACCTTGTCTGGTAAATATCATGTCTCTGCTGGGTATCAAGAGATAACTAGACAATTATTTGAGGATGCTGAGCTCCCTTGGTGGAAGCAAGTCTGGAATAAAGTTTCTTGGTCCAAGTGCAATTTTTTCATGTGGCTAGTGGCTCACAACCGTTGTCTTACCTGGGATAATCTTTGTAAACGTGGATTTCAGGGCCCCTCTTATTGTGTTTTGTGTGGTAATGGAGAGGAGTCTGTCTCCCATCTATTCTTCCATTGTTCCTATTCTACTCAGATATGGAACCTTTGGTGGAGTGCTTGGGGTTGCTCTTATCGGCATGCTTCCTCTTTGCCTGAGTTCTGGGCTCGCTTGGGTAGTGCTCCCTCCAAGTCTTCTTCTCTTCATGCTGCTTGAATTGCTGGCCCATCTTTCATGCTTTGGCATATCTGGTTGGAGAGGAATCATCGCATATTCCAAGATGTTTGGCTTAGTGTTTTGCATCTTTGGTGGAAAATATCACATTCTCTCCAGGAAACTATTCTTGTGAAGTGTGAGCTTGATGAGGGTATGGATCCGGTTGATCTTGCTATCTGTAATTGCCTCAATTTTCATCTGCAGGATGGGGTTGCGGCTCATAGATTTCCTTCTATGTCCAAGCAGCTTCACCATCAGAGGAAGGGTTGGGTTAACCGGGATGGGCACTGGACTCCTCCTCCCTGTGGACTTCTGAAAATTAACACTGATGGTTCTTCTCGTGGGAATCTTGGTCCGGCTGGTATTGGCGGAGTGGCTCGTTGTAGTTCTGGGAATGTTAATTTTTTCTTCTCAATTCATAAGGGTGATTATACTAACAATCTCATGGAAGCTCAAGCTATTTTATATGTTGTGGAACAGTGTTGCTTGTGGGGATGGAGTAAGATTATTTGTGAGTCTGATTCCCAGGTGGTGGTGAACATGCTTTCTTCGCAAGAGCTTGAGGATGTTAGTTGGCAGCTGGCCACTATTGTTAAGCAGATTCTTTTCTTCTCTTCCTCTTTTCAGTTCATTAGGTTCAAGTATATTCTGTGAGAATGGAATAGACCTGCTGATTGTTTAGCCAAATGGGCTTCTAGTCATGATCCGGGTTGGAATATTAGGGATAGGGGGCAACTGTCCTTTGAGATGGTGCAAGAATTTGATGATCTTGTTGCTCAGGATTGAGCTCCTTGTTGAGCTCTCCTTGTTGTATTCCTTTCTGTCTTAATAAATTTTTACCCCTCTTTTTGCAAAAAATAATTAATGCTCCATGTAAGCTTCAGGTGATAGGATTTTAAGTTTTTCGTCAATGTTGAAAACTACTTTCTCCAAACCTATCAGCCAGCTTGGGTCAAACATGTTATAGCTCAATCTAGAATAATATCCCACTTTTCTACTCCAGCCCTAGCTAGGCATCCTATCCATAATCCCATAATATCACTATTGGTATGACATGAATAGTCATTGTTAAAAACCCCTTCCTCCAAGACCCTACTAACTCCAACTCTACTCATGTCATCAATAGGTCGAAACAACGGGTTCCATCTTTCTGGTTTTATAGAACCATAGAATGCCATGGTTCTATTTTTGTAGGCATGAAACAAGCAGATGTTAGTATCCATAGTGGAGGAGGCAACATAGAGCCAATTTAGTGAAAAGGGGATTAATATGAAGAAACTGAAATCTGGCTATAGTTAATATAATAGCAAAAGGGAAGGATCTAGAAAAATGCATGGTGACACCATCAAAATGCTTTTGAATGACAATCCTCCTCTCAAAATTATAATTAAAGTGATACTTTAATTCATGATATCTCTGTGAAGATGATTTTATGTGATCACAAATATGTGAACCAAGATTTGCACTAACATGGAAAATCATGAATCCAAGTGTCGGAGGCGATGACAATAGTGGATATAAACTAAGTATAATATTCATGTGGCAGCTATGATTAAATGTTGATATGTGTTCTCCATTTGTACCTTTGTTTGCTAAATTATCTACTTTAATATTGCCTTCACTAAATATATGAGAAAATCTAACTTCTTCACATCCCTCCAATAGTTTTAATGTTGCTTCTAGTCAAGAGTTTAATATATAGTTTGGAGTTTTCCCTTTCCTGAGTATGTTTAGGACTATTTGTGAGTCTCCTTCAATTATAATTTTCTTAATTCTTAGATTGATACAAATTTTTAGTCCTTCTACTGCTTCTAGTTCTACCATATTATTTGAAGTTACTTCTAGAGGTATTACTCTTTTTTCCAGCCAATCCCCTATTTCTTCCTTAACTATACACCCTATTCCTACCTTCCCAGGATTGCTTCTAGAGGCCCCATCAAAATTTAGTTTCTTCCAGCCTTTCGGTGGTGGTTCCCATTTGCATTCTTTTCTGGTTGTACTATTGTTCCTCTTATATGTGAGTGGTGGATTGATTAGAATTTTCTAGTGTTTTTTAATTTCAGCATCCCACTCTGTAAATGATCATTCTTCTATCATCTTTTTCCTTAGGTCACTATCTATTACCTCTACTATAATAGCCTTGATTTTATTGCAAAGCAATAGTGTATTTAGTTCTTTGTCTTGAAAGATTCTTCTATTTCTCTCTTTCCATATCTTCCAAGCTAGAATTGCTAGAGTAATGCTATAGAGTTTTCCATATACTTTCTTGTCTATTTTTTTAGCCATCCTATTAAGTGTTCTTGTCATTTTTTTGGTAGAGGGGTTGTCCAATTAAGTTTTGATTTTAGCCATATCCAACATTCCTTCACAAATTTACATTGATATCTAGAAGATGCTCTATTGTTTCTATTTCTTCTTTACAAAGAGTACATCTTGATGGACCTTCAAATCCCATTTTTCTAAATATGTTCGCTGTAAGGATTCTTTTTTGGATGGCTTCCCATAGGAAGATGCTTGCTTTGGGAAGCCCTGTTGGATCCCAACAAAGGTTCATCAGGATGTTTAATGTTTCCCATCTCTATTAGTTAATAATTTTTTTATATCCTTCTTTTACTTTGTAAAATTTTTCTTTAGATGTTGCATAGATAAGTCTATCCTCCCTATTTTTAACTTTGATTGGCCAATCTTTCAAAACATTTTCTAGCATTTCTTGATCTATCAGATTAAGACCACAATTGACTAAGGATTTCCATTCCTAGGAAGTTTTTTCATTGATTTGGATTACTTTGATATAATCTTAACTTTAGAGCCCCATATAGTCTTTAAGTGAATTTTGGCATTATGGGTAATGTTAGAGTGTTAGAGGGGGGATAACCATTCCAAGAATCCTCCAAAATATCCAATGCCATATATTTGGTTATGAGAGGATGACACTTCATTAAGAAATTCCATGCTACCGAACCACTAGGAGGATTCCTAGTTCTAAATAATGAAGTGTTATTGGATGCATTAAGATATTTATTATATAAAATTCTAGCCCATCTGCTATCTCTTTCTTGATACATTCTTCATACTTGTTTTGCTCTTAATGCTTCATTCTACCAATCTAGGTATTTAATTCCTAGTCCTTCTTCTTTAGGCCTACATATTTTTTTCCATCTAATCAATGCTACCTTCTTTTTATCGTCTAGGCCATTCCAAAAGAAATCTCTTAATTTCTTCTCAATTTTATGATTTATGTTCTTAGGAAGTTGTAAACATGAGAGTTGATAAATAGGTATAGCTGATAATGCGACCTTGATTTTTTTTGCTCTCCTAGCCTTAGTCAGCCATTTCCCTTTCAAAGCTTCTATCTAGTTGTCTATTCTTTCCAAAATTTGTTCCCATCCTTGATTATTTTTGTTTCCTTTTTCTAAATATATTCCTAGACATTTAAAAGGGAAGGTGCCCTTTTTAAATCCTAGTTTTTTGCATATATAGTCTTCTTTGTCTACTGTGGTGTTTAAGAAGAAGACTTCTTATTTTTTTGCATTGATTTTTTGACCAGAGGCTTTTTTGTAATTGTTTAGAATTTTTTTGAAATGGTCTGTCTCTTTCTTGGTACTCTCTCCGACTAAAAATGTATCATCAGTGAATTGCTGGCAAGTCGTATTTTCCGAATTTTTGGTTATCTTTACTCCTTTAATTTTATTTTAAAGTTGCACAATTTTGATTGCTCTTCCAAAGGATTTTGCCATGATGATGAAAAGGAAAACAGAAATAGGATCACCTTGTTTGAGCACCCTAGATATACTAAAGAATCCTTTTGGGGTTCCATTGATAAGGAGTGAGATTTTTGGGGTAGAGATTCATTAAAAGATGATGTTTATCCATTGTTTTGTAAAACATAAAGCTTTGAGATTTTTACATAGGAATCTCCAGACTACTTTATCATAAGCTTTTTGTATATCTAATTTTAATAACATACATGCTTCATTATTTTTGTTAGCTAAATTAATCATGTCTTAAATGATAGAAATACCATCTAGGATAGATCTCCCAAGTACAAATCCTGTTTGTCCTTCTGATATATTAATTTAGGGAGGAGTTTTTTGAGATGGTAAGCTAAGACTTTTGAAAAAACTTTGTAGATAGTGTTGCATAGTGCAATAGGTCTGAAGTCCCCTGGTTCTTCATACTTGTTTTTCTTGAGTATGAGAGTCAAGGTGCTGTGGTTGATTTTTGCTAAAAGGGTTCCTCCATTCTTAGAAGCTTCCAATGCTTTCCATAAATCTTTACCTATTATCTCCCACATTTTTGGAAGAAAAAAACTTGAAATCCATTAGGTCCAGGTGATTTTTCTAGGTTAATATTAAAGAGAGCCATTTTGATTTCTTGCAATGTAAATGGTTTATTGAGGACTTTATTATCATCAGGTTAAATTACCTTAGGTATTGTAATCACCTAAAAATGGTCATCTAGACTATTAGCCCCCTTCTCAGCATTTTGGCTAATTTAATTTAATCATTTACCTAGACCAAATTGCTAATAATCAATTTATTTGATTATAACCTATAGTTTGACTATGCTATCCTAAGTTCATTATTTGATTAAAAGAACATGTCCCCTTTTAATTAAATAAAATACCCCATTCTTCTAACCCACTTAAAGTGCACACATAAAGTCTTTTTTCTATTTTGCAATTAAAAGAAAAGGCTTTGTGACTTTTGTCTTATATGACAAGTCAACTTATATTCTATTGGTTGACTTGTGTGTGCACATGGATCACTCCTATTTTTGAATTCAACCATTGATCATCCACCATCTTCATCTTGATCTCTACCGTCCATACATCTTTAAAAGGGAGAGAGCTTTCCCCCTCAAGGGATCCATCCTCATTTTGAATATTGTTATGCTGCAGGTTTTCTAACAGGTTTCTTTGGAGCTTTGTGGAGAACTTCTCATTTCTTGTCTCATTCTCTCATTCCCATCACATTAGCATAAGATCATATGGCATTCTTAGCATAGTTGCATTTTAGTTTAACTTTGATTCCTTTGCAAATAATTAGATCACATAGATTAATAGTTGGATTTGTAACATTCCCATCTCATTGTTTGCATAGCTTGCATTGTGCATCTCATCCTAATTTAGTTTCATTTTTGCATTACATGATCTAAAGAGTTCTTTGACACTAGCACTCTTGCTCTTGTCTAAAGAATCTCCCATTTTGTGGTTTACTAGCAAGGGTTGTATTTCTAAGGCTCAGCTGAGAGCTCCTATATACTCATTTGTATGCCCCTTGCACTCCATGACTAGAGAGCTCTAAGTCGGCATTCGAGCTTTCCAATCTATGGAGAACTTCGGATAGAATGATTTAGAGAAGTGCACCTTTTCTAGTGTACATTTTTGGTGCCCACCGTGGGGCTGGACTATACGTTTTGCCCTACTTTTTCTTGTTTTTACTCACATTTTCCGTACTGCTCTGTATTTTTTATTTTTTTACAGTCGCAGTATTGGGCGACATTTTTCCAGTATCGCGCGACAGTTCACAGTATTGTCATGCGACACTTTTTTTGGAAATAGTGTCACACTTTCAACCTGTATATTGTTGCCCTCTGTGCAGAATTATGTCGCACGGATAAGGAAAAACTGTCGCCTAAACAAAAATTGTCACCCTCTTATATTGCGAAGTATCGTGCGACTTTTGTTCAACAAAAAGTATCGCTTGACATTTTTTTGCTCATTCCTTGAGGAATTTGATCAAATTTCTTCGTAGCTGGCTTGCTGTCGTCTTTGAACAGATTTCTAAACTGTTTTATAGAGGTTTAATTCACGGTTTTTATGATTATTTTGTGCTAACTTATGGGCTAACGAGTTGTGATTGCAGGTTGCCTTTTTTTTGTGAAGAAAATATTGAAATCTTGCATACAAAAAGAATGCATGTCAAAGCTTCAAATGCGCAAGGGCTACTAACGTTGTTTGCAGGGCTGCCCAAAGCATAAAAACCCAAACTTGCTTTATTTTTTTGTTTCCATGTGCGGCATTGAATAAATTGTTCATTTTTTTTTAGGCACATAAAACTTGTGATTGGAATCTTTTGGTAATAGGAGAGTATGCTCTTCACCCTTGTGGTGAATCAAAAATCTTGACTTGCCATTTGGTTTCAAAAACAAGGGGTAACTGAATCTTCCTGGCGTGTTTGGGAGAAAACAATTGGAATAGGAGAGTATGCTCTTCACCCTTGCAGTGAATCAGAAATCTTGACTTCCGAAAGTTGATCCACTTTGTATAGTTAAGATCCTTTAGAGGGCCTGCTCTCGGACAACTTGAGAGGGACGACCCAAGTGGGGACAAGCCGATTACCTAGCTCTTCCAACCCACTATAAACTCAAGGCTACCAAGGACACAAAACTTTGGTAGATGTAGTGTTTTTCTTCACCTGGTGTGATCGCTTATGGGATTTCGACCATAGGGAGATCACTAGGCAAGAATGCTTAAGGTACTCTTGTGATCGCGAGATCGGTTACTCATCGCAAGGTGAGGTGTCCCATAATTGGGAGCAAGAGGAACACTATGAATGGAAGTTCGATCTAAAAACTCTAAGTTAGTAACTACCCTTTTTAGCCGCTCAACTTCTTGGTGCAAGGATAGATCCTAGTGGACTACCCGGATCACCCCAAGATTTACACTCACCATATGTGTTCCCTTGGTTGTGCTTATGGCACTTCCATGACAAAGCCAATATCTCTTGTGGGCAACCACTTGGTGTGAGGCGAAGGAGCATCAAGCGTGGGCTAAGTTGTTGAGTAATGAACCGTGACTCTAAGGTAGATTGCTTGGCTATTGTTTTCGATGTTTTGACCAGTGTTAACGTTCTTGCAACATAAACATTCTGATAAAGAGTTGTTAGAAAGGCTATTCTGATATCCCAAGTGTGTATTGACAAGGTTGTTTTTACCCTTGATCAATTGTTTTGAAGACATGTTACAACACTTACTGTTTGCAAACCTTGCTGTTTACTGATACAAGCTGAGATGAAACGCTATCTAATTGAAACGACTATCTGATTGACAAATTGAAACAAACTCCAAACCAAAAAATTGACTTTTTTTACACAAAACTGGCACTCTGTCACACGCTTTGACAAGAAATATCGCGCGACATTTTTTTCAAAAATTACGTCGCACGTTAGTAGTAAATTATGTCGCAGTGTCTAATATTTCGTCGTACTTGGTATAAATATCTGTCGCCTGAGAAAAAAGTATCGCACTGTTCCTGAAATTCTGTCATGCGACATTATTTGCTGAACTTATGTCGCCCTCCTTTTGAAAAAGTATTGCCCAGAGTCATTTTGGGTCAAAAACAGAGTTTGTCATCGGATTTGTTTGGTCTAAGGAGTGTCACGCTAGTCACCCTTAATCCTGGTCACGTATCAGTGTGTGAAGAATTCATCCTAAGTTGAAAAGATGGGTTTAGTCCTTTGAATGTAAGTCTTGAAACGTCTTGATAAATCACTTGTCAAAATTCAGCTATTATTTTTCTAGCTATCCATTATTGAGCTTCTCGCTCGTTCGCTCGGCTCGAGTCACCCGTGCTATAAGATCTTGAGCACTGTTTGACAAGCCATCTAATCACGTTTTGACAAGTGACTAGTCCTGATCGTAAAAGCTTCAAATTCGGCTCGCTCTTCTTGTCCTACTAAACAAAGACAACTCTTTACATGCCGATCACAACTAGATATCAAGGTGGTAACGATAGCCACATGCCTTTCATTTTCAAACAATTGGAAACACCACCCAAACGTCCTCGCAAACAACCTTTTGATAAGAACCTCGAATTTGATCAAACACAAACAGCTAACATTCGGCAACCCACTTTATAGTTTTGAAAATCCATTTGGTACACCCTTTGAGACACCCGAGGGTACGAGTGGTGTAGTCACTATGGTGCATCCCGATAAAATTAAACGTCGCTTAGAAGAACAAGCACGTGAAACCCAAAAGACTTTGGAGGCTATATACGCTACAGAGAGAGAAAATCAACAAGCTGAAACTGACAATCAGGCACGCTACGAAGGATATAAAGGAACTTTTCCTCGAAATTCCTTTGAAAATAATGATGGTAATCACACGCCTCCAAGGACTCCTAGAGCTGCCACTGGCGCATGTCCTTCACCTAAACCATCTCATCATGATAGTGATGAAGAAGTAACTAGCGAAGATGTGATCAAATTTCAACAAGATGGCTTCGCCCAAAAACTAATGCTCAGAGCTTTAGAGGAAAATGGAGACCAATACTTCTGATACATGGCAGCTAGGGGATGGAAACTCCCTCAAGGTTTTAATGTTGAACATATTATCCCAAAACGAGAGCCCACTAAGGCTGAAATCTTAAGGGAAGAAATACAAGAACTAAGAAAATAATTTACACAACTGCAAACTTCAAAAGAGCCACCTAAGACATCATTTGTTGAATCAATTTTCGCTCTTCCATTTGATAGGGGTCTATACATGCTACCATTTCCTAAGGATATAGAGGTTCCTAAGTATGACAAATATGATGGAAATGGTGACCCTCACGACCATGTGAGACATTTCTATGCTATTAGCATGGACTTTATGCATGAAGACACCTTTCTTATGCGTTTGTTCCCTAGAAGTCTAAGAGGACAAGCTATGGAGTGGTTCACAAAATTGAGTCCTCCTCTTAAAAAATTTGACGAACTTGCACAACGTTTCATCCAGCAATATTCATACAACATTCAACATCCTGTGATAGTGCTAGACTTATGCAACATCAAACAAAGACCAGGAGAGTCTTTTGCAATATACCTTCAACGATGGAGATCTTTATACTCTCGGTATCCTCAGCAAGTGCCCGAGGCTGAAAAATTTGACATCTTTGTCAACACGCTTGTACCCGAATTATACTTTGATCTAAGAAAATAGTTATTCACATCCTTCAACGCCATGGTAGAAAGTGCATATCGCATTGAGGATGTTGCTATCAAAAAAGGTGATATTACCATAAACAAGGATAGAATTAACAATGGGAACAGTAAAGACAAAGGCAAACCTTGGAACAAAAACAAGTATGTTGTCAATGACAGAGTAGTGGACACCCCTAAGACTAAGGAACCTGCATTTAACCTTTCCAATGCCATCTATGCAGCAAAGCAACAAGAAGGTTTGAAACCACAAACCTTTGACAAAGGCTCTAAATTTGCAAAGAAGCGACGTGTTTACACACCTATGGTCGAACCTTATGAAGTGGTTTTAAAAACCTTAATTGTAAACAAGTTGGTCACCTTTCCAGACAACTCACGTCCTTACGATCCACCCGTTAGACCTCCATGGTGGAGAGAAGATCATACTTGCAGCTATCACCGAAGTAAGGGACATAACACAGAGAATTGCTTCAAACTCAAAGATGTAATTCAAGACCTCATCAAAGCTGGAAAAGTTGTTACAGATGGCCTTGTTAAGAATACTGATCATAAGGCTTTCCAAGAACCATTACCTGAATATGAAAAGGGTGAGACCTCAAGGGTAGCGGCCAAAAAGAATCATGATGCCAAAATCAGTTATGCTTACGCTTGTATGCACCCAAAAATGGTCGCCTAGACTATGGGCCCCCATTATTCAATTTATCAATTTATCAAATTTTCTGAATCAATGGTTTGTAATATTTTATTAAATCAATTCAAATCAATTTCCTTGATCAAATTCAATTTATTTCATTTCTAAGATTGATCATCTTATTCCAAGTCTTATTTAATTAAAAGAAAATCTTCTCTTTTAATTAAATAAAATAAAATCCCCATTTAATTAAAAGAAAACCTCTCTTTTAATTAAATAGTTCATCCACATTTAATTAATTAAGAGAAAAACCTCTCTTTTAATTTAATTAAATATCTTCTATTTAATTAAAAAGAACTTGCTCCCTTTTAATTAAATAAAAATCCCACTTAAATATCTCTTTTGATAAAAAAAGGAAATAAAATAAATTCTTTTTATTTAATTTCTCTACACTTTAAAATGTGATCTAAGTGGGATTTATCTTTCTCCTCAACCACTCCTCTTTTCTAATTGGTGGAATCTTGTCTCACATGGATCACCACTTTCTTCTCAACCACTCCTCTTTTCTCATTGGTGGGATTTTGTCTCACATGGATCAAGCTCTATTATCCCATATTGGTTGTGAGAAGCCTCTCACCTCCATAATTTCCTTTATAAGGGAGAGCCCTCTCCTCATGTTAGAGACCCATGATTATGCTATCGTTA
Source organism: Cupressus sempervirens (assembly GCA_028749045.1). Lineage (NCBI taxonomy): Eukaryota > Viridiplantae > Streptophyta > Pinopsida > Cupressales > Cupressaceae > Cupressus > Cupressus sempervirens. The sequence goes on along the minus strand of CM053792.1, from coordinate 534,548,616 downwards.
TGCTGCAGGTTTGAAGATCAATTTTTGAAGGAGTTTGAATACCAAAAGCTTTTTGTGGAGAACTTCTATTTTCTTGTCTTTTTCTCTCTTGCACCCATCATGGGCTTTTAGCTTAGATCTTGCATTTATAGATTAGATTTTGCTTTCATAGATTAGATCTTATTTTCATGCATATTTGAAGATCATGGAGACTAGCATTCTTGCTTTTCCTCTTTGAAGCTCTCATCTCATGGTGTACTTGCATGGGCACAAAAATAGGTCAAACTGAGGGCCTCCATTGCAAACCCTTGCACTCTATGAGTAGAGAGCTATGGATCGATTTGTGAGGGCTCATTCTTGAGTTTTCTTACATGTAATGATTCATAGAAGTGTGACAACATTTTAGCACACAACGCTGACACCGATAATGTTATAAGCATGCTTGAGCCCATTGAATACGTATGTATGACAAGCTCCAACAACGAAAACTGGCCAAATTATGATGCTGAAGATGAACGACCAAAAGTGGCCTTAAGGACATGATCCACTCCTCAAAATCATACTGATACTAGACCCAAGGTGGTACTCTGGGTGGCTGAGTCTTCATCTTCTCAAGGTGAACCACTCAACGCTGTCACTAGGGGGAAATCTAAGGTTATCCTAAAAGTTGCTAATGATCCTAAAAATGCTTCATCGTCTAAACAACCAATTACTTCCAAAATATCCAACTATGATCTTGTTAGCCAACTGCAACGCACGCAAGCACAAATCTCCATTTTCGAATTGCTAGAATTATCTCCTTTGCACAGGGATATCCTTGAGAAAGCTTTACATACTGCCAATGTTCCCACAGATATTGATGCGAAACAATTCCAAGCTATGGTTAACCACATCTCCTCGCCTCACTATCTCACCTTTTCTGAAGAAGATGACTGAGCTCTCAATCATCCCCATAACCTTGCTCTTCATATCGAAGTTCAAATCTTTCGTACCCACGTCCGTCAAGTCCTGATAGACAATGGTGCAGGGTTAAATATCATTTCATTCAATGTAATCCAACAATTGGGCATGTCTGAATTTGCCATCGATCCTAAGCGCAAGATCACTATAAAGGCCTATGATGAGGTTGAAAGGCCTTCTAAAGGTCTAATTGTACTACCAATCAGAGTTGGTCCAGTTGAGAAGAATTTTGTTTTCCAAGTCTTAGACATACCACTTGCATACAACTTGTTGTTGGGATGATCATGGATTCACGATATGCAAGTAGTACCCTCTACATACCATTATTGCATTAAGTTCCCTTTTAATGGTACTAAAGTAGTTGTCCCCGATGACAACTCCATGTCTATCAACACATTATCTGCTGCCGAAATGCTAGTCCCACACAATCGCTCTTCTCATGAGCTAGCACCATCTTTCACAGAATGTGAACAAAAACTGAAAATGATGAGCCTTGGTATGGGCGAGTATACTTTAGATTCTATTTTTGCCTTACCAATTTCCCCTCGGTCTTATGGGAAACCAACTATTGCAAAGAAGTCTTCTGCTTCTGCTATGACACTTTTTGGCACTTTTGTGCAATCTTCCATACCACTGGAAGCAGAGAAGGAAGAACAAGCCATTAGGGACTGGATCTACAGAGAAGAGGAAGATGAGGAGGTTACAATGACTACCCCTATTTCTCCCAAAAAATATGGAAAAGGCTATAAATTTCTGACAAAAATGGGCTACCAGGGCCATGGGTCCTTAACTGGTTGTAAGAACACTCTAGTTGAACCTTTAAGTCACACTCAAGGTCATGATGCTCGAGACACCGCTAGTCTAGGCTTTGGGCTAGACAATAATACACCAAACTGTGATCAAAGATTACTCATGTCTAGTGAATCGGAGGATGATGACTCTCCCATAATTGCTACTACTACACAAGACGAAGACTTTGTTCCTCTCACTTACCTCCTTTGGGGAGAAGACATAGTTACTGCTAATAATGAAGAAGCTTCTACCTCCCAACAACAGGAACAAGAAGGGTCTACTTCTGAGGACATAAATAGAGGACGAATTAGGCAGAATATTGCTCATCTCATAAATAGGGGTCAAAGTACAGATTCTCATGAGTATGAGTGGGAAAGCCTCTCTGATGCATCTTGTGAGCTAGGGGTGGATGTCATTCATGCCTATGCAACCCGACCCGATGTAGTTGAACGGTCTAGTATGGGGTTAGATGAGTTTGACTCACAACATGTCTCAATGGATCACGCTAGTTCCTCTAGGACTATTCCTGAGCTGGACTCTTTTGTGACATTTTCTATAGGCTCAACTTCACAGGTCACTAGAGATGACTCCTTCCATATCAATCACATTGAAACTTCTCCCTCACTCTCGCTAATTTACCCAGATCTCATAGATTGGTCTATCCAAAATCAAAAACCTGAAATACGGTCTTTCCAAAATGACTATGAGATTGCTTGTTATCTAAACGCAATTGAACCTTTCATTTCTTCCACTAGTGAACCCGCGGTTAACATAATGGAATTGGATATCAAGTACCTCAGTCAAAAAATTAAAAGAAAAAATAAGCGATCAGACGGCGAAAACCACATTGTGGCGGTGTCTGACCCTCAAAAAAGTAAAAATAAAGATGTATCTAATGGTGAAAACCTCTCTGAGGCACCTATGGGTGAGGTACTTGGTAGTTTGCCAAGCTATTTCTAGGATAGATCTTCAGTTCTAGTCAAACCTACACAGCCTATCAACTTGGGAACAGAAGAATGTCCTCAGATTATCCATGTAGCTCAATCTTTGTCAGACAAGGAAAAGACACAGTTTGCTCAGTTCTTTCAAGACAAGAAGGTCAACTTCGCATGGACATACTCTGACATGCCAGGGCTTGATATAGATCTCATCATGCATCACTTATCAATCTCACCAGATGTCAAGCCTGTCAAACAGAAGTTAAGAAAAATGCATCCACATGTGGCTCTACTGGTCAAGACAGAGTTAGAAAAACTATTGAATGCAAACTTCATTAGGGCCATTAATTATGCTGAGTGGATTTCCAACATTGTACCTATCTCCAAGCATGACAAATCCATACGAGTCTGTACTGATTTTAGAGACCTCAATAAAGCATGCCCCAAGGATGACTTTCCACTACCAAACATCGATATGATAGTGGACATGACTGCGGGTTATGAGATGTACTCGCTCATGGATGGATTTTCTGGGTACAACCAAATAAAGATAGCTCCAGCAGACCAAGAAAAGACAACCTTTACATGTGCATGGGGTACCTTTTGCTGGAATGTCATGCCTTTTGGGCTCAAAAATGCTGGCGCTACATATCAAAGAGCAATGACAACCATCTTTCATGATATGATGCATAAAAACATGGAAGACTATGTTGATGACACACTGGCGAAATCAAAGAAACAAGACACACATCTCAAAGACCTTAGTTTAATATTGGACCATATGGAACAATTCCAACTTAGGTTGAATCCAAAAAAATGTGCCTTTGGTGTCACTTCTGGAAAATTGCTAGGTTATATCATCTCAGCAAAAGGAATTGAGGTTGACCCTGAAAAGGTCCAAGCTATCATGGATATGCCTCCACCAAAGACTATCAATCAGCTTAGAGGTCTGCAAGGACAGCTACAATCCATAAGAAGATTTATCTCTCAATTAGCTAATAAGGCTCAACCTTTCAATAAAAATCTGCATAAAGGATCTACCCATATTTGGAACAGTGACTGTCAACAAAGCTTAGACCAAATCAAGGCTACTTGGAAAAACTGCCAGTTTTGATGCCACCCATTCTGGGAAAACCTTTGATTCTGTACATTTCAGCTATGGATTCTTCTCTAGGAGCACTCTTAGCCCAAAGTGATGAGACTGGTAAAGAAAGAGCCGTATACTATATCAATCAAACTTTGGTGGCTTATGAACTAAATTATACAAGTATAGAGAAGGCATGCCTTGCTTTAGTTTTTGCCTCCCAAAAACTTTGGCATTATATGTTGGCCCATATAGTTCACTTGATTGCCAAGATAGACCCTTTGAAATATTTATTAAGTAAAGCTGCACTTACTGGTCGCCTTGCTAAATGAATGATGATTCTTTCCAAATTTGACATTTAGTATGTTGAACGTAAGGCAATCAAAGGACAGGCCATAGCTGACCAGTTGGCTAACTTCCCACTTGAAGATGTAGCACCTCTGCAAATTGAGTTTCTAGATGCCTCAATCATGAACATTACTGACAGAACATGGAAAATGTTTTTTGATGGATCCCATACACAGAATGGAGCAGGAGCAGGGGTGTTGTTTGTTTCCCCTCATGGTTATACAATCCCAAAGTCCTACAAATTATTGTTTCCATGTACAAACAATATTGCAGAGTATGAAGCATTAACAAATGGGATCAAAATGGCCCTTGAATGGTGAATAATTGAGCTACACATCTATGGGGATTCTCAACTGGTTGTGAACCAAGTGAATAATGAATATCAAACAAAGGATGATAAATTGATCCCTTATAAAAAGTTGATAGATGCTCTAAGGAATTATTTTACCTTTGTAACATTCCAACAAATTCCTAGAGCAGAAAATAAGGCTGCTGATGCTATGGCCATCTTACCATCTATCCTCCAATTACAAGAACATGAATCACAATTTGAGTTCCTGGTGGAAGAATTGCGTCATCCAGCCTATGATTCTTCAGATAACCAGATGATCTACACTATTGTGGGTCACGATTCCTCCCGCTATGCGGCTATTTTCTCCTACCTACATGATCAGGTTATTCCCGAAACCCTCATGCGCAACCAAAAATGCCAACTCCTTCGTAATGCCTCACACTACACTTTGGTCTCTGGTGACTTGTATAGGAGGGGTCTAGACGGAACGTTGCTTAAGTGTTTAGAGCTAGAAGAGTCCGAGAAGGCACTTGTCGAAGTCCACGATGGCATTTGTGGGGCGCATTCTAATGGCCTTGCACTTGCCCGAAAACTGCTTAGGACGAGTTATTACTGGCCCACCATGCAAGCTGATGCTGTGTGCTATGCAAAGTCCTGTCATAAATGTCAGCTCCATGGTAACTTGATACATGCTCCTGGGCGAGAATTAATCCCTTCTGTGACATACTGGCCATTTCAGCAATGGGCCTTTGACTTGGTAGGAAAGATTCATCCAAGCTCCTCCAGCGGTCATAAATTCATCATCACAGCAACAGAGTATTTCACTAAATGGGTTGAAGCTGTACCATTATCTGTTGCTATAGGCAAACATGTTGCCCTTTTTATACTGAATCACATCATTTGCCGATATGGTATCCCATCCTCTATTGTTATAGATAATGGAGGACAGTTCAAAAATAAGGACTTAAAACAGCTGTGCAAAAAGTTTCGAATTAAGCAACACTGGTCTTCCATTTACTATCCCCAAGGGAATGGCCAAGCTGAGGCCTCTAATAAAACACTGCTGAAAATCCTACACCGCACAGTTCACAAGTCTGGGAAAGATTGGCACTTGCAAATAAATACGGCACTTTGGGCCTATAGAACATCTATTCGTACTCCTACAGGGGCTACACCCTTTTCTCTAATCTATGGCTCTGAGGCTGTTCTCCCATTAGAATTCGAGATACCTTCTTTGTGCGTCTCCTTACATGGGTTAATAATCGATGAAGATCATAGAGCTATGAGAGTACAAGAATTAGAGACTCTGGATGAACGGTGCAAGGCTGCTTTTGATCACATGAGAGCTTATCAGAAGCGCATGTCTACACAATATAACAAAAAGGTTCACCCTCGTGAGTTCCAAGTTGGTGAACTCGTGCTTAGAGAGAATCCCAAAAATTAGCAAAATCGAGAACAGAAAGGGAAATTTGAACCTAACTGGTTGGGTCCTTACATTATCACAGCAGCATTTGGGTCTGGTGCTTACCAGTTGTCTACTTCAGAAGGCGAAGAACTTGTGGAACCTATCAACATCCTACACTTGAAGAAGTTCTATTCTTAGAAGCTTGCTTCTCAGCTATCTTGTATATATCTATGAGCCTGAAAAAATACAAAAAAAAATTGAAAAAAGTCTTGAAAAAATCTGTCAAGTGGTGAAAACCTGGAAATAGGCGCTACTTGAAACCCTCGCACCTATGTCTATCAGTCTCAATCACCTATTTTGCTACACATTTCCTAGCTTGGAATTGTTTCTTGTCCTTGTCGCAGGGGCATAGCTGCTTAGCCTTTTGAGGTATTCTTGTGCATTAGGGTTTCTTTGACAACTCACAAAATAGTGTTTCTCAACACTTCCCCCACCTTGACATCAAGTGTTCTTCAACACTTTACAGATAGTTTACCTACGGTCTCCAATGTCGCGATATTTCTCACTATCAGAATCAAGTCTGGAAGAAATGGCCAAGTGACTTACACACACGCACTTTAACACTTAAACGAATGAGCTATGCTGACATTTATCTACTTTGTGTGCTGTCTATGATGATTTATTTGCCATGTGTTCCCTCCCTAATAGTCTTTCAAGGATGTCATTGACTAGAAGACTGGGGGCATGGGGCATGTCTTCTTGATTTCTGCTTGTGGGTATACTTTGTCTATAGTGTTGTAAGCATTCATGCTTGTCCTATTCAACATGTTGACTTACAAATGTATCATCCTTGACTATTTTGCAAGACCACACTCAGGGTTTACCCTGGCGCTTATGCCTTGATACAAGTGTAATCTTGCTCAATTAAACTTAGGGAATCTAATCGTGTAGTTATCTTGACTTACATGTCTCTGATGCTTAGATTGGATTTCCACATACCTATCTAATATCGATCATATTCATATCCTCATAGTTATACTAGTGATGGTTATATGATCTCATGATGTCCCTAATAAATGCTCAATGATGAAATTAAGAGTCTAAATTATGCGCTTCTTGCTGGTAAACCACTTGGCATATTAGCTTGCATTTTAGGTTCATTTTATAGCTTAGTCTTGCATTCTTGCATATGGGGAAAGCTCTCTCTTCATCTTTTTGTGGACATATCAGCTAACTCCTTTTCATATATTTCTTTCTTCCTGTTCATGTCTTTTCACCTTCTTAATCTTTCGCTACATTTCTTTACCTGTCATCACAAGGGGTTAATCCAAAAAAATCATCACATACGATCTATCCAAGTGGCACATTTTCACGAAAACATTTAAATCTATACCACCCATATGAGAGATCAAAAACAATACACATAAGCATATACACATGCATGAGCTGGAAACAAAAAAACTGAAACATCACATGAAAGCTGAAAACATACATTTTTGAGACAAGTACACAAGAATATCGATAAACCCAGTATCTCATATATATATCAAATGTGTCATGGTACATATACAAATGTGAGATCCAAAATCTAGATATATGTCTCAAAAATACATAAGGTACAAATCAAAACACAATGTCATGTCTGACTACCACCCTCTGCGGCTGGTGCTGGCCCTGGTGGAGGAGGCTGTCTCCTATCTGGTGCCTACACTGCACCCTCTGATCTGCCTGCTCGCTCTGAATAATCAGGAAGACACTGTCCTGGTGGCACCACACTCCTATAGGCGGCATAATAGTATGCAGCTCGAGCACCATGATGCGCTACCTCTCATCTCGCAGCATCTCGCTCTCGGCGTAGCTCATCTGCTCGTGCTCGCTCGTCCATCAGCTACTGATCCCGTACTATGATAATCACCTGAAGTGCCTGCATCTCTGCCTCCAAGGCACGGATCCTCACACCCTGCTCATCTCCTCCTGCTAGCTTCTCTACAGGTGCCTCCACTCCCACCGCTCGCCGCCTCCTCAAGGGCACCTCCTCCTCTCCTCCTATCAGCTGCTCTGTAGGTGCCTCTACCCTCACTGCTCGCCGTCTCCTCAAGGGCACCTCCTCCTCCTCCGACTCTGAGGACTCCTCTGCCGCATGCCTCGCCTGTGCTCACATCCTCCTCTGCCCTGCTCGGGAACTCTCCCCCTCCATCTGCCTCCCCCCTCTCCCTCCTCTTCCGCCTCCTCCTCCTCCGTCGCCACCTCCACCTCCCACTCCTGTAGGTGCTGCATCTGGATGTGTGAATTGGGGGAACGGGTGCCTCTGCATCTCATAAAGATACCTCGGATCAGCCCCTACATCTGCCACATCTGGGCGATAATCCCAAGGAGTTGCCACTAGTGTTGCGGTATCCTGAACTGTTGTATGATAGTCCAGCATCGGCAACCATCCCAATCCATCATCTATGCGCATCTGGGCATACGTAGTAGTCTCCACTGATACCACCTATCGCTCTGCAAACTGCTGCCATACGCAACTGATCACAAACTGCTCCACAATGTCTGTGCTCTGACCCACTAGTGGTCTGCTATACCGCATATAATCTAACTCCCATGAATCTGACCATCGCTGACACTCCCGGTATGGTCGCCATGTGAATGCTGTCAGCTCATCAAACACGCGTCGGTAATAGGTCACATCTCCACTATGCCTCTGTGGGATGAAACCTCTATAAAAAAAAATGTATGGCTGGCTATGCTCTCATGGCTGCACGCGTGGTCGGATCACAGCAATGTGCTCCCAAGCCCAGATCTGCGCTAACACTGCTCCACATGCCCATGATCCACCCTCATGATATACTATCTCATGAAGCTCGTGGTACATCTCTGCCAATATCGTAGGCCCCCATGCCATCCTACGTGGTCAGGAGATCAGATCATATACCAGCCGACCCCATCCTAGTGGAAAGCCCTTCTAGCCTCGGTCTGTCACCAGGGCCTGGGCTACTAAAGAACATAACAAGCTGGGCAAAGGATAATCATATCCATACTCAATCATCAATCTCTCCCAACTCAGGTGACGATCCAGAATGGTCACATCCTGGAAAAGCTCCTGCACTCGCGCTCGCCCCTCTGTCGAGGTCGTATCATAGTACACCTGTGCCATCATGAAAACTTAACATCAGTACACCTGGCATCCAACATTGAAATGGCTAAATCAACAAACTACTAACCAAGTAACTTACCGGCTCGCCATGGCATGGCACTCGTAGAATGCGATATACGTCCTCCAAGGTAATCGACGCCTCGCCGGTCGGTAAGTGAAAGGTGTTATGCTCGCTATGCCACCTCTTTGCTAGCGCAGACAGCAAATCATGGTTTGCCCGAATATGGGGCATCCGTACAACCCAGCGCAAGCCCATAGCCACTAGCGTAGTCTGCTCCTCATCACTCAAATGCTACACAATGCGCAAACCAACTATCCTAGGAGCTCTAATCTGTAATGCCAGGAATACCTCCTATCCAGGTAAAACAAGCAATCATCAGTAATAGTCACATGATAAAAAAAAAAAAAAAACATTCAGAAAAACAACAAAACTATCTATACATCTTTTTCAAAAAGAGTACGACATTTTTTTGAAACAGTGTCGCACGACACTTTTTTAAATAAGAGTGCGACACTTTTTCTAAAACAGTGTCGCGTGACACTTTTTTCAATAATAGTGCGACATTTTTACATGGTGCGACACTTCGCACCATGTCGTGCGACATTTGGGTGTCCCTCGAGTGACACATTTTCCTAAGCAGTGCGACATTTTTTTTCGAAAAAAGTATCGCGCAATAATACTTCTGAAGCCGTGCAATACTTTAAAAAGTATCACGCAACTTTTTTTCAAAAATCTTGAAAACGTGTGAAAAACTCACAAAAAGCTCGAAAAAGCAACAAAAAGATAGTCACTTACCGGCGCCCCATATCGCTCTGGCCGGTTGTGCAACTGGCTGCGCTCGAAACGGTGTCGATGAAGAGGAATGTTAGCCTGAGCCATGATGCTATGTGGACCACACAAAATCTCTCAAATCACAAAAAGACAAATGAATAGTGAAAATGACACTTGGACCCCTTTTATAGCCTCCAACCTCATTTTGACCTTATTTTTTTTACTCCTTGGAATTGCATGAAAATTGCACCCCTAGCTAATTTTGACGTCCTGGATCCATTTTCAGGATCGAAATCGAAATCCGAGTTCATCTTGATGGTCAAAATTGTCTTTTAAAAATTCTACCTTCTTCTGAGCAGTTAGCTGACCATTTGAGGTCTAATCTTTAAATCATCATTGGGGCATCTTCATTTCTTCATGTCTTCATCATTTCTATGCTTCATATCTACTTCTATTCACCTTTTCACATCTAAATCCTCTTTCTACTCGATTTGACCTAATTTTTATGCTATATCCTTCAAGGTCAACTCTAGTCAAACTGGGGCATTTTATCAATTTCTTATAGTCATTCTTGGGTTCTAATCATCTATCTATCATCTTAGACATTGCTTTATTCTATTTTTCTCATGTCTAGCCAGTTTTTGCATCCCCTTACCTCATTTCAATTTTGATCCCGAGGGGGCAGAAATACTCTATTGCTGATTGTTACAGCTATCTATTTCTTAGGAGCATTTGTTTGACCTTATCACTTGCTCTTGATCTATTCGCTTTACTAGGTGTTAAAATTCTTTTTGGATCTTAACATCATCTTCCTAATGTTCAGTACTACCGCTATCAGGTTGTGCATTTAGGACTTGCTATCTATTTCTGCATTTCATTCTTTGGAATCAGATATCTATATCTATCATCGCCTACTTGACTTCGATTTTCTTTGACATAATGTGTTTCCAGATCAATCACGCATTAGTCAAAGAGGGGCAAATGTAATCACCTCAAAATGGTCATCTAGACTATTAGCCCCCTTCTCAGCATTTTGGCTAATTTAATTTAATCATTTACCTAGACCAAATTGCTAATAATCAATTTATTTGATTATAACCTATAGTTTGACTATGCTATCCTAAGTTCATTATTTGATTAAAAGAACATGTCCCCTTTTAATTAAATAAAAGACCCCATTCTTTTAACCCACTTAAAGTGCACACATAAAGTCTTTTTTCTATTTTGCAATTAAAAGGAAAGGCTTTGTGACTTTTGTCTTATATGACAAGTCAACTTATATTCTATTGGTTGACTTGTGTGTGCACATGGATCATTCCTATTTTCGAATTCAACCGTTGATCATCCACCATCTTCATCTTGATCTCTACCGTCCATACATCTTTAAAAGGGAGAGAGCTTTCCCCCTCAAGGGATCCATCCTCATTTTGAATATTGTTATGTTGCAGGTTTTCTAACAGGTTTCTTTGGAGCTTTGTGGAGAACTTCTCATTTCTTGTCTCATTCTCTCATTTCCATCACATTAGCATAAGATCATATGGCATTCTTAGCATAGTTGCATTTTAGTTTAACTTTGATTCCCTTGCAAATAATTAGATCACATAGATTAATAGTTGGATTTGTAACATTCCCATCTCATTGTTAGCATAGCTTGCATTGTGCATCTCATCCTAATTTAGTTTCATTTTTGCATTGCATGATCTAAAGAGTTCTTTGACACTAGCACTCTTGCTCTTGTCTAAAGAATCTCCCATTTTGTGGTTTACTAGTAAGGGTTGTATTTCTAAAGCTCAGCTGAGAGCTCCTATATACTCATTTGTATGCCCCTTGCACTCCATGACTAGGGAGCTCTAAGTCGTCATTCGAGCTTTCCAATCTATGGAGAACTTCGGATAGAATGATTTAGAGAAGTGCACCTTTTCTAGTGTACAGGTATAATTTTCAACATTTCTTCTTGTTCTATTCTATTAGAAGTATTATAGTTATTGAGGATATCTTTAAAGTACTCCATGAATTTTTTTGGTATTTTATCTAGATTTTCTAGTTGATTCACCTTGCATGTTTTTGATTTTTGATATATTATTACAATCTCTATGATGAAAGGTGTTGTTGTGAAAAAAATTTGTGTTGCGATCTCCTTCTGCCAGCCATTTCTCTCTTGATTTTTGCTTCCAATATACCTCTTCTTTAGCTAAAATTTCTTCTTGTTTTAATAGAGATTCTTTTTCTAGTTGGTAGGTTTCATTATTCATTCCCTTTTTGATAAATTCTTTGTTTAATTTTTCTAGTTTCTCTTCTATATCTAATTTTTCTTTAGATATTTTTTTGAATTATGCTTTATTCTAGTTTAGTATCTTTCCTTTTATGCTTTTTATTTTGGATATAAAGAAAAACATTTTAGATCCCTGAAATTTTTCTTCTTGCCACCAGCTTTTTATATTATTCATAAAGTTTTTGTCCATAAACCACATCTTTTCACATTTGAATGGGTTCCTGTTGGGCTTAGCCTATTCCTTGATTTCAATTTTAACCAGGAAATGGGCTAATCCTGCCATTGGTAGAATTTTTGCCTTGATTTCTTTGTTCAAGTTTCTTAATTCTCCTTTAAAGAAAAATCTATCTAATCTTTCTGCTATGTAACTAAAATATTTTCTTCTATTATTCCATGTATATACTTTATTTTTTGTCAGAATGTTAATGAGGGAATTCCTTTCTGTCCATTCTCTGAAATCTTCTATAGCTCTAGATATTGTTCTTATCCCTCCATATTTTTCATCTCTATTTAATATTGCATTAAAGTCTCCCCCAATAATAATTTTCTCACTCTATAATGTGTTGAAGAAAGTGTTGATCTTGCTCCAAACTGTTAATTTGTCTGTTATTTGTGTGGGCCCATAGACATTTATTACTATCATCTGTATATTAGTTTTTGTGCTAGTAACTCTACTTCCCATCCAATTTGAGTAGGAGGTTATGTCTTCTATATTGACTTTCTAGGTATTCCAAATAATTTCCAGTCCTCTTGAGGCTCCTTGTGATGGTTTAAATTTTGATTTCTAGGTTCCTAATTTCTGTACTAACTTTAAACCTTCTTCTTTGCTTAATTTTGTTTCTTGAATTAAAAGAATCTTGTATCAGATAGTGTTAGATTACGCTTCAATAGGCATTTCTTGCTAGGGGCATTTAGGCCCTTAGCATTCCATGTAGTGATTTTCATTGTTCCTTGGGAAGGTTCTTCCCCTTCCCGCCTTGTAGAATTTCTATGATCTTAGTTTGTTCCTTTGCCTGTCTTGCTACTTCCCTTAACTCTTTTAATGTTTTTCATCCTCGTTTTTGTTTTAGTTTTCCATAGATGGGTGTCTTTAGACCTTCTTGATTCATAGATATACCCAAATTTTCCTAATTCATTTGATTTCTTACTCTTTATACATTTTCAAATTCTTCTATTACCTAATTATCCTTTGCTAAAATTTCTTTAATTAGTCAGTTATTCATTTGGTAATCTTCTACTTCTAGATCTTGCCCTTCTTCCTCCAATATTTTTTCTTCTGTTCCATTCTCCCTATTGGGGCTTTCCACCATAATTCCATAATCTTCCCATATTACATGTTCTTGGTTTTCCTACACTTCTTCTTGCATACTTATTTACTTACCAATCTATTCTATTTCTAATGATGTTTTTTCTGTACCTGTCTCCCTCCTTATTTCTTCTCTATCCTATCCTTTTTATTACTTAGTGTCTGCCAAAATTTACAACTCTTCTTTTTTTCTTTTTTCTTGATAGTTACATTACTCCATTGGGTTGATTCTGTTGGCAGGATGTTAGGACTCTATTCATTCTTCTACAATTTTTGATCTTGTTCTTGATTCATTTCTGGCTCTAATCCAATTTCTCTAAGAATCCCTATTTCTATTTGAATATTTCAATTCTTCCCTTTTTGTTATGTTATTATCTCTTCTTCTATTTATTTGAATTTCATATTGTCTCTATTTGTTGATTCCTCATCCAAGTCTAGCTTCAAGATTTCCTTGCCTTTGTGCTCTATATGATTGGCTTTTGCTATGATACATTGTCTTATAGATCATTCTATAGTAGTAGTATCTCATGAGTGAGCATCTTTAATTTTTTGATATTAGTTTCCATCTCTTCTCTTGTGTCCTTCTTTGTTTTGCAATCTTTACATTTTTTGCACTTTGCTAAAGAATGTTGATAATCTATGTTTGTCATCCATCCATATTCTGCCTCTTCTTCTCTATTTGGGTTCTATGTTTGAGTCCCTTGGACTATCTATGTTTTCTCCATGTCTTGATTTCTTTCCTCCTCTGATGTTTTTTTGACCTATTTTTCTAAAAAAAAATCCTTTTTCTTGCTTTCCCTTTGTATTTTTCTTAAGGTTGTTCTTGATGTTAATGTTGTTAAAGTCCATTCCTATAATTTTATTTATTTCTCTTGTATATTCAGTAAAGATTAATTTGTATATTGATCTATTTGTTATAATTTTCTTGTTTATGGATTTACTTTGTTCTATTTTTACTAAGAATCTTATCTTGCTTGTCTTATATTTACTAACTTAAAATCCTATTAGAGTTCCTAGAGATTGACCTATTCTTTTAATAATGTGGATATCATTTAATTCAAATGGTGTGTTTGCATATTCCATCCATTTGATTACCTATTTTTGTTTGTTATAGTTTTCATTGAAGTTAGGCTGCCATGCCATGAAATCTATATGATGCCCTTTATAAAAATAGTTTGATAATTCTAAGAGTTCATTTCTAGATTCTATATCCTAACATTGCAGAAACCAATATTGATTTGCATGGGATATTATGTTACTTACCTTTGGTTCACAGATTTTAGCTAGGTTCCATTCCAAATTGTTTTTGAATTTTGTTGGACCATTCCAATATACATAAATGCATTTTTTAGTGCATTCCTTCCATTTTGCTTCATTGTATATGTTGCTAATGATTATAGTATCGATGTTGTCTATTTTGGTTGGATTTCTTAGATTAGGATGTATTCCTTCACTTGGTTTTCTTAATACATATTGCTTCTTCTGATGTGGAGGGATGTATGTTGGCAATGATGATGTATTAGCTCCCTTCTAAGTTAGCTTTTCTAGATGATTTTTGAGTATGGAAACATATGTTTCATGTCTTTCTATTGGAGCCTGTATTTGAGATGGGGAAGGGCCTAAGGGTATGTTGTTGGGTGTAGAGATTAGGATGTGTTGGTTTGATTAATTTTTGTGTTGACTTTTCCTCAACAAAGATTTTTGATCTTCTCTGCTAAAGTATTTAGTTTTATTAAAGAAGACCTCTGTATTCTTTAGTCATTGGTTTATACCTTCATTCCTTTTATAAGGTTTTCTATTCTGTATTCTGCCTTATTGTCTAAATTTCTTTCTATTGTCAATGATCTTCCATTCATTTTCATTTTTGTTGTTTTGATTCTTATGAATGACTACATTTTGTTTAGTTTGAAGCCAAATTAGGGTTTTGAATCCTTTCAACTTTTTTGATGATTTGCAGTTTTGTTGTTTTTCCTAGATCACTTAGGTGAGTACTTCAAAATAGTTTTTAACTTGGAGAATGTTGCCCCCTATTGTTTGTTGTTGATTTGGGGGAGTCCCATTTTTATACATGATCAATTTTCCTACTTTCCTCGAGTAATTCGTCATTTTCATAATTTTCGCAGAGTAGAGAAATTTTATATAAAACACACAACATTATATATAACATATTATGTTATATCATAATATATAATTATATTTTATATTGTAATACAACATATATATTATATTAAGTTATAATATTTTATAATGTATTTGATTTGAAATGACATAGAAATCATTTTAATTGAAACATGAAATATACTTCAAATTTCAAATACCAAGAGTTGGGTAAATTGGTGAGAATTTTTTAGTACCTGATATTATGGGTATTTGATTGGGCTTAGTATTTAACAAGCCTAAATAGTCAATGCCCAAAACCACCAAAATGTGTTTTTGCCCTCTTTCTCTGAGTTCCAACTTTGAGGGTGTACTTGATGACTTTGATGAAACAAAAAGGTTTTCTTAAGAATGTCCTTAGCTTTCTATCGATATAATTACTATCAAAATACAATTTCATTAAGTAGTTATTACTTATTTTCTAATGGAGTTACCTATAAAGTGTTGAGTGTCATAGTGATTGAAAAACATCTATAAGTTTCAAATGATACAACTTTTTTAAAATTTGAAAGATGTGTTCATTCTATGCTTCATCTACTATGAGAAAAAAATTATATTATGTTAAGTTTTGAATGTGTTAAGGTAGTTAGACAAAAGAGTTTTCAAATTCTGAAAAATGTTGTAGCAGAAAATTCAAAATTAAATATTTATTTGGAATAAAATCACTAAAAAAATGTGTTGCATCTGGGAACAAGTCTACTTGTTATATCTAGAATCTTATAAAAAAATTATTATTTGATTAAGTAAGGTGGTCAGACATATACCTACTTTTTTTTTTCTCCCAAAAATTTTGCACCACTGCATTGAAATCCAAAAAATTGACCAACCAAATTATTATTTTTAAGAATAGGGCTGGTAGTTTAGAAACTACAATCAATTTCCTACAAATTTTATTCTTACAACTTTTTTCTATAAGATTCAACTACTTCAAAATTTCACGTCAAATTGACTAACCTTGATTTGTTGATTTTCATTAATACCATTATCCTGTACATACCCTACCAAAATACTATTTTTACTCAATTTTGTGAAGGATTCTAAAATAGGACATATTTAAATTTGTAAGTGTGTGTATATATAGTCGAAATTATGATGATGTGCAAAGAGGTTGTTGGAATTAGAATGCATGGAGAATCATTATAGTGTTGTCATTGTTGGAAACAAAGTCATCTAGAGTTGATGGATTGGCCATATTAACAATGAAATAAATCAAATAGTCAAAAGTATGAAGTGTTCAATGTACTAATAACTAGAGAGCCAATTATAGTTTTTACGATGTGTAATGAGGATTTTTTTATGTTTCAAAGTGTAAGGTTGATATGGAAGCATTATTAGAGTCGTGTTAGACTATGTTTTGAATTGCATCGGCCAAACTAAAGTACATACAAAGATTCAATGTGTTGAACTAGTGTCAGTAGTAAGAACAAAAGAGTTAGATATGTTGATTTGGTAATCTAGCAAGTTCAAAGTCAAAGGACAGATTAGTTACCTAGTGATTGTGTTGGGTCAACATCATGATACAAAATTCAATGGATTGGTGTTCACTCATAAGAATTGAATTGCTTGTGGAGTTGACTAATTGTAAATAATTTAGGGGTTTTCTATTGCCTTAAAACAAGTATAAAAGGAGATGAAAGATTGAATTGCAGTAACTATTATTGTGTTGTGATAAACTTTGGTATTAGAGAAGAAGTGCAGAAGTACACTTAAAGCAATTCATAGTAGAGTAATAGAGCATCTAGATGAATTGGATCTTTCATGCAGTGAAGTGCAAATATCAGATCATGTTCACTTGTTGGTTCTAAAAGATTGGCAAGGCAAATCCCTTAACTAAGTCAGTCCTAACAGTGTGAGCAAGATCATAAGTCTAAAGGACAAATCCTCTAGCAAGGTGACTCCCAGAAGGAGTTTGAAGTCCCTTAACCAAATAGATCTTAATAGACATCTCTGTAACAACTCTTGACTGGGATAAGATACTCTTAACCAGATATGCCCTTAACTAGTTGGATGTCTAACATGACCAACTTATTACCTCAATAGTGAGATTTGTGGGAACTGATTCCCAATGTGGTTCTTCCAATTTGACCAAGGGTTTCCACTTGAAAAAATATTTGTGTTATTTTTTCTCTTGTGTGGATACTTGATTTACTTTACTTTTGTGCATTTTTTTTATTACATGTTGAATATTGTATATGATAATTGTTTGTTGTTTTATATTTGTTGTTGCACTAATTCTCTCTCTCTCTCTCTCTCTCTCACACACACACACACACACACACACACACACACACGAGTTGTAGAAATTTGATAGCATTGGCTATGAAAAATATCCAACAAAATTTATTAAATATTGTATTTATATCTGTAAATATTATTATTTTATAGTAATTAATTAAATCTAAAAAATGATATTATATAATACAAACAAATATGAAGATGAAATATTTTTTTTTACTATAATCAATATAACTATTACACTTTCATTATAATTGTAGTAAAAAATTCATAAATAATTTAAAATCAAAATTGTTTCACAACAAATAAGTTATTATAACAAATATATAAATAAAAATTAATGTTCTTTTATGCATACATAAAATTCCACTTTCTAATATAATATTTTCTATGATAACTCTTGCACCTTTTTTGAATAGAAGAACTAATTATTTTATTTATAGAAGTATTCCTCCCTTAGAAGGCATTTCTTAATTCATGTCCAATTTGTTTTGAAAATCGCTGGCTTATTAAATGGACCAGCATCAGCTTTCTTTTAATAGGCACCACAGTCCACTGAATTCCATGTGCACTTGCTTTAATTAAAATAAGAATAAGAATTAGAATTGTTAAGCCGAAAGAGTAAAAGCGAAGCGTTTTCTAAAGAAAAGAAAAAGAAACGGGTAGGGCAAGGCAAAAGAAAACAAAGAATGAGCATCCATATTTAAAAAAGAAGTCAGAGCCGACACGCAAAGGAAGGTTGCGTGGAGGGTTACATTAAAAGTCAAAATAAAATCCGACGGTGAGAGTTAGGCATCATCATTTTGAAGAGCGCGGGGAGGCACACAGGAAGAGCCTGCGGAATAGTGGAACTCTGCGCAATGTTATCTTTTCCTCTTTCTCTTCTTCGTCTTCCGCCCAAAGACACTTTTCCTTTTCCTCATACCCTGCAACTCTCACTTGCTTTCCCGCATCCTCTTCAATTGTTCCCAACTTCTTCTCTGCATTGTCTGCTCTTCCGCCCTCTTCTTCCTGCCATTCAGCTAATTTTTACCTTCCTATATTTCCAAACTTCAATCCAAAATTTACACAAGGCCCAGGGTTTACCTTATGGCTTCGATTTATGTTACAAGCATGCTTCTCCCTCTTATATCTGAAATAAAACTGAAAACAGTCAGAAGAGAAATTGAATAATTAAACTCACATTAATTTAATATTTTCTCCGTGTTTCAATCTCTGGACAGTAAGTCGGTGATGAATCTCTTTGAGTTTGGAGTTTCCGAATTTTACCGTCTGAAGTAATTTTACTCAAGATCTCATATCATACTCCAAAACAAGAATGAGGAGTGATGATTTTAAAACATAGATTCAAATTCACAAATTTAAATCAACTCAAAGTTTCTGAAATATTTGCACTGTTGTCAGCATTTCTATCAAGATTTCCGATGGAGATTATTGAAAAAATATTCAGACAGTCAAATTGAGAAACTTCGAACTAGAAAATGAATTGATCTCCCCGATCAGAAATGTCAGGAATAATGATTGTCTATAAAAATTTCACAGAAGCTTCTCTATTCAAAGATAAAAATAGATTTAGCGTAAATAAATCTGGAGGATGAATATTTATTAAAACAGACAACGTGCACAGCGAAAAGGTTCGGTAAATGCGGAACTTACGCTTCAAGGTCTTTGTCGAGCTGCTCGTTGAGAGCGGACAAATGTTGACGCTGATTTATTTGAGATTGAAGCTCCTTATTTAAATCTTCGATTTGATGATGCAGTTTATCTATTTCCAGTTGCAAATTCCTCTCACGAGTAGGATCGGAATAAAAGGCATTCCCTGGTGAAAGAATGGAGGTGAGAAGGGAGGAGAGGTGTTGCAGAAAGTGAAGGAGGGCGTGGTCTTGAAGTGAAGCTACCTTCTCTTTCGCTTGCACCAGCCCTGCCGTCTCCACTTGCAAATGGGCGGCTACGGGCTTTATCACTTCAATTATCTCACTCACAACTGCTAGATCTTGAGACTGCTTAGGCTTGAAATGATCCAGCTCCGACAGCAAAGCAGAAGCCCAGGACTCGGCACAGCTAATGTCGTCCTCATAATTGTCATCCTCGTCATGACTAGGGCTTCCCACGCCCTTCGCACTCCACACTCTCATATTACTGCTAAAGCTTTTCTTCCCCGTTAATCCTCTCATCAACTGATCACACTCCTGATCTTCAACTTCACCACTTGCACTCAACTCTTTCTCCTGGCCGCTTCGGATTTGAAGCTGCTTCTTCAGCAAATGGAGTTCGTACTGCAAACGAGACTTTTCCTTGTCCGAAGCCTGCAACTTGTTGCGCACGGCGCGTAATTCGAGCTGTGCTCTGCGATTCGCCTCGCTCAAATCTTGCAGAGACGCAAAAAGAACGGCGTTTTCATCTCGCAATCTCTCCATCTCTTCCTCTGCCCCTCTTTCACATCCTGTAAAATCCATCCAAACCCTAACAATCATGATTTTCTCAAGGAAGGGCACGGCATTTCATCTTTAACCGGCAAAGCTCAAAGCTCAACAATTAAGGAGATTACCTGAAACAGGCAGTGCTTTTGCCATTGCAATTGATGGGAACTCCTCGACGTCCAACACCTGCAAGAAAGCACCATGATTTAGAGGTGAATGAAACGAATTTAGAAGAAGAGAGGGGAAACAGAAAAGGTGAATATAAGCAGACCTTCAATTCCTTCTCCTCCAACTTCTTTCTCCTAGGCCCGTTTTTACGTTCCATGTTTAATTAACAATGAAATGAGGGAGAGGAGTGCATTAGTCTTTAACGTGGAGAGAGACGTCACTTTTGAGTTGGAGAGGAGGCAAAGATATCCCGAGTCGGTTTGTGCGGGACATACGCGATGCTTGCTTTCTCGCTAAAAGCAACCCATCGCGGTGGTAAAGTTGACGCTCGACCCCTACCTGTCAAACAGATTATTCTTTTAACTTATTCTTTTAATGTATAGGTATATCTCTTGATAATAAAATCAAAATGAAGTTTAATTATTAAAAAGTTGGTCTTTTTATATTGAGGAGTTTTTCCTTTATGGGAAATCATTTATAGACAATAAGTAAAGTCATATTTAAAAATGAAAAGAAATGTAAAACAAATAAGAGAAATAAATGAGGAAACAAAAAGCATGTGGATATAAGTTTATAAAATTTATTTTAAAAAAATTGAAATCAATGAATTTCAAGTTATAATAGTATATTATGAGATTTCATACTATCTAAGAAGATCACCATCTACAATCTATAAGAAATTTGATAGTATAATCTTGTAATATGTGTCTCAAGCTATTAGTATATAGACTTAAAGAGCCCTGAACAATGTCAAGATATAATGCTATATGAGAACGAATAAGGTCCCCAAATTCCATATTAAAATTTATCATGATGAAATACCCTAAGATGGGCTCGACAAGATGTTAATACCTTATTCCCTTATGCATCATAAACATGCTACGGTCTCCCACCAAACTTGAAGCAATATTTTATCAGTGATCTCCTTTCGAAAGATGTTTATGGCACATCATTCTTACATATGATAAGTAGGTCAATGTTATAGGACCTACTTATTGACCTCCCTATTGCATGCTCTTAATTGCATCAAATTATATCTTATTAGTTATGCATTGTAGTAGGTGGGTGTTTATAATTTGTAAACTAGGGATATATGGATTCATATGGCATATGGTGTATGTGTACTTTAAAGAGTAGAATTTTTTAATGAGAGAAATTTATGCTTCATTATATGCCATATTCTTGCATATTGGACATGCATCTTCATACCCAATCCAACATATTGTTTATGCTCTATATCATACCATTTTATTGCCTTTATGTCACATATGGTAACATATGCATAAAAGGTGGTTCTAATTCCAAAGAAGGTGTCCATTAGATCAGGTGAGGTTGAGGGTTTCACAGGGAGGATTTTCGTGATGGAATGCTAAGTTATGGAGGTTAAAGGCATGGTAAAAGGAGTGGTAGGCTTCCTTGGTCTCCATCATATCAAGTTTGGGAGCCTCCAAAAAAGGGTAGGAGTCATGGAGGAGGAAATAAAATAGAAGGGGAATTAGAGAAGCCAAAGTGCACACAATGAGGAGATGTGAGGTTTTTTAGTGGAAGGAGGAAAAATGTGGCAATTGGCAGTAGCCATAGGTAGATTCCTAAATGGCATGAAAACTCAAATGCAATGATTAACTCTATGCCAAAGACAATGGATAAAAGGGTTGCATACCTACTAATAGATTCAGATATATGGAGAGAGAATGTTAATGTCCTAAGAGAAACAAGATTTTTTCCTCAAATGGTGTGGATGATGGTCGACTTATCTGTGAATCCATAAATAGGTCAATGATAACTGGGATGAGTATTTTACTCTTAAATCTCTAACAAACAAGTTTTTCTTAGTAAAACATAGAGAAAAAAATGAAAAAGATTGGATTATGTATAACGACCCCTTTATGATGGGGAGGACCTAGTTCTATATTAGAGATTGGGTTACAAATTTTAACCCTAAATAAGCCTCAATGAAAGAAGGTTTGATCTAGGTGAGGCTTTATTACCTTGCTCATGAATATTGACATGAGGAGATCCTTAAGTAAATTGACAATTGCTTGGGAAAGCTCATTTAAAAGATGAAGTGATTGATCAGAAAGATTTCATATTTTATATGTGTATATGTATATGTGGAAGCCTCATCCTCCCCTACCTCACACTTTGGAAATTCGAACTTTAGAAGGATACTGATGGTAGGAAATGGAGGTGAAAGAGATTTTTAAAATGTGAGATATGTAAGAGATGGGGACATGGGAAGGAGAAGTGTACCTCAATAGATAAGGGTAACTTAGGGAACAAGGAGAGCCTAGGTGAAATCCTTCTAGATAAAGTGACTAGCAAGAAGTGTCTAAATGAAGGTTGAGTGTGATCAACAAAGGAGGTGCTAGAGTGATTTGGTGTGGAGGTGGATCTAGGAGCTAATGCTCAAGAAATGGAAAAGGATGGTCATGGTTCAAAAAATGCTATTGATATGGATCCTCCACTATGTGCAAAAGGAATGCCAAAGTTAGTCCTGGGTTACTCTATCCCAATAGGTTGTTGCAACACTGACATGGTAAAGTCGACAAGGGAAGACATAACCTTTCAGTCCTTTACAATCCATGAAGGCTTGGTGGAGTCAAACCCAATGGTGAGTATAGGTTTAGAGATTCCTTGGGCCTCTCCAAAATTAGATGGATTATAGGTCTTTCGAAAGAATCTTGTTCCTAGAAGCATTACATGTTTGGTAGTGATTATGGTGGTCAACATAGAAGATTTAAAATGATAGGTAACAACAACTAACCTGGAGGATTTTCTAGGATTGAGTCAAGAGGATAGTAAACACAGGGAGGTGATATACAAACACATCCAAATCTCTCCTTCTAGGGGTGAGGCTTCACTAGATATCAACACTAAAGACTTAGGGTTCTCTTCTAGATGGGATACAAAAGATAAGAATGATGAATTGAAAGAAGATTTTTTGGATGGGGAAGTTTTTCTCTCTCCAAGAACACTTAAAAAAGACTCAACGCTTTCTTCTAGATGGGATATAGAAGATAGGAATAATGAATTAAAAGAAGATTCTTTTCTTTGGATGAGGAAGTTTTTCTCTCTCCAAGAACACTTAAAAAAGACTTGGTAGGAGGAGGTAAAAGTTCAAATGGAAGGAAGCAGAAGAGAGGTCAAAAAGCTATCCAAAAATTGTTGGAAGAGGTAGGGAACATGAAAGGCCAAACAAAATTGAGATGGGGGAGGGGCCTTTTTCTTGGGGAGCAATGAGGCGCTTTACATGGAATTCCAAGGATTAGAATGCCCCTGACAAATGTCATTTGGTCAAGCATTGTTTTGATCAAATGAAACCAAATATAGTGTGTTTACTGAAAACTAAGGTAAAGAAGGAGAGGGTTGCAAGATATTTAAGAGTTAGGGTAAGATGGTTGGGATGTTATGTGGATGTGGTTGGGGCTTCAAAGGGTTTGGGGATCTTGTGGAATCCTAAGTTTGTGAAAATTGAGCTAGTGAACCAAGGACAGATATGGATAATAATCAAGGCTCAATTTTTGACATAGGATGTCAACCTTTTTTTTGATAAATATTTATCATCTTTAAAAAGAATGATGATAAGAAGGCTTGTAGAAAAAAATCACTATGATAATTAATTCTCTTTGGTTATATAGTATGATTTTAGCTAAAGACTTTAATGCTGCTAGAAATAGCTGAGAAACAAGAAGGGGTAGGAATGATATGTAGGGTGCAGAGATAATCTTTAGGATTTTGTATTGGATTATGACTTTTGGGAGGTTAGATCAAAGAGTGAAAAATATACTTGGATGAACTGGCAAGAAGGATTTTTAGCCATTGCAGAAATGTTGGATTGTTTCTTTTTTGGTGGAGACTAGAGGCATTTATAGGTCCTATTTGAATATGAGATCTTTCCTTTTTGGCTTCGAATCATTTTCCAGTGTCAATCAAGATGGCTAGAGACTGTAGTCCACCAAGGAATTCATTTAAGTTTGAACATATGCACTTTAGGGAGAAAAGATTTTATGAAATGGTTAGGGAGTGGTGGATATAGGCTCTAGTAGTCGAAGAAAACAAAGGCTACAATTTTTTTAAAGAAATTGCAACATATAAAGAAGTTGTTTAAACTTTTGAATAGGGACCAATTTTAAAATATTTTAAGGAGA
Source organism: Cupressus sempervirens (assembly GCA_028749045.1). NCBI lineage: Eukaryota > Viridiplantae > Streptophyta > Pinopsida > Cupressales > Cupressaceae > Cupressus > Cupressus sempervirens. The sequence goes on along the minus strand of CM053792.1, from coordinate 534,524,189 downwards.
AGAATATTTTAGAAGGTTAGTTGGGGGCCTTGAGTAAAAAGATTATAAATGAGAGGATGGATGAGATAGAATTTAAAACTAATAAAAACCTCAAGTGTAAGTTTGGGGAGATCCTTGCGAGGGAGGAGATATTTTCGAAAAAAAAGTTAGGGAATCATGGCTAAGGGTAGGGGATAAGATCATTAATTTTTTCACTATCTAGTCAAAATAAGGAGATCCATTAACAGAATTTTCAAGCTACATCTTCCTCAAGGGGATGAAGTTTTGGAGACAAGGGATATTAAAGCTCTAATCATTGATTTCTTTTCACATCTTTGGAGTACAAGAGATGAAGGGAGGGATTTGAATAGGAATCATATTTTAAAAATTATGTAGTCATCTTTAGCAGAGGAAGCTAATAGGATGCTTATGGATCCTATAAGTATGAAAGAGTTGAAGGTGGCTATTTTTGGTCTAGAAGGAGAAAAATCTATATAAAATGATGAATTTCAAGAATTTTTCTATCATAAGTTCTAGAAGGTTATTTTTTTATATTTGTTAGGGGTTTTTGAAGAGTGAAGGATATGTAGGTTTGTGTAGTGAGACTTCAACAATATTTTGGTGGCTTTAATCTCCAAGAAAGAAAAGGTTGATAAGATAGAGGACTTTAGGTCAATTTCCCAATGTAACACTATATACAAGATAATCTCTAAGATTGCAACTAACCATTTGAAACTGGTCGTGGACAAACTCATTTCTCTTGAGAAAAGTGGCTTTACACCTAAGAGGCTTATTATTAATGGTATCATAGTTTCATATGAGATGATCCACTCAATTTTCATAGGTAAGAGAAGTGCAATATTGTTGAATTAGACATAAGGAAAGGATATGACTGGGTAGTCTATAAGCACTTACTATATGAAGTCCTTGAGAGATTTGGATTTAATAGATATGGATTGGATGGATAAAAAGTATGGAAAAAGATTATAAGGCTTCGATGTTAGTTAATGGCAGCACATAAGGTTTATTCACTGCTTCAAGGGGATTGTGTCTGGGTGACCTGATTTCTCCTTTCCTAATTATCTTGCTAGAAATACTTTTAGAGATTTTTATTTCTAAGAAAAGGTTAAAAGGCTAGTGTGAAAATGAATCAAAATTGAAGATGGGTTGGACCCTTCTACACATTTAGAGTTCGTTGATGATACCTTTCTTGTTGGAGATGAAATAGTGAGGGAGGCAATAGTTATAAAAAATGTATTAGATACTTATAGAGAGGTATCGAGACAAGATATCAATTGGGAAAAGTCATAAATATATTCTTTAATGTGGCAGAAAATGTGCAAAGGATATTGTGGGATTCTTTGATGTTTGTAAGGGTAAGCTCCCAAGTAAGCTTCTAAGTGTTCCTCTTTACACTAGTGCTAGAAGAGAAAGTCTTTGGAATCAATTAGTTGATAGATGTTACAAGGTTATGGAAGGATAGAATTTTCTATGGTCAACATTGGCTGACAAGATGACCTTACTTAAATTGGTTGTCTTTGTTCTTCTAGTATATTTGATGTCTTGTAATCAATTACCTCATAAGGTTTTAAAATAGTAGAAAACTGAATTATGAAGTTCGTATGGAATGGTAATAGTGACAAGGATAATTTTTTGTTGTTGGCTTGGGATAAAGTTTGTAAGCTAAAATCTCATGGGGGTGTGGGGCTCAAAAATTGGAGAAAGATGAATGGAAAGCTAGGAGAAAAATTAGCATGGGAAATATATAGAAAACCAAACTAGAGATGGGTTTGAACTCTTAGTAAGAAGTATCTGGGGGGGGAGGGGGTTGTAGCGAAAGTATTTTGTAGGTTATTTATCTGCCCAAGGGTTCTTCTCTATAGAATCCCATTGTTAGTTGTAGATCAATTATCATATATCATGTTTTATGTCTTATTTGCGATGAATGAAAGGAAAAATTTTTGGGGAGATTTTGGGATGGTAAATATTCATTGGAAACATTGTTAAAATATGAGGTGGTGATCAATGCAGCAAAAGAAAGGTAGAGTTGCAAAGTCAGGGATTATATGGATTTGGAAGACATAGTGGTTGGAGATATGTTGAAGTGGAAAGACCTTGGGTTGTTGGGTCTAGATGATGCTTATTTCCATTGTATAAAGAGCTTGATGGATCATAGGGATATCTCTTTAATGGAGGAAGAAGATAGAATTATTTGGTGTTGCTCAAACAATGGTGAATAAACAATTAAGTAGAGGTGCAATCTGTTAAAACATGAGGAGTCTAGGGAGAAGTAGGCCTTGAGGATCTATTGGCATTAGGCTTGTCTTCCTAAGGTGGGACCTTTACTTGGCTTAGGGTGGACCCATAATAGTGGGTTACACTTTTTTTTCCTAAACAAGCAATAAATTATGATTTTTTGTAAATACATTCACTTTCATATGCAAGTTTGTATTTAACAAATGCAAATTTGAAGATGAAGTAAATTAATGTCTTTTAGATTTTCTATCTAGATTCTAAATATATATTTTTTCTTTTTTTTAATTGATTTGATTCAATTGTTTTTTCTCCCACAAAAGCTGTTATGTTGACAAAAATCTAATTTTTAAAGAGTGAGATTTCTTACAACCATAATTTTTTCTCTTAAATAGATATCAATGTGATTCTTTTGAGTTTAGCTTGTTAACATCCATACCGAGATTATGGAGGTAGTTTTATGTCTTTATACTTAGTATTTCATGTTTTATTGATCTTCAAACTTGACCTAATACTAATTTTGACATACATTATTTTTTATGCATGTAACTTATTTTGGATTTGTCCAATCTCCAAATTTATTTTTTGGGTAAAGTGGACTCATATACAGAGTGTTTTGTTATTTTTAAGAATTTCTATTCTCTTATTTACTATTTTTCCACGATCATCCAATACAGAGGTTGTTTTCTGATAATAAACCTATTTTTAGTATGACCAAAAAATATATCTAAAAAACTCAAAATGTATCGTTTGAATCCATGTTAGGATTAAACCATAGATAGAAATAACAATTACATGCAAATATAACCAATATCAAAAAATAATAGATCACACAGAAAAGAACACAAGACACCAAGATTTAACATGATTCACCCAATCCTTAGGCTACATCCACCAAACAACAATTCTAATATGATTATGATCCAGTAATTACAATCTAATTACAATCTGTAATCCCTTATAGCTCAATACTACAACAAGAACCAATTTTTGCATCACCTTATTAAAAAATCCCTAACCCTAAGCCCTCTTATACAAGTATTTTTACCACTTTAGGGTTATAATTAATAAATAATCACATGTTGGCCCAAAATCCTGATAAAATAGGGCCCACATTTTTTTTTGGGGTGATGCCCCAAGCCCCAAAGAATTTATATGAAGTATGTATAGTTTTTTCTTGATCAGTCACCACAAACTAACAATCTCCCACTTGGGGACTGATCAGGCTCCACCCTAAACAACAATCTCCCACTTGGAGACTAATCCTATAGCTATGTTGCTACTCCATGAGGATCCCACTGGATCAAACCACCCTAGACTCTGTTGTTCTTTTGTTCATGTTCAGTCTAGAAGACCAACTAAAGCTAAAGAGGATTTCAACTTCTCCCTTTTTACTACCTTTGTAAACATATCTATTGGATTGTCATCTATATGTATCTTGTCTAGCTTTAACTATCCATCCTCCAAAACTGATTGAATGAAATGGTACCACAACTATATGTGTTTGGTCTTTAAATGCATAGCTGAATTCTTTGTAAGATGAATGGCACTTTAACTATTTGTAAAAAAATAATTATCTTTCTGAGGGTGTCTCAATTATTTCAAGAAGAACTGAAGCCATATCATCTCCTTGGCTGCCTCTGTAGCAGCTACATACTCTACCTCTGTAGTGGATAAAGCATTAACCTTTTATAACCTAGAAACCTAGCTCACAGTTGCCCCACCAATAGTAAAGACATAACCTATAGTACTCTTCCTAGTATCAATATCCCCTGCCAAATCTGAGTCAACATAGCCCTATAAATCAATAGTAGAGCCCCCAAAGTGTAAAAACTTATTGGATGTTCCTCTCAAATGTCTAAGAATCCATTTGATTGCATTCCAATGCTCAATTTCTAGATGACTCATATACTTGCTAACAAATCCCATTGCATGTGCAATATTTGGCCTTGTACATATCATAGCATACATCAAGCTTCCTACAGCTAAAAAATAGAGGTATCTTGGACATCTTATCCTCCTCTTCTTGTGTCTTGGGACACATCTTCTTAATAAACTTCAAATGATTAGGTAAAGGTGTGTTGACAGCTTTAGCATTCTTCATAGAGAAACACTGCAACACCTTCTCAAGATAATCAGCCTAAGATAGTGTCAATTTTTTGTTCTTCATATCTCTACAAATCTTCATACCAAGGATTTGTTTTTCTGCCCCCAAATCCTTTATAAAAAATGCATGCATTAACTGGCATTTCAACCCCTTAATGTGATCCATGTTAGACCCAACTACAAGCATATCATCAACATATAAACTCAAAATAATGTAGTTGTCATTATCCAACCTCTTAAAATAAAAAAAATGATTTGAATGACACCTATTGTAACCATGCTCATGGATAAAATTGTAAAATTTAAGATACCATTGCCAAGGTGCTTGCTTCAAGCCATATAAAATTTTCTTCAATTTGCACACTAAGTTCTCCTTACCTTTGACCTCAAAACCCTATGGCTGAGCCATATTTATCTCTTCATCCAAATCACCATGAAGGAAGGTTGTTTTAGCATCAAGCTACTCTAAATGAAAATCTTCAGTAGCCACAAGACTTAAAATAGTACGGATAGAAGTCATCTTAACAATAGGAGAAAATATCTCATCAAAATCAATGCCCTTTTTCTATGCAAATCCTTTCACAACTAACCTAGCTTTAAATCTTTTCTTACCTCCATCCTCTTCTTTTAACCTATAAACCCACCTATTTTGTAAAGCTCTTTTACCTATAGGCAACTTGCACAAATCCCATGTCTTATTCCTCAATAAAGAGTTCATTTAATCTTTCATTGTAGACTCCCACTGAATCTTAGTATCCACCTACACAGCTTCATCATAACATTCAGGTTCACCAACATCAATAAGTAAAATAGAATACAAAGAGGAAGAAAATCTTTCTGGAGGTCTAATTTTCCTTATTGACTGTCTAACATTCACTGGTGTGTGTAGTATTTTTTGTTGTTGTTGTTGCACATCATGAGGAATGGCTAGAACATCATCTTTTGGAGTATCATCTAGCACTACATAATCGTCTTCTTTCTTCTCATGTTGCTGCAACAAATCTTTGTACAACACTTTCTCATTGAATATGACATCCCTGCTTCTTACAATTTTATGATTTTCAAAATCCCAAAGCCTATAACCAAATTCATTAATGTCATATCCAAAAAATACACATTTCTTTGACTTAACTTCTAGCTTGGTTCTATTTTCTGAATCTATGTGAGCAAATGTTTCACAACTGAAGGTTTTGAGAAAAGAATAACTCACCCTCTTACTAGTCCATGCTTCCTCTAGAATACCACAACCCAAAGGAGTAGAGGGACCTCTATTAATAAAATATACAATAGTATTGATAGCCTATGCACACTTGTATAAGGGCAACCCAACATGCAACCTCATGCTCCTTGCACACTCCATTATAGTCTTGTTCATGCATTCAGCCACTCCATTTTCCTGTGGAGTCCTTGGAACAATTTTCTGTCTACAAATACCATTAGTGGAGCAATAATCTTCAAATTCATGACTGCAATACTCATCACCATTATCAAATTTGAGACATTTTAATTTCTTACCAGTCTCATTTTCAACCAAGCATTTCCATTTCTTAAAATTTTGAAATACATTAGATTTCTATCTAAGGAAATAAATCTATAGTTTTCTAGTTGCATCATCAATAAATGTAACATAATAATGAGAGCCACCAAGGGAAGATACTTGAGCCAGTCCCCATACATCTGTATACACAAGCTCTAATTTTTCCTTTTTGTTTTCCTTCCCAGTCTTCAAAAAGCTCACTCTCTTTTTTTTTCCATACAAACAATTTTCACAGAAATCCATATTAACACATTTTAGACCTAGTAAAACTTTCTTTGAATGAAGTAGTTTCATACCTTTCTCACTCATGTGCCCAAGTCTGTTGTGCCACAACACTGTATTAGAATCTACAGTAGCTATTTGTTCTCCCTACTCAACTACAACAATTATTCCTAAAATTATTTTTTCTCTAAAACGATTATAGTAGAAGGAACAATATGACCTGTACAAAGATATAAGGTGCCTACTTTCACACCTTTTGCTACTACAAGAGAACCTTTTGAAACCTTCGTATTTTGAACATTAAAAGTAACTACACAATCCTCATCACCAAGTTGCCTTGCTGAAATTAAATTCGTACTCAGCCTTGGAACATGTCTTACCTCATCTCCCACATTTTCTAGAATTACTTCCTCTCTCAGTCATTATGCCCCTACTTTGTGTATTCAAAGCACTTCTTGATGTAGATCCACCTGAGGATTTCTTACAAGTTTTCTCACTCAAAATAACACCAATCACATCATCATATTTTGGGGTACCAGATCTAGGAATAGGATTACTCACAACCATTACCAAGTTATTCCAACTTTCACGCAAAGAACATAAAATCAAGAAAGCCCTAATTTCTTCATCAAAATTGATACCCACAAAAGATAACTGACTAGTAATAGTATTAAACTCATTAAAATGATTTGCAATAGCACCTTCTACCATTTTCATATTAAATAAATGCTTAATGAGAAATACCTTGTTTGAAGCAGAGGGCTTTTCATATAGTTTCGCTAGGGTTTTTATCGATTCTTTTGTTGTCTTAGCTTTTGTAATATTAAATGCCACCAAAGGTGCTAGGCTTAATCAAATGCTTCCAAGTTTCTTTCTATCTAAAATATCACATTCATCATTTGACATAGATCCTTGGTTCTTGCCTTTGCCTTCTAACGGCTTCCATAAATCCTTCTGATAAAGATAGTCTTCCATTTGTATCTTCCATAACTTAAAGTTCTGCCCGTTAAACCTGTCAACCCTCAGCTTACCCTCATTTTCCATCACTCCCACTTGACCATGAGACTTTCTTATAGAGGATAACTGAAAAACAACCTCACTCTAATACCACCTGTTAGGATTAAACCATGGATAGAAATAACAATTACATGCAAATATAACCAGTATCAAAAAATAATACATCACACAGAAAAGAACACAAGACACCAAGATTTAATGTGGTTCACCCAATCCCTAGGATACATCCACCAAATAGAAATTCCAATATTATTATGATCCAGTGATTACAACCTGATTACAATCTGTAATCCCTTATAGCTCAATACCACCGCAAGAAATAATTTTTACATCACCTTATGAAATAGTCCCTAACCCTAAGCCCTTTTATACAAGTATTTTTATGGCTTTAGGGTTATAATTAATAAATAATTACATGTCGGCCCAAAATCCCAATAAAATAGGGCCCAATTTTTTTTTTTGGACCGATGCCCTGAGCCCCAAAGAATTTATGAAGTATGTACAGTTTTTTCCTTATTAGTCATGACAAACTAACAATCCACAATTATTAGAAATATTTTTTTGAGTGGTTGTGTCATGAAAAATAACATATCATTATTGTTCCATTTGAAAGATGTAATTGTTCTTGGAAGTCATGAAAATATTAGGATTCTTATGGTTTCTCCAAAATGTACCTAATGAGGTACTTTCAATAGAAACTTAGTTTCTATCAAAACTAAGAAGGAAAATTGTGACATATTAATATACTTTTTCAAGTTCCAATTAAAACTAATTGTCTCATTTACTTTCAATTGCAAAACTACCAGTCTAGTTTCTATTGAAACTACTTGACTAAAAAATTTCTAACTCAATATTGTGGGTTATTTTGATTGGGGAGAGGGTGTATTTTCTTTGATTTTTTGGACCTTTCAAGTTCTTGTATCATTAGGTAGAGAAGAAAGTTGATCATCCACTCCTCAATTGAAGGTTCTCAAAGGGATGTTGGGAATTTGTCTTAAAAAAGTTAGAGTGGGATGGTCTACTTCCATACAGGATTAAAGATTTACTTGAATCTTGGCCAAGTATTAGAGGTAAATATAATTTTATTGCTATTTGGATGGATATCCCTTCAATGGTGGTGCAGGAAATCTAGAAGGATATGAATCAAAGGATTTTTCTAGAAAAGGAAGAGGACTAGGAGAAATTTTTTGAGAGATTGGAGAGAGCCATTTCAGTTATAGCAAGTAATGTTACTTCTCAAGTTAATGTTTCAAAATTCCCTCTAGAAATGATTTATGTATTCAATCAATGTGTCCCTTGGTTTGGTTTAGGCCCATTAATGGGCTTCTAAGGGCTAATCTTTAGATGAGACCCAATTAGTAGGAGAGGAGAATGAATGCAAGTTGGGGGAAGGTTGGTTGAGAGTACACTTTGATGGTGCATCTAAAGGTAATATGGATTGTAGTGGAGTGGAGTGTGTCATTTTAGATGTAGAAAACAACATCTTAGTTCTAGGTGTAAAGTCATTGTTGGGTGGCTCTAATGATGTTGTAGAATGTTTGGCGAAAATATTTTCTCCCTAGCTAGAAAAGAAAATTTGAGGTAAGAAAGTTCATTTTCTTAGTGATTCTCATATTGTGATTACATGAATTAACAAAGGAAATATGGAAACTTGGTTATTGGACAAATTTTTTGCAAGGATTAGAAGACTCTTCGAGGGATTTAAAGAATTTCAAGTTAGTCATACTTAGCAGGAAGGGAATACATTAGCGAACAAGATGGATAATGTTGGAGTGAATTTGATCGACCAAACAAAGTTGGTGGAATATTATAGATTTCTAAGTCCTTTTTTTCTCTAGGATTGGTCCCCTTAGTTCTAATTGGGATTTTCACTCTTTTTGGGTATGACTTTGTAATGATGAGGTAGAGTGATTAGTAAAAGTGACTATAGGTGATGGTGTACATAGGTGCATGAGGGGAATTTTGGGTAGTGGAAAGATATTTTCATGATACAATGACACCTTTCCTTGTGATGCAATTAAAATGGATCAAACTTTCTATATCTTAAGGTAGATATATGGTAGGCCCATAGTATTAAGGTTGCTATCAAAAAATAGAGTGTGGTGATGAAGTAAAATGGTAGATTAATGGAAGAAATTTTTTATTTGATGAAACCAAAGAAGAGATTAACATTGGGTTTTTTTAGTTAATTTTTTCCAAGGCATCTAGCCAAGGTGTTCTGTGTCAACGAGGATGAGTTTTGTAGGATAGGTTTCTAGCTATTTGAGAAGGGATTCATTGATGAGGACTTTGTCCAAGGACCAATGTGGATATTTCCTCCTTGTTATATGCTTATTCTTTCCTTCTATCTTAGAGTAAAGATGAGGCAAAAAGGACAATTGAATTATGTGTGGAACTAGTGTGGTATTTGGGTTATCAACACTGGTTGGACATGGTAGAAATTGGAGTGGGGTTTCAAAAAATAGAGGGCACATGGAGGTGTGTCTAATGTGCATTTGAAGGTGTACAAGTTCCATTTATTATTTGCAACTCTAGGATGCCAATTTTGAAGAGGTTGGGGGAGGAAAGGAAAGTGTGGATGATATTGTTGCATTTTATGTATTACTAGGAGGAGGACCAGAGGAGGATGACTAAAGAAAGGAAGAGGAAGTAGAAATCTATGCCAATCAAGGTTAGGGATAGGGATGTAGGGAAGATCCCAAGTATGGTGTCATTACTAGTGTTAGGTCATAAGGAGATAAGGGTGGATACAACATGAGTTGTAATGGTGAGATAATCTAGGGAGGAGATGATGAGTTGTTAAGGTCACCATGTGTGATCTCTTGCCTAGTCTAATGTTTATTATAAGCCCATTTTCCTTAGTATGTCATAGTCATATTTATGTATTATTTGATGTTATATGTGTGTTTATGGTTAAAGGGGGTGTTGGTTTATTTTTTCCTATAATCTATGGGAAGAATGGATGAATTCAAGCTTTTAAGAAATGAAAATAAGAGTAAGGAGACTAAAATAAACCCAAGTGAGAAGAGTGTGAGAGATGTTACCATGAAATAACTAGTATCCAGGAACATACACCAAAGAATTAAAAAGAGGAGATAAGGATTTTTAAAGGGAAAAATACCTTGTGTAATATTGTGAATGAAGGAAAAGCCTTTGGAGAGAGAGGGGGGTGGAGAGAGAATAACATATCTTTTATATATATGAAAAACATTTCCATGTATAAATCCCATTTCTATGAATTTTACCATTCATAATAAGTATGTGCAAAGTGTCAAGATCCTCTTAAGGAGGATAAACTAATTTCCTTATAAAAGGAATTACAAAAAAGATTCATCCTCACACATGGAAAAGAGGAAAAGTAAGTAGCATCTCCTCACATATGGACTAGATAACAAACATGTATGGATCCTTGAAATATCCCAATATCTAAAGAAAGATTAATTTTATAACAACCCCCCTTAATCTTTACTTGGGGGTTTACATCAAGGAGTTGTAAGCCCAAAATTTTACAATGAAATTGAAATCTCTCATTTGAGAGTGGCTTTGTTAAAATTTCAAATACTTTATCTTCCCCCTTGCAATAGAGAAGTGTCACTTGATTTTCTTCAACTTTTTCTCTAATGAAGGGATATTGGAGAGAAATATGCTTGGTCCTTGCATGAAAAAATGGGGTTTTAGCCAAGGCAATAACACTTTGATTGTCACAATATAATGGAGTAGGAGCTTATTGAGGTAGACCCAAATCTTCAAGTAACCTTCTAAGCCATAAGGCCTCTTTAGATGCGTTAGTGCAATCTTTTGTATTTAGCTTTAGTCAAGGAAAGAGAAATGGAATGTTCTTTTTCACTTTTCCAAGATATTGCATCTGAACCAACAAAGAAGTAATAACCAAAAGTGAATTTCAAATCATTAGAATCTCCACCTAGATCAAAATCGATAAAGACTTGTAAAGTAAAATCAAAACTTGCATAATAGTAGAGCCCATGTTGAGGAGGGAGAGAAACCAACAATCGAGGGGGGCTCTATAGAGTGATATTATAGTTGATGCTCCACCCTTGGGCCCTTAGATAGCCGACCCCTATCCATCTATGGGGTACTCCCTCATGCACCTTGCATGCAAGAGTGAGCTATGCATATAGGCCAATGACCCTTTATATCTAACTAACTCAATAGATTGCCTGACTTGCTTGTGTTGGGGCTTGAAAAGGCTATGATTAGAGATGGAATAAAATAATCCCATGTTAATTGTTCCTTTGATATATATTAATATTCTTGTAGCAACTTTAAAATGTGTTTTTTAAGGTTTATACTTAAACCTTGAAACTAAACCAACACTATATGCAATATCAAGTCTAGTAAGAGTTAGATAATTCAAACTTCCTACTACTTGCCTATACAAAGTTTGCTCCACAAATAAAGTGTTCATATCAACCATTAATTTAGTTCCCAATTCACTTGGAATGGAAACATGGCTAGAATTATTCATCTTAAACTTTTCCAAAATATCATGAGCATACTTTCTTTGAGAAATTAAAACACCCTTAGGTTTTTGCCAAATTTGCATGCCTAGGAAGTAATGCAAAAGTCCTAAATCAGTCATTTAAAATTTTTGATTAAGTTGAAAGAAATTAAAGCATTAGAATTTAAAGTAAGAATCAAATTATCTACATAGATAATAATAATTGCAATGTATTATGTTTAATAAATAAGTTAGGATCATTTTTAATTCTAGAAAACCCTTGAGAAAGAAAGAAGAATTTATCTTTCAATAACATTTTCTAGGTGATTGTTTGAGACCATAAATAGATTTTTTTTCAGTTTGCAAACTAAATTTCTACTACCTTTTTTAAAAAACTAGGTGGTTGATACATGTAGATCTCTTCATCTAAATCATCATTTAAGAAAAAACTTTTAAAATTTATTTGGTGAATAGGCCAATTCATTTTAGAAGCTTAAGAAAGAACAAGTTTGATAGTAGGCATCTTAGCAATAGGTGCAAATGTTTCATTGTAATCTAATCCTTCAATTTGTGAAAAGCCTCTAGCAACTAGTCTATCTTTACACATACTAATTCAATTATTGGCATTCAATTTTGTTTTCTATAGCCATTTGCATAAAACTAAATTTTTACCATGAGACAAGGGAACTAAATCCCAATTTTGATCAACAATAAGAGAATGATATTTGTCTTACATGGCCTTTTATTAGTGAGGTTGAGAGTTAGCATGTTCAAAATACTTAGGATCATTAGAATGCATAATAGAAGTCATTTTAAAAGCATAATCACAATAATTAATTATTCCTAGGTTTAAGTCCACCCATTCTAGTAAGGTAATAATCTCTTTCATTAAGTAACCTTTGAAACTAGTTAGGATTTTTCCTAATACTAATAGATTCATCACTAGTAAAAGATTCATGATTTTTAGAAGCATCATTAGTATTAACAATATAATAATCTCTATCACTATAAGAAGAAAATGGAATAAAAGAAGATTCTTTAGGAGTAGGGTTTAGAGAAGGAGGTTGGCCCTCCACTACCACCTCTTTATCTCCTCTAAATTCTACATCTTGCACATTAGAAAAATCATGACCTCTATTTTATGTAATACAAACATCCCTTGCAACTTTTACTTTTTTAGAATTAGGATCATAAATGCTATGACCCTTAGTATTTTCATCATATCCAACAAAAATATAAGAAGAAAACATATCGTCTAATTTGTGTCTTTTTTTAAAGGGCTATGAACATAAGCACAATTCCAAAAATTGTTAAGTGATATAAATTAGGCTTCCTACCTGACCAATAGTCTTTGGGGGTTATGTCCTTAAGAGATTTGGTAGGAGTCTTGTTAATAAGATAAGTGACACAAGACACAACTTCATCCCAAAGCTTATAAGACATATTATTTTCATGTAACATACATCTAGCCATTTTCATGATTGTTCTATCCTTTCTTTTTGCCACATCATTTTGTTGTGATGTATAAGGAATAGCAAGCTCATGTTTAATTCCACATGATTTTAAACAAGAATGGAAATAATTATTCACACATTCCTTCCCATTATCATATCTAAGAATCTCAAGTTTGAAATTGGATTGCCTCTCAACATATAAATGCAATTCAACAAAGGAATCAAGAACTTGATTTTTGTTGGGGCCAACAAAAGGAGGATTAATTGGTTGATTTCCATTTTCCCATCGATTGGGCTCCCAATATTCAATTTTGGAATAGGTATTAAAGCTATTATAGAGTTGTGATTGGAGATAGTGAAGTGAAATCGATAATCTTCAATGATTGATCAGCAATTAGGAGTAATGGATGCATGTTGAGCTAGGGCTCAATTCCTAGCCCCATGTTTGTTGTTTGTCTTTTTGTTGATATTATTTCCTTTTCTTTTTGGATTGATGGCTGCTAGACAAAGTTATTGTGGGTTTATGATTTTGGAGAGGATTTTTAGGCATTTTTGGATTGGGGTTTTTATTATTTACATGGTAGGGCCTATGATTTCTTCTATTTTGGTGAAGATAGATGGTTCTTCTCGAACTGTGCATGCAATGAGATCATAATCATTTTATTCAAGGGAGAGCTCCAAGATGAAAAAAGTTAATTGTTGTTTTTGGCAGAGCCACGATTTCCTTGTTCTAGTTATTCCTCTAGTGGTGGTGATGGAGGACATTGAACATTGGAATAAGCATGCTTTGATATGAAAATTTCTTGAAATCTAGATTTCCTTATCTACTCTTGAGGCATGGATCTATCGCTCATGGCAGGTGAAAGGAGATATGGAGGTCATGTTGATTAGAAATAGCTATTTTATTGTTGTATTCTTATGCATGTCTAATCATATTTTTTAAGGAGGGCCTTATTTCTATAATCATGTGGGGTTATTTGTTAAACCTTGGCAATCAAGATTTAATTTTGCTAAGGATCTCCCTTCAATAGTACCAGTTTGGGTTCGCTTGCCTCACCTTCCCTTGGAATTTTAATGAGAAGACATCCTTATCAAATTGCTACTTTTCTAGGAAAGCCAACCACAATTGGACATCAATCTCTTGATAAAAAGGTTATTTCTTTTGCTATAATTTGTGTTGATATTGATTTGAATAACCCATTTACCAAATTCTTTGGAAAATTTCTTGGGGCTTCTTCCTAGGTGTAGCAATTAGATTATGAATCCCTCCCTTTTTGATGTCAGATATGTCATAAGTATGGTCATTTACAACATCAATATCCTCACAACTTGACTTCCAAAAGAGTGCATGGTTCTATGACTGGAATGATGGTGGTCTAGCAAATGTTGTAGGGAAAGGACAAACTTAGATGGATAATACAACTAAGGGGAAGAATGAACTAGATACTATAGGAAAGGGAAAGGCTCAAATGAAGGATAAGGATGGATTTACCCGTGCTCACCCATGAGCTAAGGGGCATGGTCAGAAGAAGCCTTTGAAAGATTGACAATCTAATTTGGGTTTTAATCACTTTGAGGTGTTGGATAGTATGGTTTTAGAGGAGGGTATTCCTCCTAGTATCTCTTCTGACTTAGTTTTCCCAACTGAGGGACTTTCACCTCATGATGCTTGTGGGGCATCCTAGGTTGTGGTATACCTGAATTGTGAGGTCCCTATAACTCTTTTGTAAGATACTCTAGTGACACCTATGGTGCTAGAGGATAATGGCATTGTTTAGGTAGACTTGGTTAAGGATGTGCTAGCATTTGGTAAGGGTAAGGGGTCTCCTCTCCCATTGGGGTTGATGCATAGACCCTTTAAATGGGTTTCCTTTACTCCTCCTCTAAGGAGTGGGTACAAAACATACTTAGAGAAGATTAAACTCACAGGAGATATATTGATAGAGCCTAGGATAGTGAAACCATTGGATGCTCATTTTCCCCATTCTACTCAATGATGATTATTCTCTCATGGAATGTTAGGGGGTTGAATAGCATCCCTATATAAAAGGCTATTCAGAATTTGGTGGTTGATCATTCTCCTAATGTTTTTTGTATCCAAGAGACTAAGCTCTCTGTGTAGTCTATGGTCTAATGTGTCTCTAGTATTTGATCTTCTGGGCAATGCTAGTGTGTTGGGGCTATGGGAAATGCTAGTGGTTTGGCTATCTTTTTGGATCTACAAAAAATTTCTCCCCTTGGTTGGGTGCCTTCTTTCTCAGCTCTCTCTATGGTGGCTTTTACTTTGGACTCAAGAGAGGTAATCATGATTACTAATGTGTATCATGTACGTATTGATTTTTTGAGAAAGGAGGAACTCTGGAGGCATATTTTATATGTTGTAAATTGTCATCCTTTTCATCCTTGGGTGTTAGCTAGAGAATTCAATTCAATTTTAAGTCTAGAGGAGAAGCAAGGTGATTTGGCTAGATTGGGGCCTTCTTCTTCTCTTCTTCATCAGCACATAGTGCTTTCGCACCTCTCTGATGTTAAGTCTTCTAATGGTCTCTATACTTGGAATAATCGAAGGACTGGGGTTGATGCTATCTCAAAATGTCTAGATAGATTTCTTGTTTCTTGTTTCTAGGTTAGTGGCACCCTTACTTTATCTTTGGAAATTTTGGACTAGAGGGGTTTTGATCCTTGGCCAATCAAATTTTCTACTATTGGAGCTTTTATTCCAAAGCATCCACCTTTTAAGTTCCAGTTGATGTGGCTTCATGACTCCTCTCTTCGTGATCTTGTATTATGTTGGTGGAGAGATGGCACTCTTGCATATGGTACTACTATGTTTTCATTTTCTAAAAGGCTTCAATACATTAAAAGGCAGCTTAGGATATGGAATAGACAATGTTTTGGGAACCTTCACTCTATGAAGAGGCTTGCTTAGGATGCTCTTGATGTCATAACCAGACATATTAGAGATCAAGGTTTCTCGGAGGATCTTGGAAGGGCTAAATCCCTAGTTTTAGAGTTCTAGAAGCATGGGAAATTTGAGAGGAAATTTTTTGGAAGTAAAAGGCTAGATTTGATTGGCTCTAGGAAGGTGATAGGAACACTACTTTTTTCCATAAAACTTTGCAATCTTTCCAGAATCATAGCAATATTTCTTCATTGGTTAATTCTTAATGTATCTAGTTGACTTCATTACCAGCTTTGTTCCAGGAGGCTACTTGGTACTTTTCTCCCTCTTCTCTAAGGACAATCCTCCTGCTAATAATGAAGAAAATATTATTTTTTCTTGTATTCCTTCCCTTATTACCTAGGAAATGAATGATAATCTCATGCGACTGATCTTTTTGGAAGAGTTGGAGGAGGTGGTCATTGGCATGGCTAAGGGAAAAGTTCTTTGTCCTGATGGTTATCTAGTTAAATTCTTTTAGGAATTATGGGACATCATTAAACATGATTTTTTGGAGGTGGTTAAGGATTCCTATTTTTAGGAAATAGATGCTTCGAGCATTGAATTCTACTTTCTTGACTCTTATTCCAAAAAGAGAGGGGGCTGATAACTTGGAGTTTTTTAGACCAATTACCCTAAGTAATGTGTTTTAAAAAGTCATTACTAAGTTGATTTCTAAGAGAATTAAAAAGTGGCTTCCCATTATTATCTTAGGGTAACAAGGTGGTTTTATTGCTAGAAGACAAATTTTGGATGGGGTGGTTATTACTACTGAGGCTATTCACTCTATGGCTAGTTCAAGGGAGTGATCTATGTTTTTTAAATAGTATATGGTTAAGGCCTATGATAGAGTTAAATGGAGTTTCTTTAGGAATATTCTTCTTACCTTTGGATTTAGCTCTAACTAGGTGAGTTGGACTATGAGTTGTGTTACTTCTACCTCTTTTTCAGTTCTTCTAAGTGGTCAACCTTCCCAACTATTTGATGCCTCTAAAGGTCTCTGCTAGGGTGACCCTCTCTCCCCCTATCTTTTCATCATCATGGCTGAGGGCTTGTATAGATTCATTAAGTATCAACTGTCCCAAAATTCTATTCAGGGGTGGTAGTGGGATAATGGTTTACCTACTCTTTCTCACCTTCAATTTGTTGATGACTCTACTCTTGTGGGTCTTTCTAGGATCAAGGAAGCTAAAGCCTTTTGACATCCTTTCGATATTTATTTGGCAGCTTCAGGCCAAAATTTAATCAGCACAAATCTTCCATTTACTTTTTAAACACTCTTGATTCTATTCAGTAAAGGATTGTTAATATCCTGTGGTTTTAGATTGGGCCACTTCCTTTGACTTATCTTGGCATTCTTATTGCTATTTCTAAGAAGCCACGACTCTTTTGGAAAAAATTGACCATCAAGCTTCAAGAAAAGGTAAATCTTTGGACTCATAGATGGATTTCTATTGCTACTTGTGTTACTCTTCTTTAATCTATTATTCAAGCTCTTCCTACTTATAGAACCATGGTTCAAGCTACTCCTATTTACTTTCTGAAGGAGTTTGATGCTCTTTCTTGGCAATTCCTTTAGAGTGGTAATTTTCATAGCACTAAATGGAGTTTAATTAGCTAGGAAACTTTTTGCAGGCTAAAAAGGAGGGTGGTCTTGGTCTTTGATTAGCTCTCTCAAGTAGTCAAACGTTGGTTGCTATGATTTATTGGTGATGGTGCTTTGGGCAACATCAACTTTGGGCTCATATTAATACCCATAAATATTTTAGTGGTATTGATCCTTTTTCTATTTCTACATTTCCTCTTAAAGGTCATGGCTCTATGGTCTAGCATACTTTGAAGATTGGTGCTATGTTAGTTAAGAGATGTCTTTTCTGGATATGTTAGGGAGGCTCTGAGGCTTTGTTTGGGTATGGTTCTTGGGATGGATTCCCATCCATATTATCCATGCACTAGTACATTTGAGACCATTTTTCGACCATTAATGGTTGAAATTTTGACCCAATTTTCGACCAAACTTCGACCAACTTCAACCAAACCATTGGTCGGAATTTTTTTGGTCAAAATTTTGACCAACCTTATGTTGGTCAAAATTTTGACCAATACGTTGGTCGAAAAACCTCAACTGCCATTTGCAAGTTCTAACAGGAATTGGTCAAAATTTTGACCAATAAAGGTAGAAATTTCCACCAATGAAGGTTGAAAGTTTTGACCAAGCAAGGTAGAAATTTCAACCAATGAAGGTCAAAAATTTTGACTGGTGAAGGTTGAAAATTTCGACCAATGAAGGTAGAAATTTTGACCAACGAAGGTGAAAGAAGTTGAACCAGAAAAGTAGAAATTTCGACCAATAAAGGTCAAAAATTTCGACCAACGAAGGTAGAAATTTCTACCAACAGAAAGGTGTAAATTTTTTTTAAGCATTCTATAAAACAGTCACATGTCTTGCATATGATATGACATTTTTCATGCATCTTGCACTCTCTCATCCGGCTAATGATGGATTACAGAGAGTGATCTGAAACCATGATGCTAAAAAACACACACAATCAAATCCAAAATGAACTTGCATTACTAATTGATTGTGGAAATCTGATATTGTTAATTTTGCATGCATGTCTACCAGGACAAATATATGTTTAAGTTGTGATTGTCTTGGTAGACATGCATGCAATTTTACCAATATCAGATTTCCACAATCCATTTGTAGTGCATGTTCATTTTGGATTTGATTGTGTGTTTTTTAGCATCATGGTTTCAGATCACTCTACATAATCCATCATTAGCTAGATGAGAGAGAGTGCAGGATACATGCAAAATTTCATATCATACGCAAGACATGTGACTATTTTATAGAATGCCTGAAAAAAAATTTACCAGTGAGTTGGTCAAAATTTTGACCAGATAAATTTTGACCAATGGGTTGGTCAAATTTGGTCAAAAATTTGATCAATGAAGGTCGAAAAATGAACCCAAATGCACTAGTATGCTCGCCAAGTTGACTCTTTGAGTTTGGTCATCAAGTCACCCCACCAAAGTGCCTCAACAAGGTCAATCTTTAGGTCTGCTCATCAAGCTTACTCCCCAAGTCAGCTCACCATGTCACATCTCTAAGTGGCCTCGCTAAGTCAGCTCGCCAACTTGCCCCACCAAGTTGCCACTTTAAGCCCACTCACCATGTTAGATCACCAGGTCGGCTCCCAGCCAAGTCAGCTCACCAAGCTGACAATTGAAGTACACTCACCAAGTCAAATCTCTAAGTTCACTCACCAAGTCTGCCCCCTAGGCCAACTCTCCAGGTCAGCTCACCAAGTCACCCCCACCTAGTCACCTCAACAAGTTGACTCATTAAGTCAGCTCATGAAGTCAACTCACCCAATGGTTTTACCACCTTGCCCCACCAAGTGAGCTCACTCAGTGTGCTTACAAAGTTTCCCCATACAGTTGCTTCTCTAAGCTCGCTCACCCATGTAAACTCACTTGGTTGGCATGCCAAGTTTTGTCATCAAGTCACCCCACCAAAGCACCTCATCAAGGTTAGTCTTTAAGTACACTTAGTAGGTTAGCTCACCAAGTTGCTTCGCGAAGTTGCCTCACCAAGTGGCCTTGATAAGTCAGCTCACCAACTTGCACCACCAAGTTGCCACTTTAAGTCGACTCGCCATATCAGCTTGCCAAGCCAACTCTCATAGTCAGCTCGCTAAGCTGACAATTCAAGTACGCTCACCAAGTCAACTCTTTAAGTTTCCTCACCAAGTCCGCCCTAGGTCAACTCTCCAGGTCAGCCCACCAAGTCACCCCCATCGAGTCACCTCAACGAGTTGACTCTTTAAGTCAGCTCACCAAGTCTACTGTTCAAGTACGCACGCCAGGTCGGCTCGCCAAGCCCACCAAGTCATGTCACCAAGTTGATTGTTCCAGCTTTGTTACTTTTATACCAACTAAAGCTTGTGCTTGGACTATTGAATTGACCTATCAGAGGCTCTGCAAATGGTTCTTCTTTTACATTGACTGAAGGAAGTGTATAGCTTGAAAAAAATTTTGTACTTGCAGAGTTAAGGGCACTACTGAAAAATGGCCCAATTCCTGATGTTGATGGTTGAACTTCCTAAAATAAGAAAAGACGACATCAATGCATCAAGAAAATTGTTATGTGCTCTACTTTTCTAACAGAAATATTGGAAAAGCACCCAAATGCTATTGTAATAATCAATAAAGCACACAAAATAATAATATGAAAGATGAAATTGTATAATGAACATATAACCCAGTCAGACTTAAGCCAAGAAATATGACATAACTTCACATTTCATTACTTTGTAAGTCCAATAAGCGGGAAAGCCAACCTGGTTTAATATAGTTTTTCCAATTATAGTTACCTTTTGGTCAACTTAACTAAATTGCTAATATAATAATATTTTTAGCTCAAAAAAGGGACATGTCCCCTTCTCAGTCTTAATGCATATTAAAAATTTGGTGTATGCAATGTAAAGGTGGAAGGTGATTCAATGATCATTAGCCATGCCATTCAAAGCAGGAGATTTTCAAACTAGACAAGCATCAATATTAAACAAAAACATTGACTTATCCTATATCATTAGAGCCCTTTCCCTACACCATGTATATAGACTTTAGAGAAATCAATGATGAAGCAACTAATCAACTAACTATACCATTGATAAAGAAGTGGAGTGCATAATTGACAAACATGTAGATGCGTAGAAATATTTTGATACTACGAAATTATTAAAAATTTGTTGTCTCCAGCATTGATCTTCAATCATATAGTTTGGCAAAGGGTAAAATTTCATAGGATTTGGCGTTACACAATAAATTATTGATGAGCAGCATTGGTGACTTGAGAAGCATGCAAATAAACTACTTTCATAAAGAAACATAATGGGTGAGTACAAAAACTGTAATGACATTTATGTAGGAAGAATTATGAACATTAAGTTGAAAGTGACATCTATGCTAGTTGTGATATTCATATCTGTTGATATATGACAGCTTCGGTCAGATTATCTTCATAACAAGTCTGAAACTATACCAGCTTCATATCTAAGTAAGTTGAATCATGTGCATAATATATATATTCAATATCTTGTATATGGATCAATTATATTGGATTTAGTGAGTTACTGAACACCAACTAATTATGACCTTTCACAATTAAGAGCCATGACCGATCCTAAAGTTTCTATTGAATATAATATATATATACTTTCCTGATGGGAAGATACACATTGAAATCAATAAATGTGACATACTTCCTACAGTTCGCAGATCATCATATTTGCAGAACAATACTTATCATCTTAATCAACTATCTCATTTTAGCTGGTATCAGAGCAAAATCTGGGAGACATAAAAGTTACAGTAGGATAGTCAATTAGCAGGTGAAAAGGATTCTAGTTGTCCTATATGAAAATAACTTCATGAAGTGATAATGGAAGAAGGGCATTAACATTAGAGGAAGTATTTCAACACCTTCTTAAAATTGCAATATTAGAGCCACTCGATCTTAGGGGTCTTTCAAAGGACTAAAGTTGAATAAAAAATGGATTTCTAATAAACTTGAACTTATTATGAATATTTGGAGCACAGGTGGTGAGACAAGGAAGTGAGAGCACATGTCCCAAGTTTCAGATCTCCTGCACAGTGTTGTGAGATCAATGTTTGGACGTGTACTTGTGTAGGTCATAGTATAGGATGGAAAGCTTCAATGATGAATCAGAAGTCTATGTCACTCATGAATGTATATACAATTCTTCTTCACTCTTCGCATGGATGTCTTAGCATCTGTGGCACATTTTGGGACCACTTGTAGCTCCCAATCCATGTTCAGGTTGTTGAACACTACAAAACTCAGGCGAGTTAGGCAATCAATTATCAATGTTGTGATAGATGCAAAACATGTTCAACATTCTTGTTTGCACTTCAATGTTGTTGAAAGTCAGAGGGAGATAAGATGGACAATGCCAAGAAGAGATATTGGAGAGTGTTCGATGTCAATGCTCATGGGCACCACGACTTGGGAATGTTAGAATGCCAATGGTTGATTAATGTTAGTGCTCAAGTCAGCACCAAATGTGGGCACGGTTGATGTTTGATGTTTGTTCTGGCATTGCAAATTAATCAAAGTTTGGATCACATGATGCTTGAATATGGTTTCTTCAAGGAAATGTCACATGATGTGCTTAATCTACTGATACAATGTTCTGGGAACATTCTGCACATCAAATGTCTAGTACAATCAACATTGAGATGATTTCTTTCAAGGTGCAGTAGAATATACTGAGAACTCCCTATTTAAATATGAGGATTTGCAATGAACACAGTAGATGCTTGTAGATGATGCAAATTTAAGAGAAATACTCATCTTTCCAAGCACTTGTTGAATGGACTTTAGGGATGACACGACAGTGTTGAGTTGGAGATGTATCATTGGGTTTGATGGATCTATATGCTATTGGGGGATTGGGCTTGCTGGGTGGATGTGCAATGCTATGACAAAGCTCTGCAATAATTGACTTCTCTAGATTGAAGATAAAGATTCATGGTGGCTTGGTGTAGATAGCTCAGCCATGATATGAATGCTACCTATGTGACTCAGCTGATCATTTGGAGTAGATTGGGTGGTTGCCAGGAGAGATATAAAGTAATAAAATTTGCATCAAATCAACCAAAGCTCTTGATTAATATCTTTCTTGTGATTTGATTCATTGCATTTGTACCTACTGAGAAATCACCATAACATATGAGGCAATCATTGTTGGGTAGTACGAGCAGTCATCTAAGAAATTATCGCCATGCAAGATTACAGAATCGTAATCAGAAGAAACAATTTCATTTCTCAATAATGTTGTCCAATCTGCAAACTTAGTGTAAGAGAGGTTGCAGGGAAGGACTTCCATCAAGCCAACTAGCTTGGAGGAGAAGCAGGAAATGAAACTAAGACAATTCTTGAAGAAGCGTCTGATGAAAACTTTCTTTCAAAATCACAGGCTCCTGTGGCATTGAATGAAGAAGAAGTCACTGTTGTAACTTTGAGGGGGTTTGGGATCTTGCATTTGAACACCCTCATTCATTTGAAGGCCCAAAGATATTTTTTTACAGGCACTTTACTTTTGAAACGTTTACATGAACAGCTTAAAGTTCTTTCCTTAAGTTTTTGGCAATCCAGTAATCTAAAAGTCTCCAACTTACCATAGCTCAAAATTGATACAACAAACAAAATTAATCTGTCCTCAACTCCTTATATTCTCAATGAGACTAGCAAATTCAACAGTAGAATTCACCACAATTGTTTATGATCACTACACGCCTTGCTCAAGCTCGGTTATAAGAAAATGTTTTGATAATGCAAAATGTGGCTTTTTCAAGTCAACGTGTTTTATAATTGAAAGTGGTGAATCCAAGCCACATGCAAGCTAATTTACAATAGTTTGGAGTGCACTGAAAAGTATGGTTAAAACAAGAACATTGATTATTAAAATTATTGATAGTTGAATTCTCAGATAAGTGCAACCAAGTCTATTGTCTAAAGTAAGGACATAATGGCCTGAAAAAATAGTCTAAGCCAAATCAATAGCAATTTTTCACCAGATCACTGTGGAAGGTGGAGTTAAAATCTGAAGAAGTAATTTTTTATGTCATTAATGGATTACTAGTCCAAGGGAGGATAAATGTTCATTTTTATCAGTTTGACTCAAACATTGAATATGCCAATTGCCAATTTCAACTTCCACAAGAAGACCTCTCACAAAATGCACAAGTCCTCAGTTACCATACAGAAAAAGGAACTTTAATTAGAGTGACAAACCAAACAACTCATAAGCAAATAAATTCTAAGTTTTTTAATTGGCATCAAAACATTACTCACATGTAACTCACTAAAAATTAAATAGTCATCTTTAATAGATTGCTTCCATGTAATTCACTAAAAATTAAATAGTATCTTCAATAGATTGCTTCCATGTAACTCACTACTACACTCCAAAAAGCTTTTGTATCAAATACAAACAGTGTAAATAGCTCAATCAAATGCAGAAATAACCTCTCATCTAGAAGAGGGATGTTCCCTTCCCCTTCTTATCTCCACCAATCTCAAAGTGTTTGCATCGCTACAAAACAAAAAGATATGATAAAGGCATGTACTCATGTGTAAAAATAATGTAGTTTTAACTTTATATACTCTTTTCCATCAAACACCAATTTGAGACTGAAAAAGAAAATCTCATAGCAACTTACCTTGATTGGATGCTGTGAGACATGTTTACAAGACTGGCATTGCAACCTCAACACAATCTTCTTTGTTGTTTTTGCCTACAACATTTGCAAAATAATAGAATCGTGAATTTACTAATCTAAGGGCTTTATATGTCGAACAGTCCACCATTAGAAGATCATAATATTATAAAGGAAAATCATATTAGTAGTCATAAAGTTCTGCTTACTTTCTTGTGAAAGATAGGTTTTATTTGGCCTCCATAGCCTGATTGTTTTTGATCATACCAACGTTTTCCTGAAAAAATGAAATAAAACCAGTGATCTAATTTCACTGTCTTACCCCAAAAAAAAAACAAAAAAATAAAAATAAAAATAGAAAAACTTTGGCTTTTATATCTAGATAATACAAAAGGAAAGACTCACCCTGGGCTGCAAGACTATCCTTGCCTTTCTTGTACTAAGTAACCTTGTGCAAAGTGTGCTTTTTGCATGCTTTGTTTTTGTAAAAAGTTTTCTTAGTTTTTGGAACGTTCACCTATCAGCAGATTAGCATAATACAAGGTCAAAGAAGTATTAATACCTTGAAAAACACGAGCATGAACTAGTCATGTTAAAGCAAAAGTTAAATGTGGAGATTCATTACTAATCTCAGTAGTGTGCACTCTTTCAATTAATGTTCTGATGGGAAACTCAAGAACTAGTGATTTAATAGTTTAGAACTGTTTAGTATACAGAATTCAATACTAATCTAAGCACAATACACTCTCTTCAAACTGTGAACACAACTAGTAATAATTTAGTTTCGAATTCTAACAGATTAAGCAGTTAACCATAAAATATTCAAGCACCATTCTAATTATGGCAGCAACAATAATAAACACTTAATTTGGAATTTAAACAGAAGCTACAGTTCACTGTACACATTCCTTGAACACCAATCTAACTGTGAATATGAATGATGCAAACTTGTGAAGATACAAGTATATTATTAATACCCCTTACTTGGTTCAATTTGTTTGCTTAATATAAAGAAAAAGATTACAACCAAGTCAATTTCCACTCAGAAGAAAACTACACCATATATGTCATTAGTACATAAAGCTTTCTTCTTGATGGAAAAGAGTATATAAAGTTCAAACTATATAAAGATTACACCCAAGTCAATTTCCACTCAGAAGCTTCCAATTCCACATGAAATCAACAGGCTTGTAAGAATTTTCCATACATGTCATTCAATATATGCAGGGAACAGATTTTGGGAGTAAATAGAATCTTTTAAAATCATTTGTTTAGACCTTGAATCAAGTCCTCCAATGAATAGATTTCACTTCATGAAAATATGGAAAGACTTATCAAGCTTCCATGAGCTCATTTTCTTTGGTTCTTTTTCTGCCAAGGCATCCCAACTATTTAAAGGGTCAGACATATGCCAATTTCCCCACATTCTTTGCACCACAAGCTATCAAACTAGCAGCATTGAACAAATTTTATGTTTCTCAACATGTTCTATTGTTGGATAGATTTACTAGTAAATTTTGCACGGTGTGTAACATAATCAAATTTGTCAAATCTCTTGGGCACACACAAATTTAATTTTAGAAAGAATGAAGCTTTTGATTTCCAATTTTCTATCACCAACACAGTTCTCTCATATCTTGCTTAATGCATAAGATAAGTGCACGTGTAGAAAGTCTGTCTTGAGATGGAACACCTCTAAAACTATCTGGATGGGACAGGTAATGTCCTGTGTGTATATTGGAAACAAGCAACTGCTGGACTGATGATCAGTTGTTTGAATCCCAGCTGGTCTGTGAAAGTTCAACATTGTATCAGAGTCAGGCAAGGTTAGGAGGGCCAAGCACCTCCGGTGTAGCCTAAGAAGATTCACTCCAAGAAATCCACACCAGATCAATTATAGATGGCCATAGAAGGCTGGCTAATAGCTCAATAGAGTACTTCAGCAGCAAGTGGAAGGACTTAAGTTCAAGTCACTCCAGATTTGGCCTCTGTCGGAGGTTAGATGCTAGAGAAATCAATGTCTTGTAGCTAAATTACCGATGCTGGTTCTGATGTAGGGATGCGGGGATTTTTTTTGAGAGGATTTTAAGTGCGTCTATCTATATATATAATATGGGGATTTTTTTTTTTGAGGATTTTAAGTGTGTCTATATATATATATATATACTATAATTTATGTCTGCAAAGAAATGAGCAACGAATGGCCTATATTAGGGCCATTTTATGGTTTTGGGGCAAAAAGGAGAAAAAATATAATTTAAAAAACAATTAAACACATGTTTTATTAAGTCACTTAAGTGACTGGACACTCAAACAAGCCCGATGCTCTGTAGATTCGCCCAGATGCTATCCTGATTCTCTCTGGCTGCTTTCCCAAGAATCCTGCATGTATCCTCAGGTAGGGAATGCGCTTCCTCCAAAAGCATCTACGCATCAGCACCCCTGCATCCACCCAAAAACCAGACACCTCGATATCTTAGCCTTATAGCATCATACTTATTTCACTATATTCTGAGAAGCCTTCCCAACACCTACTTATTAGTAGTCACCTATCACCTATCATTGTGAAAGCATCATTGTTCATGTAAACGTTATGAGGCCTATGGCTAGGGGTATCAGATCTTGGGTATGGTCCAAAAGGGTTGATATTGAAACTTAGGGAGGATGTATAGATCCCAAAAGGGTATCTTAATGAAGTTTTAGTTTCTGTAGTTGTTTGGGAACTATTGGAGAGAAATCCAAAT
Source organism: Cupressus sempervirens (assembly GCA_028749045.1). NCBI lineage: Eukaryota > Viridiplantae > Streptophyta > Pinopsida > Cupressales > Cupressaceae > Cupressus > Cupressus sempervirens. Next base: position 534,497,227 of record CM053792.1, on the reverse strand, counting down.
TAGTGACTGGTGAGGGCTACTAGCTTTAAGGCTAGATATGAATGTTGGGTAAGAGATTAGTTGTCCAAAATGAATGGATGGATGGAACATGGTGGAAAGGCCACAAGGAGATGATTCACAAAGGAAGAATGAAGGTTGAAGCCTTGGAAGAAGTTATGGTGTTTGGGAAACTCTAAGTGCACTTGGGGTAGCATGGAAGGTAAGTCCTTGAGGGGACATTGGAGTAAAGAGTTGTTGCTAAATGAATGGATTTGCTATCTCATATGAAGAAGATGGATACCACACACCACCTCTGCATCATAGAGTAAAAGTGCATTGCGCTTTTTATGGCGCTTGAGAATGTAGTTTCTTCATGTGATGCATTGGTCTTGGGGATCAATCTCGATTCGGTGTCAATGTTGGGATTTCTCAACAAGAAGCAACGGAATTGGTTGGGATTCACTGGAGTGACCTTGGAAGATATAAGGATGAAAGTTTTAGACGTTTAGGTGTTATTCACCATTTGACTAGTCACTTTGTGTCCCTGTTTCATCTAGAGATTGATTGGGACAAGATTCTCAATAAGGATTAGAGCATTGATCAAATTGGTACACTTGAGATCGTTGCTTGGCAATCCTTGGTGAAGGAAGGCTCACTCCTTTAATTGTGAACTTATTGGTTGGTTGCAAACCAGCCACACCACTCTGTAGTTTTCCATAATAGTAGAGAATTGGCAAGTTCTTCTTGGCCAAGGTGGGGAGAGTTCATAGTCTCAAACTTGTGCAAGCTTCTTCCAGCCACTTCTAAGGCAATCTGGACTGAGGCATTACTCAAAATTCATGCTAAGACTATAGGCCACTCCTATGCTTCGAATAGAGTGTTGAAATTGGTGATATCAAAATGTATTTCACAAATTCATGTTATGGGCAGCAGTAGTCGTGGATCATTATAGACCTACCACATGCGAAGTGACCATTTTATGTTAGTTTGAGCTTCACTTGGTTTCAAGAATACTATAATATTCTCTACTTAACAAGGCCAACCACGTGAAGGTGGAAACTCATCTAGCCTCACCCCCCTCCCCCTAACATCAATCTAAAGTACCCATTATCATCTAATTACATACTTCATTGATTCATTCATCCATTTATGAACCATAACATTCAATCAATACAATCACATAACATTCATTAATATGATATAAAATTCATTAATACACAATACTAATCAAGACTTCATTAAGACATAACAATATTCATTAACATAAGATAAAAATCAGTATTAATACGCATCATTCATACATAATTACTTAAAACAAAGTTCTTTCATTATCCAACAAGGTTTTTGAAAGAAGATTTTTAAAACATCATTTCTTCTTTTTGTTTTTATGAGCTCTCTTAAGAAAAGTGCTCATAGGAGCATCCATATCTACATCATTCTCCTCCTCTTCTAGCATGTGTAATGTCAAATTACAATGGCTCCTTCTCTTTGTAGGAGCAAGAGGCTGCACTAAAGGGGGCTCTGTTGCAAGAACAAGTGAATGGGATAAATTGGCATACTCTTTTTCTTTTTTTAACTGTTACCAATCTATAATTAAGTACTAGTATAACATAACATGCATTTTTCTTACCTGACAATGCCACATCATGTACATTAACATTTTGATCCGCCGCCACGTCAACATGTTGAACACTTGGAACATGTTCCACTCCTTCGACATGATGTTCAACATGCTCTGAAATATTCAAAAAAATATTATCATGAGTGATGGATTCATTTTGAGCACTGCACATGAAATATGAGTCAATAAATTTGACTCAAATACTACACAGTTAAATCATGATAGCAATATCAAAATATTTACTCTATGAGATTTGTTAGAAAAAATGATTTATCAAAGTACAGAGTTGGAAATTATTATCAACTACTGATCAAAAGCTTAAAGATCCCTATTTTAAAATAATGAATATGTTTCAGCAACCAGAGATAATCTTTAAAGTAGTGTTAGAGAAATAAGAACAAAACTATGTGAATGATCCAAATCATATAATAAATTGCCTTGCCAATCTATAAACCTGGTTCTCATTGCTCAAGAATACCCTAAAACATAATACAAGAAATGAAAACTACTATGATTTAATAAACAACAAATAGCCAAGAGAAAAGTCTCAGCTCAAACAAACAAAATCTCATGTACACTGCAATGGAATTGAGCAGCAACATAGACACACCTTCTAGTGATGAAAACTATAGTTATGGATTTTCAAATCATACAGTAAAATAGCCTCAACGATCTGAAGACCTGGTGGTAATGGCTCACAAACTAATATCAATCTTTAAACAATACATTTTCTAAAAGATCTGCACAATGAGCATAGAATATATGTTTTGATAAGAGCATGCTTGGACAATAAATGGAAGGAAAACATTTCATATTTCTGATTGCATAATTAATTTCCAATAGCAAATTAATACCTCCACCACTATAATGCACATTATGGCCTTCGTCACGAGCAGGTTTTGTGGTAGGATATGAAGGCTGCAATAAAATGTTATGCACATTGTTATGTAGTCAATTTACATTCAAAACTAATACCAAAAAAGAAAAGGATCAACTATTCAATTTCATTTACTTTTCATCTAACCAATTTACCTATGAGATATCATTTGGTGAACTGGATTCTTGAGCAAGGCTTATAGATTCTTTGAGTAGGCGTGCAGCCACGAATTTATAGCCTTCCTTCAAGGCAAGTTTTCTATCTTCATCTGTGACCTCCACATTGAATTTTGTGCCCTATATTTTTTGCTTAATATCATCAGTTTTGTATGTATGGTTTCACTAAAAAAAAATTTTTGCAACATTATATTAAAAAAATTTATTTCATATCATTGCTCCTACTTACAACTCAAGACTGGAGATTCATATAGCCACCAGAGCCAAGTTTGTGTTGGCCAAACTTTTCTACTCTCGCTTTTGTAGCCACGGATGTGTCCTACAATCTATGAACAATTTCAAACATCTTAGATTATATATTTACAAATATGAATAATTAGTGCATGATTACAATGTAGTTAATACTATCATGACATACCTCTTTTTGCCCTATGTTGCTTCATTACCTCTATCTTCAAATTGCCTTTTCTCCTTTGCATCTTCTACTATTTCATTCCACTCCATTGGTGGAATCATAGCTGGACAGTCGTACTTTGGGTTACCCTTAAGAGCCCTTCTATATTGATCCCTCACAGTCTTTATATGCTTTGCTGCTCTTTTGAGAAGTAGGCCATTGTCAAACATGTCTTTTCCAAATTTCTCGTCAAAAGATGCAATGAGCTGATTTTTTAATTCCATGGTTTGTAAATTCCACCTTTTTAAAAACAAATAGATTGTTAGATCAATAGCTTTAATATATTACAGTAAATGAAAGAAAAGAAAAATTATGTAGAAATGATATGAAACTATGTACCTTTTACGTATGGTGGTTCCGGATAGTCTCAATGTCATATGAAAAAGATGTTCAAAGAAAACATTATTACCTACAAAAACATAAAGGATTTATCAGTCCAAAACGAGTAATATAAAAATAGATTTTTTTTACACTTTAAATAAAAACAATTTTAAAGCACCTGGAAGCTTTCATTCTCTTAACGGAAACATAGTTTTCTTATTCAGCAATAATGTCCCTTCATATGAACCAGTACTAATGACACAAACTGCTCCAGGAAATGGATCAACTTCACCAGTACTGCTCTCTGCTAGTCTATCAACTGAAACATCGTGACAATTAAAGTAGACACAAAATGAATTAAAGCATACTTATGGATATAATCAAATTGAAGAAATTGACTAGCAAAAATGTTTTTTTCTCGCATTCCATTAAGGATTTAATTCAGGATAATCAAATAGTGTATTAAAGATACAATATTTTTAGAATTCATGATATATTGTTGTTTATGTTTATGATAAGATAATGTGTGATTTTTAATCATCTATGTTTAGGATAGCTTTCAATGGTCCATGGTCTGTTATCACAGTGATAGTTCAAGAATATAAAAGTATCTATGAACATACATCGTACAGAAACATCGTAGAGAAACATAAAATACAAAATTAAAAAATATTTTTAAAATGATGTTTCAGTTTACTTTTGGATTCAAAGGTTAGACTGTTTTTTCCATGTGAATCTAAAACATTAATTCAAAAAGTAGCACAAAATCTTGCCTGCGTAGTACAATAAATGTATGTACGTATGTATGCGTGGTGTGTGTATGCATGTGTTTGTGGGTATGCAAGCTTCTGTAGACATCATTTAAGCATTGATATGCTACTTCGTTGTTCATCAACTTGTACAAATACATTACAAAATATAGCAAAACAAGGTTTTACCAGTTCTAGTGGGCATAGATGAAGATGTTTGCATAGCCCTTGTTGCCGACAATGCACTAGGCAATAGTGGACCGACAACTGAAGGAGGAGTCCGCACATCATAATGAGCTGAGGAATACAATATTGTTAGCAAAGGCATTTGCAATGGATAAAGATCAAATTGGATACTAGCTAGAAATGTCCACAAAAAAAAAGTAAGTGCTATAATGTTGATGAAAACAAAGTGCTACTTACACGAAGGTTGTGTGCAACGACCATCACCATGTTCACCATGTGATGTCATAAATGGCACAAATTTCTATACAAGTACACATAAAATTAGAGATCAAGATCCATAAGATAGTATAAAATATTCATATCTATTGAACTTCTATTATTGCTTTAGTCAAATTACTGCTTACCTGCAAAGATTGGATTCTACGGCCCAATTCCATTCTCAGTGCCTCTTTCTCCTCACTTTTGCCACCCTCGATGATAATGTTAACAAGTTTATCAGTGTATCTTTGCTTGATTTGTTGGGTGATGAACATAGGGTCAGTACTAAGGGCGATGTTATGTAGATATGAAGCTCGTATTTTAGATCGCATTTGATCAGCAGTCATTCTAGCTTTTTCCTATCATTTGTGACATTAAATATCAGTAAAATTTCATCAAAACAATTCCAAAGCCATAAAGAAAAGAACATAATAATATGACATTTGTTTCTATACTAACATTTAAATTTACAATATTTAATGTTTACTTCTACTGAAGGTGTCTAAGATGGTGCATCCATATTGCCCTGTGAAAAAAATTAGTAACTCTTAGAAATCAACAGCAAAATTAAAGTAATAGACTTACCAAAAAAAAATATTAATAATAAAGTAGATTGTATATGTAAATCATTTGTCTTAAGTTAAAAATTTAGTGTAACTAATGTGTATATCTAAAAAAACTTTGACATGTTCTACTTAATGTTTATATGTGCACATATGGTTTACAAAGAAAAGTTTGGTCGTACAAAACCCCATCATAGTTGACATTGATCCTAGCTGGACATTTCATTGATCATCATGATCCTCATCCATGTCATCATCATCATCATCATCATCATCACCATCTTCATCATCGTCATCATCATCTTCATCACCATCATCATCATCACCATCATTGCCATGATCATGATCGTCATCAACATCATCATAATCATTATCACCATTATCGTCAGCATGACCAAAATCATCACCATCTTCTTCATCTTCACCACTGGGTAACTGTTGTTCCTGATAATCATTTACTTCCTCTTCTGCTTCTTCAATTTCTTCTTCTTCAATCACATTATACTTTACCGGCCTTCTTCTTGGGTCATGTCTAACAACGAATGACCAACCTGGTTTCTGTGGAACACCAAAATAAAACACTTGCTCGCACTGGCTTGGAAGAACATAGGGCTCATCTCCGACTGGCTCAAATGACCTTGTATTAATCATAGTAAATCCACTATCATGTTCAATAACAGTCCTATCAGGATCATTTTGATTCAGTCGTAACCTGAACCATTTGATGACAAATAGAACTATTTTGAATGAATTAAAGTCACACTCAAGTATATCATCCAAAATGCCATAGTATCGATTTTCAGATCGTTGAGGATGTATGTCAGTTCTAGATGAAATATTGGTGACCGCGAAGACAACACTTATCCCGGAATCACACATTTTCTTCGTTTCATCTGACTTTTTGGTGTGGAATTTATAGCCATGGTAGTACATAGCTTTGTGGTGTTTGACCTGCAATTATTCAAACATGTCAAGAATATTTGCATCAATCTGTGAGTTGATATTAAACTTATGTGTGATGATTACTAATCTTATGCATACCTTTGTATCTCTTAAGCCATATATTAGATCAAGTACCATTTTTGTAACATTGGGATCTCCATTACGATGAGCTTCTTTAACTAACGATACAACACCATCCCATGTTAATGAGCGACCATTTTCTTGAGATTGCTCAATCCATACCATCATCCAATCAAGATTGTTTGCAATATACAAGTGCAGTGCATCCCACTCACGACCAACTATAAGGAAGACAATTACACTAGTTAGAAACAACTTATATATATTGATAATGAATAATAATTATTAAACTACAAAAAAAAAACTTATAATTACCTATCATCGTCCTCAATCTACCTTTCCCCCTCAGGTACTCCCCTTTGAATTTGTCATTAGATTTGGCATCCCAAATTCGATCTACATGGATATCTGCTGCAAACTTTGGAAGATATTCAGTAATGTACACCATGGTCTGGTATATCATATATCCCTCTATCATAGAACCCTCAGGACGTGCTCTTTGTCGAACCAAGCCCTTCATAAATTTCAAGTGCCTCTCAACCATCCACATTGATCTAGCTTTTACAGGTCCACACAATTCAATCTCCTCAACTTGATGTATGAGGTAGTGTTCTTGAGCATTGAAAAAGGTTGGAGGTAAACAATTTTGCATTTCACACATAAGCTGTGGAATTTTTTTCTTCCAGTATTTTATGTCTTTTTTGTCAATTTCTTTAGATGATAACCACCTAAAAGAGATTCAACACACAAAACCACATAAACGAGATTTGAAATAAAATTATACAATAGATTTAAGAGACATCTACAAATCTAAGAAAAAACACTTCTAACCTTGTGTATTTTCCAAGATCATATATAACTTGTTTAATACTGTTGTCAAACTATTGTGGAAGGGATAGAGGTAGGACAAACTGCAATCATTAAAAATGATCATTTCAATATATTATTAAATAATGCAATAGGTAGTACATTCAATCTTACAAATATACTATAAATGGAGAACATGACTTACCTTGAGGAAGGTATGCCAATCATGTGTTTTCAACCCAGGCCCAAAATCACCTTTCTTTGATAGAAGAGTGCTTATATTTGTAGCAAACCCTATTGGAAATTTTGTTTTTTTTATGACTTCTTTTAATGCATCACTCTGTTGCTCCGTTAATAACCAAGGAAGGGCGCTTGTATTTATGCAGTCTCCATTGCTATTTGATTCAATGGAAGCTTTTAGTGCATGATTGGATTCATGAATGTCGGTACAAATTTTGGCAATTTGTTCTCTATCACGCCTTCCATCCAACATTTTCCATAGTGTCTCTGTTACATTCTTTCCAATATGCATAGTATCAAACAAATGCGCAATTGGGAGATCCTTGCAGTACGGTAACCTACTAAATTGAGTAGGATAACTTTTCATTCCTCTAGGAAGTTGGTCATTGATGCCTTGACGACCTTCACAAGCATCAATTACAACATTAGTAACTATAAGACAATATCAAAATACAAATTTTAAACTTCGGATGACAAATTGGATATTACCTCGACAATTTAGTCGATCATATTCCAACTTCCATAAATGAGGTGTCATTCTTCATGGCCTTGATGATGTCTCTTCTTTCCCATTGAAAAGATGTTTTTCGGCAATTTGATACCTATGATTACTGTGGAGAAAGTGTCTAAATTCATCAAACACCTGCTTTCTTAAAGTTCTCGAATGACGAGATTTCATCTTCGGACCACAAACTGGACATGCGAATTTTCTCTTTGTCTGAAGACCTACAAGATCATGTAGAAGTGGATCATGTACAATTATCATGCGCAACTTAAACATTTGATAGTAATGTGTAAGAATTATAACAGACCAAAAATATGTGATATTAACAATATAACATACCACAAAAATGAGTTAACCCAAGGGCATCATGTATTGTCCATACAAGCATTGCATGGAATTGAAATTGTCGATGTCCTATCAGTCTAGAGATGTCATACATAGTGATGCCATTCCATAACTTCAACAACTCGTCAATCAGGGGCTCAATATACACGTTCATATCTTTCACTTGGTATTTACCTAGCAATTGAATGAACAGAAACATTACATTATTATTATGACCATTTTCATGCGCTATTTATAAATTAATTTAGATAACTATAAAATGATAAAAATACCTGGCACAATCATTGACAACATTATGTGCTCCCTCTTTATGGACATCCAAGGAGGAATGTTATTATTAATAACAAAAATAGGCCACACTGAGTAAACAGATCTCATATCTCCATATGGATTGACACCGTCCGCTGCCAATGAAAGCTTCAAATTACGAGGTTCTTCTTTAAAGTGTGACCATGTTTCTTCTATCTCTTTAAATGCAAAACCATCGGCAGGCATTCGCATAATGTCATCCTGAATTCTATTGCGTGCATGGTAATCCATAAATTGTGCCAAGGTAGCGCACCTGAATAACTGTTGAAGACGTGGAATAATGGGAATGTACCGAAGAACCTTGTGAGGCACTTTTTTTGTTATTTGATCTGACCGATATCTACTACTATGACAATCAGGGCATTCTGCTGCAAATTCATATTGATTATGATATAGAATGTGATCATTGGGACATGCATGTATTGTTTGATACTTCATTCCAATCTGATCCATAATGTTATATAATTCTCGGTACGAACGAGGCAAAATGTTTGATGGTGGTAACAAAAACTCACTAATCAACCTACAACAACAAATAAGCATTGTTAATATAATGAATAGTAATTCTATGCTAACATTGAAAATGACAAAAATGACATACCTTAGCATACGTGACATTGCTACATTAGATATACCATTCATAACCTTTAAGTTCACCAACAACACTATAGCCGAGAGTAGAGTTGTTTGGGAGCCTTCGTATAAGGGCTCGTGTGCCTTCTCAAGCAAAGGTATATCAAGACCATCTTCATCATCATTATCAGATTCGCTAGTACCATCATTGTGAGCCTCTTCATCACCTGCCCCAATACCATCTTCTTCAATCATGTCCTCTAGCACATTATCATCTTCTTCCATGAGAGTGTTATCCTCAGCTTGGATATTCACACCTCCATCTTCCTCCAATAGGAAATCCACATTCAGCAATGGACGAAAATCGTGGCCACCTTCAACATGACCATGTTGCCTACAATGACTCTGGGCTATTGTGATTAGAATTCTTCGAGTCTTTAAGCCTTTACACTTCTTGCAAGGACAATAACATTTATTAGGTTTTCTTCAAACCTGAGCCCACAATGTAGCCATTGTCTCATTTTGTTCAGCGTTCATATTGTCAGGCGTGGTCTTTCTTCATAGGAAAATATATCTACAAATAAATTGGACATCATGTGATTAATGTTTATATCTGCACATATGGTTTTTCTTGATTAATGTTTTCAAATGTAACTAAAATGATCTTATAATTTCTAGAAGACGTAGATGTTTGCAAAATGTGCAGTACCACCCTTCTACCAAAAAAACACACCTAGTACAGAATAATGGATAAGATCAAGACAACAATAATACTGGTCCTTCTATTGATACGCCTTTTGAAGGTTGAATAAGGTCATAATTTTGCTAACCCACTCTGTTTTATCTGCTATACTTTCTGCTTTCAGCACAATTGCACTATGTGCTGGAATAGAAAGCCATGAAACAAAGATCAGCAAACATTTGAGCATAGAAGGTGCCAATTTAATATACAAATATGTGCACTTGCAGTTTGAAACTTGAACCCCAAAAAGACACACACCTTTTAGTACTATTCTGTATGAAACCTTGTTGTTGATTTTGAATGTAAGACTTATAGCTACAACATCAGAACCATTTGCCTTTTTTGAGTTTTTAGAACTTGATTTAGCTAGAGCTGGAGAATCAGAAGTACCATCATTAATTCATTTATTCAAAGACATTAATTCATTAAAAAGTTTTGTGGTGCTTGCTAGATAATGAAGAAAACCAAATACTCCATATAAAATTACACAATGGATAAACAGACAGAAACAGTCAATCTCATTTTTTCGTTACTTGATTTAGAAGTTTAAAGGTTCCAATTACAAAACAATTTTTATATCCTTCAGGGAACTTTTGAAAAAGACCAAAAGCCTTTACAATCACAAGAGATCAACTTATAGTATACTTAAATGTTAGTAAATATCTGCATTGTAAAGTTTCCTGGAAGTGACTGTCACACATTACAATTACTATGCCACTTAGACACCATGATATTGCCACATAGGCACTATGATAAACTTAACCATTTTTATTACTATGCCACTAGTGTAAGAGTCCTACACCTTATCAGTCAAATCCTACAACTCTTGTCATCTTGGTGTGACCCTTGACTAGAGGTGTATCCAACATCTTAGGATTGTCCTACAGTTGAACTAGTGTACCTAGGCAAAGGATTTCAGAACTATGAAGTTAACCTCTCATCCTATCCCACTTGAACTTAAGTCATGTTAGATCATGGGGTTACTAAGGAATAATATTCCCTCCTTTGGTATTCGAATCCTAGAGATACATGAATTTAACTTCTAATTACAACTGCTGAAGAACATCATCTCATAAATTATAATGATTCTTGTCCATGGATTAGTTTGGTAAGTGTAATTGTAATTTAAAACTTGGCTCCAATGGATCAAATGTTGCTATACTTGGAATTGCCCCACATCTTGTCCATTTGTAAGTTTGATCTGATGATTTAGAATTCATAAAATAGTTGAAAGTGTTATAAATTTCTAAATAGAAGAAATATCTTCTACCATCATGCTACATGCTAGAAGGGAGAGAGAACATACAAAATTTAGTTATGTTACTGGTAGAGTCTTTTGACTATTAAAGTATCACTTTCATATGCTTTGACTTTTGAGACCCAAAAATTCAAAGCTCATTGTTAAGATAGTTTCATATTATAGCAGATGATTTTTTTTCCATTTACATATTTTATTTTCACATTAAATTCAGTCTCTTTGGTTTTGTCCATCCTATTGTCAACTGATGCAATGGTTTCTTCTTCTAGAGTATTTAGTTAGTTTTCTTATTTAAAAACTATGGTGATTAGCACTACCATTTTTTATTAACAAAAAGGATATACAACATACTAGTAAATGATGTCATTACAATTTTCTCAAGGTTTATTATTTCTAGGTTGTGTATGTTACTATCTAGGCTCAAAAGTTTAGTCTTTTTGAAGATTATCTTATAGGAAGAATTATTAATGTTTATATTTCAAGAAGAATGTAAAGTAAAAATGTAGACATGAATACCTTCTTGGGCATGCTATAACTATAGAAGATTCAAGATCACATATGGAAAGTTTTAAAGTAGAATAAAGAATTGATAGTCTCTAGGGAGCTACAGCTAAGAGGTTAGGAATTTTGTACATTCTAACTATATATGTTAAGGAATATTAATGGAAAGATTAAATCAAAGTAATATTTTAGAGAGATTGGCTACAATTAACATGCCAAAACCTTTGAGATTTATACGAGGCATAGGTGACTTGTAGATGGAAATGTATGCTAGAAAACTTGGTGCAGTTCTTTATTACTTGAGAGGGGATCTCAGTGATAGCAATCAGTCACTACCTGTGTAGTATTCTACATTAATGCAAACCTGCACCGAACACCAGCAAAAGGAAGGAAACAGAGCTGAATTTGCATAGTCTACTCACAGCACCCACCTGTAGACACTTGGACCATTCTTGGCTCAATTTGTAAATCTCATTAAGAATGGTTCCAATTTTTGCCATCGCTAGATAACAAAGAGGGATGTCAAAGTCATTGCCAGTTTTTTCACCATTCTTTATGCTGAAACAGAGATTTAGAAATGCCTGTAATAAAATCTATCGGATCGCACGTGTAAAATTCAAAATAATATACATCCACTATTCATGTCACGTCATCCCCAAAATAAATGAAGATGCATAAAATAAATGCAACAATACTAATAAAAAGAGGATGAGGATAAACTAAACGTAGAAAAATGCTTCTAAATTGTCTAAAAGGCTCACTTAGATATAAACAGCAGGGAAAGACTTCTTTTGAAGGCATGGAACACTGGATAATCATAAGATAACCATAGTAAATTCTAGCCTAAGATATAAGATAGTTCTGATATGCATAAAGGGAGCATAGGAATTAAGGAAGGATTGATGGAAGAAGGGAGGGGAAGATAGTAAGGAAGTACCTTCATTTGGTCAACAATGATGAAGAGTTTGACCTTATTTGAAGGGTGGTAATTGTGAAAGGTTGTGACCAATGCAAGGGGCACATGTGGTGAACAGAAGTGACTCTTACATTGTAAGATATAAAGAAGAGGTTTTGTTTGAGGAGGGCATCCAAGGGAGATAAAGTTGGGGAATAATATATTAATTTAAAGTGGTGATTCAATTTTTATGACAGGTTGCTAACCTTCCATGAATAATATATAAAAGAAGAAATTTTTTTATGATCATTTACCATTCATCACTTCCAAATACATTAAATCAACACACAATCATCACTCCTCAATTTATGAATTACAACATTCATTTAGTCATCATTCACTAACTATCAAATTGTCAAATCAAAGGAAGTCATTCTCTCATTCATCAAACATTAGCTGGGAATAAAACAGACTTGCAATCAATTCTTCAATTAATTCAATCTATGTGCCTGCTTTATGTAGCTTATCTTGCAAAGCCCGTTCATAAAAAGAGTGTAAGCAATAACATCAAGTGGAATTTCTTTCTTGTCCATTTCTGCCCACAGTTTAAAAGCTTGTTCTACATTACCATTCTTGAGATGTTCATCAATCAATACACTGTGTACAATTTTGTCACGAATCAAACCTTCTCCAAACATTTCCCTCAAAAGCAAATGTGCCTCCTGTATATTACCTTCCTTGCATAACCCAATTGTAAGAGTAGTATAAGTAATCACATGAGGCAAAATACCACTCTTTACCATATTATCAAATAGTTTGAATGCAACACTTGTGCAGGCAACCCTGCAGTGTCCAGCAATAATGATATTATACGTAAAGTTTTTTGGAGCCAAACCATTTAGAATTAGTTGGTTTAAGAGTCTGACTGCTTCTTCTAGCCTGCCAGCTCTACAATGACCTGAAATGAGTTGTAAGTGCACATATCAGGAGGTATGTTCCTTTCAAGTATGTAATGTAATATTTGATTGCCTAGCTTTTCTTTGTCAAACTTGAAATAACAAGCAATGAGAGTGTTGATCCCTAGAGCAACCTGGCTAATGTTGACAGAGAAATGTGCTTGGACATTGCAGGAGTGGATTGAACTTCAAGAAATTAATTTGGATTGTGTTAAGTATTTAAGGAAGATGAGAATTCTATGATAGTTGAGCAGCTATATGTGCTGATGAAGATTTCTCTATTTTTTATCAGAGTGTTGAGCATTAGCATTGATGTAGCCCTACTCTCTCGATAGAGAAATCAATTAACCAAGATAAAAAGGAGAGTGGTGTTAGGATTTCCTTATTTTCTTGCCTAAATGTTTGTCTTAGGCTTCCTTTGGCCCTTACAGCTAAGAAATTTTGTGCTAGCAAATCAACTTCTGAGCATCATACCTATCAGGATGATATGCTATATTGTAGCTTGTGTAATGTGGAGGTATGTTTTAGATATGTAAAACTTTTCTAAATTAAATTTTCTTATCAGAATCTGTAATTAGTGTGGATATTAAATGATTATCACCTAACATACCAATACTAATCTTCTTTAGTTTCAATATATTTTGGTTAAATAATCTGTCGTTGCCTATGCAAGTGAAGGAGAAATGGATCCCAACTCCATCTATTTACAATCAAGTCATATTTTCTAGCTAAAAAATACTTGTAGAACATTTTTGATGGATGCAAACACTTTTGATCAACAAGGTTTAATAATAAAGCATATGACAAGACTGCATATTAATTTAATGTGAGCATATATATACACAACTATATCACTAAAGAATCCCACTATCTATGCCCTAAATGACATGATGCAAATCCTTTCACTATATGTCGAATATAAAATATATATCAAGAGACTGCACTCTACGCTTTAGATCTAAAGAATTTTGTTGCCTGCTTCAAAATTATAGTGGTCGATTACTTGGAAATAATGGTACAATTGAACAACCACCACTAGAAATTATGTTCGAAATAACACAACTTAGAAGGAAAATACCATCAAATTGCCTTTTGTTCAAAATACCATCAAGTTAAACCCTTTTGCCACGTACTCCTGGCCACAAATCGCAGTGGTAGGCCCGTACCGGCTTAAAGAAACAATAGGCTGCTAGAGTAGTTATTTATCTTCCACCAGCCTAGGAAGTTGTTTACCTTGAATCCGCGATGGAATAGCAGAGACAGTTGATCGGGTGGACCGGGAATTGGTGTGCACGAGTCTTCTAGGTGCAATACAATAAGATTAGGGTGGCAAACATAATGTATTTCAAGTTTTTGTTAAAGATGAACCAGGAAGTTGTTTATCTTGAATCCACAGCGGAATAGCAGAGATAGTTGATCGGGTGGACTGGGAAGTGGTGTGCATGAGTCTTCTAGACACAATACAATAAGATTAGGGTGGCAAAAATAATGTATTTCAAGTTTTCGTTAAAGATGAACCTGTGTTGGTCAAAATTTTGACCAACACGGGTTCATCTTTAACCAAAACTAATCACAATTCGACCAAATTGACCCCAAATTTTCAAATGGTCAAAAGTTTTGGTCAAAAATTTGAGTCAAATGTACTAGTGGATCTTCTCTTCTTCCTATATTTCTCACAGTCTTGAGCACCATCTTCTGATCCACAGACCCAACAACTATTATCTTGTGCATGCTCATCTCTATGTCCACAGTTTGCACACCTATAGAGTTTTATGACAGAATTATCAGCTAAAGTTTGAATGATTTAACATATCTTATTTAATACCCTCCTTCCTTAGTTTCTCCATATTGATATTTTCTTTGGCAACAGTTCAAACAACAACAATTTTCATTCCACACATTGTAGCACTTACAGGATTCATTCCATGAGCTGAGACAGTAATGATAGAAGTTTTGATGCCCATCTCCCCTTGCTTAACGATAAGCATATAACCTTTACAATATAAAGGAATAGAACATCCTCAACATTAATAGTGCCCAATTTATTTAATCCACTAATAAATGCTCATGCCAAACCATGTACACATTCTACATTTTTTTTCAATCCTTCCAGACCATGATAGATTGCATACATAGAAGATATATTGTAATTAATGCCTGTATCATGTATATATTTCTAGTGGCATTATCTTGCCTGATGTGTTGCTCCCTTGTCTACATTTCCATCCTTAGCACAGGATTCCTATGGGAATCCACATTAACTCCAATAATCCTCCCAGACATCATTCATTTTTACTCTTAAGATGTAACCAAGCAATATAAATGAGGGGCCCCCATAGTCCAAGGGGACACCAAATCTTTGAGAAGACCCAAAGATGATATCCACCCCAAATTATTTTGTCCTGGTCTCATTTTTAGCTTGTCGCATGTTTCCCCAGTAAGACTCTATGTTGCCTCCCATTATGACTCTAGTGCCCATCAGATAATGCATTGGTTTCTAGGAGATCTTGGGTTCATTCTTTACTTCCTTTGCAGTCATTGACCCTAGTTAGAATCAGTTGTGCAATTGTTTCACCATACTAAGTATTGGTTCTATCTTATATATCCTCTTAAACTATTGTAAAAGACTTAGCGAAACAGTAGTTGAAGTCATCATATAGTGATCCATTATGTACAATGTGAGTCATATGGGTACAAAGTGGAGAGTGTCACCACTCTGTACATTTATGGGTGTCTCATACACTATGAAGTGGCAAGCACGTGCAGGTTGAGGTGAGTCCTACGAGGCATTGTTGTATACTATGAAGTAGTCATACAAGAAATATCACCCACCAGTACATCACATATTGCATTGGACTACCAAGTTCAATTATTCTTATGTGCACAATACATCAAGCAATTTTAAAAAGAAAAAGACCCTTCACCCTTTTTTCTAGTAAAAAACTGGCATAATTGTTCATGATTTTCTTGATATTGGATTTGTCTAAAAATGAAAAATACTTCTTGGGCTTTGAGGTCAGGCTGAAGTTTTATGTAGTTTCAAAAAAACAAAAGTCTCTCAAAAGAAGAAATCCTAGTTCATGGCCAAGGAAGAAATTAGAGGATGGAACCTAGTTTCATGTGCATGGATTTTATTCGTAGCCATGGACTCGCAGATCTACAACAGAGTAAGTTCTCCCTAACTGTGCTTTCTTAATCATCATTGAGATTTTGAGTAGAAGACTTTGACAAGGAAAAAGTGGATCCAAGGTACACAACTGTATATTCATTGTGTATTAAGCAGCTTCAGACAATGAGTAACCTTCAGTTCCTTAGCTGTGGGAGAATGCGTGCAAAATGGGGAGCCAGAATGCTTCAAATTAATATGATATTCTTCAAAAAAACTTTGAAAAATATAATGTTACATTCTTCCTTACTGAAATTTAAAGGCATCTATCGGTTCATTGGAAGAAACAGAAGTTTCAAGCTTAAAAAATGACAAACTAGGGCATGCCCATGGCTTCCACTGTTACAGCAAGTCATTCTTCCTAAATACTCCACCAATCGATCTTAGCTCAAAAAGAAAATGGATGAATGAAGACAAGAGAAACTTACAAAGAGGACCAATCGATCTTAGCATTTCACAGTGAGGACCGATCTTTGGCGTTCAAAGGGCGAAAACCATTTTTGCAAGAAGCTCCTGTGCGTGGGCAATTTCATGACAATGAAATGCGAAAGCCCTTTTTGATTTTTGCATTATAAGCCCATGTTGGTCAAAATTTTGACCAACACGAGAATGGATTTTTAAAAAAAGATGTTTTCCTTTTAGATTTTGAATAATGTAAAACATTTTAATGGATGGTCGAAATTCTTGGTCGAAAAATAGGGTCAAATGTACATGTGATGTAACCTCATCTTCAGACTCTTTGTGATTCCTTTCATGCTATTAGATGGGATAAAGTGGCTCATTACAAGACTCCTTATCAATTGGGACCTATTATTGGTTACAAATGGAAGCACTTTTTTGATTTTCCTCCTTGAGGCACAAAGGTGGATCATTAGGAGCTTTCTCATATTTTGGCCTCTAGGGAATGTTCCTCTCTACTAGGACTAGATATTTTGACTTGGGTATGTACCTTGTCTGGTAAATATTATGTCTATATTAGTATCAGGAGATAACCAAACAATTATTCAGGGATGTTGAGGTCCCTTGGTAGAAGAAAGTTTGGAATAAATTTTCTTTGTCCAAGTGCAATTTTTCATGTGGCTAGTGGCTCACAATTGCTATCTCACATGGGATAATCTTTGTAAACGTGGTTTTTAGAGCCCCTTTTATTGTGTTTTGTGTGGTAATGGGGAGGATTCTATCTCCCATCTATTCTTCCATTTCTCCTTTTCTACTCAGTTTTGGCACCCTTAGTAGAGTTCTTGGGGTTGCTCTTGTAGGCATGCTTCCACTTTTCTTGATTTTTGGACCTACTTGGATAGTGCTCCCTCCAAGTCTTCTCCTCTCCATGCTACTTGGATTGTTGGCCCATCTTTCATTCTTTGGCATATCTAGCTGGAGAGAAATCATTGAATCTTCCAAGATGTTTGGATTGGTGTTATGTATCTTTGGTGGAAGATCTCACATTCTCTTCAAGAAACTATTCAAGTGAAGTGTGTGGTAGATGGAGGTATGGATTTGACTGATCTTGTTATATCCAATCACCTCAGTTTTCATCTTTAGGATGGGTTGTAGCTCAATGGTATCAAAGAGTACCCAAACAACCTCAGCAATAAGGGAAAGGATGAGTGAATCAAGATGGGCATTGGAATCCTCCTCCTCATGGAGTTCTAAAATTAACACTGATGGTTCTTTATGGGGGAATCTAGGCTCTACTAATATTGGGGGAGTGGCTTGTTGTAGTTGTGGTGAAGTTACATTCTTTTTCTCAGTGCATAAGGGTGACCTTGCTAACAATCTCATGGAGGCTTAGGCCATTTTATATGATGTGGAACAATGTTTTTTGTGGGGATGGCACAAGATTATCAGTGAGTCTAACTCCCAAGTGGTGGTGAACTTTCTTTCCTTATAGGAGCTTAAGGATGTTAGTTAGCAGTTGGCCACTATTGTTAATCAAAATCTTCTCTTTTATACCTCTCTTGAGTTCATTAGGTTTACTTACATTCCTTGTGAATGGAACAAAGTTGTTGATTGTTTGGCCAAATGGGCTTCTAGTCATGCTCTAGGCTGGAATATTATGGATAGGGGTAGCTTCCCCTAGAGATGTTACAACAATTTGATGAACTTGTTGCTTAGGATAGAGCTCCTTCTCTCCTTATTGTATTCCTTTATGTCTTAATAAATTTGTACCCCTCTTTTTCCCAAGAACTTGATCTTTGCTATGCAAAAAATAGATCCAAGTTCTTCTAGAAAAGTCATTAGCAAAAGTAAGAGCATACCTTGATTCTTGGATGGAGTTATTCTCCATGGGTCCCAATAGGTCACTATGAACTAGGAACAACTTATAATTTTCCCTCCATGATTTATCATTAGTAACACTCACATCACCTAATCCTTCAACTTTACAAGTATGGTTATTAGCTAATTGAATAGGAATTTTAGCCAAATTAGGTTGCAAAGAATAAAAACTTTACAATGTGAAGTAACATGTTGAGAAGAACTATTGTCCATAATCCATTCTATTGGTCTAGATATATTGTAACTATATGTAAAAGCATGACATGAATGAGAACCATTAGAATTACCCTTTTCATGATTTGATTTTTTATTTTGATTATTTTTGTTCATTGGTTTCTTATCATTTTTCTTTTTGAAACAATTATTAGCCACATGACCAACTATGCCACAATAAGTACAATAAGGTTTGGATTTAGAGTTATTCCTTTGATGAATTTTGTTATGGTTTGTATTATTATGAGTATTATTATTGTGAGACTTGATGTGAAATCATTAGAGTTGTGATGATTGTGATTATGATTATGAGTATTATGATGATTTGATCTAAAATTAGTATTTTGATTCCTAGACATAAAAACATGTTCACTTGATTTAAAAGTATCAATTTGAATTAATTTATCTTCTTCTTGATGTAATATATTTTGAAAAATAACATAAGTTAATTGTGAAGATAAAATAGGGATAGCATGATGAGCACAAATATCAGTAATAAATTGGTGATATTCTCTAGGAAAACACTTCTTAAGAATGATATGAATAAAATGAATATTAGTTAATTGAAAACCTAAACTAAGTAAATGACTTTTAAGAGTGTCAAACTTTAGAATAAATCCATCCATGGTTTAGAAATTTGTATACTTGAGATCTTCAAGTTGGTCCTACAATTGTATTTTGCATGATTCATCCATGTTATCACACATATTTTTCAAAATGGAACATGATTCATTAGAAATAAAGCAATTTCAATTGATACATACAAATCAAGAATCATTGAAATGCCAATTAAACCTAAGGCCTCTTCATGTTTAATTTTCCAAGCATCTTTTTATCTTGGGTAGTAGAGGCATCTAGATCAACAGTAGGATATGTGTTTAAAATAAAAAAAATGATATCTCTGTCTTCCATGAATGATAATTAGAGATATTAAGTTTGATCTCAAGAATTAAGGTAGATATAATTTTAAAAATATCTCCCATTTTAAATAAAGAAAATTGTACCTAAAAAGAGGTACTTAATTAGAATGTGATAAAAGTCTTAAACTTTAATAATTTTGAAAGGAACTTTATAGAATGAAAACAAATGAAGAAATAAATTTGAAGGAAAAAATGACTCTTATAGAATGAAGTGTCATTATATCAATAGGAAGAAATCCCATGTTATGAATATTGTGAGGTACTTGATGTCAAATTTTAAAGGGGCACTTGGAGAAAAGAATGAGAAGGAGATGGAATACTTTGAGTCCATTCCAACTATGGAAGCACACAATACTTTTGTCAAGGTAAAGGAGAAAGTGAATGCCTCGGTTGCTTTTGATACCTAGGCACACAAGGAAATTAGTTTCATAAAAAAGGTATTGCAAAAATTAGACAAAGATCTTTAGAATAAAGTTGAGGCTACGAAGAGGTTGGAAGATGGCATCCTGGGACAAATCTAGGAGTTGAAGAAAATCATAGGGGATAGCAATAGGAAAATCCATGGCTAGTAGATATTAATGGCTAGTAAAATTAAAATGGACACCAAAGGTATCGAGCTTAGGGTGGATTTGATTGACGAGGATAAAGGAAAATAGGAGAAAGCAGTGGGAAGGCCTGGTGAAAGAACAAGGGGAAAATTGTACATGCACAAAGTGGTTGTTGTGCTGAAGAATACTAAGGAGGATTTAGAGGTAATAGAGATCTAGGATGAAAAACTTCTAAAGGAATAGTTGGATTAGTTCCCATTTTATGTTAGTGTCTCTATTGCTAGTTTCTTGTTTGTTCTTTTTCTGTTAGTTTTTTTGATGTGTGTTGGTCTCTTGTCTTTAGGATGCTGGAGTTTATAAAGTTTTATCCTTTTCCTAGTATAGTTTTAAATTTTGAACTTCATCATTTATATTTTGTAATATGATACATTTGGGTTTTGGGTCCCTCTAAAACCTTCTTTTACAATAATCCAAAAAATAAAGTGTCACTAAAGAAAAATAAATTAAGTGGCATATATAATATATAATTGTAAAGTATATGAAGGTTTTAATAAAAGGATCGAAAAGAGATAGAAGTTTTGAATTGTTATTAAAATAACATTGATATAAATAATTTGCACGAATAGTGTGAATGATTTTGGTATGGTTAATTAATCTATACATACACACACACACACACACAAACTTTTAATAGAAATGAGTAAATGAAAAATACAATCTGAAATGCAACTACACAAACCAATAAAAGATAATGATTGAAAATAAATTATTATAATGAATGATTTGTATTTTTTTTTAAAGGTCCTAATAATTGAATGGTTAGGAAATGGTTTAAGTCATTAACCCTAGTATCATAAAAAGAAGAATGCTTAAGAAAGTGGTGAAAATAATTAAACCAAATGGCACTAAATGTAGAGCTTGGATGTAAATGTAGATGAGAATAGTGGTAATAAAAAATCAACAATCATGGGCCCAAATGAGATGTACTGAGGTATGTGATGTAGGAATATAAACAGAGACAAGTTTATGTATGGAGGGGGAAAATTTCATGTAGGGAGGATGATGGCTAACAAATAGCATTTAAAAAGATTGATGAAAGGGGTCAAGCCTAAAGGTACATGTAGGAAGGATAGGTGGAGAGAACAATGTAAACATTGGATAGAAGACTACTAAGGATGGAAATTTTTGTATAGAAAGGATAGTGAGTTGCACAAGCTTAGGTAGAAAGGTAGTGATTGAAAATGCATTTGGAAATGAAGAAAATTAAAAGGTTCCAAGTGCAAGGGAAGGGAAATGAAGCATTTGAAATAGTAAGGGGGTAGAGAGCTATCAATACTACATCAAACTACAATGAAGTAGGAATACATAGGTAGCTACCTTTTTAAATAACAAAATTTAATTAGCTAGCACTATTAAACTACATTATGATTTGCAGAAATGATAATGAAATAAAATTGAAACAAGATGAATTAGATTGCTTTATATGTGAGATATTAGATTTGTATTCAAAAGATAGCATATTAAAAACTAGCAACTACAAGATGTAGATAGAAATAAATTAGTATTGAATGAAATTATTAATGAAGAAATTTTAATATAGATAGATTTTTTATTTATATTAATCTAGAATATATTAAAGAAAATTTTTAAATTTTCTATAGTAAATACAAACATATTAATATTGAAAAATGAATAGATTGCCTTCAAGAGTAAAGAGGCCTTCAAGTTAATGTTAGTAGCAATAGAGTAGTATTTGAAGAATATTAGTTCAATAAAACTTCCAATAAGAATATTAGTTTAATGAAACCTACAGTAAAAGAGTGCTAAGTGTCTCTTGTTTTGGCACAAAGCCTTCCAAAACAAGAGGAAAAAAATGGATTATATAAGAAATAACCCTTCGGTGGAAAGTCTTGCAAAAGGGGTTCGAAGAAACAAGAAGAAGAAAAACAAAAAACAAAACTTGCAAACACAAAGTGTTAGAATGACCTTAAACATGCAATTTAAACTCTTCTCTCAAGAGTATCTTCAAATAAGATGAGCTCAAATGAATGGTAACCTTCAACACTAAGGACTCAAAAAAAAGGATTAGTACCTTAGATTTGATACCATATAAGAAATGAGAATAAGAGAAAAAAAACTAAAACAAATACAAGTGAGCCAAGTGTAAGGAGATGTTACCATGAAATAGCCAATATCCAAGAGCATACACCAAAGAATCAACAAGAGGAGACAATGATTTTTAAGGGGAAAAGAAAAGAAAAACCCCTTGTGTAATATAATGAATGGAGGAAAATCTCATGAGAGAGTTCTAGAGATTATTATAATAACATCATTGTGATGTATAGATCATTGGGAGAGAAGCATCTCTTTTATAGAGACGACAAAGGAGTTCCATTTGTAACTCCCATTTCTATGCATGCCACCATTCATAATAAGTGTTTGCAAAGTGTCAAGATCCTCTTAAGGAGGAAAAACTAATTTCCTTATAAAAGGAATTACAAAAGTAAGTGGTCCTCACACATGGACAAGAGGAAAATTAAATGGCATGTCCTCACATGTGGACTAGAGGACAAACAATGTAGGGATCCTTGGAATATTCCAAATTAAATTCATCCAAGGAATGACTAATTTTCTAACAAGACTTTTAGGCCTCTTTTGATGTAAATATAAAACTTTCTATGAAGCAATAAAATATTCACTTATAAAAAAAATATGTATAAAAGTTATTTAAAATAGTTTAGAGATTAAATTATATTAAATTAAGCATTGATTTCCTTTACTAATAAACAATGAGATTTCAAGCCCTAGAAAATATAGCTTTCAATATCTATCTGAACTATGTTTGGAGTGTTAAAAACAACTTATGCTTATAAATGAAAAGGAGAGATTGTTGGACAAAAGAGATGTTGATGAAGAACAAGATCAAAATTGAGCTATAAAGTATATGTGAAAGAGTCATATAATTTTTTTTATTGTCATCGATGTCAAATTATGTGACATAACTTCTTCATAGTTGCAATCATCTCAAGGATGTGATGTTGAATAAAGAATTGGAAGACAAAGTATGATGAAATGTTAAAGAATTTATGTTAAGTGTGTGATCTTAATTGAGCAACTGATCAATCAGTCTATGATAGTATAATGTTGATTTGATTTTTTTTTCATGATTTCATGAAGTATTTAGATGATGTATAAGCAAGTTAGTTTGGTCATTAAAAGATGGAATGAAGTTGGCAAGTGAAAAGATGAAGAATTAGTAAGTTACATTGAGCTAGAAATAGAGGTTGGTAAATGAAATTGTCAAAAGGTTATGTGAGAAAGATAGTATTCATCAAGAAATCAAAGAGTTCACCAAGAAAAATAGTATTAACCAAGCATAGAATTAATCGAGAAAGTATAGTATTGACCAAGAAAGGAAAAAGAAGACCAGATTCTAAAAGATCAAGATTGAGGCTGACATGAAGAAAAGATTTGGATTGTTCAAGAAGTTTCCAAGACAAGGAAAAAATTTGTTAACAAGATCAACAACTGGAATAATTAAGTGAAGATCTAATGATGGAGATTTGAAAAAAGAAGAAGTTCAAAGTTCAAGGTGAAAGTGTGTATAAATCAATGAATCTAAGCTAGAAAACATTAATCAATGATTATGATTAAGTACAAAATATATGGAGGAGATGAAGCAAAAATGACCTGTCTATATAAGAGATAAGTGAGATTGAATTCATTGTTGGTCCTATTGATAGTTGAGTTGATGTGAAGAGATGAAGGAGACTATACCAATTAGATCAAATTGAAAAGTTGTGGAATATTGAAATGTTGATGTGATGGCCAACTAGTGAGCAAAGATCTTGAGAAGAATGGAGATTTGATTAAGCAAAGTGAGTTGATATTTTTAAAAGATCATTTCATTGTTACTCTCTAACCATTTTAGCAAAAAATATCTTAACTGAGTGGACTTAACAATGTTAAATTATAAGTCCATTTGTAAGGTGACATTCTATTGAATGTTTGTAAGCTATTTAGATGAGGCCAATAATTGAAGAGTGATATGGTCTAGACGATCTTTGGTGAAAATCCCCTAGTAGGGCCACACCTAATAGTGTTCTTGTGACCATTAACAAGGTTGACTCCTAACCTAGCTCACTTCAGAAGACTCAAAATTTTGGGTTACAAGTACCGAGTGGTTTTTTCTTAATAGGGTTTTCATGTTTTAAATCTTTGTGTCAAAATGAGTAGATGATTTTGTTACATGTTATTTCATATTTATTGTTGAAACTATTTAAGCACTTTTGTAGTTTGGTTAGTGAACCTAATATTTAGAATAGGAAGTGAAGTTAGTTTGATGCATATATTTGATTAAGTACACGGTGTTTGGGTAAGTGCACCAAGATGGTGTTCAAAAAAGTGGACCACCCCACCCCCCCCCCCCAATAAAAGAAAAATTTTCAATAACCCAATTGGGTTATTTAAAAGTGAAATATCAGCTAGGCTTGGTATCCAAGCTTGGCCATTATACTTTACAAAACTCGATCAGGTTATTAAATAATATAATTCAAAAAAATCAATTGGGTTTTGTAAAATACAATTAAGTTTTTTGAATTATATACTTTACATAACCCGATCAGGTTTTTTACCCAATCAAGTTTTGTAAAGTATATATTGTGATCGTTGTCTATGTTTGAGGGTATTTTTATAACCTCAAATGGTAGCAGTAGCATGAATTGCGCAAGACAATAGCAAAACCAGATCAGGTTTACCATTAAAAAATGATTTTTGATTGCATCTCCATCCATGGCACCCCACAAACAAGGTAAGTCTTCATTCTATTCATTTTTTATGTATTTTTTTATCAATTTTTTTCATTTGGTTTTGTAATTTATAAGTTTGGTAATTATTCTATAATTTTTTTAATATAAATGAATCAAGGAATCCAAGAAAACAAGGGAGAGAAGAAAGACCACCTCCTACACAATCAAACCCTCCACCCATCATGACACAAGCACAAAACACTCCACCCATTATGATACAACCACAAAACCCTCCACCCATAGTGAAACAACCACAAAAACCTACACTCAGTGTTCCCATTCAACAACCACCACCTCCTATAAACCCTCTACACATACTTTTACATCATTTAACTACTACATAAGAGGATCTCATAAACTATCTCTCACAAAATAGTGCTAACATTACCCAAATGGTCAATAGGTTGCGGTCATCTACAATTTCTCACAACTCAACCCTAGGAAATACACTTGAACAAATAGCCCAAAATGCAAATGAGGTGTCTAAGGAGGTTACAAAATGGGGTGCATGGAGGGATAGATGTCGTTCATTTTATGCCGATGGGTTATCATATCAGCAAGTGAAAGATAAAGACATCAAGAAAGGTACTATATGTTATCTTTTCATTGATCCTATATCCGAAAACTCCCTATTACACACAACCAAAACTTTTCCTATTTATTGATGCATTGATACTAGGATGAGATCATGTTTTGGGATAGGTGGTATATGGTATTTGACCTACCATCATGTAATAATTATGAGGTTCCTCTATATTTTTTGAGGAAGCTATATTGTGAGTTCATTCTTGGAGAGAAGCCAAATTACTTTGACATCTATCTATTTTAGGGTAGAGGGAGAGGTCCTACACAAGATAGACCTAGGGCCCGTAGGGTGGTTCCACAAAATGAGAGGAGATGTACAACATGATAAACCATGCCTTGTGTTGTGCTCCCATCAATTTTAAATGAGTCTATTGATTTATAGACTCTTCATGCAGCTACATCATTGACGGATGTTATCATTGAGCAAGACTCACAGCTAGGTGGTTTTTCTTCACTTATGGCACCCCAACCATCATTGGATGCACCTTTAGGGTCATAAAAACATGCAACAACTCCATCATTGTCACCTATGGCACTAGGGTCATCATAGCATGTGACAACTCCATCATCATCCCATATGGCGCCTTGATCATCATAGCCTACGACAACTCCACTAGCATCACTTGGACCATTAGTGGCATCTCTGCTTATGTCACCTATAAAACTAGTGTCATCTCTGCTTGTGTCACCAACACCACCAGTGTCATCCAAACTTGTGCCACTGCATCATCATCATGTGCATTATTACAATCTTCAGGGTCCAATCTACATTTTTGTTTTAGCTGTCAGCACATATGTGATGGGATAGATATGGAGGTATTTGATGATAAAGTATCATCTCATCCATTTGTACATTTTGGTAATACTTGTTATTCATATGGAGGTGGGGATTTCACACTCATAGATGATTTCATGGTGATGGTCTTTAGTGGACAAGATGCACAGGTTTGTTTGTTTGAGTTTTGACATGATATTATTTAATCATATAAATATTGTAAAATTAAAAAAATATATATTTTATAGATCACTCTAGATTGATATTTGAACAATATGCAATGTAGAGTGCATCAATAGGTTTGAGAAAACCATAGAGTACTCATTTTGCTAGAGGTGTGAGGCTAGGAGCAAGAACACCCGAGGTAAAGTTTTTGAATAATCTTAAAAGTACAATAATACATTGGTTTAAAATATTGTTTCTTAATTGGTATGACACTAACAACCCACTTATAGATCCTCTTCCATCTCCTACCATCATTGAAACCCTCCCATTCATCAAATCCATCCAATTCCCATCCACATCTCTTGCTCCTAGCATTAACCAAACCCCATCTAATGAACCTCATGAGTTTTGACATGATACTATTTAATCACTTAAATATTGTAAAATTAAATATATATTTTTATTTTATAGAGCACTTTAGATTGATATGTTCAAACAATATGCAATGCAAGATGCAACAAGCAGTATGAGAACACCACATAGTACTCATTCTACTAGAGGTGCGAGGCTAGGAGCAAGAACACCTGAGGTAAATTTTTATAAATATTTTTAAAAGTAAAATAATATATTGGCTTTAAAATATTGTTTCTTAATTGGTATGACACTAACAACCCACTTATAGATCTTCTTCCATCTCCTACCATCATTAAAACCCTCCCATTCATCAAATCCATCCAATTCTCATCCACATCTCTTGCTCCTAGCATAAGCCAAACCCCATCCAATGAACCTCATGAGTTTTGACATGATATTATTTAATCACATAAATATTTTTTTAATTTTATAGATCACATTTAATTGATATGTTCAATAAATATGCAATGCAAGGTGAAACAAGCGGTACAAGAACACCACATAGTAATCGTTCTACACTAGAGGTGTGAAGCTAGAAGCAAGGGCACTCAAGGTAAACTTTTTAAAGTATTCTTAAATGTACAATAATACATTGGCTTTGAAATAGTGTTTCTTAATTGGTATTCTTAAAAGTAGTATAATACCTTTCCATCTCCTGCCATCATTGAAACCCTCCCAAATTCATCAAATATATCCAATTCCCATCCACATAACTTTCTCCTAGCATACTGAACTCCATCTAATGAACCTTACGAGTTCATCCTCCATATACCCATCTGCATCAAAAAACCTCCATATCACCTAGAAATTATACCAAATCATAAAGGCTAAAGTACTCTAAGCAATACTCTGAATTAGTATTTTCCCCTAAGAAACTTGAGTCTTCATCAAATCCCAAAATCACAATAAGAGAGATGTCATTGGTAGGAAAGAAAGAAAGAGAAGGGGATTTGATAAATTTTCCAAATAAGGTTTGTGTTCCTTATTGTGAATCACACAAAAGGACAGAGGATTGAATAGTCTATTGGGTTTATGTGCCCAATAGTCAATCCCACAAAAAATAAAATGAGGTAGGATCAAATAGTCTACTAGGTTTGTGTTCTCAATAGTTAGTCCCATAAGGAAATGAAAGGGTGAGGATTGAATGTTCTAGTGGGTTTGTATTCCTAATAGTTAATCCCACAAAGAAAAGGGAGAGGATTGAATGGTCTAGCAAGTTTGTGTGCTCGATAGTCAATCCCACAAGTTTTCAACTTGTAGCAACTTTACCCTCCCATTATAGAGTACTTCTATAACATAAGAATGGTTTTTTGAATGTGCTACAATAGGTTAAATGGTCTAGAAAGTGTGTGTGGAATGCTAGTTAACAAATCTAAGAGATGTGAAAGAGGGAGTAACTGGCTCTAGCAAGTTGTGTCATGTTAGTTTACTCTATTTTAACATCTTAAGGAAGTGATGAAGATGGATAAAGAAATTCCAACATCAAGATACTATCCACATGAAACACCCAATCCAAACCAAAGAGGTCACAACTCCTATGAGGTCATGGACAGATAGAATATAGAGACACCATGAAAGAAGTGGAAAACTGAATCCTTGAAAAGAGGAGAATACACTATAATAAGACTCCAAGGTAACTCATCTATCTACCATAAAAATCCAATTGCAAATGATATAATATTGGATGTCGTGTGATAACTAAATAACACAAAACCAAAGGAAATAGGGGATTCATGGAGAAAAATAATGTGATTCCCTTTCCCCCAAAGTATAGGAACAAGAGAAGAGAAAACAAACAATATAGAACCTATTTATGCTACTCACTAAGAAAACCATGTATGACAATGGTCCCCCAAGAGAGAGGCAAACAATGTTACATGGTGTGGAGCAATATAATAGAGATCTAAATGTTATTTTAATAAATAAAAATTCAAAGAGATCTTGTAATGCAAGGAGATGTGAATAACCTCACAATGAAGAATTTTTTTAATCTTAACATGCTAAGCTTGATAAGAATTAGTAGAGTGATCATGATAACAGTGATACATACAAATGGAAGATTCATAAGCTTTTGACTATGTTTCTTTCTACATTTAGGAATAGTAATCACCATAGCACAAACAAGTTTAGGCAAAGCAAGTTCTTAATTAGTAGGAGAAGATATGTGAGGGGGCGATGTGAACAAAGAATTAGATTCAATACTATTTTGTGCACATCTTAAATTATGATAGACGATGGTGTTAAAAGATTGCCTATTCCCCCCATTTCCTAAGGGTGTCTGGTTTATATCACTATATTTGATGGATTCATCATGAATGGAAGTATAAATAAAGTTGGTGAAGTAAGGAGATGCATAATTTTTCATTAATGGAAGGTTTAAAACTCTATATTCCCCAATAAAGGTAGGTGTAAAATATAAGGGTCCCTATTCAGCACCTAGAAGGGTACTTTTAGAAGGAGGATCATCATTAGATTCTTATTTTTGTTGTTCCTCAATATTTAGACAACTATTTGGCTTAGTGTCTGCATGAAGAGTGTACATGACATTATTATAAATAAACTTGATGATGAAAAGTTGAAGGAACAACATGCATCAAATCTAACCAAGGTCTACCCAAAAGAAGATTATAATTGAGAGGTCTAGTCATAACATGAAAATGAGTATCCAAAATGACTAGACCTACTTTGATAGGTAAAGTAATTATGCCTAAAGTTTTCTTAGAAACATTATCAAATCCATGAATAGAATAACTATCATGTTTGATATGTGAAAGATCAATATTAATTTGTTTGAGCACATCCACACTACAAATATTAAGCCCAGATCCATTATAAACTAGAGTTTGACAAATAAGGTTACCATTGACAAGGACAACTACCATAAGAGTGTCATAGTGATCTTGAATCTCTTTAGGAGGTAAATCATAATGAGTAAACACAATTTGAGGTGGACCTAAGGTAGAATTCATACATTATAAAATAAAATTGATGTTATCTTGATTAGGAGATAGAGTAAGAAGAGTAGATAAAGCTTTTTTCAAGAATTCATGATATGTAGGGGATGTTTAACGAAGTTCCCAAAGAGAAATCTTGGCTGGTGTATTATGTACTTATGATACCAAATCATAATACAACCCAATATTTTTAAAAAGAGAGGTGGAGGGGGAAGAAAATGTTGAGAAGGTGGAAGAGAAGTGACATATTGAGGGTTATTTCATGTGCAATAGGTGTGAGAAATTGTATGATCATCGAAATAATCATTGTGGTCTCCTTTAAGAGTTATTTGAGGATAACCATTAAGGGTGATAAGAGGTTTATTTGATGAAGGGTAACCCTTGAGATTAATAATAGTATTAGTAAGAGGTTGAGAAATATGAACCATATTAACTTGATAAAGTTCTTTCCTTTCCATAGATTCATCACTAGAAGAGAGAGCATTAAGGAGATTGTCATTATCCTCTTTTTCATAGGAATCCTTAGAATAGGAATTTTGGATTTCCATTGATTATTCCTCACTAAAAGGAACATCAAATGAAGGCAAGGTCACAGAGATGAAATTATTTATAATGTATTCTTCTAGCTCTAAAATATGACTAAGAGGAGGATTAGGAGAAGAAGAAACATGAGGCTTGTTATGTTGAAGATTAAATGTGTATGAATCATCATGTCAAATTTATCATAGTCAAAATTATGATCAAGAAGTTTATCCCAAATAGTGTCACCATTAATAAATAGAGTTTGAGTATCTTTAAAAAGATAAGCCTCAAGGAGAGAATATATCAAATCGTCATCATATGCATCTAGAAAATTATCAGAAAAGATAAGGATTCCATTGAAAGGAAATGCTAGAGGAGATCTAAATACCACAAATGAAAGAAAAGTAGATTTAGATGCACTAAAAGAAGCTATATAGATAATGCAACAAAGAAAATAAATGATATTAAAGGATCTAGCTCCTAAATCTACAAGAACAAAATGCAAAAGAAGAGAAATATTAAGAAAGATCTAACTCCAAAAGGAGGCAAGTGGTCGAGTTTGCCAAAATGAAGGTAAATGATCCAATAAAATGAGAAAGGATGACACACAAAAAAAAAAAATTTGATAGATTTAGGTTCACCAAAATGTTTACAGGGAAAAGTGAGACACTTTAATAGGTCGTAAGTCTTTGCTTATCCAGGCCACTAAGCCATTCAAATATCTATGAAAGTGAAATAGGGGAATTTCCAAATATGATTTCACTTATGATCCAAATTAGATTAGATAGAACCAAAAGGAAGAAGGGTGCCAATAATATATTCAAATTAAAAAGGGAAATGCAATACAAGAAAATGTACTCTTTAACCTTTATATGATAATGGGTATGTGAAATGAAACCAATTGCTTGAATAATGTGAATTTAGATACTATGCATATAAAATTAGCCCACATAAGATATAGATCTAGAGTAAAGATACAAAGGGAAATAAAGTATGAAATAATCACCTTGAAATGCATAGAGGAAGATATATTTTAACTCCAAAATTCATGGATCTAAACCCTTTTTCTAAATATTCATCTATAGATCTCAAGAATAAAATGACAAAAGGAACAAAAACTAGTAATCTCCCTAAAAAAGGGCATTGAAGGTCTAGGTTGACTTGGAAGGGCACCCTACAACTAGGTTGACATAGTCTAGTGACTCTACAACAAAATTCTCTAGAAAGCTCCCAAAGTGTAAGTTTTAGATCTATCAACTGTGACTGATATTCTGTAAATAAAAACAAAAAAGAATGGTTTTGGGGGTTTTTCTAAGGGAGGTCTTTCCTTGGTCAAGCCCTAGGTTAAGAAATAAATTGTATATGATAAATGTAGATGTAAAGAAAATAAGTGTAAACTTTCACCTTTGTTGTACAAAATCCTTATTAATAAGGATTTTGGCTTGTTGTAGATGTTTAATTTGGTATGAAGGATGTAGGATATTTCCAAAATTGCAATAGATTTTTCATAACCACATCATGGATTCATGGATGTAAATATACATCAACAAAGAAGATAATGCATTCTTCAATGTAGATCTCCTCTCTTAGTAGCCAACAAAGTTCTGGATCTTGAAAAGGAAATGCTAACAAAAGGTCCTTGAATGGTTGAAGAAACTTCCTTGCTTGAATGCTTGGATGGCTTGAGCTCTAGAATACCTTGAGTACTTGATGAAATTTGAATGTTTGATATAAGTTGATGTGAAAATCATTCCTCCAAGCCTCCTTTTATAATATTTTTCTAGTGGGAGAATAGTTAAAGGCCAACTTAAGGCTAATTGTTAAACAAAGAGTTAATTGTAGGTTGGTTGTTAAGCAGAGAGTTAATTACAAACTGACTATCAAGAAAATATTTAACTATAGGTTGAATGTTAAGTGGAGAGTTAACTATAGGCTAGCTATTAAGTAGAGAGTTAATTGTAGGCCAACAGGGGATAGAAATAAATTAGATGGTGAACTTGAGACCTTTTGGACCCTAAAATTCACAATCATCAGGGACCAGGTTGACCTGTGTCAACCTTGACCCATAAGATAGAAGAAAAGGGCCTCAAAAAGGGCCAGGTTGACATGGGTTCACCTAGTCCTAATGATGGATAGAAAAGGTCAATGGGAGGTCCATAAGAATGGACAAATAAAACTAGAAGATATGGTGCAAAATAGTAGAAAAAAGAATATTGAATAGGGATCCATCCATGGTCCTGGAAGTTAGTAAAGGAATAGTGCTAAAAGGTGTTAAAAAGGAAAGTGTGTCCATTCTAAGATGGTATGTAAGCAAGTTAGTTTGTTTTGTAAAAGATGGAATCAAGTTGGCAATTGAAAAGATGAAGAATTAGTCACTTACACTGAGCTTAAATTGAAGGTCAGTGAATGAAGAGATCAAAAGATTTAGAAAGGAAAATAGTATTCAGTAAGAAAGTAAAGATTTCATTGAGAAAAATACTATTAGCTTAGTGTAGTATTAACTAAGCAAGAGAAAAGAAGAAAAGCTTCAAAAAGATCATGTTTGAGGTCGACATAAAAGATCATATTTGAGGCTGGCATGAAGTGAAGATTTTGATTGTTCAAGAAGTTTCCAAGATAAGGATATTTTTTGTTAATGATATCAGAAGCTTGAAAAATTAAGTGAAGATTTGAAGAATGTTTGTTAATTCAAAGAGAAGTTGAAAGTTCAAGGTGAAAGTGTGTTTAAATTTGACAAATCTGAGCTGGAAAAGATTAATCTATGATTATGATTAAGAGACAAAATCTATTGATGGGGAGCTTCTTCAATTAAGAGCTTTCTAACTCTCCTCAAGAAACCTTTATCCCACTGTAGGGTTTTCTCTTTCAACCCTAACCTAGAGGATCCTTCTACTATCCTCTCACCCAAGAAACTCTTTGAACAATTCAAAACTCAATGTCATTCCCCAAGTTCACCCAATATGCACTCTTTGACCTAGTTTGCTAAAACTTCACCAAAATGTACGAAGTATTCCAAAACAAATTTTGAACCCTCCCACTATGGTTCTTGACTTATTTACCATCATTCTACACCAAATTTCTAAGGTTTACCCTCTTAACCCTTCAAATTGACTAGTTAGGCCTTGTAGCCCTAAGGGCCCCTTTTAGCCCTCCTAGAAATAAGGAAAGTGCTACAATTCATAAAATCCCTTAACAAGGAACTTTTTTGTATACTATAATTTCTTTTCACATGATCAACCCTTGAAGATTTTGTAGGTCTTGGCCTCCAGTAATGTCTGTACAGTACGGATTCAAAAAATCCTTCTTTTAAAGGTTTTAAGGGTAATGTTGGTGTTTCTTCCTCCACAGGTGTCAAAATCCTTGACCAACCTCCTCCTTTGAGTTCTACTACCTTCATACACTACTCCTCCATTGACAAGTCAAGATTGATCCATATCAATCCATTGTTTCTAACAAATTGCTTTACAAGCTTCTTCTTTGCACCTTGCCAAGCTTTGTTGCTTGCCTAGGGCTTGCTTGTGAAAATAGAAAAAACACTGCCACAAGCACCATAAACCATATTTAAAATATTTACAAAGGAAATTTCTTGGTCTCCAAGATCCATGGTGATTAGACCAAGGACACTCTAGCTATAGCCTTTTTCATGTTTACTACTCAAAATTGGACAGTAGGATCAACAAAAATAAATAATTTTGTAAATCTTATTGAATGATTACTTGAAACAAAAAAATTTCACAAATAATTAAAGAATGGAAAAAATATCCTAATTCATTAGAAATTTTCCTCTATTCAATCCAAAAATCCAAACAGAAACTCCAAACAACACTCAAAATGCTCAAAACTGTCATGTTACTAGTGTTGTCCATACACCAAACTATCCAACCCCTATAAATGAGTTGGAAAAGTATTAAATAGAATTCCTCTATCCTCCTATAATGTAGGTTGATCCATAACTACCTCAAGTCATTGATTCTCAAAACTAGTTGAAAAGTTGTCATGCAATTTTTCAAAATTTCAAAGTTGTCAATGCAACCTTTTGACAACTTTAGCAATTTTGCTCCTAGACTTTCCAAACTTGAAAAGAATGTTCCCAAACCTCCTAAGATGAATTTAGAACATAGAACACATTAGGTCCATCTTGACACACTCTTTTCCTCCTTTTCTAACATTTCACTTCATTTTTCCCTCTAGAGCAACTTTTGCAATTTTTAACTATTAGGACCTAATTGACCAAAATAGACTCCTAAACCAAAATCTACTAACTCAATACCTACTAAGCACACCTTGGGAATTTATCTGAAGTCCTTATTAACTCCATGTTTGGTTAGACCATCCAAAAATGAAAAACTAATCTTAGGTTTTGACCTTACCCTAGGTGCTCCTGCACCATTCCCCCCCTGCATGAAGAGGTTAAGGTATTACTAGAGATAAGAACTTAGTGCTGATGCCAAGCTTCTTGAAGTCACCTTAAGTAATCCAAGTTTCCTAAGCCTTAGGAAAGCCCATCCATTATACCAAATGCTACTTATAGACCTTATTTCTTGTGCTCTTCTTCACTCTAAAGTCCAATATCTTTTCAACCTATGGTTGCTTCTTTTCAGGTATCTTCATGTCTATTGCACCCTTGTTCAACTCTTCCTATACTTTATGGCATCCATCTTAGGACCTCTATAGGATACTAGGTCTTTCACATTGAAGATTGGAGAAAGAGACATATCCTTGGGTAGATCTATCTTGTAGCCATTGGTTCCATACTTCTCAAAAATCTTGCATGGCCCAATCCTCCTCATCTACAACTTGCTAGGGATTCCCTTTTGTAACCTAGCCTTATTGAGGTACACCATCACCAAGCCTCCCACTTGAAACTGCAAGTCTCTCCTTATTTCATCTTTCTTTTCCTTCAACTTCTGATTGGATTTCATCAAGTTTTGAATTACTTGGTCGTGTACCTCCTTTATTGATTACACAAAGTCATCAGTAGTTCCACTAATCTTGTCATGTGAAGGTAGGTCTCTCAACTCTATTATACCTCTTGGGTGAGTACCATATACCACTTGGAAAGGACTTAGCCTTATTGTACTATTCTATCTATCATTGTATACAAACTTAGCTTGAGGAATTACTTGTTCCCAACTTTTTCCCATACTCCTTTGTAAGACACCATAGTAGGTTACCCAATACATTGTTTATTACCTCTGTTTGACCATCAATTTTAGGATAGTAGACAGAGCTATGTACTTAATTTTTTCCAAGTATTTTCCCTAGGGTCTTCCAAAAGTGCCCCATAAACTTGAGATCCCTTCTAGTTACTATGCTCCTTGGAAAGCCATGGATCCTAACCACTTCCCTAAAGAATAAGTTGGCTACTTTACTTGCATCATGTGTAGTCTTGCATGGTATGAAGTGGCTTATCTTGCTGAACCTATCTACAACCACAAAGACACTATCCATCCATGTCCTAGTTCTTGGTAATCCCATTATAAAGTCCATACTGATGCACTCCCAAGGTCTATTATAAATAGGGAGAGGTTGGTCAAGCCCTGCATTTGATGAAGTCCCCTTTTCCTTCTGACATATACTACATTGCTCCACATACCTTCTAACATCTCTCTACATTTTAGGTGAGTAATAGAATATTTCCATAAGATCCAAAGCCTTATTAAGACCAAAGTGTCCACTCATGCTCCCATTGTACTTTTCTTGTATAAGATTCTCCCTTATGGATCCTCTTGGAATGCATAATTGTTGACCTTTGAACAAGAGTCCATTCTGCAATGTGTATTCAACAAAATCACTATAGAAATTACTAGCAAAGTCATTACATACCTTGTAAGCTTTTGAGAAATTAATGTCCTCCTCACATAGGTCTTTGAAACCATCTAAGTCAAGGCTTTGCAACTTGACTTCTTGCGCTATTAGCAACCTCCTGCTTAAAGCATCTGCCACTTTATTGTTTATCCTCTTCTTATGCTTGATAGTGAAGGTATAGAATTGCAAGAACTCCATCCATTTGATGTGCCTCAAACGTATCTCTATTGTGAGTTAATAAAACTTAAGGTCTGTTTATCTACGAAGACAACAAACTCCTTAGGAAAAAATTAGTGACTCCACTTCTTGAGGGCATGGACAAGTGCATAAAGCTTTATGTCATATGTTGAATATCTTATCTTGGCTTCATTAAGCCTCTCATAAAAAAATATCACTGGTCTGCCCTCTTGGCTCAATACTTCCCCAACTGCTATGTTACTAGCATCACATTGTTGTTTAGTGTGGAGCCTAATCATTCCCCAAGTGGGAGATTGTTAGATTATGGTGACTGATCAAGGAAGTACTATACATACTCCATAATTCTCCTATAGTGTCTCTCATGTTTGCAATCTGTACCTTTTCTATTTTGATTTGAGAGATACTTGATACTCTTATTATATGTACTTTGAGATGACCTAGGGGTCGGGTGTTATACTTTGATTCAGTACCATAGATGCTCTACTACTATGCTATTTAGTTTACCATATTTGTATGTTGATGTCATTTTGAGATGACAGTAGATCTATGATGATATCAAATTATTTGGTATTCGAACATATTTTCTAATTATTTTATGTGATGGATTTTATCCTATGGTTATTTACTTCATTCTTGTATCTTTACACTTTTTGCAAACATGAGTGATGTAAATAGATTTTTAGATATAATTGAATAAATGGATTAATTAGGTATTTAATGCATTTTTCTTTGGCTATGATATTATATGGAATTGCACTTGATCGTGTGTTTTAGTGTGCTTGAATTATATCCCTAGCAGTGGTACACAGAGTTATTTAGCTATTCATATTTTACCAATGTCATCCCTATAAGGTCAATGTATCCTTATTTTAATTGTTTAAATTAAAACATTTCAGTGATTATTAAATCTAAACTCATCTACATTATTTGACTAGACTAGTGAGTGTGTCTGTACATTTAGAGGTTCACATTGTTTGTGAAAGTTGTTTAGTGATTTCTATGATTTTGGGTTTTCAAGCTTTAATTCATCTTGACTTTAATTTCTAGCAACTTTATCTTAGGTGAATTCTCATTATGAGCAATAACATGTTTTTGGTTGGGTCAATTTGGAGTCTAGCTAGTCTAACTAGTTATTTTCCCTAATCGACTATTCACTCGAAAAGTGAATAAATATTGAAAAAAGGATTTTATTATTCACTTCTCAGTTTTTGAAAATACAAATTTGAGAGTTTTTCTAAAAATCTTCTTCTAAAAGATTGCATTTTTGTTCGTTCTAAGAGCTATGAACATGGAATTTTTGCAAGATTGGTCTCATTGGATCTAGCTCCTAGAGACCTTGCTTTGCTATCACTTTCAGTAGTTTTGGTAGATTATTTATTTTATTGAGCTATTTTTAATTTTTTCATTTTTGGTTATGAGGTATGACTCTCTTGTTTTACCACTTTTTCTCCATTTCAACTTCTATTTTTGGTAGTTGTTTGTTAGGAGGTTGAGAATTAGTGTTTCACTCCATTTATGTTTGTTGGTTCTACCTGGTTGGTCGAGTATGAATATTTTCCCTATTTTTGGGATGGGGGTTTGGGGTTTTGCATCATTATGATAGTCATTTTTGCATATGGTGGCTAAACCCAAATATTATTGAATTTTTGATGGTTTTGTACCCAAAGGTCAAATGGGTTTTAATTTCAAATTTTTCCAATTTTGGGAGTTTTTACCTCATTTTGCATGCCACCTAGTTTTCTTGGGTTTTCTTGGCATAAGTTTCATTGTGGACCTGAATGATCTGTTTGGATTTCAGTCAGATCTTTATTGCATTTTTATGTTACATTGGGATGCATTTCATATCCATCCTCCCAAATCTATTTTTAGGTGAGTGACTTTCTGCTTTGTGTTCTCATCTAGTCCCTATGTTATGATATTTGTGATGGTGGTGTGCCATACATGAGTACATGGACGGACATTTGTTGGGTGACTTGTGAGGGTTGATCTTTTGTGGTACTTTTGAAAGGTATCATCATTAGGGTTAGGTTGAAAATCTGTATGCCTATAGGCAGTCATCGTTGGATGAGCATGGGTAGGGTAGGATAGCATATGGAGGGAGCTTCTATCTCACAACCTAGCAATCATGGCACCATAGGTTAGCAAAGGGATCTTTAAATAAGTGATAACTAAAATAACACACTAGATGGTAATAAAACTTAAGATAATAAAATGGTTCAGGATGTGCTCCTTCCATTGGGAAGTCTGAGCTACCAATATTAGTTTGGGCTTGTCAATGCCAAGCGACTCTCCATGATGTCAACCCCTACTTAGTAGCCCATTGAGAGTCTAACCAGAACATGTAGTTTATGCATTGTATTTGTCTTAGTTTCAGTCATTGTATTATCTAGCATGTGTTTTAGCCATGGACGTTTATGTGTGTTTGTGGTTGGATCATTATCTCCATCAACATGGCTAGAGTAGACCTATGGGTGCCACATGGTTGGGAGGCCTAGCTACCCATACCACTACTAGGGACTAGTGTAAAGATATAGTCTTTTTCCCTAGTGCGACCATTGTTGGATGTTTTCACTTGAAGCTTAAGGTTCTGGAGTCTGCTTTCTTGTGATTTATGCTTTCAGTGGGATGCTTGTATATCTTGTTTAGATGATGTTATTTATTGACACATTTCCTTATTATGATGAGTAGCATATCATTGATGATGTTATTTTTTTTTATAGGATTATCTTATGCTTTACTTGTAGCATGCTAGATTTCCTTATACTTATGTTGTAACATGCTTTAATAGTGACATCCTTCTTATGATAGTACCGACGATCTAGTCGATAGCTTGGGATGTTACACACAAAGGATGGCTAGGGCCCATGATGGTCTTATGATGCTATTATAGTTGGGAGGAACCATGTACTTAGTTTGGCTATATTTCTCATTACAATGTCATTTCTATTTAATGCAATGTTGATTTTAGTACACTGTGATGTTTCCTTCCATTCTTTCCCTTCATTGTTCGACTAGATGGTAGATGTAGTTTTCTATCTTTCCATCTTTCTATTTATTTTTTGAGTGTTCTTTCCTCAATATGTGGATCTGGTACTCCTAGTGTGAAGAAATCTCTTTAACTTAGTCATTTTGCTTTCTTTCTTCTTGCATATTATTTTGGTACTTTGCACAAAATTGTGCATCCTTGTGAGAGGATGCAAGATCTCATGTGGTGTGTTCAGTTTCTTTGCATGGCTTGCCACTTTTTTCCACAAAACCCTACACCAGCCTATGGTCCTCATGGTCCTCATGTAGAAACTAGGGGGCATCTCCATTGGTTTTTGGGGATTAATTTTTGGTGTTCCTAGTACCCTTTGGGATGACCTAAATTACCATGCTCAATATATTTTATTTTCATTGTTTGGTTATCTTTTTGGGAGTTCATTTCTAGTTAATGTGTGTCAGTATGGGTAGTGGCATTTGGAGATTCACTGCTTTTTGAGATGGTGGTTAATACTTCTATTGCAATCTTTGAAATCCTATATGATGTTGTCATGTGCACTCATACTTGTTAAAAAAAATCATATCTTGGCTTGTATTTTATCCTTGTTCCAAGAATCTCTAGGCAGGGTATTACATCTAGTATCATAGCCCATGTTGCAACATTGGGATCTATGTGTTATGTGTCCACTATGGTTTTATTTTCCATTGTGTATTATTATACTATGGTTATTATTTTGATATGTTTTTAGTTCATGGTTTTGATTCTTATGCTTGTTGTAATCACCCAAAAATGTTCATCTAGACTATGAGCCCCCTTTCTAGCATGTTTCCATAAAATTAATCTAATGGTTATTTTTGATCAAATCCTCAAAAATCTATTTATTCGATTATAACCTATGGTATGACCACTTTATCCCAAGTTCATATTTAATTAAAAGAACATGTCCCCCTTTTAATTGAATAAAATTCCCCACTCATCTCTTATCCTAAGTGTGCACACATAAAGCATTATTCTTATTTTAGAAATAAAAGAAAAGGCATTTTTGTCTACACATGAATGCAAAATTTTCTATGTGAGAGAAATCTTCTATTTTTAAAATAACTTTAATTCTCCTCCACACATTTCAGACACTCTCAAAAGTCAACCATTAATTGTGATTGGTTGAGAAACTTGTGCACATGGATCACTCCCACTTTCAAACTCCACCCTTGATTACATTCATCTTGCCTCTTAATCTCTACCATCTATTTTTCTTTAAAAGGGAGGGTTCTCTCCTCATTCAAAAAATTCTTAGTCTCTCATGCTATTGCTATGCTACAAGTTTTCTTTGTGATTCTGGAGACTTGGAGCATTTTTGCATTTTTTCATTTTAGCTTAGCTCTCATTCTACTTAAATTATGACATCATTTAGCTTAGTTCCATTTATGCTTTATCTTAGTTCTCTTTTTTAGCTTGCATTTAATTTAGAATAGCTTGCATTTGCATTGCATTTTATCGTAGATTCTTGGATATTGGCACTCTTGCCTCTACTCTTTGAATCTCTTGTTATAGGGTTGCATAGTTTGGTTTATTTGAGAGCCACCATCTCATAGCTTTTGCACATCATAGATAGAGAGCTATAAGCCAAATCTTGAGACTCCCTCTTCCATGGGTTCTCTCAAGAATCATGGTTTATAGAAGTGTGATACTTTTATGTACACATTTTTGGCTCCCACTATGGGGCTTGAATCAAGTTTCTAGCTCCATTTGATTTCATTTCTCATTTCTAATTTTTTATAGCAGCATATTGGATCTAATCAAGTACTTTTGTAAAGTTCTCACTTTGGTTTTAAGGCTAACCCATATGTAGATTGGTTTGAAGGCCAAAACCCTAGGTTTTTGAAGATTTGATCATATCTCCTAAACCACTTGGAGTTTGGTTCTAAATTTTTTTTTGCAAGTTGACTATGTGTCCAAAATGTCTCAGTCCAATTTTTGGATCATTTTTACTTGATTTGCATTATTTGTGAATTTTTTTTCATAAAAAGCCATTGTTGGTTGCAAATTAGTGATTTTATTAGAAGACTTACATTTTCATAAAGGTTTTTGAATTCTATGGGGGTTAATTTCTCTATGTTTTGAATTTTGAGGTCGTATTAAGGATCATAAACTTGATTTGATAAATCTAATCTATTTTGACAAAATGGGCCCCTAGGGCACAAATGAAGAGATTTTTTGAATTTCTTACATTTTTGGAAAGCTCTCTAGTTTTTAGCAGGGGTCTCTTGTTTTTATTTCTATTTTTGGATCCAAAATCATAAAAAAAAAGTCCAATCTTGTTGATTAGGTCAAAAGAAAAGAGTAAAAATGAGAGCATTTGTGATTAGCTTGCACTTTCTTTGCATACACTTGGTTGGAAGATAACTTGGATTTTTGAGGCAACTAACCACTTTATGTTGCAGTTCTTACTTGGTTTTTATGCCCTAACCTTGGTTTCTTTGTAGGGAGTTTC
Source organism: Cupressus sempervirens (assembly GCA_028749045.1). Taxonomy (NCBI): domain Eukaryota; kingdom Viridiplantae; phylum Streptophyta; class Pinopsida; order Cupressales; family Cupressaceae; genus Cupressus; species Cupressus sempervirens. The sequence continues at coordinate 534,455,062 of CM053792.1, read as the reverse complement.
TCATTTCACATCTACTAGTTTTTTTTTTTTTTAGGCACATTAAAATTGCAATTGGGATTCCTTGGTGATAGGAGAGTATGATCTTCACCCTTGTGGTGAATAAAAAGTCTTGACCCACCTTTGGATTTTGAAATCAAGCAGATAATTGAATCTTCTTGGCATGTTTTGGGGAAACAATTGAGGTAGGAGAGTATGATCTTCACCCTTGAGGTGAATCAAAAATCTTAACCCTTGAGAGTGGATCCATTTTGTGGTAGTTATCATCCTTTAGAGGGCCTACTCTTGGACAACTTGAGAGAACAACCCAACTAGGGACAAGAAAATTACTTGGCTCTTCTAACCCACTATAAACTCAAGGCTATTAAGGACACAAAAACCTTGGTATACATAGTGTTTTTCTTCACTTTGTGTGATTGCTTATGGGATTTCAACCATAGGGAGATCACAAGGCAAGAACACATAAGGTGCTCTTGTGGCCACAAGGTCTGTTATCCACCACAAGGTGGGGTGTCCCTTAATTGGATGCAAGAGAATAATTAAAAATGGAAGCCCTTTCTAAACACCCTAGGTTAGTATCTACCCTATTTTTCCACTCTAACTTCTTGGTGCAAGGATTGATCCTAGTGGACTACCCGGATCACCCCAAGATTTTACACTCACCACATGTGTTCTTTTGGTTGTGCTTTTGGCACTTCCATGACAAAGCCAATATCTCTTGTGGGAAACCACTTGGTGTGAGGCAAAGGAGCATCATGTGTGGGCCAAGTTGTTGAGTAATGAACTGTGACTTTTAGGTAGATATTGCTTATGTGTTCTTGAATGTTCTAGACCTATGGAAATATTTTGAACATACACATGATAATAGTTCTAGGGCTTTCTTTTAAGACCTCACATATGCTTGTATCATGCAAGGTTTCTTTGTCCCTTGCTTAATTTTTTGAAGACTACTCCATGTGTCACTATCTTGCTTGGAAAGAAATTACTTTTGAACATCAAACTTGCTATGCTATCAACTATTGTCAAACTTTGTAAACCAATTCAAAGCATCAAGTCTTAACACTTTTCTTGTGTTTCTTGCTAAGGGGAGTCTCATCATTTGATTTTTTGTTTCTATGTCTCTAGTGCTTGAACATGGTTAAATTGACTCTTTGGTCTTAGTGCTCTTGGTTTTTCTATCTTCATGGTCTATGTCCACTTGCTAGTTATCTTTTTGCTGAAATGGTTACCTTGATTTCTTAACTACACTCTTATGTTGGGAAAGTTGTTCACTTGTCACCCTACTTACTCTATCTACTTGGCTATTTGGCTTCTTTCTTAGATATTGACTTGAGTCACTAGTGTCATAAGTTTTTTGGACACTTTTTTGACAAGTCACTTTACTCTATCTTTACTATTTTGGCAAGTGAACACTCTACCTCTTTAGTTTGGACATCAAGTTATCTTTTGTCACCTTCTTAGCTTCCTCTAGTCTCCTTTAGGCTTGATTATCTATCTACCACTATGACATTCAAACCTTGTGCTACCAAACCTCAACCAAACCTAGATGATCATGATATCCTTCATGCCACTAAAGAGTTTCAAGATCTAAATTCTCAATACAAAGAACTAGAAGAGAAAAATGATATTTCTTACCTTCATCTCTCTAAGCATATGACAGAAATGAAGTCTAAACTTGAGAAAATATTAGAGGAGAAGATTTCATTCTTAAATGAATCTCCCTTAAGACCTTTACAAACACATGGTTCATCTTCTTCAAGGTCTACATATTCTAATCCAAGACATAAAATGTCCTCATCTTCTAGATCTAAAGACCTCCGTAGAGAGAAAGAAAGTGGTATCTCCTTTAAGTCTATTCCAAGCTATCATAAAGGACATATCTTTGGCCAATATAATGATGAATACATGGATGCATTCCATTCATTTGAGAAACAAAAAAAGGACTCTAGACATACTTTTGATAGAACTTTTTCTCCCTTAGAAGATTCTTATGATGAAACTTTGCGAATGCTTCTTGGCATCAAGCTCATCACATTACCTAAGTCTAGCTCATATGGAAACCCATTCTTGGATATCTATTGTGCTTATCATCAACATAATGAGCATATTACTTTAGATTGCATTGAGCTAAAACATAAAATCCAAGATCTCATTGATAATGGGACTATTGATACCTCTAATGACTCATGTGATGAGGATGCTTTTATTGAGAAAGATCATATTAATGAACCTATGTCTAGTGATGGTTTCCTTGATACCTCCACTTCTTCCAACACTCATGCACCTCTCAATACTTCAAATATTTCTAGCATGCCTCTATCTAATAAAGAACCTAATTATTTTCACATACACTATGCCTATCCTTAAGGGCTACCTCCAAAAGAAACTCAAGCTAACCTTCACTTCACTGCAAACCTTTTCCATGCTACTAAGCCTAAAGATCCAAGCACTACTCCATTCACTCTTCATTCTCCCTTGTCCTTAGAAGTGTCTCCATGTCAAGAGGACTCTCAAAAAGAAAAAGCTATAAATTTCAAGAAAGATAAAGATCAAGCACCCTTTCATCCCCTTCAAAATTTCACCCCTCCATATCCTATGTCTTTTCTATCCCCCAAGTATGATGAAGATACCACTTCCATTATCTCCCTTGAGCTTACTGAAAATTATGAGAAAATTTTTCTTCCTATGCTATCCAAAGTTGCCAAGATCAAAGTGTCCCCTCATGTTCTACTTCTCCATATCCACTTAAAAATTGTGCTCAAGCTACAAGTGCTCCTATTAAAAATGACATTCCTATCAAAGCTACTCATGAGTCTATTGATCACTTTGACTATGTTGCTCACTCTAAAGATGTTGATATTCCTTTTAACTATCCATTTTCATATCCAAAGTCTATCCTTGATCCTTATCCATCAAAGCTAATGCCTTCAAACCTTCCATCTATATTAGGATCTTATGTTCCTTCATCTCCTACATTTTCCACTCCTAGATCTCCCATCATACCTCAAGATCAATAAAGACACTCATCCTTGATGAATTTCCACCCATCTATCCATCTAAACTAGTCATATCATCCTTATTCATCCAAAAATCCCAAGCCTTTTGGAAGTGAGAATAAACATAAGAATCCATTGAAAAATGAAGATCATTATGTCCCATCTAAAAGACATGTGAATACTAAGAAGGAAAATGAGCAAAAGAGACTGCAAAGGTCCACTATTATGAGAGCTAAATCAAAGAAAATATGGGTTCCTAAGACCATTATTGAAGAAATATGTTCTAAAGTATCTAAAGGAAAATCTAAAGCTCTATGGATTCCCAAGTCTCTTTTGAAAGAATTGAATATTTAAAATACTTCAAAATTTACATTCAAGCTTCCAAAGGCTTCCATTCCATCTTCTTCCAAAAATATTCCTAAAACTATTCCAAAGCCTTCCACTCAACTTTTTTCCAAATGTCTTCTACCACTTCATACATCTAAATGTCAAACTATTTCATCTATGATTCCTCCATCATTCCAATACCCTTCAAGGTGTGTGTCAACATTGATCTTGTCCAATATTTTAGCTACCCTCATGAAATCCTCTAAAGCTTACACTTAATTTTTATACATGAACTCTTATCCTCCATATACTCTTTCTACTACCATTTCTCTTTCATCACCCTACCAACATCTTTGAGCATACCTTTCTATGGTCTTGGCTTATCATGACTTATCTTTCCTATAGGAGAACTATCTAAATTCAAAAAAATCTTGAACTATTTCTAAAAATTCTTTAAAAAAAAAGAAAAGAAAAAAAGAAAAAAAGAAAAAAAGTGCCTCGGTGAAAACCACTTCTTGTGGCACCTTGGTAGCAAAAATAAAGAGAAATAAAATTCATCCTATGGTGAAAACTACTTCTTGTGGTACCTTGGATAAGTAACATGATGAAAACTTGGTAAATAGGCATCATGTGTAATTCTTCCATCATCCACCTATCCCCTCTTCTCTCTTTGATCTTGACAATGTTGAGCTATCTTTGCATATTGGCTATCTTATCCATGAGATTCTCTATTGTGCTTTCTCATTCACTTATAGCCTTTATTTTGAGCCTTATTCTTATTTCTCTATCCCATTGCTATCCTATCTAGTTAAACCCTTGGTCTTGATCACAATAAATAAAACATAGTTCGCATAGGTCTCTTGGAATGCCTCTTTTGGACTACATGCTTCACGCTATCTCGCTTGTTGGCTTCACTACTTATCTCACATGTTATCTTGCTTATTACTTCCATTGCTTATCCAAAACATAGTTCATCTAACTATTTCACGTCTTTCCCTAGCTTAGGTACTCTTGCAGAGTCAATCCTTGAGGATCACTTTCACTTGCTTCATATTCCTTGCCTATCCATCTCTGTCTATCCACTAGCTTCCTACTCTATATTATACACCTTTCTAGACATTGGGAGAAAATAGCATGATCTTTCTTGAGAATTAGTAATCTCTAAATAATTATAAAAAATATTAAAAAAATCATAAATGATGCTGAAAAATCCTAAAAATTAGAAAATGTCTTGAAAAAATGATCATCGTAGTGAAAACCTAGGAATAGGCACTTTGATGTATCACCAAAAAAATTCAAAAATTCAAAAATTGAAAAATAAAATTGAAAAAAAGTCCCTAGAAAATCTGTCAAGTGGTGAAAACCTAGAAACAGGCGCTATTTGAGACCCTTACACCTATGTTTATCAGTCTTAATCACCCACTTCGCAACACATTTCCTAGCTTGGGATTGTTTCTTTTTCTCATCTTGGGGGGACTTTTTCTTAGCCTATTTGAGGTTTTCTTGTGTATTAGGGTTTCTCTGGCAACTCACAAAATAATGTTTCTCAACACTACTCCCCCAACTTGACATCAAGTGTTTCTCAACACTTTTTCAAATAGTTTACCTACAATCTCTGATGTTGTGATATTTCTCACTATCAAATTCAAGTCTTGAAGAAATGGCCAAGTGACTCACACACACACACACTTAAACACTTAAATGACTAAACTATGTTGATCTTTATTTTCTTTATGTGATGTCTATGCTAATTTCTTTACTATATGTTCCCTCCCTAATAGTCTTTCAAGGATTTCATTGACTAGAAGATTGGGGGCATGGGGCATGTTTTCTTGATTTCTACTTGTGGGTATACTTTGTTGGTCTAGAGTGTTTCAAGTGTTCATGCTTGTCCTACTTGACACTTTGGACCTACAACATATCATCCTTGTCTATTTTTGCAAGACCATACTTGAGGGTTATCTTGGCACTTATGTCATGATACAAGTGTAATCTTGCTATACCAAACTTAGGGAATCTAGTTGCATAGTCATCCTGAATTACATGTCTCTGACACTTAGATTAGATTTCCACATACCTATCTAATATCAATCATATTCATATCCTCATAGTTTTTACTAGTGATGATTGTATGATCTTATGATGTCCCTAATAAGGCTCGATGATAAAAACTATGACCTACTTATGTAACCCTTGCAATTGCACCTTTTCACACTAGATTGCATTCTAGGGTTCATTCTATCTTAGCTTTGCATTTTGCATGTTGAGAGAACTCTCTTTTTTATCTTACATGGATGTGTCAACTAACTACATTCATCCTTCTGTTACTTCTTATCAATCTTATCTTATCTCTTCTTTTCCATTTCTCTCTTCTTTTCTATCTTACTATCTCATCTATGCTTTTGACCTATCTTTTCTAATCTCAACATCTTGGATCTATTTTCAAGATCAAAATCCAAATTCAAGTTGATCTTGCTAGTCAAAAATTTATTCCTTCTTCTATGTAGTTGGCTGACCTATTGAGGCTTAATCTTTGAATCTTGTTGAGGAAATCATCATTTCTTCATTTCTTCATCATTTCTACTCTCTTCCATTCTTTACTTTCATTTCTATTTTATCTCATTTCATATTTCCTCTTTCTTTGACCTATTTCTTATGCTTTATCTTTCCTAGTCAAAGTTAGTCGAACTGGGGCATATCTTCATTTCTTGGTGGTCACTCTTTGGTCTTAATCTCTTATCCATCATCATGAACTTTTCCTTGTTCTAATTTAATCAAAACTAGCTTATTTTTGCATCTCCTCTATCTCATTTTGGTTTTAATCCTAAGGGGCCATGAATATTCTATCATTGTTGCAAATTTATTTCTTCTACAAATTTTCTATTTTCTCTTGATCTATCTTATTTTCTCGGTGTTAGTACTCTTCTTGAGTTATGATATCGTCTCTATCTTAGTGTTCAGAACTATCACTATCAAACTGTAGATTCAGAACTTGCTGTCTCTTTTTGCATTTCATTGTTCAGAATTAGATCTCTTTATCTATTGCTGCCTATTTGGCTTATGTATTCTTTGACATCATGTGTTCCCAAATCGATCACATATTATTCAAAGAAGGGCAAATGTAATCACCAAAAAATGGTCATCTAGACTATGAGCCCCCTTTCTAGCATTTTTCTATAAAATTAATCTAATGGTTATTTTTGATCAAATCCTCAAAAATCTATTTATTTGATTATATCCTATGGTATGACCATTTTATCCCAAGTTCAGATTTAAGTAAAAGAACATGTCCCACTTTTAATCAAATAAAATTCCCCACTCATCTCTTATCCTAAGTGTGCACACATAAAGCATTATTCTTATTTTAGAAATAAAATAAAAGGCATTTTTGTCTACACATGAATGCACAATTTCCTATGTGAGAGAAATCTTCTATTTTTAAAATAACTTTAATTCTCCTCCACACATTTCAAACCTCTCAAAAGTCAACCATTAATTTTGATTAGTTGAGATACTTGTACACATGGATCACTCCCACTTTCAAACTCCACCCTTGATTACATTCATCTTGCCTCTTAATCTCTACCATCTATTTTTCTTTAAAAGGGACGGCTATCTCCTCATTCAAAAAAATCTTAGTCTCTCAATTTTCTTGGTGATTTTGGAGACTTAGCATTCTTGCATTTTTGTATTTTAGCTTAGCTCTCATTCTACTTACATTATGGCATAATTTTTAGCTTAGTTCTCTTTGTTAGCTTGCATTTAATTTAGAAAAGCTTGCATTTGCATTGCATTTTATTGTAGATTCTTGGATATTGGCACTCTTTCCTCTACTCTTTGAATCTCTTGCTCTATGGTGCACCTTACAAGGGTTGCATAGTTTGGATCATTTGAGAGCCACCATCTTATAGCCTTTGCATGTCATAGATAGAGAGCTATAAGTTGGCTCTTGAGACTCCCTCTTCCATGGGCTCTCTTAAGAATAATGGTTTATAGAAGTGTGACATTTTATGTACACACTTATGATCTGAGTATTCTAACATTATCATGTTATTTCTAGAGAGATGCCTCATGTGCATAGACCTTGTGGCCATGGTGGTACCCATAGCGATAACCATGGAAATGAACACTAGGAAGCAGGATGTCAAGAAGGAGAGGGAGAAAAAGGTAATAAGGCTAATTAGAATAGTGTTGGAGGATTGATGCCAATGCTCCAAGAAATTCTTGCTTGGTTGGGCCCTCATGTTGAGGAGTGCCAATGGGATCATGATCAAGAGCAGGGATCTCATCATGGAGATTCCCATAATTTAGAGCATAGAAAGGAGGAACATGAATGTGAACATTTTCTTACTCCACTAGGTGGTAGAGGACATCATCGGGGTGATCAAGACTGTAACAATGAAGATTCCATTAGGTTGGATATCATGAAGTCTCTTCATCTATCCAAACCATCATTGTTTGATGGTAAGAGAAGTGGCCTCAAGGAAAAAAAACTTGGTTATTGGACATGGAGGACTAATTCACCATGCATCCATATGCAACCAATTTAAGGGCACATTGTGCAATCATGTGGTTGAGGGAACATTGTGAAATCACGCATCCATATGGTGGAATATTGAGAATCAAAAGCTCTAAATTAGTGTTGTAGATCTCACCTGGGAGATCTTTGAGGAGAGGTTTCAAGAGATATTCTTATCTTAGTTTAGGGAGGCCTTTGTTGATGAGTTTCATTCAATTCAGCAAGGAAACATGACATTGGATTAGTATGAAATCTAGTTCTTTGAGCTTAGGCAGTATTCTTGCTATGATCATGATGATTTACTCCTAGCTCATCATTTCATATGAGGCTTAAGGATTCCCTCATTGGAGAAGTTTGTATGCATTAGCCTAAGACTCTTGTTCTCACTATTGAGAAGGCATGTATAGCAAAGGAGAATCTAGCTAGAGGTTTCAGTAATAGATCTGGTTATTAGAACCAAAGTGCTCAGAATTTAGGGCAAGATTTGTAGTTCACTCAATCTTTTGGAAAGATCCAAGCCTAGTTAGCATGCACTCAAGGTGATGATCACCGTAGGAATAAGAAGAGGTTTTGGACCAAGGGCGGATAGGATCCTAGTACCTTAGGTAAGAAAGGAGATAACCAGAACAAAGGATAGAAATATTAGTTCTTAGAGTACTCAATAGAATTCTAGTAGGGTAGTGCACCTTATCCTAGTGCTACCTAGGATGGTCATGGAACAGGTTCCAACTTTGTAGGAAACTATTATTCTTTTGGCCAACCTAGCCATAAATCTTTTGAGTGCTCCACTAAACCATCTTCAAGACCTAGTAAGGGCACAACCAGATCTAAGCCTACTATAGGAGATGCATGTAGGAATCATAGAGTCTTTGCGATGGTTGACAACCATCAAGCAGATCATCAAGGTATGGTATTCAAGGCTATAAGTATGTTGCATGGTATTTCAAATTTAATTTTGTTTGACTTTGGTGCTTTAGATTCTTTCTTTCACCATCTCTTGTTTAGAGATGTTTGCTATTGGAAATGTATCAGGTTGATAGGTGGCAGGTTGAGTTAGCCATGGGTTCTAAGGTCATTGTCAACTCATTGGTTAGGAGTTGTGTTTTGAATTTGGGAACCTTCACCACCATAGTGGATCTATGTATTCTACCTCTAGGATCATATGAAATTGTGTTGGGAATGGATTGGTTAGCTACAATTCAAGAAAATATTGATTGCCATCATAAGATAGTACAATGTGTTGATGACATAGGTGGGTAGGTGGAACTTTTGGGAGTCCTAAGACTAGTCTCACTTTGATTGATCTTAGCTAATCAACTAAAGAAAAGTGTGTAGAAGGGTTGTTAGTTGTTTCTTATTTATGTTAGTGATCTCAAGGAAGCTAAGAGTCATATGATGACACTTGATGATCACCCACTCGTATTTGAGTATGAAGTTGTGTTTCCTAATGAGATTCTAGGTATGCCACCATAGCATTACATTGATTTTTAGATTGATCTTGTACTGGGAGTGGAGCCGATTTCACGACATGACTACTCAAGAGTTGAGTGAGCTCTAATTGCAATTAGAGGAATTGTTGGCCAAGGGCCAATGAATATCCATGTGGGGTACACCAGTCATCTTCATGAATAAGAAGAATGGATATTTGTGTTTATGCATTTACTATCAGTAGTTGAACAAGGTGACAGTGAAGAATTTTTATCCTTTTTTGAGGATAGATGACTTGTTTGATTAGATGAAGGGAGTACGAGTGTTCTCAAATATTGATCTAAATTCAAGATAACATCATCTTCTTATCTAGGAGGCTGATATTTATTGAATAACTTTTCATACAAGGTATAGGAATTATGAGTTCAAGGATGTACCCTTTGGGTTAACCAATGCGCCATCAGTATTTATGAGTTTGATGAATGGTGTATTTTGCACTTATCTTGATCAATGTGTCATTGTATTCCTAGATGACACATTGTTCTATTTGAATACTATGAAGGAGCATGATGTCCATTTATGTTAGGTATTACACTGCTTAAGAGACCATCAGTTATATGGAAACTTGAGTAAATGTGGGTTCTTCCAGTCATAGGTGGAGTATTTGGGACACATCATCAATGGTGATGGAATTGTAGTGGACCCAAAGAAGATTCCTTCTATCATGGGTTGGTCGATACCCACTAATGTCTCTTTGGTTCATAGTTTTATTGGATTGGTAGATTACTACCATCACTTTATGAAGGATTTTTCACAAGTATCTCATCCCTCACTTCTCTTCAATAGAAAGGGAAGAAGTATGTTTGGTCAAACTAGTGTGAGGTGGCATTTAATGCTCTTAAGGAGTGTTTGACCAGTGCACCAATCCTTTCAGTGCCTAATCCTGTAGGTAATTTCATGGTTTATACAAATACTTCTTTGGAAGGTGTGGGTGTGGTGTTGATGTAGGATGGTCGCGTAATTGCATATGAATCTAGGAAACTAAAGGACCATGAGATTAACTACCCCACTCATGATTTGGAACTTGTGTCCATAGTGCATGCCCTTTTCTATTGGATTCATTTTCTTTTGGGACATATATTTGAGTTGCATTACAATCGTAGGAGCTTGTAGTACATCTTTATTCAGCCAAATCTAAATGCATGACAACATCGTTCAATGGAGTTCTTATGTAAGTATGACTTTGATGTTCATTAAATTAAAGGGAAGGAGAATTTCATAGAAAATTATTTGAGTAGGAGGTCACATGAGGTATCAATGATGTCATTGGGAGTGGATTTGTGAGGTCATATCTTGAGGGCTTTACCTAGTGACACTTGGAATTAGGAGGTGAGGGCAGAGATCGAGTCTGAGCATACCCTTAAGGAGAGATTTTCAAGTTATTTTCTTGAGTTTGATGGACTACTACAACATTTGGGGTGTATCTATGTGCCCATGTGAGGTGATCTTCATACCTTGGTTTTGTTAGAAGCATGTATCGTACACCATATTCCACACACCATGGTGTTAAGAAGATGCAAACTAATCTCAAATACTTGTACTTTTGGGCAAGGATGACACATGATGTTTCTAATTTTGTTACTAGATGTCTTGAGTGCCAAAGAGTGAAGGCAAAGCATCAACATTTGGTGGGATTTTTGTAGCCGCATATCAGTCTAGAGTAAAAATGGGATATGATATCCATTAATTTTATCACAGGGTTATCTATGTCATCATAAAGACATGACTATATCATGATGATAGTGGAGAAATTGTCCAAGGTAGCACATTTTTCATCCATGAGAGCATCCTACACAACTACTTCTATAGCACATGTTTTCTTGGAGGATATTGTACATTTGCATTGGATCCCTCATCACATCATTTTTTATGGAGATCCAGTGTTTACTTTTGCACTATGGACATCTCTCCAACATGCTTTGGGTGTGCAACTCAATTTTCATTTGGCTTATCACCCAGAGACTAATGGTCAAATTGAGAGAGTGAATCAAGTTCTAGAAGATATGCTTCACATGTATGTTATGGATAGGCAAGTGAAGTGGGAGGACTATTTATACCTCGTTGAGTTTGCATACAATAATGGGTATCATAGTTCTCTTGGCATGTCACCTTTTCAGGCCTTGTATGGTAGACCATGATGTACCCCTTTGAGTTGGGATCACTTAGAGGACTGAGTTCTTTTGGGACCAAAGATGCTTCAAGATATGGAGCTATAGGTTGTTCACATTAGGAAGCATTTGGTTAGTACTCAAGATAGGCAGAAGAAGTATGCAAATGCCCATATGTTGAATCGTCACTTTTCTATTGGTGATAGGGTGTTTTTGAGAGTGCATATAAGGAAGAGCCCCATCCATTATGGGAAAGGCTCTATGTTGGCACCAAGTTTTGTTAGACCTTTTGAGATCCTTGAGAGGATTGGTCCTATTTCTTATCAACTAGCATTGCCACTTAGCCTATCACACATCCATGATGTTTTTCATGTTTTTGTTTTGAGGTAGTATATTCTGGATGTGACCCATGTTCTTGATTGGGATGCTTTGTAGGTAGTGGATAGGAAACTTGCTTTGAAGCTCATTCATATCTTGTAGTAGTGGAGGCTGACCTTATGAGGTCAGGACATAAATCAAGTAAGGTTCCAACAGGACTCGATCCATGAGACCTCTACTACTTTGGAGGATACTACACAATTAAAGTGATTACACCCCAATATTTTTGTTAGCTTCTAGGATTAAGCCTATGCTAGTGGGGGAGGATGTAATGCCTCTCATGTTTGTGATGCAAGAGCATCCAGAGGTATAAGGGCAATCCTGTGTCACCCAAAAAAAAGTACTTAGACTTATTTTTTGTTTCATGTGTTTTCACTTTTGGACACCCATTTGGGTCAAATAAAGGTTCCAACTCTCACAGTTCCACTATCAGTGTGCTAGAAAATCCCAAAAAAATAGGAGCATGTAATTGGGCCATCATTTTGGTGAACTAGGATGTGTGAATTGGCCAGATGAATCTAATTGTGATTTAGAGCACTCCAGAAAAAGAATCGGGTCAAAAGGCCCCACGGTTTGAAAGTTATTGCAGTTTTTTGGGTTTTGGGGACCTCCTAAGAATGCTTCAAAGTCAGGTTAGGGGCATTAAATGACCTCAAAAAGGGTCCAAAAATGGGGGATGAGTGAAGCTTGTCTAAAGGTCTATAGAGCACTTCGAGAGCTTTCTGAAAATGTAAATTGTTCGTTAATCAGAGCTACGGTTCAATAGTTATGCCTCCCGAAAGTTCGGTTACCATTTCTGGATTCTTCTAGATTTGCACCGACTACTAATGTAGCTTCTGGAACCTTCTATTTGGTCAGTGGATGCCTACTAGCACTTTCTAGAATGTACTCCTAGTCATTAACCCTCTAAGGTCTATTTAAGGAGAATCCTGGCATTGTTAAAGGCAGTTCGGAGTGGAGTTTGAGAGGAGGTACTGAAAGGAGAAATTATCTCCAGATTTATGCTATTGTAAGCCTTTAGGGCATATTTTGAAGCTTATTTTCCTGTACTGTTTGTACTAGCCTATTTTCTCAGTTAATATAATTGCCCCCTTTTTTTCTATTGTTTCCATTTTGTGTGGGTTGTGTCCCCATCAATTTGTACTCTATACCTTGTCTATTTTGATTTGAGAGATACTTGATACTCTTATTATATGTACTTTGAGATGACCTAAGGGTCAGTTGTTATACTTTGATTCATTACCATAAATGCTTCACTATTATGTTATTTAGTTTCTCATATTTACATGTTGATGCCATTTTTAGATGAAAGATCTATGATGATATCTGATTATTTGGTATTTGGACATACTTTCTGATTATGTTATGTGATGGATTTTATGCTATGGTTATTTACTTCATTCTTGCATCTTTACGCTTTTTGTGAATGTGAGTTATGTAAATGGATTTTTAGATATAATTGAATAAATGGATTAGTTAGGTATTTAATGCATTTTTCTTTGGCTATGATATTATATACAATTTCACTTGATTGTGTGTTTTAGTATGCGAGAATTATATCCCTGGCAGTGGCACACAGAGTTACTGATTCAGTTATTCATATTTTACCAATGTCATCCCTATATGGTCGATGTATCCTTATTTTAATTGTTTAAGTTAAAATCTTTCAATGATTATTAAATCCAAACTCATCTATATTATGTGATTAGACTAGTGAGCATGTCTATGGATTTAGAGGTTCGCATTGTCGTGCAAGTTGTTTAGTGATTTCTATAATTTTAGGTTTTTGAGCTTTAATTCTTCTAGAATTTAATTTCTAGCAACTTTTCCTTAGGTGAATTCTCCTTACGAGCAATAACCTATTTTTGTTTGGGTTGATTTGGAGTCTAGCTGGTCTAGCTACCTATTTTCTCTAATCGACTATTCACTTGAAAAGTGAATAAGTATTGAAAAGGGGATTTTATTATTTACTTCTCACTTTTTGAAAACACAAATTTGAGAGCTTTTATGAAAATCCTCTTCTGGAGGATCGCATTTTTGTTTATTCTAGAAGCTATGAGTGTGGGATTTTTGTGAGATCAGTCTCATTGAATTTGGCTCAGGGAGACCTTTCTTTGTCATCACTTTTAGAAGTTTTGGTAGATTATTTATTTTACTGAGCTATTTTCAATTTTTTCCCTTTTGGCTGTGAGGTAGGGCTTTCCCATTTTATCACTTTTTCTTTGTTTTAGCTTCTATTTTTTGTACATGTTTGTTAGCAGGTTGAGAAATAGCATTACCCTCTATTTCTATTTGCTAGTTCTATCAAGTTGGTTGAGTATGAACATTTTCCCTATTTTTGGATGGGGTTTTGGGGTTTTTCACCGTTATGCTAAATGTTTTTGCATATGATGGCCAAAAACAAATATTATTTGATTTTTAGGGGTTTTGTACCCAAACATCAAATGGGTTTTAATTTTCAAGTTTTCCAATTTTGGGGGTTTTTACCTAATTTTGTGTGCCACTTGATTTTCTTGAGATTCCTTGGCATGAGTTCGATCATGGACCTGGATGATTTGTTTGGATAGCAGTTAAAACTTTATTTCATTTTTTTGTTGCATTGGGATGCATGTCACATCAATCCTCCCAAATCTATTTTCAATTGAATGACTTTCTACTTTGTGTTCTCATCTAATCCTCATGTTATGATCTTCATGATGGTGGTGTGCCACACATGAGTACATGCACATACATTTTTTGGGTGACTTGCGAGGCCTAATCTTCCTTGGTACTTCAAAAAGTTATGATTATTGGGGTTGGGTTGGGAATCTACATGCCTATAGGCACATTGGATGAGCATAGGTAGGGAAGGGTAGCATATGGAGGGAGCTTCTATCTCACAGCCTGGAGATCATGGCACCATAGGTTGGCAGAGTGAGCTTTAAATAAGTGATAACTAAAATAACATATTGGGTGGTAATAAACTTAAGTTAATAAAATGGTTCAAGATGTGCTCCTTCCATTGGGAAGTTTGAACTACCAATATTTTGTCATTGCCAACTGACTCTCCATGATGTCATCCCCTACTTAGTAGCCCATTGAATGTCTAACTAGGACCTATAGTTTATGCATTATCTTTGTCTTGGTTTCAGTCATCATATTGTCTAGTGTGTGTGTTAGCCATGGATGTTTACTTTATGTGTGTTTGTGGTTGGATCATTATCTCTATCAGCATAGTGAGAGTGGACCTACGGGTGCCATGTGGTTAGGAGGCATAGCTACCCATACCACTACAAGGGACTAGTGTATAGAGATAGTCTTTTGTCCTAGTGTGACTATTGCTAGATGTTTTCACTTGGTGTTTTCGGTTCCAAAATATGCTTTCTTATGATTTATTCTTTCATTCAAATGCTTGTATATCATGTTTAGATGATGTTAGTTAATGACACATTTTCTTATTATGATGAGTAGCATATGATAGATGATGTTATCTAGTTTTATAGGATTATCTTATGCTTTACTTGTAGCATGTTAGATTTACTTATACTTATGTTGTAACATGTTTTAGTAGTGACATCCTTCTTATGATAGTACTGACGATCTATTTAATAGCTTGGAATGTTATGTGTAGGGGATGGCTAGGGCCCATGATGGTCTTATGAGGCTATATGGTTAGGAGGAACCACGTACTTATTTTGGTTTTATTGCTCATTGTGATGGTATTTCTATTTAATGTGATGTTGATTTCAGTACACTATGATGTTTCCTTTTGTTCTTTCCCTTCGCTGTTCAACTAGATGGTAGATGCAATTTTTTGGCTTTCTTTTCAATATATTGTTCTAGTGTTCTTGCCTCAAAATATGGATTTTTTACTCCCTAGTTTGGATAAATCACTTTAACTAAGTCTTTTTTCTTTCTTTCTTCTTGTGTGTTGTTTTGGGACTTCACTCAAAATCATGCATCCTCGTGTGAGAATGCAAGATCTCATGTGTTGTGTTGGGTTTCTAAACATGGCTTGGTATTTTCTTGTACAAAACCCTACACCAATCTTGGGGTGTCTTGGCGGTATGTCCAAACACTTCCTCATGTCATTGTGCACATATTTGTGTAGAAAGGTATTTCTTCACGTGGCATGTTTCACATCTTCGCATGAAAACCTATCAGTCTATGGTCCTCGCGCATAAACTAGGGGGCATCTCCACTTGTTTTCAGGGATCAATTTTTGGTGTTCCTAGTATCCTTTAGGATGACTTAAATTTCCATGCTCTAATAGTTTTTTTTTTGTTTGGTTATCTTTTTAGTAGTTCAGTTCTAGTTAGTGTGTATCAATTCACGTAGTGGCATTTGGAGATTCGTTGGTTGTTGGGATGGTGGTTAAGACTTCCATTGTGAACTTTGAGATCTATGTATGATGTTATCATGTGCACTCATACTTGTAAAAAAAAATATCTTGGCTTATATTTCATCCTTGTTCCAAGGATCTCTAGGTGGGACATTACATCCTTAGTGGGGCCGTTAGGCCATAGTGTCAGGGGTTTGAGGGTGGAGCCCCTGATAAATTTTTTTGGGGCTACTATATCAACATTTTATGGCCGACATGTTGTAACTAATTTTAACCCTAAAGAAACAAAAATACTTGTATAAAAGGGATTAGGGTTCAAAATTTTTCCATTGTAGGTGATGCAAAAATTTCTTCTTATGGTGGTATTGAGTTGTAAGGGATTATATATTTTAATCACTAGATCATAATAATATTGGACTTGTTGTTTGGTGGACATAGCCTAGGTTTTGGGTGAACCATGTTAAATCTTTGTCTCTTGTGTTCTCTTCTGTGTGATCTATTATTTTCTAGCATTGTTTATATTTACATGTTATTATTATTTATATCTTTGGTTTTATCCTAACACACATTCAACTACAAATGGCTTCTCAAAAATAGGTAGAACCAAGATAGGTTGGGTTTCTAGCTCCTTCCTCAACCTCTCAAAACTTTGATCTATAGGTTTGGTCCACACAAATTTAGTCTTCATGCCCACTTTGATTCTATCCATCATAGGTGCACATATTTCACTAAATCTTCTTACAAACTTTCTATAGAATTGTGCTAAGCCATGAAAAACTCTAGCCTTTGTAGCAGATCTAGATGTAGGCCAACTCAAAAAAGCCTCTACCTTGTCCTTGTCCATCTTAAGACTTCCTTGGGATACTACAAACCCCAAATACACCAATTACTCTTTCATGAACTCACTTTTCTCCAAGTTTACTGTCAACATTTCCTCTTTGAACTTCCTCAATACCAACTCTAGGTGTTTCATATGTTGCTCCTTGGTCTTACTAGAGATGAGAATGTCATCTAGGTCTACCACAACAAATACTCCAATGTAATCCTTCAGAACCTCATTCATGACTCTCATGAAGGTGATTGGTTAATTGGTAAGGCCAAATGGCATTACCAACCACTCATAAAGTTCCTCTATAGTCTTAAATGTAGACTTCCATTCATCCCCTTCTTTCATCCTAATCTAATAGTATCCACTTTTAAGATCAATTTTGGAGAAATGTCTAGCTCCACCTAAACAATCCATCAATCTTCTATTTTCATAATGGGAAATTTGTACCTAATTGTGATTCTATTAATTGCCCTAGAATTAGTACACATTCTCCACTTGCCTCCTTTTTAGGTGCTAAGACCACTAGTACACACATGGACTAATGCTCTTCCTAATTAGCCCTTGTTCAAGTAGTTCCTGAACTTGTCTTGTAATCTCCTTGTTTTTCTCTAGAGTCATCTTTTATGCAACCTTGTTAGGTAGTGATTTCCTTGGTATGAGGTCAATTTGATGACTTATAGCCCTTTTAGGTGGTAGGGTAGGTGGTTATCCATCACAAATGATGTATTTAAATTGATCCAATAACCCTTGCCCTTCTAAAAGTATAGGTGTGGATGTTTTTGTCTCCTCCTCCTTAGGCTTTAGCATAACAACATAACCTACTCCTTTACTCTCCTTCAAGTCCTTAAGAAA
The DNA here is from genome assembly GCA_028749045.1 of Cupressus sempervirens. Lineage (NCBI taxonomy): Eukaryota > Viridiplantae > Streptophyta > Pinopsida > Cupressales > Cupressaceae > Cupressus > Cupressus sempervirens. Next base: position 534,437,247 of record CM053792.1, on the reverse strand, counting down.
TTCCTTTCCACTCATGAGCAAGGCTTTGGTAGTAGATTTTTCCTCCTTGTCTTCTTCCACTATTTACTAGATTCTATAAGTGACACCATCTTTCTTAGAGTACTTTTTCTCCTTCCCATGATGCACTGCCTACCTAGCATACTACCAAGGTCTTCCCAATAGTAGGTGACAAGCATCCATGGAAAGCACATCACACAATATCTTATCCTGATACTTTCCAATTGATGTTTTCCCACACTTGTTCATTCACTATGATATTATACTCCTTGTTTTACCATGTCACCTTGTAGGGACACACATGTAGAATCTTGGTCAAACCAAGCTTTCGTACTACCTTCTCTGATAAGACATTGTTAGTAGACCCGAAACCTATGATTACCTTGCATAATTTTCCCAATATCTTGCATGTGTTTCTAAACAGTGTTCTCCTCTACTTTAGCTCATCCTTGAATGGTTCCTTAACCAATACCCTACTCAACATGAGTTTTTCACCTTTCTCCACATCAAGACCCACTTCTCTTGCCTTTTGATTGTCCTCTTCTTCCACATAGTTAATCTTCTTTTCCCCATAAGAAGATGATGCCTTCTCTAGAAATCTATAAGCAAGTTTCCATAGCTTACCATAGTTGTAGCACTTCATGTTATTGAAGTGTGAACCCCTAATGTTTCTTTGTATTTGCCCCTGCCACCACTGTTGGATCCTCTACCTCTACTAGAGCTTCCTCTCTAACCGGTCTCACTGGACTTCTCACTCCACTTGGAGTCTCCATAGTTTCTTTTCTTAGTATTCCTACCACTAAAACATCCCCTTGAACCACCTATGAATTCCTTACCTCTACCTCTATTCTTAGAATTGGAGTCGCCTTTCTTTCTTAGTTTTTCCTCCACTTTCCTAGCCATTTGAAAACAACTCTGAAGAGTGGTGAGGCTAAACAAACTCAGCTCATCCTATATGGACCATTTAAGTACCTTTCCACCTTGATACTCTCTACTTCTTGCACCCTTGACCTTAGCACTAATTTCTGAAATTCCTCAGTATAGGTAGCTACATCAAAAAATTTATGGCTGACGTTCTACCTCTGCCTATGGATATGAATCTCATAATCCTCTAGAAGATATGTTTGTTTTATTTTTTCCACCATTTCTTTTGCTTCTTTCCCTCACTTTCTCTTTCTTCCTACACAAATTTCCACCATGTCAAAGCTTGACCATTCAACCTAGACTTTCCAAACCTCACCTTTTGGGCCTTTGTTGTCCCTTCACATGCAAAGTAGTTCTCAATGCCTTCCAACCATTCTAATACTACCTCTACATCCATATTTCCATACAATAAGGAAACATTCTCTAGACTCTTACCCCCAAATTCCTTGAGGGATTTTAGGAAAGGTCCTTGCTCACAAGGTGCAAGATTTGGTTCAGGGATTTCATCCTCCAAACTCACCTTTTATTTACCCTTTCTGAAGCCTTCATCTTACTTAGCTTAGGTTTCACCCTCTATCTCTTTCAACTTGTCTTTTACCCCTCTAGGGCCTCATCTAGAACCCTGGTCTTTTCTTCTAAGAGCTTCTTCTTCTCATCCACTTCCTTTTCCAACTCTCCATTGGTCACCATCTTGGAAGATCCACTTGAGTTAGTGGAATACAACATGCCACCACAAGCTAAATCTTATGGCTCTCATACCACTTTGATGGGGAGCTTCTTTAATTCAGAGCTTTCTAGCTCTTCTCAAGCTGCCCTTAGCCCACTATAGGGTTTTCTCTATCAACCCTAACCTAGAGGATCATTCTACTATCCTCTTACCCAGGAAACTCTTTGAACAATTCAAAACTCAATGTCATTCCCCAAGTTCACCCAATATGCACTCTTTGACCTAGTTTTCTAAAAATTCACCAAAATGAAAAAAAAAATTTGAACCCTCCCACTATGGTTCTTGAATCATTTCCCATCATTCTACACCAACTTTCCAAGGTTTACCCTCTTAGCCCTTCAAATTGACTAGTTAGGCCTTGTAGCCCTAAGAGTCCCTTTTAGCCCTCCTAAAAACAAGGAAAGTGCTAAAAGTCATAAAATACCTTAACAAGACACCTTGGTATATACTAGAATTTTGTTTCACATGATCAACCCTTGAAGATTTTGTAGGTCTTGGCCTCTAATAACATTTGTATAGTATGGATTCAAAAAATCCTATATTTAAAGGTTTTAAGGGCAATGTTGGTGTTTCTTCCTCCACAAGTGTCAAACTCCTTGTCCAACCTCCTCATTTGATTTATAATACCTTCATATGCTACTCCTCCATTTCCATGTCAATATTGATGATCCATATCAATCTGTTGTTCCTCACAAATTGCTTTACAAGCTTCTTCTTTGCACCTTGCCAAGCTTGTCTGCTTGCCTAGGGCTCGCTTGTAAAAATAGAAAAAGGCCTTCCAAAAACCCAAAAAACCATATTTAAAATATGTAAAAAGTATTTTTCTTTGTCTCCAAGATCCATGATTATTAGATCAGGGACACTCAAGCTATCACCTTTTTCATGTTTACTACTCAAAACTAGACAACAAGATCAACAAAAATAAATAATTTTGTAAACCTTATTGAATTCTTACTTGAAACCAAAATAATTGCACACAAAATTAAAGAATGAAAAAAAGATCCTAATTCAATATAAAAATTCCTCTATGCAATCCAAAAATCCAAACAAAAACTCCAAACTATGCTCAAAATGCTCGATATTGTCCTGTTACTGGTGTTGTCCATACACCCAACTATCCAACCCTTGGAACTAAGTTGGAAAAGTATTAAATAGACTTCCTTTGTCATCATGTCCTAGAGTTTGATCCATAACTACCTGAATTCATTTATTCTCAAAACTTCATGAAAAGTTATCATGCAATTTTTTAAAATTGCAAAGTTGTCAATGCAACTTTTTGACAGCTTTAGTAATTTTGCTCCTAGACTCTCCAAACTTGCAAAGAATGTTACCAAACCTCCCAAGATGACCTTATAACACTTGAGGGCCATCTTGAAACACTAATTTCCCTCCTTTGGTGAAATTTCACTTCATTTTTCCCTCTAGAGAAACTTTTACAATTTTCAACTATTAGGACCTAATTGACCAAAATAAACTCCTAAACCAAAATCTACCAACTCAATACCTCCTAAGAACACCTTGGGACTTTATTTTAAGTCCTTATTAATGCCACGGTTTGTTAAACCATCCAAAAATCAAAAAATAATCTTAGGGTTTGACCTTACCCTAGGTGCTCTTGCACCATCTATGGAGGAGATGAAGAAGCAATAACCTATCTATATAAGAGATTGGAAAGGTTGAATTCATCGCTAGTCCTAATGAAAGATGAGTTGATGTAAAGAGATTATACACACTATACCAAGCATATTAGAGTGATAATTTTGGAAGATTAAAGTGTTGATGTGATGATCAACTAATGAGTAGAGATCTTGAGTAATGGAGTTATGATCAAGAAAATTGAGTTTCTATTTGTAATAGATCATTTTTCTATTACTCTCTAACCATTGTAGTATAAAATATATTAACCAAATGAACTTAAGAGTATAAATTTTTTAAATCTATGTGTATGGTGGAATTCTATTGATTATTTGTAAGTCCTATAGATAAGACCACTTATTGAAGAGTGATGAGGTCTAGATAGAATTTGGTAAAAATCCCCTATTGAGGTCACACCTACTAATGTTCTTATAACCTTTAACAAGGTTGTCTCCTAACCGAGCTCACTTTAGAAGAGTTAAAATTTTGGGTTATTGATCCAAGGTAGTTTTTCCCTTAATAGGGTTTCCATGTTAAAAAGATTTGTGTTCAAATGTGTGAATGATTATGTTACATGTTATTTTATGTTTATTTCTAAAACTATTTAAGCATTGTTGGTTGATGAACCTGATATTTGGTATAGGAAGTGAAGTCAATTTGATGGATAAAGTTGATTATGCATAGTATTTATGGAGTTGATTACTAATAAGATAAAGTTATTTAAAGTGTGGTGAAAATTTTCATAGGTCTTGTAGGGTAGGGTAACTAAGCTAATTATCTAACATGAAGTTTTCTTGAGATCCATTTAATTAGTATATTCCTCTTTTTTAATCTTTGGAGTACTTTTCTTGATGGAAAAACTAGAAGGTCTATACTGAGTATCTAACTTAAAAAATAAGTAATGTTATATAGTCCTTAGTAAAATTCAAGTGATTTAATTACATGAATAAAATATAAATGAAAATACAAATACATTTGAAATTATAGAACTAAATGAAGCTTGAAGCTTCCATGTAGCTATTGTGATTTGATTTCTTCAAGGATATGTTTTAATCAGTATATTCTCCTTGTCTTTGATACCTAGAATGTGTTTCTTAATGGAAAGGAAATGTTTAGATGAGTATTATTTGGGAGGAAGAAATATAGGCTTCATATGTTGTGTGGATTGGATAGACCTTAACTTTGAGAGGTTTAGATTTGATCTTTTGATGTAAGAGCATAATGGGTGTAAGGAAAACCTTGCATCACCCAAAATATTCCTATTTTATATTTTCAATAAGGGCTATTTGAGTGCAAATTTTTTATTTTTTAAGCTTGTGCATTACTGTTTTGTAGATTAGAAGGTGTCATTTATGAAAAAGGGTAACCATAGTCAATCATAGCAATAATTGATGAGTTATTGTCTCTGGAAGTTGTGCTACCTAAAATTATAAAAATATAATTGTTTGGACTGACTCTAATGTTATAAAATATGAAAAATAATAATAATGTAGGGTTGTTTGACCTCAAGGTCTTGGGCTAAAATTCTAGAACCTTCTTGGATGGTGGAAAATAGCCTATATAAAGAAGGCCCTTAGGATTGTCTAGAGAATTTCTAGGTTATTTGTAGAGGCTTTGGCTTATAGAATATTGTAAGGAAATGCCCATGTGGCTTTACATGTATTTTTAAAAATTTTAATTCCATACTTATGGACATAATAAGAAACCCATTTTTGTTCTTACAAATTCTTGTGCATTATTTTTTTTATAATGGGAGTAGCATTCATCAAGTCGTATCAGAGAAAGAGTTCCTAAGTGTGTAGATAGATTTTTAAATGTGAGGTAGCTTTCACCTAGTTGTGGTTGTAGGTTTGAGCAATAAGCACAAAAATGCCACTATAAAGGGAACATGGTGGAAGAGCTAGAGGTGTGATAGTCAAGGGTGAGCCCTCCGAAGATAAGTGCAAGAATTGCAAGAGGAGATTCATAGAGGAATGAATATTGCAGTGATAAATGAAAATGAAGATGAATTAAAGAAGGGAATGTTGAAAAAGAAGGAACAAAAGTGGCTAAAAATCCTAAACATGATAATTTTATCAAAGCAATCTCTAGGACTAGGAAAATACCCAAGATTAAAGTCTCCACATTTTTGGAGAATCTTAGCTTGGAGGAGTTGGTTGACCAGATCAATGATCTAGAAGAATATTTTGATTATGAAGAAATTGAAGATCTTGAGAGGGTAAAGTTTGTGAAGGCCAAGCTGAAGCGTGTGCACAAATTTGGTGGCAGAAGATCTAATTAGAGAGAAATAGAAGAGGAAAAGATGAAATCAAAAGATGGACATAGATAGTGGAGAAATTAAAGAGAAAATTAATTCCTATCAATTATGAGCACAATTTGTTAACGAAAATGCAAGGGTAAAAGCCAAAAAGAATATCTATTTAGGAGAATATAGAAGATTTTTCTCGAGTCCTCATTAGAATAGGCCATGTAGAAGCTAACAAGGAGAAAGTTTCCCATTACCTTAATGGGTTGAGGTAAAGTATTTAGGAGGAGTTTTGTATGGTTAGAATGAATGATATTGAATAAGAATGCTAGTTTTGCTTAAGAGTAGAGGAAAAGTTGAACAAGAAGTTTGAAAGAAGGTAAAGTGGAAGAGGTTGTGGTGGATGATCTAGTAGAGAATCTTATGGAGGTCAAAATGAAGATAAGAAAAATGAGACTAGTAGTAGTTAGAATCATAGGGGAAATAATTTCAATAATTTCTATGACCAAAATAATATAGATCAAAGAGGAAAAGGACTAGAAAGAGGAGGCTTTCATGGAACATATTTTCATTGTGGAGAAGAAGGCCATATAAATTGTGAATGTCCTCAATGCCAAAGAAGGACTAATAAGAGAGCTAAAGGCTAGACAAGAGTTGAACATGTAGATAAATATTTCAAGTCATCATATTCTGAAGATATTGAAAGAGGAAAAGCCCTAGTTAATAGAAGAGTCTTGTTGAATCTAAGAATGAAGCTAAGCAAAGGAGGATCTTATTTCATACTAGGTGCAAGTGTAAGGATAAGTGTTGTGATGATTATTAATAGTGAAAGAACTAATAATTTTTTGTTAGAGGAGATTGGTCACAAAGCTAGAGCTTAAGAGAGAGAGACAATCAGGTCCATACCATATCGCCTAGGTGTAGGATGACTACAAGGTATTGGTCAATGAGTAGTTCTTAGTAAAGTTCAATTGGGAGAAACTATGATGAAGTACTAAGTGGCATTGTGCCTGTGGATTCATGTCATATATTGTTTGGAAGGTTGTGGAAGTTTTCTAGGCATGTTGTATGATGAGCCTCTAAAAGTTCATTATTTTGAGAACCTTTTATCTTGTTTTTAAACAATTGTCTTGCAAGAAATAGTTTATGACTCTATGGTTTAAGAAAAAGAACTTATGTTTTATGAATATGCTATCTATATGTTAAGACATGAAGATTGAAGTATAGATAGATCAGTTGTGTTGTGTTTTCTTGAATCCATAGTTTTTATGGTTTAATGAAGGATATTACATGATGATAAATATTTCCTCATCTATGCTATGTTTATGTAGGTTCCTTCCTGCAGCCATAGGATTTGCAAGAGTTATAATTTGAACATTATATGTTTTCTAACATTTATGATGAAATGAATGTGTGTATGTAGAAGTTTTTGTGTTTAATGCTTCGCAAGTGTTGTCACACATATTGAAGAAAACATTTCAAAGCTGAGTCAAAGCCAACTAGATGATTGATGAATCACCAGATAAGTAGATCATGGGGTGAATTTTGTTATGACCGTTCATGAAGATAGCTTCCTTAACCTACTATATTCCTGGGGTAGTAAAGACATAGTTAATAGTGTTTCTATTGTAAACTTTATGATCTATAATTAATCCTCATTGATGGAGTGATCATAGGAGTAGGAATTCATTGAAGCTTTCTTTTCAATAATTTCCATTGTAACCTTGAAAGGAGATTTTAATCTTTTTCTAGTTTGACCAAAAGGAAATAGAGTAGATTGTTCTATTTAATAGAGTAGAATCGTGTTTTCAAATGTAATTTCGTATTATGAATGAATAGAATAAAAAGTTCAAGTTTCCACCTTCAAACTTGATTTTTTTTTGTTCACTCATCTAAGGGGGGCCACTTGATGAGTGAACTAATTTTTTAGAATAGATTTCCTTTCTTAGTTTGTTTCCTTGCAAAGTAGACTTTTGCTATTCCTAAAACCATTGATAATATAATCATTGAATTGTTCCTGTAGTATAGGTGTTTAAGTAGATTTATTGTTCACAGAATTACTCTAAGCTTTAAGGAAAATGTCATTTCAATTCCTAGCTTAGTTTCCTTCAACATTTCTTTCATGTTGTAATTGTAATGACTTTAAGAGGAATCAAAGCATATACTTTGTAGCCACCCTCTTAAGCTTATGCTCAGGAGTTGATAAATAAAATAAAATCAATATGTTATTCTTAGGAAAACAAATGATTTTGTCTAGTCATGGAGTCAATGTAGAAGAATGTCCAATCCTTTATTACTAAAGTATTTAGCTTACCAGCCATTGTACATGATGGTCGTATAAATACCCACTCTCTGACAAAGGATAGAGTGAGACATAAGCCAAAGCCACTCAAGGATATAGAAGAAAAGGTAAATAGTAATGTCAAAATATGTTTAGTTGATGAAAGAATGCTCCTAGAAGGTATGAGGCATGAGCATATATGCCTTTTTTTAGTTACAAAAGTTGGTAAAGAATAAGTAGAATAGAAGTTGTAGATTTATTGGGTTATTTTTAGGATATTGTATCCAATAATGTGCTTGATGGTTTACTACTAGTGAAAAAGACTAGTCATTAGATGGACTTGATTCTAGCAACTAGTTTTCCAAATAAGGAAGTACATAAAATAATACCAATAGAAAGTGAAGAGTTTAATAGACAAGTACAAGAGTTATTTCATAAGGGATTGATTTGAGAATGCCTAAGTTCATGTGTTGTACTAGAAATATCAGCACCAAAAAAGAATGGAGAATGAAGGATTTGTAAAGATTCTTGAACCATCAATAAAATCACAATGAAGTACATATTTCCCTTGCCAAGGATGGATGATATTATGAATTATTTGAGTGGATCTCTATATTTCACAAAGATAGATTTGAAGAGTGAATATTCACCAAATCTAGAATAGAGAAGGAGAAGAATGGAAGATTGCCTTCAAGACAAAAGAATAGTTGTATGAGTGGTTTGTGATGCCTTTTGGGATAACCAATGCATCAAGCACATTCATGTGACTCATGAATGAGACATTGAAATAATTTATTGGTAAGTTTTTCATTATTTACCTAGATGTTATTTTGATCTTCAATAAGACATTGAAGGATCATGTAATACATATGTTACTTCTACAAGTACTCAAGTTGCTAATCAGTGTCAATATTGTACATAGAAATTGTGCTACCATATTGCCCAATAAATAAATGAAATCAATGAATTTTACTATTGCACCCAAGCTCAAGTATTCACTAAGTGATTCTATTTATACCAAGTTGAAGAGTTAGTCAGAGTACACTAAGTAGTCGAAGACTACTAAGCTACATAGAGGACATCAAGAAAAGTGTAAATTGAATGACAATATAAGAACATTGTATTTATTGAGTGTTATAGAGGCCACATCAAAATTTGAATTGGTACAAAATCTAATGCAACATGACCACACTAAGCAAGAGAAACAATTTACACTGATTGAGGTAAAGATTTGGAATGATTTTCTTGAAGAATGTTAATTGATTGTTTCTAATTTCGTGGATGGAAGGAAAAATAACAATAAATGATGAAAGAAGAGTTATACAACATACAATTCTAACCATTGGCTATGATCAAAGAGCTATTCTATAAAATTCCAAAACCCTAATTAGGTCTGTCAGCAAAATGGAAAATGGAAAACTATAAAAGGATACATCAAAGAAAAAAAAAATATTGCTGAGGTTGTTATTATTGTTAAGGAGATGGTAAAGTATTTTGTTTCTACTAAGTAAGGTATTGAAGCTAGAAAGACATATTAGATTGAGGAGAATAGAGAGGAATTATAGTTCTATCATAGAAGGTGACAATTATAGAGAAGAAGAGGGATGTAATCAAGCAAAGTAAGTTGCTAATGTACAAATCATTTGTTGCTACTTTTTAATCAGTGTAATAGTTTTCTAAATCCTTCAAAAAGGTGGACTTAATAGTGTTATATGTAAATCTCTTAACTAAGGACAAACTTTAAGAGTGTTGTAAAATCCTTGAAAAAGATATACTCTTATAGGTCTTATTATATACTCCTAACTGAGTAAGTCATTAGAAGTGACTAAACATCCTAGCCCTAACAAGGCACCCTCTTACTGCAATAGTGATGAATTTGTGGGTATCATCCTCACCATAATATTCCCTCAAACCAAGGTTTCAATGATACCAAATATGATCTTATATGTTTTACTTGGTGAATGTTGAATTAGTTATGTTATTTTTATTTACAAATTATTGTGATAAAAGATTAGTGATTACCAAGTTGTAAAAAGGAAAAGGAAGGTATTAATATTGTTTAAGGCTAAAAAATTTAGAGGCTATTGATTCACACCCCCCCTAGCATCCTATCTCTCCTAAGCAGTTCAATAGTTGGTATCAAAGCTCAGTTCTCTTGTTGAAGGTTTTGTCGACTAAGAGTAAAAGATCAGAGTCATGGAAAAGTATAGGATAGATAAGACTATTGAGAATCAAATAATAGAGTTGACTATGGCCATGAATCAAATAAATGAGCTAAAGAACAACCTGAATCAATCCTTGAATAGGTGGAAAGAAATTTCCCAACAAAAAAATGAGACAACCTATCATGAGCAAGTTATTGAAGAATTATCTTATTGAAATATGTTAGATGAATTTGATGTTGTCATAATTGATCTATTGTAAATAATATATAACCTTAATGAGCAAGGTAAATCACTAAAAAGGGACCAAGAGTTGTAGTCTACTAGAATGTGTGAAGTAATGGATAAAAAGAGAAAAAGTGAAGATGAAAGGCACATGATAGAAGAAGATGAGACAAATTACTACAAGATTGGATGCTAAAGATGAATAAATTTTAAGATTAACATAGAATCACTATGATACGACAAATCAACTACTGGGTGCAAACCATGAAATTGGTAGGAAGATGGAAGAAATTGTTGAAATAAGGACTAAAAATGAAAGACAGAAGAGTGAACTAAAATTTGATAAATATGTCATTGAGAGAATGAAGAGATCACAAGAAAGTGTCAAACTACTAGATGAACAATTTAGAGGATAAATGTGAGCGAGAGACACAACTGCCTTAGGTTATACTGAGCACTCTACTACCAAGAAAGGAGAATAATTTACTCAAACTGAATAAAGGAATGTGCGCATCAATCCAAAGCCAAAGAAACCAATATATTGTCATTGTAGAAAGTACAAAAAATGTATGTAGGAGAAAAATGGTAAGAACAATGTTACTCCCAATTTTCTTGGTTATTGTTATCATTACAATAAGTATGGGCATCAATAATTTGAGTGTAGATCCAAGTTTAGTCAACCACATATGAAGTATGCATTTAATGGTTACTACTAGACTTGCAATGAGTTTAGGCATAAGTCATAAGAGTGCAGATCATATATGAATCCCAATCATAAGTGGGAAAGAAAGGTGATACAATAAATTAGGATTACAATGAATGGTATGTTTAGCATGTGGAAATTATGGTCGTATTATTGTAAATTACATTAGATTACACTTTGGAGGAAGATCTAGTAATTGGAGGAATTTTGGAATTGCATATTATCATTGTTACAAGGTTGGTCATCTAAGTAGAAACTGTAGAAAATGACTATCAACACCAAAAGAAGAAGATCCAAAAGGTAAAGGTAAAATAAATGTGAATGAAATTCATGAATAGATGAAGAAGACATGGAGAAGGAAGCTAGAAGCAAGTGAGACATCAAATGCAAAAAATGGTGAGACCTCATCTAATGGATTAGATGTAACCACCAACTTCAACTAAGCCCTAGGAGAAGGAAAGGGACTGTATTACTAGAGATTTATCTTACACTAGGTCCTAGAAAGAAGTGGAAGGAATTCTAGATCTACATAATAGCTAATGCATGAGGACAATACATGAAGTCTAGAAATATCATAATTAGGCAGTTTCACTAAGTTTTTTGGTAACTATGGGCTAGAGGTGATAACCAAGCTAATAATACTAAGTGTGATGATGTTTTACCCAAGTTTGAGTTAGGTTTACTGCTTTAACCAAGTAACAATGGAAGTGATAAGTGGCCAAGTAGCTGGTGGAAACTAAGTTCATTAAAGTAGAAAAACATGGAGTGAGATGCATTTAATGTACCCTAATGGTCAAAAAGGTAACTTTATTGCATATATATTGGGTTTTTCAATTTTTACTATTTTACCATACATTTGAAGAGAAATGAGAAAATTTGAGTGATTTGTGCCAAGAATTAGTTGTAGAGCTTTGTAGTGTTAATTTATTAGTGAATTCGTGCACTAGAGGAAGAAAATTGAGTGAAGAGTAAAATATTTACTAAAACTGATGAAGGGTGCTCCCTTTAAACCACAACAAACAATAGAAATTGAGAGAACAAAATATGGACTTCTTATAATTGCTGCGAATGTGGAATTATGAAATTACAATATGCAAACCCACATGAGCACCTTCCTTACAAAAGTTTGCAAGAAAAAGTTGTGACTACCACCCAAAACTACCCTTGACAACCTACGATCCTTCCTTATAGGAACTTTTAGCCACCATAAAAGGTTATAGACACTAAGCCCTTACCCTTGAGGCTTACCAACCTTATATTATATCATTTCATTACACTTTATTACATAGGATTGACTCAAGACAATTTACAAATTATATTTTTAGATGGGTCCACTTCTAGAGACCATAACTAGCAAATCAATGATGTGATGGGTTATTATAACCCCATTCTAGAATCCTCATCTGGAGAACTACAATGGATGATTGCAAAAGCAACCATATGTAAAGTTTTTTCCTCATTTCAAAGCCATCTAGGCCTTCATCATTGGACCTAAAGTTTGGATAGCCAAATTTCATATCAAAATTATGCACTAAGTACATCAATGCATATGATATGACAATAAAACTCATATGAAATGTAGAAATGTCAAAGATGAACCTCCACATATTAGATTAGAACAATTTGAGCACAAAATATCAACTTACTGAAATTAAGAAGCTCCGACAAATAGAAAATTTGTACAGGAATAACCCTTATTAAAAATACTTAAACTAGAAAACTGGAAATAGGAGTTTTTTGGGTGATGCAAGATTTCCCTTGCACCTAGGATGCTTTTGTATCAGAAACCCTACAAGAGGCAATGGCTTGAATTTTAACCAGTGTGAAATGATAGACCAAGGCAAAAGAGAATCTTGTTAAGTTGATTTACGATGATGCTTGCGAAGAGCTGAAGTATAAATTATACCTAGAAGTTTCCACATAAATGGACAAGGTGGGTGCCATATCTATGATTCCACCTAAGGTTTTACTTGTTAATCATATTTGTTCCTTTTATTATTATAAAATTTCTAAAATCTATGATCATAAACTACATGAGGTATATTGGGAAATGTATGTTGATAGAAATCTAAAGGAATAGTATAAGCATTTGGCAGCAATAGGTCTCATTCATGCCCTACATTTTCCAAAATAATTCAAATAATTTGAATTATGGTAGTGTTGAGAAGAGTTTGTGATATGCATATGTGGCTAGATGAGTCAATCAAAATTAAAAATTATGTTATTCACATGATCACCAATCACCTTGTTATAGAAAAGGTTAAAACCATTTGGATGACGTCAAAGAATGATATTAAAGAGAACACTAAAGTGTAATGCAATGGAAGAGGTCTAAAACTAGACAACATAACTAGCTTGGAGATAAAATTCAGATTGAATGTCATTGCATACAAAATATATCAATCTATCAAGCATGCCAATGTACTATGCATGGTGGTTGACATAGGTTACAAAATTGTGAAAAAAGGACACAAATATGACATTATCAAGCTACAACTAAAGAAAATGGAGAACAACATGAAGAGCATCCAAGTTTCTAGGTCAAATGCATGCAAGTTTGGTTCACATCTGGTATGCTTTTTCTTTTATATGCAAAAATATTTCCCATATGTTGGTCAAGTGAATTAGAAGACTGATACCCTAGTAATTTATCAAATTAATGAGTATATTCAAGTACTCGGAGATAATTTTGAAAGTGTTATAAATGAGGACTTTGAGAATTCCAAGTTGAGAATGAATCATAGATTTGGGATGCCCCCAAAATTGGTTGAAAATATCATGATGATGTTTATTTTTATAGTTGGCACTAAGCATACACTTGTAAAATTTGTACTACCCAGGGTTACATGGCTTGATCCCATGGACTATGAGATAAACATAGATCGAGCCACAAATGTCATTCAAGCTTTGTTAAATAAGTTAGCTAATAAGGAAGCCCCATGATTTAGGACATATGATGAGGCCGAGGAAAAGATAAAATTTAACATAGTGGTCATCTAGGAAGATGTTGAGCACACTTGAGAGAAAATTTCGTGAAATTGGAGCTAAAAAACCATTAATAATCACTGAAGGAAAGGGTAAAGATGAAGTTGGAGAAGAAGAAAAAGGGAAAGCAATAGTTATTATTGAGCCACAAACATAAAAAGGTAAGAAAAGACCTACACAATCCCTAAGGCTACAAGATCTAGAATGGGAACTGTACAGGAAGATACTCTAACATTAACAAAGGGTACTATCAAAACCACAAAGACAACTCTACTACTGGTCAAAACATATCAGAAAAGGAAGAAAGCTCCCAAGTCATCAAGAAAAAAAGTTAAGACATCTACTCAAAAGAGAAGAAAACTAATAATAAGAGATGATGATGATGTTGATGACAGTAAAAAGAACAATTTCGATGAGGCAAGTAATACCTAAGCTACTACATTGAAAAGACCTAAATCTATGGATGAAATTGCACATGCTCTAGGTGAAAGTAGTGGTCATGAACCTTTAAATATTACAAGTATGAAAATATGAATTATCAAGATAAGAAGAAAATATAAGATGATTTGATTGTTATAATGACAAAATTCAAATATGTGCTACTAGATATTAGAGATCAAATGTCTGATGAGTTATATCAAAGGATTGACAGTCAGTGGAATTATGCACTTAAAATTGAAAAAGAAATGAGAAGGATATCATTGACTAACATTATTCCATATTTTTTTTTGTAATATATAAGTAAAGCTTTGGAGAAATACAAGAAAATATGTGTTATTCAATAATTTACAATTGTTAGATGAAGATTCAAAGAGAACCTAGAGGAAACTCTATAATATCAAGGATCCAAATGAAACTATTGATGTTGATAATACTCAAACCAAAAAAGATGATCAAATTGGAAATAAGGAAAATTATTATATCAATATAACCCCACAAGAAATTGCAAATTTAGTATGTGAAATGGTGAGTGATATTATTGGGAAACAATATGATGTAACAATTGAAGATCTAACAAATGTGGATCTTGTTGAGCAACAAAAGAAGGATGAAGATATCAATGTAAGAACCAAGTTGGACATCCAAAGGACTTAATTTTTCAAGCCAACACATGCATATATTATTGTATTTTATCTTTTGATTGAGAAAACTAAAGCATTTCCCAAGCCAGAAGAACAAATTGTAAGTGACATTCCAATTGGTTCTTTACTTATTTTGGAAGACATTGTTCCTCTGAATACCAAGGGACAAAAAATAAATTTAGAAATTGAGAAACAAGCTCAAAATACATGAGGTGGTCAAGGATAAAATATGGAAATGTAAACATTGATTTTGAACATGCTCAAACTAGAGGAGACTCCACGGAGCACAATGTAGACACTACTGCTACAAGTGATGGAGCACCAATCCACAGACCTCCAAGGGAGGGAATGATTGGGAAAGGCCAATTAATTATTTAAAAGGAACAAAATACTATATGAATTACTTTTCTAAGTAACTTATCAATTTTTACTATTAATCCAATGTTACTACAAATGTCATCGCTAAAATTACATGAAATTAAGATATATGAGATAGCAAGTGATGAGCACAAGAACAATAAATATGTGGATCCATCATCAAGAATGGTTATAGTACCATTTGTGCCACCACTTGCTACATCTAATGTTGAAGCATTAAAACCAAAATAAGAACCAATAAAATAATTTCGAACCAAACTGCAAAGTGTGGAAATTCAAGTTCCAGTGTGACGTAGTACAAGGTAGGAGAATCCCCGAAGGAGATGTCCTAGCCCCCAGAAAATAACCACATGGTGGAAAAACAACATGATAACAAATCACATCTCTTCATTTATAAAATAATTATTTACCTGCAATATGCCCAGTTGTAACGCCTTCCAAGTTCGGATCAACTACAACAACAATTAAAAAAAGAGTTCTGCAAGATCCCTCAAGATCTAATTCAATCCTAGCTACCCCAGATCTATAACTGACATAGGTGAGAGGGCGAATAACTAGGGCCAAAGGCTCACCCAGCTATCCAAACCACCCTACAAGAGTTAAAACAACTGAAAAAAACACAAAGAATAGCAACCAAAGGAGGAAGAAGAGAAAATACTTCTATTGATTCATCAAAATATCTTCATACATGCCCAACTATGAGGCCTTCGAGGTTATGACCAATTACAATAAATTCAGTTACAAAAGATCCAACAGTAAATTTGCACTTTCAGTTCTGCTCTCTAATCTTCTTCCAAAAAATTCTTCTCCCAAAAACTTGCCTAAATCTAAGCCTAAATACTCTATATATACTTGCCAAAATGGCTTACAAAACATTCTAGAACATAGAGAAGTCACAAGTCGGCCCTCAGCAAATATAACTACCTATCTAGAAATTAAATGTGAGCAAGGTCGGCCCAAATAGGAACCAAACATAGATTACTCAAAAAATGAAAGCTGTCCAAAATTGGCACTCGACATACACTGGGTAACTTAGCACATGAAGAAACACTCAGCATGTAATGAGTAACTCAACACATGAAGAAACACTCAGCATGCACTAAGTAACTCGACACATGAAGACACACTTGGCATATACTAGGTAACTTGGCACATGAAGAAACACTTAGCATACACTAAGTAACTCAGCACATGAAGAAACACTCGGCATACACTGAGTAACTCGGCACATGACGAATCACTCGGCATACACTGGGTAACTTGGTACATGAAGGAATGCTACAGTAACTCAACACATAAAGGAAAAGGGTTACTAGGCACATAAAGAAAATAGGATTTCTAGGCACATGAAGGAATTGCTAGGCACATGAAGAACTGTTAGGCACATGAAGGAATTTCTAGGCACATGAAGGACTGCAAGGCACATGAAGGAACTGCTAGGCACATGAAGGACTACTAGGCACATGAAGGAACTACTAGGTGAATAGAATGACTAGGATAACAAGGCAACCTAGGGTGCTCCTGCATCAGACAAATGGGGTTGAAAGAAATGATTCTCCTGAATCATTGAGAAATCCATGAGCCATCTCCAATAGGTCTGTTCTTCCACTTCACCAAATATTCATAGTAATCTTTTCCTGTTGTACTCTTGCCAACTCTCTGATCCAATATCTATTCAACTTCCTCAATCTGTTTCTCAGGATAACCATCTAGTATAACAACTTTATCCTCTGACTCATGATACTTATACAAATCAGCAATATTAAATATAGGAGATATATCCATGTCATCAGGTAACTCAACTTCATAAGCATTACCACTATCAAACTTCTTCAGGATCTTACAAGGTTTGAATTTCTTCATCTTTAGCTTGCTATATGTTCCAACTAGGAATCTTCCTTTCTTTAGATGAACCATCACCTCATCACCAACTTGAAAATCATGGTGTCTTCTAGACTAATCAGCATTCTCCTTCTACTTATGATTGCTTTGTTCCAACCTCAACTTCACTTCCTTATGCAAAGATTCCATGAAATTAGCAAATTCTTCTCCTATGGTGTTTCTCTTTTCTTCACTAGCAACATCTCTCAAATCTGATATACCTCTAAGATGCATTCCAATAACAATCTCAAAAGGTGTCTTCCCTGTACTCCTATTCACAAAATTATTATATGCAAATTCAGTTTGTACCAATACCATCTCCCAATTACTCGAGTTATTCCCAACTAAACATCTCAGAAAATTACCCAAGCTTCTATTCACAACCTTTGTTTGTCTATCTGTTTGTGGATGGAATATAGAACTAAACTTCAATTCAGTACCCATCTTCTTTCACAAAGTCTTCCAAAAATAACCAACAAACTTATTGTCTCTATCTGAAATAATGCTTCTTGGTAAGCCATGCAATCTCCTAATCTCTTTAAAGAAAAGTTTAGCAACATGCTCAGCATCTGATGTCTTCTTACATGGTATAAAATGAGCCATCTTAGAAAGTTTGTCCAGTACAACAAATATGGAATCCCTTTCACTATTTTAGGCAATCCACAAAAAAATCCATACTAATGTTAGTCCAAGGTTTCTCAGGAATAGTAATAGGTGTATACAAACTAGTATTTTGACTCACTCCTTTTGCAACTTGAAAAACACCACAACTCTTTACAAATTTTTGAACATCCTTATACATTTGTGGGCAATAATATTTCTCTTTCAGCAAACTCAATGTCTTATCAATTCCAAAATGTCTAGCTAATCCCCCACTATGCTTTTCCTTAATCAAATTCAACCTCATAGAACTTCTAGGAATACACAGCTAAATACCTTTGAACAACATACCTTTTTGAATGAAATACTCATCATACTTACTTAT
Source organism: Cupressus sempervirens (assembly GCA_028749045.1). Taxonomy (NCBI): domain Eukaryota; kingdom Viridiplantae; phylum Streptophyta; class Pinopsida; order Cupressales; family Cupressaceae; genus Cupressus; species Cupressus sempervirens. Next base: position 534,419,037 of record CM053792.1, on the reverse strand, counting down.
GTGATCTATCAGATTTGGTGCTCTACACTCTCTCCATGCCTTAGAAAAATCAGGATCAGCATCATACAACTATTTCATCTCATCAAAACCAAGAACTTCAACCTTAATTTCAGTCAACAAAGAATGTCTTCTACTCAATGCATCAACAACTTTGTTAGTAACACCACTCTTATGCTTGATCACAAATGTAAAACTCTGCAAATACTCAACCCACTTCATATGTCTTTGATTCAATTTATGTAGACTCCCCAAGTATTGTAAAGCATTATGATCAGTATACAACACAAACTCCTTAGGCATCAAATAATGTCTCCACTTCTTCAATGCTTGAACAATAGCATAAAACTCTTGATCATACACAAAATATTTCCTTTTAGCATCATTCAACTTTTCACTATAGAAAGCAATAGGCTTACCTTCTTGACTTAATACAGCTCCTATTGCATTACCACTTGCATCACATTCAACTTGAAATACTTTTTTGAAATTAGGTAAAGCCAATATAGGTAATTCAGCAACCTTTTGTTTCAAAGTCTCAAAACTCTTATCAGCTCTATGTGTCCACTTGAATTCCTTTTTATCTCCCCTCATTGTTTCAGTCATAGCATTACAAACAGCATGAAAATTCTTTATAAACTTTCTGTAAAAACTAGCCAAACCATGAAATGATCTTACCTCACTAACATTCTAAGCTGTAGGCCATTCCAAAATTACTTTAACCTTCTCAGGATCTATCTCCAAACCATCAGCTGAGATCACAAATCCTAGATACACAATCTCCTCTTGCATAAAAGAACACTTTTTCAAATTGATCAACAACTTTTCCTCTTTCAACCTCTATAATACTTGTCTAATATGCTCAAGATGTTCTTCCTTAGTCTTACTAAATATCATAATATCATTAAAATAAAAAATCACAAACTTACCTAAGAATCTTTTCAGAACTTGATTCATCAACCTCATGAAAGTACCAGGTGCATTAGTCAAACCAAAAGGTATAACCAACAATTCATACAAACCATATTTTATCTTAAAAGTAGTCTTCCATTCATCACCTTCTCTAATTCTGATCTAATGATAGCCACTCTTTAAATCAATCTTGGTAAAATACTTTGCTCCACTCAAACAATCCATTATGTCATCCATCCTCGGCATAGGAAACTTATATTTCACCGTTATCTTGTTAATGGCTCTGGAATTAGTACACATTCTCCATTCTCCATTCTTTTTAGGTGCTAATACAGTAGGTACAGCACATGGGCTCAAGCTTTCTCTGATCAAACCTTTCTGCAACAACTCATGCACTTGTCTGTTAAGTTCTTCATTCTCTACAGGTATCAATCTATATGGTGCTTTGTTTGGAAAACTAGCTCTAGGGATTAGATCCATACAATGACTTATACTTCTTACTAGAGGTAAACTATCAGGAATATCATCAGCAATAATTTCTTTATACTTAGTCAACAACTCTACAATTTCTTCTGGCACTCGGTCAATACTACCATCTATCATTCGGTCACCACTGACTAGCACTCGGTTAACACTATTTTCTTGCACTCGGTCTCCATTGAAAAAACTCAATTTTCTAGGAATTATAGCAAAACAAACTTGATTATTTTTCATTTCCTTTTCAAATTGTTTCCCATTAACCATGCAAATTTTTATAGTAGTACAATTAACCTCATCTAGACTTTTGATCAAAGGCAACAATGTTTGTTTCTTCCCATTTACCCAAAGAGTATATTGATTCAATCTTCCATCATGTACAACATATCTATCATATTTCCAAGGTCTACCCAAAAAAATATGACAACAATCCATGGGCATAATATCACACAAAACTTCATCAAAGTAATGTCCAATTTTGAACTTCACAAGGCATTACTCACTTACCGATATCTTATGCTCGTCTTTGATCCATGAAACATGATAAGGTTTGGGATGTTTCAGCCTCTGAAACTGTAACTTTGTAACTGTTGGAAATATTCAGGATAAGATAGGTTACTGAGAGGGGAGGGGTGAATCAGTAACTTATAAAACTTTTTAAAATAATTCAGCATTTTAACCATTCACCATTCATTCATCTAATCTACTACATAACTAAAAGATCACACATTCATTGCACATGAATACAGAGATTTGGTGACCCAAAAACCTTCCAAATAGAAAGTAAAACTAGGGTGGGGATGATGCCCACAAAACTTCGTTACTATAGTATGAAGTTTGTCGATTAAGACTTACAATGATCACTTTTGATGATCTACCCTATTAGGAGCAAGTAGGACTGCTAGATCCACCTTGTTAGAGGATTTACAAACATACAGTAAAGTATGCACTCTATTAGGAGATTTACAAAAAGATTGTTAAGTCTATCCTATTAAAGGATTTATAAACCGATTCACCTATTAGGATGAAGTAGTAGATCTTCTTACAACTATTTGCTAATAAGATCCCTTTTTCATTTATCACTTGATGTGACAGATATAACTTTTCTGCTCCTATGTTGACCTTGCTGCATCTTTTTACTTTGCTGCTGATTTACAATACCCTCTTTACATGCAAACATCAATCTCTTCCTTTATATATTTTTCATACACACCATACTACAAATGATATCATATATTACATATATACCATTTCAATATTTACAATTACAAGGTCGGTCAAAACACAAGTGAACAAAACATTACTGAGTCAGCCAAATACTAGAAAACTCAGGTTTCTCAAGATGACTCGGTGACCTTCTGATACTCGGCATCCACTACATTGCTCAACATTGTCATGCACTAGGTAGGAGTAGAGGCTCGGTTCATACTATCCACATAACACTTCTTGGAACTTGGTAACCATTTGTGACTCAGTAGATATAGTGTCACTCGGTAGAAACTAACTTCTTCGTTTACCTTTCTTTGCTCAGTGAACACTGAGTCCTTCATTTACCTTTTTCACTTGGTAAACACTGAATCCTTTGTTTACCTTTTTCACTTTGTAAAGACTGAGTCCTTTGTTTAACTTTTTCACTCGGTAAGCACTAAGTCCTTTGTTTACCTTTTTCACTCGGTAAGCACTGCTGAACTTCTCATTCACTCGGTATCCTCTAGAATGCTCAGTGAGAACTGTTTACCTGCTGAACTTATAAGGTAATTACTAAATCCTTAGTATCCACTGTAGACTAAGTGATGAGCTAGATAAGAATTCAAAATTGAATAAGTGTTTGCACTAATGACAAATATATCATAATTCCAACAATCTCCCCCTTTGGCATTAGTGACAAAAACACTTATGAGCCAAAACTTATGTGCAAAATTTTTCATGCTGATTTACATATATCTCCCCCATACAATATGCACAGAGTATTTACAAGTATCTCTTCTTTACACATGGCTTCCTTATTTACATATATCTCCCCTTTTTAATAATAATGCCAAAGTAAACAATATGTATTTACACAGAAATACCAAAATGGGAGATAAACTCATAGTGTACCTTGAGAATAAGAGCCAAAGTCTTATCCCAATTTTCTTGCAAAATTGTGCAGGTGGAGAGTACTATTTGAAGTTCAGCTAAAATTTCAATCATATGATTGGCAACTGAGAAATTGTTGTCATGGATCAATGCTTTGGAGTAGACAATGTGTTTCTACATTGTGTCCATGATAGGAAGGATCATATTCTAAATGTCAATCAAGGTAGACCTGATCGTTGCTTCCTCTCTCAATAATTCTGCATACTTTCTAACAAAAATCTAATTCTGAGATGATGGGATGAACTTGAATTGGGGTCAAGTTGCAGCATTTGGGCACTAACCTTCATATCCTCATCAATTTTATTCAATTTTTCTTTGATCTCCTTGGTGTATTCGGTAACATCATAAATTTTGGCAAAAAGTGAAGTTACATTATTAAAAGAATTTTCAAGATTGAAAAAAATTGTGGACAATTCTACTTGTTTTATTGCAATGTGCTAAGCAATGTGCTCAAGCACCTTATTATCAAATTTTCTTTCATCATTTTCAATCAATTTTTCTTGACCAGAGGTGTCCTCATTGAATTTATTTACAACCTCTTCTAACTGAATCAAAATGTGTTGAGTAGAATCTACTTCAACACCTATAGCTTTTGTAATTATATTCCTAGCATTCTCAATTATTTTGTACTCCTTATCCCTTTTAGATCTTAACTACTTCTGTGTAGCCTTCATCTCTATTAGTTGACTAGCATACCTCATCTCTTCAATGGTAGCACTTTCATAGTCAATTTTTGGAATCACTATCTCTGTGTCTAAGTCAATATCTTCAAGAATTTCCTTTCCAGTGATTAGAAGTCTTAATGGTTGCTTTTGTTTGAATTTTTTGATGACTGGTTTGACCTTAGGAATAGACAAAATAGTGGAGATGGAAGGACTAGCAGTAAAAACTAGGATAGGACTTGAGGATTGAGTGCCAATAGGAGTATTTACCAGATCAAAAATTGGAATACTTCCCAAAAATGATGATACACTTGGTAATGTAGTATCTAAACTAACTGGATTTGAAGTAGATGCAAATAATGTTGACAAAATTATAGGTCAAGTTGGAATTAATGAAGACAAAATTGTGGAACTTACTATTATTCTGACTGATGATGATGGATCTGAGGAGGCTGGCTCGGTAGCTGAAGAAGTAATAGTCAGTTCAGTAGATGAAATGCTTGGCACATTTGTTTTAGATACCTGGAGCTAGGAGGAGGTTGGTGAAGATTGAGCAATTGATGTGGAAATTGTGCTCACAATCTCACTTGTAGAAGTTGTCAAACTTGCTGAAGCTAATTCCAACCTAGATGATGTCATAGTTTTAGGTGGAGAGTGAGGAAGAGATGCAATAACTGCTGCTGCAATTTTTACTGGATCATCTTCCTCCTTATCTTCCTCTTCAACTTCTTCCTCCATTCCTTCTTCCTCCTTTTCTTCTTCCATTAATGCATGCAGCTCTCCTGGTGAGACTGTGATGGATGGAGTGCCATCAATATCATCACTATCACTGTTGTCATCATCCTTGATTTCCACTAGGTCTTCACTAGGCTTATGCAGATGATAGATGTTTGTAGCATCATTTACAACATGCTCAATGTCTTTGATCAAAATTAAACATGTGTGAAATCTTATCATCATCTTACCTTCATAATTTTTCATCTCAGTCTTTATTTCTACTCTAGTGAGACTTGGTCTAGGATTCTTTAGAGATTGACCATAGATGTCTTTTAGTGCTTGGGTGGCTAACTCCCATCTCGATTGCAATCTCTCCAATAGTTCTTTTGAGATTTGGGAGGCAAGCTGGTCCGGGGAGTATTTCCATTTACCCATCTTGCTGAGTACTAGTTCCTCTATCTGCATTTTCTCAGCATCTGTTCTAGTTTCAAATTTTAATGCCTTGAAACTTTTGATGTTTGCTCCTTCTTCCAATTGTTTAAGCCTTTCCTCAAATGTGGGTGCTGGCCTGACCAGTATAGGTTCCTGCTTACCTTTTCTGGTTCTTCTTGTGAATACTGCAGTAGGCTTCTTCTTAGGTTTGGTAATTATTGCCTTTCCTTTCTTCTTTAGAGGTTCTTCTTCAGATTTTTGATCTTCTTTTTCTTCTTCTCCTCCTTCTTCATCATCTCCTTCGTCCTCACCTTTTCCTTCTATTAGCATAAGAGGGCCAGATGCAGTTTTCAATTTTGCTATCTTCCTCTTGCCTTTTCTTATGGCCTGTGGTAGCTTGATTTCAAGCTCAATTTTGGCCTTTGCTTCATCATAGGTTCTAAGAATTGGTTATCTTGGGTCTACTGGCTCATTTACTAGTGCTTCTATGATGTCTCTAGCTTCATCAATATTTACCTCATAGGGAAGAGGTTTTACCCATGCAACTCAGGGTTTGACTGCCTAGATGTACACCTTATCACAGTCAACCATGAAGCATACATCATCTCTATAATCTTCAACTAATTTTGGTGGAATCTGGAACCTATTATTCATTCTCTACTTGAAATTTTCAAAGTAATTGTCCATAATGCTATCAAAATTTTCACCCATCTCTGGTACAAACTCATTTATCTAATACAAAATTGGAATGTCTTTTCTCCATACAACAATTCCTTTAGATGGAAAAAAATTTTGAATGAAGAAAAATAAATAGATCAACAAAGAACCAAATTTACAAGGGTTATTCTTGGAAGTCCTTATACTGCCATATTTTTATTCAATTGTCTCAGCAATACTTCAAAGAGATCAAATTCAAGGTTTTTCTTTACAATCTTGAGGCCAAATCCACAGCTTCACAAGGTACACTATTCAATCTACTAAAACTATATAATTTATATGCAAATACATGAATGCCAAATCTTAGTTTGATATCTGATACAGTGTTGACCTTTAAACCTCTACTATCCCACTCGGCTAGGGTTTGCTTCTGTAGCTCCTCTCAACCTAGGGTTTTGGTGGCTTTTTCTTTACTGAGCATAGAGAGACCCATGATTTTGTGAATCATCTTCTTTGTGATTAGCATTGGCTGCTCTAACCATAATTGACCATTATGCACCTGACTGAAGATATACCTAATCCATTTGGTTTGGAAATTTCTAGGCATATGCGAGATATAAGTCAAGCCCTTTGGTTTCAAGATGGTTGAACTTAGGTTTTAGGGAGCCATCTACACTCATTTCACATAGGGCATTGTCCATTTCTAGGTTTTTGATTTCTTGAATGGAACATTTGAAATGAGTATGAATATCATTGGTAAGAATTACCTTAGATGGTATTTGTGATTGAGCTCCAGTTGGGTCGAGTGATTCTGCAAAGGTTGAAACAATCTTGAAGTTGGGCGCTTTCCATTCTGTACCCTTTATCAACATTTTTGAACCTCTTTTCACCTTGGTGTTGTTGGTGCTTGTGGATGCCATAGCTTCTTGGTAAGTATAAGAAAATCTTGAACAAATTCTTCACTTGAAAATCACTTGAAATCGCTTGGAATTTTCTCTAGATTCACTAGAAATTTCTTTGCTCTAAAATCATGATGAAGAATGAAATCAAATTCTGCCCTTTTTGACAAAAATACTATCATTAATGCTTGGTACAAAGGTAGTTGTGATGACATAGTGCTTGTCAATGTATCATTCACTTGCTTGATAGAAGCTTGCAACTCAGTGATCAAACAAAACTTTTAGTTACTCCCGACCTAGCTCGGTAAGGTCTTCAACCAACCTTGCTCAGTAGATGCAACATGGTGAATGATAACTTTTCTTTGATCCTTGTATCTGAAATATTGATTTAATCATTTGCACTCTTTCACTCTAGAACTGCTTAAGATATGGCTAGAAGATGCAATTCTTGATTCTTCTTAAATCTAATTGGAAATGGTGGAGTCACCCATTTCTTGAGTGACATTGTCATCACTTGAACTATCTTGCTCAGTAGATTTAGGAATCCACTGTTGTCTCATCTATTTCTGAATGTTATCAGCTTTAGCTTTCTTTTCATCTTCAATTCTTTGACTATTCATGCAATTCTTGGCTATATGACCAAGTTCAGTACATGTGTAACATCTTATGGTTGTATCCCTCCTTCTTAGGTGATGTCTTGCACAGTTTATCCCAATGTGTCCATATTCTCCACAATAGTGACATCTACACCAAGTATTGTAGTCCCATCCAAAGATTGCTTTAACAAGTTGTTTAGCTAGATTGAATGATTTGGATCTACATTGGAATGGCTTGTGACCATGCTTCTTGCATTTGTGACAATTTTCTTCAAATTTTGGCTTATCCTTGCATTCATTAGCTTTGTGACCATGTTGATTGTAGTTGAAGCATTTACCATTGAATTTTTCCTTTCCATTACTCCAACATTTGTTTGATGTATGACCTATCTTGCCACAGTGATTGCAAGTGAGTCTTTGATTCCTTTGGGCACCTTGTTTGGAGGATTCACCTTCTTCCTTGTATCCAAGACTAGTTTTACCCTTTTGTCTATGAAAATTTTGCTCATTTTGTTGATTCAATTGGTTCATGTCTACTTGAGATATCATCATTCTTTCATTGACTTGCCTTTCAGTGATCAAGTCATTTTCCAAACTTTCATTGATTTATCTTTCAAATCTCAGATCACTTTGTAAGCTTGCATTGATTTGTCTTTCAGTGATTAAATCATTTCTCAAACTTTCATTCTCAGATCTTAGGTTCATAATTTCTTCATTTGCATTAGATAGTTGACCTACAAGATTTTCATGCTGAAGAAATTGATTATTTCTTACCTCTAAGTCTTCATTTGCCTGTTTCTCTATTCCAAAACTTCACATAGCCTGATTGATTGGATTTCTTGTTCTCTTTTAAGCTTCCTTACTTCTTCCTACAGAGAACCATTCGTTTCTAGGAGTTCCTTGATTGCTTCATTAGCTTCATTTGAACTGCTTGATCGTAAAAGGTCTTCAATCTTTTCTTCAACATACTAATGATCATTCATTTGTCTTGCAAGTTCCTTCCTTCTTTTTAGAGATTGAGAAAGATGCTCTTTTGCTTCTTTGAGTTGAGCCATGGCCATTTCCAGATCTAGCTTTTCATTTTTAATAGATTTGTCAAGTCCAAATATCTCCATTATCCTTGATCTTTGCTCAAGTTGTCAAACTTTATCCTGAGAACCACAAAGCTCTAATACCAATTGTTGGAAATATCCAGGATAAGATAGGTTACTAAGAGGGGAGGGGTGAATCAGTAACTTATAAAACTTTTTAAAATAATTTAGCATTTTAACCATTCACCATTCATTCATCTAATCTACTGCATAACTAAAAGATCACACATTCATTGCACATGAACACAAAGATTTGGTGACCTAGAAACCTTCCAAATAGAAAGTAAAACTAGGGTGGGGATGATGCCAAGAAAACTTTTTTACTGCAGTATGAAGTTGGTCGGTTAAGGCTTACAATGATCACTTCTGATGATCTGCCCTATTAGCAGCAAGTAGGACTGCTAGATCCACCTTGTTAGAGGATTTACAAACATACAGTAAAGTATGCACTCTGTTAGGAGATTTACAAAAAGACTGTTAAGTCTACCCTGTTAAAGGATTTATAAACTGATTCACCTATTAGGATGAAGTAGTGGATCTACTTACAACTATTTTTTGATAAGATCCCTTTTGTATTGATCACTTGATGTGATAGATATAACTTTTCTTCTCCTCTGTTGACCTTGTTGTATCCCTTTTACTTTTCTGCTGATTTACAATACCCTCTTTACATGCGAACATCAATCTCTTCCTTTATATCTTTTTCATACACACCATACTACAAATGATATCATATATTACATATATACCATTTCAATATTTACAATTACAAGGTCAGCCAAAATATAAGTGAACAAAATATTACTGAGTTAGCCAGATAGTAGAAAACTTAAGTTCCTCAAGCTGACTCGATGACCTTTTGATACTCAGCATCCACTACATTGCTTGGAATTTTTATGCACTCGATAGGAGTAGAGGCTTAGTTCATACTAGCCACACAACACTGCTTGGAACTTGGTAACCATTGGTGACTCGATAGATATAGTGTCACTCGGTAGAAACTAACTTCTTCGTTTACCTTGCTTTGCTCGGTGAACACTGAGTCCTTCATTTACCTTTTTCACTCAATAAACACTGAATCCTTTGTTTACCTTTTTCACTCAGTCAAAATTGAGTACTTTGTTTACCTTTTTCACTCGGTAAGCACTGAATCCTTTGTTTACCTTTTTCACTCGATAAGCACTGTTGAACTTCTCATTCACTTGGTATCCTCTGGAATGCTCAGTGAGAATTGTTTACCTGCTGAACTTATAAGGTAACCAATGAATGCTCAGTATTCACTGTAGACTAAGTGATGAGCTAGATAAGCATTCAGAATTGAATAAGTGTTTGCACTAATGAGAAATATATCATAATTCCAACAGTAACTAGCTCTTCTGATGCCATATTTTTTAACTTCCACTATCAATTATCACTTTATAGCATTTTCCAGCCATCTTACATCTTGTCTTGAAAAGACTTCTCCTTAAAATAGGTTCCTCATCACTTCCCTTATTACATAAGGTTCTTCTCACCATCAAATTTTCTCTAGCCTCAAGTCCACTTAGTGAACTCTCAATGTCTTCTTGAATCATAGCATTCATATTATTTTTCCCACCTTCAGAAGATCTACATTCAAAGGATCTATGCCCTTCTTTGCCACATCTAAAAAAATTACCATGAAATCCACCTCTAGAATAAGAATTACCTCTTCCTTGATAAGAATTAGTGCCTCCTCGATAAGAATTACCACTTTTGCATTCAGTCTTTCCTTTTTCATCATTCTTCCACTCAGATTTTCCTTTATTCTACATAGAACTATCAAATCTGCCACTTTCTCCATAAGATCTACCTTTGCCTCTCTGGAATCTACCACCTCTACCTCTCTATCTTTGTTCATGTTTCTTTGTCATGATCTCCTCAGCTTTCAAGGCATATTGATATGCTTCTTCTACACTTTCTAGCTTCACAAAACTTATTTCATCTTGTATTACAGATCTCAATCCATTAATGTACCTTGTAATTTTCTCGACATCATCATCCACATGTCCAGATCTGATGTCTAATCTATAGAATTCTTCGATATATTCTTTTACAGTTATGCCCTTTTGTTTCAAATTTTGCATCTTTCTCAATAGGCTAACTTGGTAATTAGTAGGAAGGAATTTGTTCTTTACCTTTTTCACCATCTTTGGCCAAGTTCTAATCTTCTCCTTTCCTTTCCTTTGTCTATCAGTTTGCAAGTGCTCCCATCATAGTGATGCATGACCTTTCAGCCTAGTGACTGCAATATTCACATTTCTATTATTAGGAGTGTTTTCATACTCGAAGAACTTCTCCATATTAGAGATCTAATCCAACATAGCATCGGTGTCCAATTTTCCATCATAAGGAACAACTTCTACAACAGGCTTTGAATTTTCTCTAGACAATACTCTCAATAATATTTCCTCATCTTGATCTTCTTCAGGTTTTGGATTATGGTTTGGTGCTACTGCTTCATCATCACTTACATCATCAAGATTTGCTCCTCTCCTCTGGGCTGTCTCCACAGCATCTAACCTGGCTGCAATTTGTCTCAACTAATCCAATATAGCATTATCAACATTATATCCTCTACTATGAACCATCTTCACAAATCTAATTCCTGCAAGATCGTAAACCTCTGTAGGTTATAGGTAAAATCCAGAGATCTACCACCCTATGACCAAATCTAAATCAAGGTTCTACACGATCCAATCTCCACAAGGACAAACCTCAAGCTCTAGTACAAACTAATGCAGGCAAGAGGGCAAATAACTAGGGCCAAAGGCTCACCTAACTATCCAAACCACCTTGCAAGAATTAACACAACAAAAATGAACACAAAGAACAAAAACCAAAGGAGGAAGAAGAGAAAATACTTCTATTGATTCATCAAAATATCTTCATACATGCCCAGTTGTGTGGCCTTCTAGGTTATGGCCAATTACAATACATTCAGTTACAAAAGATCCAACAACAAATTCACACTTTCAGTTCTGCTCTCTAATCTTCTTCCAAAAACTTTTTCTCCCAAAAAAATTCAAAAATCTAAGCCTAAATGCTCTATATATACTTGCCAAAATGGCTTACAGAACATTCTAGAACATAGAGAAGCCACAAGTTGGCTCTCAGAAAATATAACTACCTATCCCAAAATTAAATGCGAGCAAAGTCAGCCCAACTAGGAACCAGACATAGATTACTTGGCAAAAGAAAGCTTTCCAAAACTAGCACTCAGCATATACTGGGTAACTCAACACATGAAAAAACACTTGGCATGCATTGAGTAACTTGGCATATGAAGAAACACTCGTCATACACTGGGTAACTCAGAACATGAAGAAACACTTAGCATACATTGAGTAACTTGGCACATGAAGAAACACTCGGCATACACTAAGTAACTTGACACATGAAGAATTACTTGGCATACATTGGGTAACTTGGCACATGAAGGAATGCTACAGTAACTTGGCACATCAAGGAAAAGGGTTACTAGGCACATGAAGAAAATAGGATTGCTAGGCACATGAAGGAATTGCTAGGCACATGAAGAACTGCTAGGCACATGAAGGAATTGCTAGGCACATAAAGGACTACTAGGCACATGAAGGAACTGCTAGGCACATGAAGGACTGCTAGGCACATGAAGGAACTACTAGGTGAATAAAATGAGTAGGATAACAAGGCAACCCAGGATGCTTCTACATCAATAACATAATAGAAAACCTCCAAGATCTCAACTTGTGTTGGAAAGCCACCAAGAAACCTCTTGTTTCTAAGCTATAGCCACTAACTCTTCTCACAAATGTGCAACTCCATCACAATCCTATTGTAAACTACCTCATAGTCGATGCTCTACCCACAGACTCAATTAAACTCATCCTTCAACTACTCCATGTTGAACTCAGAATCCACTCCCTCTAAATGAATTAATCACTCCATGAATAGATAAATAAAAGACTCCACAAGACCGCCTACTTATACCAAACTATGCCATGAGTCAGCCTAGCAATCCTAGCAATTACAAAATAAATAAACCCCTTGCATTAAATGCATATTTAAGCCACAAGTCATCTCACAACAAACATTAAATACAAAACATTAACCCTCATGTTAACCCATAGGTAACACACAATAACCACACAAAATACTTAGGATAATGGTCTATTGTGCTTGGCATGTATTGGGAGTTTGGCGATGCTTGGGAGTTTGTTATCACTCGGTAGTCAGTTGGTGCCAACTAGAGTTGTTGGTGCATTTAATGCATATAGCATGTGATCATGACATGGATGGATCTAGGAGTTTGTGAGGACATATTTGTGGTCTTGGTTATCTCTCCTATGTGCATTTAATCTTGGTTGTAAACTTGGGCCTTGTACTAAGTATTTTGTGTGGTTATTGTGTGTTAACTATGAGTTAACACGAGGGTTAACATTTTGTATTTAATGTTTTTTTGTTAGCCAACTTGTGGCTTAAATATGCATTTAATGCAAGGGGTTAATATAATTTATAATTGCTAGGCTAACTCATGGCTTAGTTGGGTATAAGTAAGGGGTCTTGTGGAGTCTTTTATTAATTCATTCATGGAATGATTCATTCAGGTTGGAGAAGGAGATGAAGTGGATGAGTGAACTTTGAAGAGCTAGTAGTTGTGGCTTAGAAAATAAGGAAATTTCTTGGTGGGCTTGCAATCATAAGTTGACATCTTCCCTGGAGGTTTCTACCAGAGTGTAGATCTAGACTAGCTAGGACTAGTGTTGTGAGTTGGATCTTATGGAATCTTGCAGAACTATTATTGTATTTTTTGTTGTATTTGGCCCTAACCTAGAAGGCCTTATAGTTAGGCATATTGCATGTAAATAATTATTTTATAAATAAAGAGTTGTGATTTCGTATCAGATCTCTCATTGTTGTTATGTTGTGTTGTGTTTCTGATGTGTGTTATTGTTGGGGGCTAGGACATATCCTTTAGGGATTCTCCTACTGTAGACTACGTCAGGTGGTATCAAAGCAAAGGTTATTCCAAAACATGTAGATAGATCATCCGAGTTGAGGCAGTTTGCTCCAAGACTTGGGTTGGAGAAGTAGATCTAAGAATATCTTGATTTGGTGATGGATTTTTTCTTTCTAGAGTCCTAGATCTCTTTCTTGTGAGGTGGCAGATCATGGTTTTGACTTGAAAACTATAGAGGGCTTACATATGGATCAATGGATGCAAAGATGGAAAGTTGATCTTGTTGAGGCATGATCATAAAGAGTTTGTGGATTGCAGATCCATAGTCCTAGACTTGTGATGAGGTTCCTCATTGTTCACGCAAGGTAGTAGGTTGTGATTTGACTTGGAAACAATTTAGGTTTTATCACAAGGAGTATGGGAAGGATTTGTTGCAGAGGTTTTTTGAACATCATGGAAGATTTCTCTTAGAGGATTAGACCCTAAGATGATTACGAATATCTGTAATGTGATGGAGAGGAGGTTTTCTAAGATGTTTTCTCAGTTGAAGCTAGTTTAGTTGATCAAGCTAAGGAGGTGTCTACACAATTTGAAGTTAGTTTAGCTAATCAAGATAAGGATAGTATGAGGAAGGCATTTTGTAGATGTTTGTGGAGTTGGAGTCTACCAATCTAGAAGAGAGTTGTCTAGCCGATTAGAAGACTTGTTCAAGAGAGAGGATGGCATAACAAGGTCAAGGTGGAAGAGGTTGGTTTTGTTGATTAGTTTATGGAGTCTAATGTAGAACATGTAGAGAAACTTGAGGTTATTATTGAGGATATTCCTAACCTTGTTGATGATGGGATGGAGGTTGGCTTTCATGATTAGTTGGTTGAGTCTGACATGGAGATTGTAGAGCACTTGATCCTAGATAATGTGGTTGTTGTTGGTGATGAGTTGTATGTTGCAAAGCATCTTGATGTGAGCAATGAGATTTTAGGAGTTGTGAGTTTGGCATTAATTGATTGAGATCTACATATTTCTACTGATGTGGAGTTTCTTTTTGCTAGTGTAGATTCACTAGTTGCTACTATGGATGTGGATTTTTTGATGAAGCATTATGTTTAGTTTGTTCCTAGGAGTAAGCATGTTGATTGGGTGGTTGAGATTTTGGTGTTTGACAAAATGATGTAGATGTGGATAATGTGGAGATTTGTTTTCTTTTCCATGTTGGAATTGAAGCCATTGGTGATGATGAAGATGGTTGTTGATCTTTCTTTGGGAATCAAAGTGTGGGACACACTTTTCTATTTACCTAGGGAGTTTGATGTAGGAGCATCTTGGGTTTCCTTGGTGACTACTTTGGAGTTCATAGGAGGAGGCTCAATAGTTTCTTTGGAGGGTGTTTGGATTGGTACTCAATTGAAGAAGGACTGGTGCTTGGCATGCTTTGGGAGCTCGGCATGGTCTATGGAGCTCGCCATGGTCTGGGAGCTCACCATGGTCTTGGAGCTCAGAATGATCTATTGTGCTTGGCATGTATTGGGAGTTTAGATTTTCTTGGGAGTTTTTTGTCACTTGGTAGTCTATTGGTGTCAACAGGAATTCTTGGTGCATTTAATGCATGTAGCATTTGATTGTGTTGTGGATCGATCTGGGTGTTTGTGTGGACCTATTTGTGGTCTTGATTATCTCTCCTATGTGTATTTATATCTATATTGTAAACTTGGGGCTTTTCTTAAGTATTTTGTGTGCTTATCACGTGTTAACTGTGGGTTAACACGAGGGTTAACATTTTGTATTTAATGTTTGTTGTGAGCCAACTTGTGGCTTAAATATGCATTTAATGCAAGGGGTTAATTTAATTTGTAATTGCTAGGCTAACTCATGGCTTAGTTGGGTATAATTAAGGGGTCTTGTGGAGTCTTTTGTTCATCCATTCATGGAATCATTCATTCATCTTGGAGAAGGAGATGAAGTGAATGAGAGAACTTTGAAGAGCTAGTAGTTGTGGCCTCGAAAACAAGGAGATTTCTTGGTGGGCTTGCAAGCACAAGTCAACATCTTCGTTGGAGGTTTCTACCAAAGTGCAAATCTAGACTAGTTGGGATTAGTGTTGTGAGTTAACATGAGGGTTAACATTTTGTATTTAATGTTTGTTGTGAGCCAACTTGTGGCTTAAATATGCATTTAATGCAAGGGCTTAATTTAATTTGTAATTGCTAGGCTAACTCATGGCTTCGTTGGGTATAAGTAAGGGGTCTTGTGGAGTCTTTTATTCATTCATTCATGGAATGATTCATTCAGCTTGGAGAAGGATATGAAGTGGATGAGAGAAATTTGAAGAGCTAGTAGCTGTGGCCTCGAAAAAAAGGAGATTTCTTGGTGGGCTTGCAAGCACAAGTCAACATCTTCCTTGGAGGTTTCTACCAAAGTGAAAATCTAAACTAGTTGGGATTAGTGTTGTGAGTTGGATCTTGTGGGATCTTGCAGAACTATTATTTTATTTGCTATTTTATTTGGCCCTCACCCAAAAGGCCTTATAGTCAAGCATATTGCATGTAAATAGTTATTTTATAAATAAAGAGTTGTGATTTGGTATCAGATCTTGCATTATTGTTTTCTTGTGTTGTATTTCCACTGTTTGGTTATTTTTGGGGGCTAGCACATCTCATTTGGGGATTCACCTATCTTGCACTATGTCACAATACCATAGAATGTTTCATAGAGCACCAACAGAGGAAAGAAGTTCAAGAGAAAGAGGAAGGAGTCACACACATTTTAGTAAAACCTACTGACAATATAAGAGGACATTTTCATATCAAGATGGGATCCAAACACTTTGGATGTTGACCAAATGGAAATTTACATTGAGCTATGTGAAAGGAAGAAAAAAAAAAGTACCTCAAGATGTGAAACATATATTGCTTAAGATTTTGCCAAAAATTAAATTGAATAAAAGAGCTCCCATATTGGACCAACTTGTATAAATTTTTAAGAAGCTCAATGATCCAGATAAATACACAATCCAAGTTGTTGCAAAGAAGTGAAAAGAATTTTGAGAACAAGGTATTGGAGAAAGTCTCTACCAAAATTTATATTGATCAAGTGGATTTATCCACTTGTGTTACTGAATTAGAGATTATTTTTCAAAAAAATTGTTTTTATTTCAAAAATTGTGTGATAGTCAATCTATCACAAAAGATGTCAAGAATAAGTTGTAGAAGATTAATGAAGACATGAAGTCAAGTGCAGATGCACTAAAAACTTATCCAAGCACTTTGTGCCTACACTATAACCGAGTGAGATTTCTCCCAAGACTCCAATATTAGTTATTAGAGGAGGAGAGTAATATAAGAATCATTATAAATGAGATTCAAGATTTTATATTAACTCATTTGGAGGTTATGAAAACTCATATTAAAGATGCCAAGGTTCTCATAGCCACCCTACGTCTTTCCATAACTGATCATATGATTGATCTTGTAGCTAAACTTAGAGTTGAGAAGTAGAGTATAGAACTGATTAGGTCCAACTAGGACAACACCTTGGAGATCATATTGAAGAATCATAAGGATTTTCTAGACCACATTGGACTACTTCCAAAGTAAAATATTTTACTATGCTAAAGAATTCTTTTGACATAATTGTCAAAAAAGGGGGCAAATATATGTTTTTGATCTTATGATGTATATGTTTGTATGTATTTTGGAGTTATAAGGAGATATTACATATACTGGAAAAAAAAACTCAATTTTGAAAAATATCAGCTACATCAAGGAAGTATATGTATAGGGAGAGTTTGTATAAAGGTCAATTATGTATGTACATAATGTTTTTCCCACTAATATCAAAGGGGGGGATGTTAATTCTACAAGCAACCAAGTTGCCAATTAGTGTCAAAACTATACATGGTAACCAATCTAGCATATTGCCCAAGCAATATAGGAGGAGATGAATGACTTTTACTATTATGCCCAAGATCAAGTATTCATTGAGTGATTCTACTTATATTGAGTAGAAGAGTTAGTCAAAGTACATCGAGCAATGAAAGACTACTGAGCCACAAAGAGGACACCAAGAAAATTTTATACCAAGAAACATAATAAGAACACTATATTTATTGAGTGTTATAGAAGCTACATCAAAGTTTGAAATGCACAAAATCTAATGCAACACAATTACACAGAGTAGGAGAAATGGTTGACACTAATCGACGTAAATATTTTGAATGATTTTCTAGGAGAAAGTGATTTGGTTGTTGTTGATTTCAAGGATGGAAGGACCAATAACAATAAAGGATTGAATAAGAGTGATATGAAATACAATTCTAATTGTTGATTATGATTAGAGAACTATTCTAGAAATTTCCAAAACCCTAATTAGATAAGTCAATGAAATGGCAAGTGGAAAACTATAAAAGGATACATCAAAGGAAATTTGTGTTGTTGTTGAGGTTTTTATTGTTATAAGGAGATGAAAGAGTGTTTTGTTGCTACTAAGTAAGGTATTGTAGTGTGAAAGATAAGTATAAGGTTAGATCAAAGGTCAAAGAGTAGATTGAGGAGAATATAGGGGAATTATATATCTATCACTAGAAGATAACAATTATAGAGTAGAAGAGGGATCTAATCAAGAAAATAAAGTTTCTAATGTAAAGATCATTTTTTGCTACTTTCTAGTCACTGTAGTAGTTTTCTAAATCCTTTTAAAAGATGAACTTGGCAGTCTTATATCTAAATATTTTAACCAAGGACACACTTGACGATGGTTGCAAAATCCTTGAGAAAGGTAGATTCTTATAGATTGTATACTCCTAATCAAATAAGTCATCAGAAGTAATTAAACATTGTAGCCTTGAAAAGGAACCCTCTTACTATAGTAGTGATGAATTTGTGGATACCATCACCATTGTAGTTTTCCCTCTGACCAAGGGTTTATGTAATACATGAATGTGTTATGTGCTATGTTTCATGATCTTATATGTTTTAGTTGGTGAATTTTGAATTAGTTATACTATTTTAATTTACAAAGTATTGTAATTAAATATTAGTGATTACTGAGTTGTAGAAGGGAAAATGAAGGATCTAAAATTGTTTTAAGGCTAAAAGTTTTAGAGGATATTGATTCACCCCCCCAACATCCTGTCTCTCCTAACAAGTCCAAAAACACATTCATAGGGTATTTGAGAAGGTAAGGGAAGATAAACTACTGATGAATTTGAAGAAGTGTAGTTCTATGAAGGCGTTAGTATATTAGGGACTTTTAGTTTTAGCAAAAGGTATAAAAATGGACCTAGAAAAGGTGAAGGCTATCCTCAAATGGTTGACTCCAAGAAGTGTGACTAAGGTAAGATGTTTTCATGGTTTGGGTAGCTTTTACAAAAAAATTATCAAGAGTTTTAGTAGTGTTTGTGGACCCTTCTTTAAGAAATGAGAGGGGATAAGAAGTAGTTTAAGTGGACTACAAGAGCAGATAAAAGTTTTGAATTGTTGAGACAAAAATTTAGAAAACAACCTATTATAACACTTCTTGATTTTAATAAGGTATTTCAAATAGATTGTGATGGAAGTGGTAATGCAATATGAGTTTTTTTGATACAAGAAGGTAGACTTGTTTCTTAATCCAATAAGAAGTTAAATGATACCAAAAGAAAATATTATATTTTCAAGAATTTTATGCTATAGTAAAGGAATTGAAGAAGTGGAGATATTATCTTCTTCCTATGGAGTTTTTTTTATATATTAGTCATCACACTTTGAAATATTTGAATAGTCAGGGAAAGTTAGATAAGAGGTATTTGAAATGGATTAGGTTTTTGCAGAGTTATACATTTGTTTTGAAATAAAAGGGCAAAAAGTATAACATTATTGTAGATGTTCTTAGAAGGAGATAAATTTTGTTGACAGAGATGCAAATTGAGGTTGTTGGGTTCAAAGAACTCAAGGATTGTACCCATAAGATCTTGATTCTGGTGAATCTTGGAAATATTATACATAACTTGTTACTGTAAACATAGCCAAGTGGTTAGATTTCATCATCCAAGATTGTATGTTATTTAGACAAAATCAATTATGCATTCCAAGGATTTCTATGAGGGATAGTATCATTAAGGAAAAGCATAGTGGAGGTTTGTCTAGACATTTTGGTTGTGATAAAATAATTGTTCAAGTTAGTGATAATTATTGTTGGCCATAGTTACAACAACATGTCAAGAAGTTTGTACAAAGCTTAAAAAAAAATGTTAGATGACAAAAGGAGAAAAGTAGAGTACAAGGTTATATCATTTGTTACCTATGCCAAAGAAGTCATGGAAGGATATCAATATGGAATTTTTTCTTAACTTACAAAGGGCTTAGCAAGGGCATGATTCAATTTTTGTGGTAGTTGACAAGTTTTCAAAGATGACTCATTTCATTCCTTGCAAGAAGACTAATGATGTTGTTCATTTTAGAAATTAAAGTCCACCAACATAATTAAGGGGGTGGAGCTAGGGATGAGGGGGTTGAATCAAATGTGTGCTTAAAAAACTTAAATAAACTTTATCAAATTTGAAACATATATTAAATAGATACAACAACCTTAAGATGATAACTATGCATAGAGGCACATAATTTTTTAACTAGGTAAACACTCGATCAGAGGAAAAATCCCAATGGGAGCAATGCCCACAAGATGATGTACTAATATAAAATTTCTTTTTGAAAGGGTAAGACTCTATTAGAAGTCAATTACATACAAATAGTATATGTAGTCTCTGTTAGCAGACTTTGAATCCTTCCTAGAAGAATCCAACCCTATTAGGAGTTGATAATAAGTCAACTAAACCCACTATCCAAATTTCTTTAAACTTGTCTTCACTAAAAAATTCTTAGGATAAAATATCCAAGGGTAAATTGATTGATACATCAACTTCCTTTCCAATAAATTTACTTTGAAGTTCTCAATGCATCATATCTATTTCATCTACTCTAATCTCGTCAAATTCACATCCAAAGCTTGCATACTTTCATAACTACACAATGGGATAATTACAACCAAGGAAACCATCTTTCCTTTATACAAAGTCCTAAAACAACTAATTGAGTTATCTTTGAGGATTCCCCAATGTACAATGAATAATAAAGGACTTCAATAAGATACTACATTAAACATTATATTACAAATGCATTACTATTATCAAACATTAGATTCTAGGGAATAACCCACACATTATCCTTCACAAATATTCATATAGTAATCACTAAATTATGCTACCTTAAACATATCACCATGAACATATCTTAAACCAAACTCCAAGCCAACTAAATAGGCTTCAACCTCACCAAAGAGATACAACTCAATTAATAGAACTATGTTTTCTACACATTGGCCTAAAACCAATCTTCCATAAAACTATCATAACTCACTCAAAACTTGATACTAATTCCTAAAAACATAGATACATCATAGAGACATATCTACAAACATGATTTTGGCCCTGCATAACACAATAATATAGCTAATGACCACACTGATCAAAACTCACTCTACAACTATGACTATTCCAACCAAGAAGCATATATGTTGACATTAATCACAAACCAAGTCACAAATTCAACACATAAGAACTCAAACATATCTCCAATATGCCAAAAGATTTGCCCAAAGGAATACCCTAAGCATTAATGCTAATAATATCCCCCTTTTGCATTGATGGAAACATATTATGAAAAACTACAAGTGCCTAAAATATCTAACTCCCTATTGATATCAACAACTACTAAATACTTGGCTAGGTTAGAAGATCTAGAAAATTTGAAGTAGTCATCCCCTAAGGGAGAAGTAATCCAAAAGGTTTAACCTAGAAAGGTGAGTCCTAAACCAATAGTAGAGAATGAAATATCTCTTGCTCCCAAGGTTAGGGAGGAAAAGGAGGAGGAAGCTCTCTCAGGCAAGTCAATACTCAATGGAGGTAATAATCTCAGTATGGGGATCACCTCTCTACGGAAGATTTCTAGAGTGGTGGAGATGGTCAGATCCTCATCTCCAAGGAAATTTACTTGAATGGAGGTTCTATTTGCAATATGTATTGATGAAAGCCAAGGGAAATGGATAGCGGTAACCAAGAAAAAGAATAGTTAGGACCCTTCTCCAGTGTCCTCAACTATAACAAGAAGTAGAGAAAAGGTTGATGTAGGAACATGACTAGTAATAGTTAGAATGAGAAAGAGGAGACTAGAAGGAACCTAGTGGATGGAAGCCAAAGGACCATCCCAGAGATCTGCTTTGCAAAGAAGAAATGAAGGTCCTATCCTAGAACATAAGGGAGCTAAATGGAGCCCACAAATAAGAGGTTATTAGAAATATGATTAGGTATCATAGGCCTGACTTTTTCCTTATTCGAGAAACTAAAATGAGAAAGGAGGTAGTGAAAAGAATCTCTTAGTAGTAGTATGCAAGGCATCACAATGAATTCAAAAGGAGCTTTGAGAGGTCTATTTATCCTCTATAGCTCTTATCTTTTCAAGTCTCAAGTTGTTTATGGTGAAGGTAATATTCTCCTCATTCTTGTTGAAAATATTAAACACAAAGAATCCTAGTTTTTGTTAAATGTATATGCTCCTAACACTAAGAATGGTAGGAAGAATTATTGGGGTAAAATTAAGAATGTTTTATCTAGATTCCAAGTGGGAATGTGTATTATTATTGGGGACTTCAACACCTCCTTAAGAGAGGATGAAAAGAAGGGAGGTTTGCCTCCAGATTTGGATAGTTGGATGGACCTCTCATATTTTATTAGTGATTTGGCCTATCTTGATGTTGATCTTCAGGGAGGTCTTTTCACCTGTTGTACTAGAAGAGTGGGAAGATATTGTATTCAACTCTCTTAGATAGGGCTCTTATCTCCTTGGACTATTTGATGTCTTATAATTTCAATCTCTTGCTTGTGGCTAGGGTTAGATTAGATCGCTCACCCATTTCTCTCACTTTAGATCCTATTGATATCAAGTGTAACTTCCCTTTTAGATTTGAGAAAATATCTACTTGTCACCCAAATATTTTTCTTTGCATCTCAGAGTGGTGGAATATCCATATTGAGGGATCCACTATGTTTAAGGTGGCTAAGAAATTGAGAAATGTGAAGTTGAATGTTAGAAAGTGGAACAAGTCTAATTTTTGTAATATCTTTCACTCCAAAGCTTAGATCTTAGAGGACCTAGGAATCATTCAAGAAGTTATTCAAAAGGAGGGATATAATGATGAAAGGATGGAAGTGGAGAAATCTATCTTGTCCGAGCTTCATAATGTTATTAGTCAAGAAGAGACCTATTAGAAATAGAGGTCAAGAGCTATCTGGTTGAAAGAGGGGGACATGAATACTAGGTTCTTCCACACCTTTTCTTTGAAATACAGAGTCCATAATAGAATTAGCAACATCAAGAAAAGAGAAGAGGTTTTTGAAGAAGAAGATGAAATTGTAGGTCAAGCTTTTTCCTTCTTCACTAATCTACCTAAGAAAGACCATAACCTGGTGGAAAAAGATTAGATGGAAATCTTATCTAACATCCTAGATTTGATCCAACTTGGGGAGAATGAGATGACTGGGCCTATTCCTTCTCCTTAAGAAGTGGAAAAGGTTGTTTACTTCCTAGCTACAGATAAATCCCTATGTCCAAATGGGTTTCTGTCCATTTTCTTCCAAATGTTCTAGAATGTGGTTTAATGGGATGTAACTAAAGTAGTGCAAGAATTATTTGGTGCTAGAAGTCTTCTCATGGAGATTAATGCAAATTTCCCGGTGCTTATACTGAAGGTGGTAGGGGCAGAATCTATGGACCAATTTAGACCTATTAGCCTATGTAACTCTTTCTATAAGATTATTTCCAAAGTGTTGGCTTCAAGGATCATCAAGGTTCTCCCCTCTATTATAGTTCCCCAACAATCTGGTTTTATCCCTAGGTGACAAATACTAAGACTCAATAATGACTATCCATGAAGTGATCCACTTTTTGGAGGAGGCTAAATGAGAAGGGTTTCTCCTTAAGCTTGACTTGTCTAAGGCTTATGATCATGTGGATTGGACCTTTCTCTTCAATGTTCTAAGGGCCTTTGGGTAAAATTCCAAGGTTATCAAACATATTGGCTAGTTGATGACTACTACCTCCTTGGCTATGTTGGTTAATGGTTCCCCCTTGGCCTTTTTTAAGCCCTCTAGAGGACTTAGACAAGGGGATCAGATATCCCCTATTCTCTTCATTATTTTTGCTGACTGTCTTGGAAGGATGATTTCTGCTAATAGAATTTTGGATCCTCTGATTAGTATTGACCTTCTTCAAGCCCTTGGTTTTTTCCCATCAAAAATTTGTTGATGACACTATTATGGGTGGGAAAGTTACAATTGGTGAAGCTAGTGTGGTAAAAAAGATTTTGAGCTCTTACTCAAGGGGATCGGGGTAGCTTATCAACTAGAACAAGAGTTTTATATTCTTCATTAATACTCCAGTTATGCATCAAAGGAAGATTGTTGCTATTCTGGGTTGTGATATTGATTCTCTTCCTTTGAGCTATTTGGGCCTACCCTTGGGTTTGAGGCCTCTAGATTCTTTTTTGGAATAATATTTTAAAGAGGTTTAACAAAAAAATAGCTAGTTGGAAGGGGGTCACTCTTAGCCAAGTTGGCAAGATTTAGTTGGTCAAATCTACTCTCCAAAACCTTCTAACCTATGCTCTGAGTCTTTTTGGGATTCCTAGCAAGTTTTTGCATCACATAGAGAAGATCTAGAGGGACTTTCTTTATTTAGGGTCAGAAGGAAACAAGCGTTTACACCTGGTGGCTTGGGATAATGTGTGTCTCCCAAAATTGAATGGTGGTTTGGGGATAAGGAAATTGCATCCTTTAAACAAAGCCCTCCAAGCTAAAAAGGTATGGAGAATCTTTTCTAGTGAAGGGGGATAGAGGGACATCATGGAAGACAAATATCTTCATAGGCCTTCTATCAAAAACTTTCTTTTTAGTGAATCAATTCCAGGAGGATCCAATATTTGGAATAGATTTCTAAGTACAAGAGATGTGATGAGAGCCATTTATGATCCATATTCATACCATCTTTTCACCATTTTACATACCATCGTATTCATTTCCATATTCTATTCTACTCCATTTTATCCATATTTTTGTTATCTTATGTTCCATATGGTTAAATATAAATAAGTAATACTTAATAAAGTTTATAGATATATTAATGAAACTTTATAATTATTGATTTTACTAATCAATATAGTTATTTTATGCCTTAAAATACATATATTTATATATCTTAGAACATATAATACAAGATATGTGGACTTATGGAAAAGAGAAAAATCTGCCAATCAAAAATATCATAGTTTGTTTTGCATAAAAATGAAGATAAATTTCAAAAATTCACAATCTGGGTTTTGTGCAGAATGAGGCCATTTAACTTCCCACAGAAAAATCTTAAAAAACGAAACCATTTGGAAGTTACATGGAGTTTTATAAACATCATAATTTCTAAATTTACTCCAACAAATGCTCCATGTTTTTCTCCAATAAGTTATGGCTCTATCAACGTAGGAATTGATCTTTGGAATATTCAATTTGCTGGGGAACTTGTGGCACATATTTTTATATGGATGAAGAGGATTATTACCATTCCATACCTATTTTACTATTTTTGTTGCAACTGATTTGGAGTATGTGACCAACACATTGTACATGAGTCATTCAATTGTGATCTTTGTTGGTTGGAGGAAAACAAATATTATACTATCCTTCAAATAGTTGTAGTTTGTTATACAAATGATATTTATATATATGTATCTTCTCTAAATGGGGGAGATATATTGATATCAAAGAAAAACACAATCTTTTGTACACAAATCTTCTTGTAGCAGAATTCTATAATTTTATGGATGAATAAAATATCATTATTCTGATCATGAAAGAGTAGAAAGGAATTCATGTTTCATCACCAGGCATACTAAGGAGGTAGGATCCACTTCTTGGAATGAATGGTGATTTAGTTTAGATTGTTTGTGTGTTTTTATTTTTGGTGTTTTATTATTTTGATTTTATTTCATACATAGAATTATCTTTGGTTTGTGTTTGTTTGAGATTTAAATGCAAATTTAGATTTGTGTACTTCTTTATTTAATTATTGTAATATTAATTTGTAGATTAAAACTTTATTCTTTCTATTTAGTTTAAAATAGTTTTTCATTAACAAATTTAGCTTAGCTCTTGTCGCTAGGAAGTGACAGTTCCTGTCGCCAATTTTGTTTTGGTTTGTTGTAGGTTTCCTTCCAGATGTTCTCAGTTGCATCCATCCTCACTTGGCATGCTATATTCACCCCTTGAGCATATAGCCACTATACCTTTCACTAGTTTATGACCCCAAATTGATATTTAAATGTGAGATGAACTGACTCTTAATCTTATCATTTATCCTTAATATTTTTACCATAGTTACACCCTACATTTTTGGTGTCATTGCCGAGGAAAGGTATTAAAGGTGTGAAATAATAGTAATCCAAGTTAGGAATAGTGTGTCTTTGGGGGTGCCTAATCAAGTGTCAACCTTGGTTAGTCTAGTACCATAGGTTTGCATTGTAGTAAATCATTTAGGTGCATTATTTTTTTTTACTTTGCAAATAGGTTTTAGAAGTTAGATCTATTATTTATGTTATAATTTTTTGTTGTGAGTAATTGATAAAGAAATGGAAATTTGAAGAAAAATGTTTTAAATGATGCATTTTCAAGGTAGTCCAACATCAAATTTAAAAACAAGAATTTGTGGAGGAATTGCATCAACCAAAGGTGATGTTTTTACATGCTCACTAACTAGTGAATGCAACTTAAATGATCTTGATCTTCCATTATCACAGGGATGTCCAATTTTTATTTCTAAGTCTAAACAAGAGGATATAATTGATGAATTTTTAGAAAAATTTATTTTGAGAGTGACATATTAACTGCTTGTTGTTTTATTTGTCACAGACAATGTGATAAATGTATATGCACAAACAATAAAGATCACATGGTGAATGAAGTACTAGATCTTTGTGAGCCTCACCATGCTAAGGACATAAGTGAAAATTTCTTCTTTGTAAGTGGTGAGCAATTTTAGACACAAAATCAAGGAGATCAAGGTATGGATTACTCTATTGCATTGGAAAGACAACATGTTTCTTCAAAACATAAGTTTCCACCTAGTATGTACAATTAATATAATAATGCATTCTCACAACAACCTATATATCCATCTTATATTCTACCATCTCAATTAATCCCATCCTACTCAGACCCACCTACTCTATATCCAATACAACCTTTTCCATTATCCTTATTCCATTCATTTCACCCACCAATGGAAATTATAATTCCTCATGAAAAATTACATAATAAGGTGGATCAAATAACATATGCTAGTGACATTTCAATTATCCTTTTAAATTATCTTCATGTGCATGAAAATGATGATGTGACTAAAAGATGTGATTTTTGTATAGAAGAATTAAAAGAACATATTGATCAATTCAAAAGCCGTTGATTTAGTTCTTCTTATCTACTTCTTAAATCACAAACTTTTGAAATATTTCACACACATAAGGAAACAAACCATTATTATTTCATCATTGAAAAGGTATTTATGTGTTTTGGAATTAATCATGCACCAAAAGATGATCTATTGTATACTTTAATCATTCAAGTGTTGTGTATGATACCAAATGATATCTTACAAGACCTACCCTTTAAAAAATTTTAATATTCAAATATATAGATCTTGGAAGGCCTATGATAAAAATTCATATTCCTCACACACTTATTGATTTGCATCTAACTAATTAAACAAAACTTGAAGGATTTGAATTCATTAATGATCAAATAAAATGAGTTACAAATCGATGATCATTATTCCTCATTGTTGATTATTTCTATTATCCCAAGATGACTAAATATACTATGGATGATTCATTCATTTAACAAGAATAAAGGTATTAGTATCTATATATTTCTCATTCTTGGTTGTTGTATCTTAAGATGATCATTCATAAATAATAGGTGTTGAATCACTTTCTTGATTCTTTGCATGGTTTGAATGCTCATGAGACATTAAGAAGAAATCCATAGAAATACTAAAACTCAAAGATATCCTTAAATTTTCTTGCTTGAAATTTTCTTGATGTTCTTATAACCTTTTAGAATGAAGTTAAGTTGGGGGGGAATCCCTCCAATTCTATGGTTATTGGATAATTTCAAATAAAGCTTCATTAATCATCCCATTGGTCCTTCTGGTAAACCTCCACATGTGAGATCTCAACCAATTCAAGGTATGTTTTCTTCTGTTAGTCAGCATTGATATTGTATATAAAATTTATTCATTCATTATATTATTATCAATTTTTATAACTCTACCCATCATTCAAAAACTAAATGGTAGAGTTATCGAATGAATGATATTTCTTTATTATACTTGATATACTTGGTCCTAAGAATATGGTTACAAGTCTCTTATTGTGGTGAGATGATATCAGTTGGTAATGTTTCTTTGTGTGAGTGTTAAGTAACACTCTATCTTGACTTTTCCAAGCTATATGGAGCATGGCATTTAGTAACTTGGTCTATGAGATTCTTGAATCTTTTAGTACTATTCTATAGAGCCATACATCTAGAGACAACTTGAAGACATGCATAAGGATCTTGAGCATTTCACAGATCATCACATTCTTTTCTAGAGATGTGTCTCCACCTTCCTATAGTTTTATGGACACATTAGTGACTACAATTGGTCTTTCACTCTGCCACCTTGTGTCTAACATGAAGCATGCATTTTGAAGTTCTACCAGAAGATGCCAGATTTGGTGGTATGAGATCAATTGATCAAGATTGGTTTTGTGGGAAAGAGGTTATCATGGTCAAGTTATTCTTGGTCATTATTTCTAGTTCATTATGAAATCCTCTTTAAATAGTGCCTTTTTTTCAGGGCATGGAAAGAAATTAAGTTTTGATGACATCACTCTTTGTCATCCATACAGGAATTTTTTTAATTTCCTTGGTCATTCTATGCAGTTATTCCAAAAATGAAAAAAACAATGAAAGAAAAAGAAAAAAGTGCAATAAAAGATTGTTGTTTCTATGCTGAGATCATGCAAAAAATAATATTCTCATTTACTTCAAAATATTGATGTTCAGATCTGTGTTACACGGTCTTCTTCCTGCTGAAAGCTATATTCTAATCTACATCTCACACTATGTCTCACACTACTTATATATACATAGCAGGCTTAACAACTTATTAACAACTTTGTTATTCATGCCATCTAAAGAAAGGCTATTACATAGAACAATCTATAATAGAAATATGTGACTTACAAAGAATAGATAACTTTGTTGTATCGGTTCAGAACAATATTGTCTTCATCCACCATTTTTGAGCCATGGTAGGTTCAGCTCCTTACGTAGCAATGATAATGGTCAATTATGAGCCAAGGTTGCTGCCACGTATGGAGTCCTCCATCACCATACAAATAATGCCAAGAATAGGAAATTTTTTTGATCATTCCAACAAAACTATATTATCTGTGGTTGTTGATTCATGGTAGAGCAGATTCTGGACAAAATCCAAACCCGTAATAGGAAAATCAGATTTTAAAAATAGTCTCTAACTTTTCCATCATGCACGTTCTAAAGTTTTTTTTCATGAGGGATTGTAATCAGGTACATTCTGGACAATACCCATGTCTCAGATTTTTGAGATTCATCCGCATCTGTTCACAAAAGGAAATGTAAAACTGACTGTCCTCATTTTAGTTTAGTAATTATTCTTGTTATGTTCTTTCTCAACATACTCCTTGTTCAATATTCTTGGAAGGAATAATGCTTTAAATTTTTGAGGAAATAATGAATTCCAATAAGATATAGAAAGAAATACATTTCAAAGTGGACGGAATTTTGTATTTCTGAAATAGCTATAGGAAGATGCGTAGCAGGCGATAGAAAGAACCATAACTTGTTAGATAAATACAATTTCATCTATTTATTCACATATTCTATCTAATAACTATATTAAATATTACTCATAAATATTTGATCATATGCAACATAGAAGGAGAAAATGGAATAAAAGATAGGGATTGAAATGAGTGTGAAGGCTTATACGGAGGATAATATATGGTATAATTTAGGACAAATATTGCTCTTATCAAGTTGGGGTAGGACTTTCATCCTATTATCTTCCATCCATCACCCTTAATAATTCCATCACACTATCCATTATATCCATCATATAATAGTCTTTTCTTTGTCTCTTATCTCTCTTGTTTCACCCATTTAAACTCCTCTTGTGCAAATTGAGATAAATTTCTCCTATATGTAACCTTGTAAACCATGATGTTATTTTTTATAAAAAGATGAAAAGAAAAGAAAAATAAAATAGAAAAAAGAAACAACTTATGCAAAATTTGAAAGAGATATCCTTACTGAAGAAGAAAAAAAATAAGAAAGCTTTTCAT
Organism: Cupressus sempervirens; assembly: GCA_028749045.1. Classification (NCBI taxonomy): domain Eukaryota; kingdom Viridiplantae; phylum Streptophyta; class Pinopsida; order Cupressales; family Cupressaceae; genus Cupressus; species Cupressus sempervirens. The sequence goes on along the minus strand of CM053792.1, from coordinate 534,389,004 downwards.
GTGAAGAAAGAGTTTGTGTTTCTATATGAGTTATCATAGTTTAGGCCATAAATCCAAGTACTTCCATTTAAAACTAAAGACCTCCTAATCATTATGATTGCACAAGGATGTACAATATGTTAAGTTGGGGGGGGGAATGATGTGAGCCATTTATGATCCATATTCATACCATATTTTCACCATTTGACATACCATCATATTCATTTCCATATTCTATTCTATTCCAATTTATCCATATTTTTGTTATCTTATGTTGTATATGGTTAGATATAAATAAGTAATACTTAATAAAGTTTTTAGATATATTAATGAAACTTTATAATTGATTGATTTTACTAATTAATATAGTTATTTTATGCCTTGAAATACATATATTTATATATCTTGGAACATATAATACAAGATATATGGACTTATGGAAAAGAGAAAAATCTGCTGATAAAAAATACCATAGTCTTTTTTGCATTTCAATTTTCAGAAAAATGAAGATGAATTTCAAAAATCCACGATCTGGGTTTTGTGCAGAATGAGGCCATTTAACTTCCCATGCAACAAAATCTTTAGAAAGTAAATCATTTAGAAGTTAAGTGCAATTTTCTAAACATCATAATTTTTAAATTTACTCCAACAAATGCTCCATGTATTTCTCCAATAAGTTATGGCTCTATCAACGTGGGAATTGATCTTTGGAAGATTCAATTGTTTGGGGAACTTGTGGTACATATTTTTATATGGATGGAGAATATTATAACCATTCCACACCTATTTTTCTATTTTTCTTGCAATAGATTTGGAGTATTTGACCAACACATTTTACGTGAGTCATTCAATTATGATCTTTGTTGGTTGGAGGAAAACAAATATTATACTATCCTTCAAATAGTTGTAGTTTGTTATACAAATGATATTTATATATATGTATCTTCTCTAAATGGGGGAGATATACTGATATCAAAGAAAAACACAACCTTTTGTACACAGATCTTCTTGTAGCATAATTCTATAATTTTATGGATGAATAAAATATCATCATTCTGATCACAAAAGAGTAGAAGGGAATTCATGTTTCATCACCAGGCATACTAAGGAGGAATGATCCACTTCTTGGAATGAATGGTGATTTAGTTTAGATTGTTTGTTTGTTTTTATTTTTGGTTTGTTATTATTTTGATTTTATTTCATACATAGAATTATCTTTGGTTTGTGCTTGTTTGAGATTTAAATGCAAATTTAGATTTGTATACTTCTTTATTTAATTATTGTAATATTAATTTTTAGATTAAAACTTTATTCTTTCTATTTAGTTTAAAATAGTTTTTCTTTAACAAATTTAGCTTAGCACCTGTCACTAGGAAGTGATAGTTCCTATTGCCAATTTTGTTTTGGTTTGTTGTAGGTTTCCTTCCACATGTTTTTAGTTGCATCCATCCCCACTTGGAATGCTATCTTCATCCCTGGAGCATATAGCCACTATACCTTTCATGATTTTATGACCCCAGATTGATATTTAAATGTGAGATGAATTGGCTCTTAATCTTATCATTTATCCTTAATATTTATACCACAGTTCTGCCCTATAAGATGTAGCAATTAGTAGGGTAAAATGGTGTGTTAGGAATGGAGAGGAAACTCTTTTTTGGTAGGATAATTGGTTGATTCCTGGGCCTCTTATTTTCGTCCCTAAATTTGAGACATGGGCATGCATTTACATCCAAAGTTTGGGGAGATTTTATCAGATTATAGACAAGACCAGGGCTGGAGGGATCTAGCAACCATTTCCATTGACCTTAAATCCCTTATGACTATTCTTCTCTCTATTTTTGTGAATGAGGATCAAGATAAGATTGTTTGGGAGAATACTTTGGATGGAAACTATTTGGTGGCCTTGGGGTGCCAAGCTATTATGAAACAAAATTTGAGACTAGAATGGGCTAAAGCTTGGTACCCTGGTCTTATCCCAAAAATTAATATTTTTTCTGTCTTTTACTCCATAAAAAAATTTTGACTATTGACCACTTGTGCAAGAGGGGAAATCCTATTCCTAATAGGTGTGTCCTTTGCAAAAACTAGGCTGAGATGGTAGATCATCTATTTATACACTACTCATTTTCTAGAGAGGTCAAGTCTCTATTTAGTCAAGCTTTTGGGATGAGTTGGTGTGTTCCCAACTCATCTATAGACTTCTTAAGTTAATGGGAAAATTCTTGGAAGGGATATGGGCTCTAAACTATAAGAAAATGGGCCTTTCCTCATTTTGGTAGGGGTATCTAGAAGGAATGCAATAATAGGATTTTTAGGGATGCTAACTTAACAACTAGAATTGTGTCTGATAAAATTCAGAATTCCTTGTTGGAAAACTATATGTTTATAGAAGGAACTAACCCTTTTGCAAGTGATAATGGAAGAACTATAGATTCTTAGACTAAAAGGAAGGATTTTTTCTAGTCCTTACCCCTACAAGGTTGGCACAAAGCCAACTTTGATGGTGCAGCAAAAGGCAACCGAGAGAGGTGGGATGTAGAGTTGTGATAAGAAATAGTCAAGGCTATGGGATTGTGATAGTCACTTTCCCCCTGGATTTTCAAACTAATCCTTATGTTGAGGCTAGTTTTGCCCTTCAAACTATGAAATTGGCTAAAGATGTTGCGATCAAATGCCTTTGGTTGGAGGGGGACTCTAATATTATTATTAAATGCCTAAGGGGAGATCACCATCCACCTTGGAGTATAAAGAATATTATTGAAGAAACAAAAAATATTTTTCTTTCCTAGATAAGGTCTTTGTGCCACATGTGTACCATGAAGGAAATGTGGTTGTTGATTGATGAGGCTAATTATTGCCTCTATTTCATGATAGTTTTAAACACTTTGTTAATACTCTATTTTAGTTTCATCAAAACATTTGTGAATTTATGTTTACCTAAACCAATGATTAACCTATGGATAGATAGTATGTCATCTTTTGCCAATATCATATATATGATGCAATATTTCATATAATTATCAAAATGTGTGTTCTTATATTCGAATTTAATTTGATAATGCTTATTTAAAATTATCTTTTCATTATAACTAACATGTTAATAATGAAGCTAAAGATGATTGGAAGAATTCAAAGATGAATGTTGAAGATGGCCAATAGCATTCAAGGAGAAAAGAACGTTGTTGATTAGCCACAATCGAGAAAAATCATAAGGGTACCAAAGGACATGGTTGTGAGTATGGAGGAGCTATGAAGACTTAGTACATTCTCTGCATTTATTATTATGTCAAGCAATTTTTTAGACTTTATTATTACTGCCTTGAGCTGTTATCTTTTCTTCCTACCTTGAGTTGTTATTTTCCTTCTTTCTCTCCTACAAATTTATAGCTAGGTTGTTTACTTTTCTATTTAAGAATAAGCATCGATCTTCTATATATAGGGATCAAACCAAGTGGGTTAGTTTAGTTGGAAGGAAAATTTTATGAAAACAAATTGTTAACTTTTGTAGTGAGTTATTTTTATAGTTCTATGTATTGTTTCCATGTAATGAATTTTTGAAATGTAATGATATAGTTTTTGGCTTCTATAATGTGTTATTAGTTTAGTTGAAGCCAACCAAGGGGGCCCACTTGGGAGGTGGATTAGATTAGAATAGCATAGATTTATTTCCAAGCATTTCTAGTATTGCAAGTAGAAGTTGTAAGTTCCTTCCTGTAGCATCTATGAGAATAGTTATAGTAGGTGAACTAAGTTGGAATTTATGTTAGCCTTTCATTGTATTTCTAGCATTCATAAAGATTTAAGCTTGTTAGTTTCCTACAATAATAGTGTAATTTTTTTCCTTGCATTTTACTTTCCTACAACATAAGCATAATGACTCATTAAGAGACCTAGTGCACATACTGTGCCAACCATTTCAAGTATACGTCCCTAGGTTGACAAGATTAAATGCACCTCATAGTGGGAAAAATAATCCGTAGAATGAATACATTATTCCTAAGTATGGCCTAGAGCATGATTATTATACACCTATTGTGAGTTGGACCATTTTTGGTGTTGTTGCTGGGGATGGTATCAAGCTAGAAGCATTCTTGAGTCATAGTTCTTAGATAAAGTTTTTTTAGAAATTTCTAGTTTTAAAGCTTCCTTCACCAATGTGAAGAGTTCAATTGCATCCATCAAAGAGGAAGACAATGAGATGAATATGGCAGATTTCTTCCATGGGAGTCTATTAATTTGAACAAAGAAATTAAAGAAGAAGAAGTTGAGTTGCCTTTTCAAGATGCAAGCCCTATTTTTCCTACAACATCATCTTCAAGAGTAGAACCTATAAATACAAGTGGTCTTCAACCGTTTATTAAAATTTTGGCCAGTTTCCTTAATAATACTACTTTAAATCCACAAGTTTTTAATAATTCGGTATCCAATGTTCCTTTTTAGTAGTAACCTTATAATCTAATACCTCCAGTAATGGAACAACCTACATTTCCATTTCCTCTCCCAAGCCTCATAAATATTAATAATCTCAAGAATATACCTATAGCTACTCTTCCAAATTTCTATGGCCTTGCAACCGAAGACCCTGATACTTTTTTGTTTGAATTTGACATACTTTTTTGTAGTTTTGACTACAACACTGATGCCCATAAGCTCAAATTATTTCTAGCAACATTGAAAGAATCAACTCTATGATGGTTCATGGGCTTAGGAGCCAATGTAGTAGGAACTTGGGATGAAATGCAAACTCTATTTCTAGATAAGTATAAAGAGTGTTGCAAAGCATCTAGTTCAAGAGGAGATGATGTCTTTGCAATATCACAAAAGGAGGAAGAAACATTGGAAGACTATGTTTCACATTACTTATATACACTACAAAAGAACCCTCAACATGTGCTATCCAAGGATTCACAAAAGCTAGTCTTTCTAAGAGGTGTGAATGATAACTGTCTAGAAGCACTAGACCTAATGACTAGTGGTGATGTATATCAAGCTTCCTAGGATGATCTCAAGAAGATCTATTAGAACTATTCAAGATAAACCATGAAGAAAGGTCAAGGACCTCATTCCACAGTCACTAAAGGAATCAACCAAGGTATTTTAAAGTTCAAGAAATCTAATTTATTGTTAGATTTCAAATAGGACATCATCAATGATGTTGCTACACATCTTGACACAATGACTGCAAAGAAAAAGTATGCAGAAGTTGAGTTACAACTAGTTGAATACTATCCTCATTGTCAGAAGCAAAAGAAGGATTGCCAATGCAAACTAGTCACAAGCATGGAGAACCAACATCTTCCAACTGAGTACCTCAATATAGATGGAGATGATGAACAAGTATTTTTTCTTGCTCAATGCCAGCCATAGGCCCAACATCAAGGTATGCCTCAAGACCCTTTGCAAAATTCAAATTCATATGGTAATCAATGGAAAAATCATAATTCCCAAGGTCCTCCACACTATACACCTAATTGGAACAATGTTGGGCAAAACAATCTGCAATAAACCTAATGGCCTCAAAATTCCCAACCATCCTAGCCTAACCAACAAAATAACCAATGGAAAAACTAACAAAACTACTAGAAAAACTAGTAGAACTAATGGCAACCACCCCAAGGGAATTGGCAGTCTACGAACCAATGGAGGGGATCTCAATAGTGGCCTAACCTAAATACTAGTACTCCACAATTACCACTTCCAGTTCAACAACCTACTCTAATGCCACCACTTGTAAATCCTAGACCTCAAAAGTAGACATAGTTACCTACACAACCTTAGCCAAATCCAAATAGCCAACAGCCACAACAACCCATATATAGTGTTGATGCTCAGCAATATCTTGCTTATGCTCTAAGTGTTGCAAATATACATCTAAGATCTGGTACAACTTTACTAGCACCTAAACCACCTCTTATAACTAAAATACCAAGTACTCCTATAGCATTAGAAACCGTAGTTGCTAAAGTGGTTGACCCAACCAATGTCACCATTTCAACCCAAGCTCAACTAGTGGTGGAACCTCATTTTCCAAAAAAGCTTATACGAAATAAACTTGTACAAATAGAGGAACAACCTTTTGATATTGTTGATCAGTTGAAGAACATGCATGTCCAAATACCCCTACTCCAAGCCATTAAAGATGTTCCAATCTATGGAAAATCCATTAAAGATGCTTGCCTAAAGAAGCTTGGAAGGAAGAAAAAGGACCCCACCATAGTCCATGTTGTGGGAAAATTGGCTGACATTATGTTAGGAAAATTGATCACACCAAAATACTCTGATCCAAGTAGTCCAGTAGTGAATGTTAGTATAAATGGTTAGTCTGTTAAAAATGTTTTAATAGACCTTGGTGCTGCTATAAATTTCATGACCAAGGATACCATGAAGAAGTTGAAAATAGAAGGATTAAGGGCTACTCCAATAATTCTGTAACTTGTAGATAGTTCTACTGTCACCCCTGATGGGATGATAGAAAACATAGTTGTAACCTTAGATTCTCTAGAGTATCCTACAGACTTCATGATTCTGTCCCCAAAATTTAATCTATCTAGTTGCCCTGTCATTCTAGGTTGACCATGGTTAGCCACAGCTGATGCAAATTTGATTTATATCCTCCAGCACAACCATTACCAAATTTGAGCACATCTATTTGGCTAGATTTAGGGGATGAAGAAGAAGAGTTGAATTATGTAGTATATCTCATGATGTTACATAGACGATCCTTTCTAAAGCTCTAAGAGGAAGATTTAGTACTTCACAACATCCTTACTAACAGTTATGTGGTAGAAAAAGATGTATCTGAAAGTTTTGTGTTGGAATTAATCACTTATGAGGAATGTGATGAGAGTTGTACTCTACTCAAAGAACCTGACATTCTTCACCCACTCTTAACATGTGAATTAGAAGCAAGTCCAATCTCTAAAGCTGCTATGATAAAGTCTACCACTACTATTGAACTATCTATAGGTCATAATCTCCATGTTAATCCCAAATTAACACCCACGCAGATGGAACAATTAACAAAGGTGCTTCAAAGACATAAAAAGGCATTTGCATGGGACTATGGTGAAATTTGTTGATTCCTACATTGTGCACCCATAGAATATACATCAATGAAGGGTGTCTACCACTCCAACAATCCTAAAGAAGGATAAATCCAAGCCTAAGAGAAATAGTTAAAACTGAATTGCAGAAATTGCTTGATGCTAGTTTTATTTATCCTATACTTGATAGTAGATGGGTGTCACCCCTGGTCATAGTGCCCAAAAAGGGAGGAAAATGGAGAATTTGTGTAGATTATAGAGAATTGAGCAAGGCCACCAAAAAGGATCACTTTCCTTTACCATTTATAGACCAAGTTCTAGATACTCTAGTTGGAAAGAAGTATTTCTCTTTTCTAGATGGGTATAGTGGTTATAATCAAATCACTATTGCTCCTGAAGATCAAGACAAAACCACATTCACATGCCCATGGGGTACTTTTTCCTACTATGTTTTTCTATTTGGTCTATGTAATGCTCCTACAATATTCCAACAAGCTGTTATTAGCATCTTTTCTGATATATGACATGATTGTATGGAAATATATATGGATGATTTCACAACATTTGGAATCACTTTTGAGGAAGCAATGATGAATCTTGAAAATATTTTGGTAAGGTGTCAAGAACATAATTTTGCACTTAATAGTGAAAAATGTTTCATGCTCATGCAGGAAGGTGTAGTACTTGGTCATTTCATATCAGCTACAAGAATACAAGTGGATCCATTTAAGATAGAGGTAATTCAAACATTGCCCATACCTAAAAATTCAAAAGATGTAAGATCTTTTCTAGGTCATGTTGGATATTATAAATGTTTTGTAAGAGATTTTAGCAAAATAGCTAGTCCCTTGTATAAATTACTCCATATATATATATATATATGCTTCTGACTATGCCATAGGTGTAGTTCTAGGACAACAATCTCAAAATCTTGAAAATACAATATATTATATTAGCAAGGGACTTCACAGACCAGAATTAAACTACACAGTAACTAAAAAAGAACTGTTAGCAGTGGTTTATGCCCTAAACAAATTTTGGCATTACATAACTGGCTATCCCATATTTTTTCATACTAATCATGTAGCAATTAAATATCTCATGAAAAAACCTACTATAACAAGCAGGTTAGCAAGATGGTTACTATTGTTGCAAGAATTTGATATAACTATCATTGATAAGCCTAGAAGAGCCAATATTGTAGTTGGTTATTTATCAAGAATCCATCATGATGATACTGACACTACTCTGGTAGATGATGCATTTCCAAATGAACATTTATTTCATATTGTTATTCAAACTCCATGGTATGCAAATATTGTTAATTACATTGCAGCTAATAAAATACCAGAACATTTTTCTTACAAGGAAAAGAAGTTCCTTGTAGAGAAAAGTTTTCATTTCTCTTGGATAGATAATCTCTTGTTTTACACTGGACCTGATCAAGTTATGAGAAAATATGTGAGAGAGGATGAAACATATGGCATTCTACATGCATGTCATAATGAACCATGTGGAGGGCACTTTGCAGTAAAAATAATAGCCTTAAAAATCTTGACAACTAGTTATTATTGGCCTACACTTCACAAAGATGCAGCCAATTATACATGAAAGTGTGATAAGTGTCAAAGGATGGACCAACCAACAAGAATAGATGAAATGCCTCTTAACCCATAGATGGAATTAACATCATTTGACAAATGGGCATGGACTTCATTGGTCCAATTGATCCTCCATCCAATAGGAAATCCTATATCCTTGTGTGCACTAAACCTGACAAAATGGGTTGAATTCAAAGCCATGAAGCATGCTCATGATGAAAAAGTTGCAAAATTTGTGTATGAAGAAACTTTTACTTGCTATGGTGTACCCAAATAGCTAGTCATTGACCAAGGTGTGCAATTTACCTCTAATTTGATCTCAGAATTGATGAAACAATACAACATCAGACACCGAAAATCAAGTCCTTATCACCCTCAAGCTAATGGGCAAGAAGAGGTCACAAATTGTGAGCTAGAGAACATCCTAACAAAAATAGTTCATTTAAACAGTAGGGATTGGATGAGCAGATTACAAGAAGTTGTTTGGGCCTACAGAACAACATGGAAGACTACTACAGGATTCACACCATTTGACCTCCTATATGGGAAAGTAGCAATGCTCCCCATTGAATTTGAACATAAAACTTTAAGAACTGCACTAGAGTTAGACATTGCACTTCCTATAGCACAAAGAGAAAGTCTTATGCATCTTAACTCATTGGATTAAATGTGCAAAGCTACTTGGGAACGTATTGAAATTATATGAAAACAAAGAAAAAAATGGCATGACTCCCACATTATCAATAAAAAATTTCAAGTTGGTGACTAGGCAGTACTCTATGATTCCAAATTTAAAGATATGTCAGGCAAGCTACAAACAAGATGGTTGGGTCCATATGAAATTACTCATGTTTTTGACAATGGAGTTGTCCAATTAACTACCATTGATCCAGTGCCTTTCAAACTATTATTCAATGGTCACAAACTCAAGTTATATAAACAACCCCAAATAAAAGAGGACTTCATACAATAGTTCTAGTGGCCAAATTCAAATACAAACTAGGTAACTCTTCCTACAACCAAAGGTGTTAACCTTCTACCTGCCGCTCTTCAACACAAATTTCTTTGTGCATGCTCATAATAAAAACTTTATGCCCACATAAAGTTCCAGATTTCTCCATTCACTTTCTCATTCCATCTCATTTCTTTACCTTCCACACATCCACCTCATCTCATTTCTCTAACTTCCACCCACCCACTTTCTACTGCTTTCAATAAAACCCACAAGTTTGTTGAAGAATGTTGTCATTGATGATGTAACTTCCACCACCTTTTGGTATGTGCAACGATCAATTAAGAGGTATAAAATTTTCAAATTATTATTTAATTATAGTATGCAAATTTTGTTGATTATATTTAATACTACATTCTTTATATTATGGTGGCTTTATGCCAGTTCCATACCCCGTACTAAGTCTGAAAAGTGTGGACACTTGTCCATATTTCATAGGGGGCAAGGATGGTTACTAAAACCCATTAAAATTCCTATTTATTCATAAAGATTTTTCCAAATCTTCATATTTCCTTAAGTACACAAGTTTCTAGGTGTTGTACCCCTTATTTCTGAATGATTTTATTGTCACGTTGTGATGTGACTTGTATTTAAATTTTAAGTTATCTGAATCCTATTTTTAGAAGATTTTCACACACATCCATGATTTACTCTCATTAAAGCCATATTCTTGATCATAAAAAAATTGTTATGAAATTAATTACCTATCAAAAAAAATGTGAAAATAGGTCTATAAAACAATAAAAGAAGCCTGAATTTGTAAGGGAGAAATAGTGCAAGCAGTGCAGACAATGAAAGTTTTAAGCAAAAATGGGTGGACAATTGCATTGATGAGAACCAATGGAGCATATTATTTTTCTCTTAGATGTAGAGGCAATGAGGAGATTTAATGTGTGTGGTTGGTTAGGGTATTTCCTAAGTTTGACTACATTTGATGAAGAAGCAGCCACAAAATTCAAAAGGACATTTGATGAAGGAGAAGCTTTTGTATGGGGTTTGATGGTGGTTGCTATAGAAGAACATATAGAAGAAGTAACTGGGTTACTAATGATAGGAGAACATTATCCCAATACTCATGATGCAAGATCAGCTAGGGCTTAGTTGTAATGGGCACCCCTGAATATCCCAAAAACTAAACCAAATTGCTGAAAAGAATAATGTCAAACAGTTTGCATTCAACCTCTTATTTCTCCGTTTAATGTTTTAAACCCCTTATAACTCTGGAAATCAAACATTTATTTGTTTGTTGTGTTTTGTGCATGAAATTGGTATCATACAACATAAACAAGAAAGAAACTACAATAATATGCAAAGTGGAAATGAACTGCTGCTAATAAAATGTTCTTTTCAGAATTCATAAAACCAAATACATGGCAGATTTAACAACTCACTAATTACTTCAGCAGTATTGACATAATACTCCAGCCCATGCTTTCGAACTTGCTGCTACAATACTTTGTCCTTCAATCAGTCCACTACCTTTGTAATACCATTCCCTCAAAGCGGCATAAGCGTCGAACAAGTAGTGAAGAAGATATGAGCAAAATACCAAATCTGCCTGTAGCCGAAAATGCAACTAAACTGCTTGATAATGAAGCCAATAACAAAGAATTCCAAAGGCCAAACCCCAAGGAAATGACGTCTAGAATGTTACAAGAGAGGATAGACGTCCTCAAATGCCAAGAATGGAGCTGCAACTCACACACCAATTTCTTCTCATATTCAACCTGTCTAATGAAGCCACAAATGCTTCCTTTTATTCTATTCCCACGGGTCCCCTCAACTCATATGGGCAATGTGGGATAAAAGATGTGTAATATAAAACATATATTAAAATACCCCTTATGTCTCCCTTGGGTACACATCACCATAAAATATATATTAAAGTAACACTTTAATATTTTACAATTAAATTAGATGTTACTTTAATAAAACTTCAGGCATTAAAATGTATTAGCAATCGGACTCCGAATAATGCGAGTGATAGCTCATCGGAAAGCTCTCACCGAGGAGTATCGAGTCCAATCACCAAAATTGACCTGCACTGTGTCCTGCCGACTTACTAAAAATAGTAAGTATGCCTAAAACTAAGTAAATCAACTTCGTTTTGGCCCAAACTGGAAATGACTAGGCCAAAACACTCCAAGATCCCATTAAACCCTTCGTTAGCCCTCAGGACCATGTAGAACAAGGCTAACGCACACACACTTGGTCAACTGCTAAAATGGGGACATTACAGTCCGCCCCCCTTGAAATTGCTTGTCCTCAAGCAACCTCAGTCCAGCCTGCTGAATAACCTGCTCACTCTCCCATGTAGAATCTTCCTCCGGCAGGTCTTTCCATTTGACCAAATACTCCTTCACTATCCTGTTTCTAAGCTTCCTCTCTCTGGTATCCACAATAGCCTCAGGTACTAACACAAGCTTCCCCTCCTCATCCAAAGGGGGTAAATCTGCAGAAGGCACTACACTCTGACCAATGGCTTTCTTAAGCCTAGACAAATGAAACACATTGTGCACTCGATTGCCCTCTGGAAGCTCAAGCTCATAGGCGACTTTGCCCACTTTGCGAATCACCCTGTAGGGACCATAAAATCTAGGTTTCAACTTTTCAGCTCCGCTCTTCTTGAGCGATGACTGTCTATATGGTTGTAGCCTCAAGTAAACCATATCCCCTACCTCGAAGCTATGCTCTATTCGGTGCTGATCAGCATACAATTTCTGTTGATTCTGGGCCTGTTGTATATTCTCTTTGAGCACTTTCAGGATGTCCTGACTATCCTGCAATAAGTTTTTGGCTTTGGGCACTCTATTGTCCCCCAAAACTAAATCCATGAAGCTAGGTGCTTCATAACCATAGAGTGCCATGAAAGGAGTCATCTTGATGGACATATGATAAGTGGTGTTATAACAATACTCTCCCATATGCAACCATCTGATCCAAGCCTTTTGTTGTGTAGTTACATAGTTCCTCAAATATCCTTCTGCCCATTTATTCACAATCTCTGTTTGCCCATCTGTTTGCGGATGATAACTAGTGCTAGGTGTAAGATCTGTACCACACAACCTAAACAACTCTTGCCAAAAAACACTCATAAACTTACTATCCCGGTCACTAACAATGAATCTGGGCAGCCCATGTAACTTGAATATCTCTTTAAAGAAAAGATCTGCCACCTGTGCTGCTGTGTAAGTGGACGGAATAGCAAAGAAGTGAGCAAACTTCGTCAAGCGGTCCACCACCACATAGATGCAATCCCTTCCCTGCACTCGTGGTAAACCAGTGATGAAGTCCATCGAAATACTTTCCCATTTCCTATCAGGAATGGGCAAGGGCTGTAATAAACCTGCAGGAAATGTGTGTTCTCCCTTATTCTGTTGACAAACCATACACTCCCTGACATACCTCTGAACATCATCCTTGAGCCCTTTCCATGAAAACCACTCTCGGATCTGCCTGTAGGTCTTGAAGACCCCCGGATGTCCTGCTGTGGGTGCATCATGAAATGCCTTCAATATTGCCTCTCTCAAATGTGATGACGGAATTAAATAAACCCTGTCCTGAACTCTGATCAATCCATCTATCACCTCATAGCGATCATCCTGTATGGTACCTGAAATCAATCCAGAAGCCCAAGCATCTCTGACATACTCTGCTATAATCTGATCTCTCCAATCTCCTGAAATCTCTGCCAGAGCACATAAGTGAGGTCTCCGAGATAAGGCATCAGCCACCACATTTTTCTTACCTTTGACAAACTCTATGTCAAAGTCATAAGCCTGCAATTTAGTCACCCATTTTTGTTGCCGGTCATTAAGATCACGCTGGCTCATGAAGTATTTAATATTGTTGTGATCAGTCTTGATCACAAAATGTCCACCTACCAAATATGATCGAAATTTGGCCAATGCATGCATTATGGCCAACATCTCCCGGTCATAGACAGAATAACTTTTCTCAACTCCTCAGAGCTTCCTACTCTCGAATGCAATGGGATGCTTCTCCTACATCAATACTGCTCCAATCCCATCACCTGATGCATCACAATGAAGCTCAAAAGGCTTTGTGAAATCTGATAGAGCTAGAACTGGACATGAAGACATTACCTTCTTGAAATGCTCAAAACACCTCTGTGCTGCCCCTGTCCACACGAAGGCTCCTTTCCTGGTAAGATCTGTCAAGGGTGTAGCAATCTGTGAGAATCCCTTAACAAACCTTCTATAAAAACCACATAAACCAAAGAATCCCTTAAGCTATGTAAGGTTTGTGGGAGTAGGCCACTCTACAATAGCTCTAATCTTTTCGGGATCATCCCGAACGCCATCTGCACTAATGATATGCCCCAGGTAAAGGAGCTTAGTCATGCCAAACTCACATTTAGATTCCTTGGCATACAATGACTCTCTCTCCAGAATAGATAACACCTCCTCCAGATGATGTAAGTGCTCCTCCCAGGTCTTACTGAAGACCAAGATGTCATCAAAGAAGATCAAGACAAATCTCCTCAGCTGCTTCCTGAATACCTGGTTCATACAACTTTGAAATGTAGCAGGTGCATTGGTTAGACCAAATGGCATAACCATGAACTCAAAGTGGCCATAGTGACATCGGAAGGCTATTTTCTCAATGTCCTTTGCTCTCATCCTGATCTGATGGTATCCGGATCGCAAATCAATTTTTGTGAAGAAGCATGCCCCATGCAACTCATCAATCAGCTCAACAATCCTAGGAATGGGATACCTATTTTTAATTGTTTTCTTATTCAGTGCCCTGTAATCGATGCACATGCGCATTGTCCCATCCTTCTTCTTTACCAATACTATTGCTAAAGCAAAAGGGCTCTTACTGGGCCTGATATGCCCCATCTCCAACAAATCCTTAATCGCCTTCTCTATCTCATCCTTGTGTTTCTTAGGATGAGGATAGGGAGTAATCATAACTAGTTTGGCTCCCTCCTCGAGCTCAATAACATGTTCCATCCCTCTGTTAGGAGGAACCCCATGAGGAATATTGCTAAATACTTTAGCGTGTCTATCAAGTATCTTCTGGACATCTAGTGGATGACTCTTTTCTTGTGGCTCTGGTGAAGTTGGCATAATGTGGCACTCTACCGCCCACTCTATGTCATCATGACAAAAAAGTCTCTGTATTCTCCTCAAGGACACTATTCTGCAACCTCCATCTGAAAGCCCTCTAAGTACCATAGTTCTCCCCTCATGCTGGAATCTCATCTCCAATTTCGCTAGATTGAGTGTGAACTCAACTAGTGAAGCCATCCATGTCATGCCGAGGATGACATCATAATCTCCCATGTCCACAACATAGAACTCATCTTCCAACTCGTAGCCATCTCCAAACCTGATGCGAAGATTAGATATCTTTCGAGTGCATAATAACTTATCACCGTTAGCCACCATGACTCTAAACCCATCATGCTCCTCTGTCTGTAACCCTCTCCTTGCTACCACCTGTGCATCTATGAAGTTATGTGTAGCCCCAGTGTCAATAAGAGATATCACTTTCTGCCCCTGGATAGTACCCCTGACCTTAAATGTGATTTCCTTTTGGGCCCCTGTCAAGCGTGCCAACGATCTATCATCCTTAGGAATGTTGCTCTCCTCTATAGTGTTACCCTCATCTGAATCGGAGTGCTGATCCTCCCCTTCTGACTCTGACTCTTCTGCTGAAAAATACTCCATTTGATTTGCCTTAGCCTTGAGAGAACATTTATGAGATAAGTCCCAAGGCTCTCTACAATGGAAGCATAGCTTCTTCTTTCGAAGTTCATTCAAGGTTTCATTGTCTAGTCCTTTTGATCCTTCTTTGGGTTTGCTATACTCTTTCTAAAATGATTTTTTGTCTTTGTCCTTGCGGTAGGAAGAATCTGTTGAATGGTTTTTTCCTTTGTATACCGAAGGGGCTAAATCTCATGCCTTTTTAGTTGCTTCAGCTAACGTGAGCAGATCATGTCCCTTCACCCAACCTCGTAATGGATCAGCAAGACCATCACAAAATAACACCACCAATCTCCTAGGAGAGATATCAGTAACAAGTACAGACAAGCGCTGAAACTCGGCAATGTAAGCATCCACAGAACCTGACTGTTTTAACTGTGCTAGCTCCTTGAAATGTAACTCGGGATCCTTAGTGTCAAATCTCCCAATCAATGTTTCAGTGAATTCCTCATAAGATGTAATCTGATTATGCCCCAAAGTCACCATGCCATGATGCCACCATTCATGTGCAATGCCATCCAAGTGCATAGCCGCATACTTGATAGCCTCCTCCTCAGGCATAGGATTAAGCTACAAGTATGTATCTACCTTCTGCACCCAAGCTCGTGCAGTCATCTTCCCTGAAGAATCATAATAAGGTAAAGAAAGTTTTCCAACTTTCTTCCTCAGCTCAAATTTTTGATTCCTCCCTCCTGCTTTAGGCATGTGTCTCATCCTCAAGTCCATATAATCTCTAAGAGAAATATCCTCCTGAAACTCTGGTCCACTAGCCTCCCAGTCCCTCCTGAACTGATCCTGTAACTCGATAATCTACGGTTCGTTTACTGGATGAACCGGATCTCTGGGTGGAAAAGTGGGTAGAAGAGGTCTCGAGCTCACAGTCTGTGCTGGGCGTGCAACGTGTCTAAAGTTATCAGCCTCATTCCCATTGTTGTCGTGTCCATTATTACCATTAATGTTATTCTCAGGACCATTGTTGTTGCCTTGGCCTTCATGGTTATTGTTTCCCCCGTTGTTATTGTTTCCCTCGTTGTTATTGTTTCTGTTGTTGGCATCACCTGGATTAATATTGACACCCATCTGTCTAGCCATGAGCTGCAACATCATGTCCATTCACCTATTCTGCTCCTGCTGCATATGCTGCCCCTACTCTAATGTATCCAGTAACTGTCGGAACAGTACCTCCCCTTGATCTGGACCAGCATTTCTGCCTCCGCCTAATCCTGTATTCCTGTCATCTCGATCACCCATATTATTGTCCTGATCACAGAATATCTCCTCTGTGTCTGTATGGTTGAATTCAATGTCCCCCTGCACGGATGTACTAGACTGTTTGCTTTGCAAGTCTGAAATCCTATTTTGTCTTGCTCTGGTATCGCAGAAATTATAAGACCCCTGTCGCATGCTCAAACATAAATGCTTAGCCTGTGTTTTTTTTTACTTACTTTTTCCCTCTATCCGGCTGTTCCAAATTCCCTATAAGACCTCCATAGGATGGCAGGACTTATAGCTCTGATACCACTGTAATGGGCACCCCTGAATATCCCAAAAACTAAACCAAATTGTTGAAAAGAATAATGTCAAACAGTTTGCATTCAACCTCTTATTTCTCCGTTTAATGTTTTAAACCCCTTATAACTCCGGAAATCAAACATTTATTTGTTTGTTGTGTTTTGTGCATGAAATTAGTATCATACAACATAAACAAGAAAGAAACTACAATAATATGCAAAGTGGAAATGAACTGCTGCTAATAAAATGTTCTTTTCAGAATTCATAAAACCAAATACATGGCAGATTTAACAACTCACTAATTACTTCAGCAGTATTGACATAATACTCCAGCCCATGCTTTCAAACTTGCTGCTACAATACTTTGTCCTTCAATCAGTCCACTACCTTTGTAATACCATTCCCTCAAAGCGGCATAAGTGTCGGACAAGTAGTGAAGAAGATATGAGCAAAATACCAAATCTGCCTGTAGCCGAAAATGCGACTAAACTGCTTGATAATGAAGCCAATAACAAAGAATTCCAAAGGCCAAACCCCAAGGAAATGACGTCTAGAATGTTACAAGAGAGGATAGACGTCCTCAAATGCCAAGAACGGAGCTGCAACTCACACACCAATTTCTTCTCATATTCAACCTGTCTAATGAAGCCACAAATGCTTCCTTTTATTCTATTCCCACGGGTCCCCTCAACTCATATGGGCAATGTGGGATAAAAGATGTGTAATATAAAACATATATTAAAATACCCCTTATGTCTCCCTTGGGTACACATCACCATAAAATATATATTAAAGTAACACTTTAATATTTTACAATTAAATTAGATGTTACTTTAATAAAACTTCAGGCATTAAAATGTATTAGCAATCAAACTTCGAATAATGCGAGTGATAGCTCATCGGAAAGCTCTCACCGAGGAGTATCGAGTCCAATCACCAAAATTGACCTGCACTGTGTCCTGCCAACTTACTAAAAATAGTAAGTATGCCTAAAACTAAGTAAATCAACTTCGTTTTGGCCCAAACTAGAAATGACTAGGCCAAAACACTCCAAGATCCCATTAAACCCTTCGTTAGCCCTCGGGACCATGTAGAACAAGGCTAATGCGCACACACTTGGTCAACTGCTAAAATGGGGACATTACATTAGTTTGTCATACCAACCAATCCTTAGATGGGAATTACCAAGAAAGGCTACAAAAGAACATCTCTTCTACTGCCATACAACGCGATGGCCATGCACATTATCAATTACCTCACATGGGAAGGAAGATTTTCTTATTTACATGCACATCATTTTAAATTTCTCAGTTGTATAAGGCATAATCATCCAGTAAATGTTCCCAATTTCCTATCTAATATGTTGTGTATTAGTGAAGAAGAAACTCAAAAGGGAAAGGACAATTCCATCACCCATCATGCCCTAATTAAATTACTTATAAAAAGGTCACTTAGGGATTTTTCTCCCCTATCATGGGAAAAATTTGTCCAAGCTAAAACCTTACAACCCCAGGTGGCCCTTCATGAATAGACCAGTGAGGAGAATGTAGTTCCCACTAATGAACCTACTCAGAAAAGCACTCAAGAGGCTAAAGCCAAAAATGTGCAAGGTAGTGTACAAGAAAATGTGCAAGAGACTATTCCTTTACTTATTCAAGAAACCTAGAAACCTACTTCTAACCAAGCAAAGAGGAAATGAGAATCGCAAGAAGAAAAGTTTGTTCCAGTAAAAGAAAAGCTAAACCCTATAGTCGTGAGGAAAAAGAGAACTAAGAAGGGTCCTGTAGTAGTTAATCCTATAGTAGAGACACCAAAAGGAAGAGGTAGGTAGAAGGTTGTGATATTAGAAGAAACCCCCATAAGAAGAAGCCCTAAAATGAGAGTGAAAATTTCTAAAGAATCTACTCTGTCCAAGTTATCTACTAAAGAATCCCCTCTACAAATTATTCCTGATCACTCTCCTCCTCACCCTAAAATTTTAAACATTCTTTAAAACCCTAATGAGGAATGCAGGGTTGAAGCTAATGAAAATTCAAATGATACCCCAGTAAGCCAACTGGCTACTTCAAGTAGTAAAGATGAGACAATTCTTGAGAAATTTTATCCAAACACTACCCTAGTTCCCTTTAAATCAACATGGCTTATTGATTTTGCTGAACATTGATGGAGAGAACAAAGAAAGAGGAAAAGAAACCATGAAGAGGACAGTGGTTCCATTATCCTATAGAAACTCCTTTTCTAGTTGTTTGGACAACATATATTTGTTAAGGCCTTATGGGAAGAGGAGAGGAAAAGAATGAAGAAAGACATAATGTCTCTAAGTGAAGAAATCACAAACTTGAAAGAGCAATTGGCAAATCAAAAACAAAGGATGCATCATGCCCTCAAATTGGTTCATCAAGAACTTGCCTATAGACCGTTGCCACGAATTTATGCTCTCTGTTTAAAAGAAAAATTTCTCTTATTCCAACTTATGCTGACCCTTAAGAATATAAATGCAGAATTTAAATCAATCCATGAATTTTATGGTTTATATCAGATTTTGCCATCCTGGCAGTGGAATTTGCTCTATGAATTATATGTGCATAATTTTGTTATCCCTTCAGAAACCCAATGGAACCCTTTACTCTATATAGGGGATATACATTTAAGAGTTTTAATGTCCTAGATGTCTAATGAAGCAAGCTATGATAGGCAACTGAATAATTACAGAGACAAGGAAAGGACAGAGCCCCTAGCATTAAGAGCCAAGAGTAGTAAACCAAAAGAAGTTCTTAGGGACTAGTTCAAATTAACTTTTGGGGATAAGAACAAGGGAGTAAGGGATATAATATTTGCTACCAGAACAAAGGCCTATGTTGATTATGAGAACTTACCCTACTTTTCCTTAAAAAGAGCTATGGCTAGTGCTAGAAGTAGATGGGCCAGATTACCTAAGTCACTTAAAAGGTCAGAGCCACATAGCCCCATTAATGTGGAGGCTTCCCTTCACCAAGCTCCAAAATATCTAGAGTTAGGGAAGCAGGCCAAACCATAACTATGGTGCCCACTCACTATTAAACCTCCAATGCTTATGTGGCCTTTATATGACATTAATGCTGACATACTCAACAAGCTACAAGAGGACAACAAAAGGAAATTTTTGGAAAGTACAAGAGGATTCTACTATACCTTCAAGCATAGTAGGAAAGGAAGGACTAAAGTTGGGGAATTCAGGTCACTAATAAGGAAATGCAATGCTTAAGGACAAGCATCAATTTACTAGGGGGAAAATGATGAGGCTAATTATTGCCTCTATTTCATGATAGTTTTAAACACTTTGTTAATACTCTGTTTCAATTTCATCAAAACATTTGTGAACTTATGTTTACCTAAACCAATGATTAACCCATGGGTAGATAATATGTCATCTTTTTCCAATATCATATATATGATGCAATATTTCATATAATTATCAAAATGTGTGTTCTTATATTTGAATTTAATTTGATAATGCTTATTTACAATTATCTCTACATTATAACTAACCTATTAACAATGAAGTTGACGATGATTGGAAGAATTCAAAGATGAATGTTGAAGACAACCAATAGCATTCAAGGAGAAAAGAACGTTGTTGATTAGCCATAATGGAAAAAAATCATAATGGTACCAAAGGGCATGGCTATGAGTATGGAGGATCTATGAAGACTTACAACATTCTCTGCATTTATTATTATGTCAAGTGATTTTTTAGACTTTATTATTCCTGCCTTGAGCCATTATCTTTTCTTCCCACCTTGAGTTGTTATTTTCCTTCTTTCTCTCCTACGAATTTATAGCTAGGTTGTTTACTTTTTTGTTTTAGAATAAGCATTGATCTTCTATATATATGGATCAAATGAAGTGTGTTAGTTTAGTTGGAAGGAGAAAGTTTATGAAAACAAATTGTTAACTTTTGTAGTGAGTTGTTTTTATAGTTTTATGTATTGTTTCCATGTAATGAATTTTTGAAATGTAATGAAATAGTTTTTGGCTTCTATCCTATGGTAATAGTTTAGTTGAAGCCAACCAAGGGGGCCCACTTGGGAGATGGATTAGATTAGAATAGCATAGATTTATTTCCAAGCATTTCTAGTATTGCAAGTAGAATTTGTAAGTTCCTTCCTGTAGCATCCTACTTTGTGAATGTTCCTAGAGCATCTATGAGAATAGTTATAGTAGGTGACTAAGTTGGAATTCATGTTAGCCTTTCACTGTATTTCCAACATTCATAAAGAGTTAAGCTTGTTAGTTTCCTGTAGCAATAGTGTAATTTCTTTTCCTTACATTTTACTTTCCTGCAGCATAAGAATAATGACTCATTAAGAGACCTAGTGCACATATTGTGCCAACCATTTCAAGTATACATCCCTAGCTTTACAAGATTAAATGAACCTCATAGTGGGATAAATAATCCTTACAATGAATACACTATTCCTAAGCATGGCCTAGAGCATGATTATTATACTCCTATTGTGAGGCGAACCATTGACTAGGTGGCAAATGAGGCAGTAAGGAGGGACATGTCACAACGATGGTCAAGTGGAGAGGTTTTTCCAGTGAACAAAAAAAGTATTATGAAATTGGAAAGGATTCAGGGGAAAATGAGCAATATTAAGTGTAATAATGGTAGTTAATGTTTTTAGTATGTTATATAAAGTATTGAGAGGTTGGCACAAGCCAATCTAGAGGCTTCATAATTGGCACATTTTTTGGGTGATCTTAAGGGCTTTTGCTAATTACTATATCTTTTACTTCTCTAAGGTCAGATTCAAGTATAGGTCTGGGGAGAAAAACCAAGTCTCGACTCAAGGAGACGGGAAAGCACAGAGTCTCTCCTATTCTATTTGCAACATGGTTGGGGATATGCATAGAAGGGAGCCAAAAGAGGAAGCTAAGAAGTGGAAGAGGCGATCAAAGGTGTGGGAGAAATTGAAGGAATGAGGTATCTCATCCTTCATTGAAAAACTTCATGGCTAGGACCTGAAGATTACTAACCTAATGGTGAAGACATGGAGAGAGGGGAAGGTGAAGATATATGGGTTGGACTTTCAAATCAATGAAGGGGTTATTGTTGAGATGATAAACTCCCCTAACCAAGGCATTAAATTCTACAAGGACAAGAAAATTTCCCTAAATGTGGTGAAGGATTTTTCTAGGGATTTGAAGGAAATGAAGGATCTTGTGAAGATGGGTGCCTATTATGAGCCTATGTCCATTAAGAAGCTATGGAGGTTTTTCCTAAGGGAAATTATCTCCTATATTATGCTTGACACCAAGTTTGATAGGATTTGAACCCACCATTTTGTAATTCTTAATCATTTCAGGTATGGCACTAAGATTTCCATTCCCCACTATTTTTTTTCTCTGCTAATAAGAGTACAATGGACAATAAGAAGAAAGTATACTCTAACCCTACTTTCCATGAGGGTTTGTTATTACTCTTATTTGATCATTTTAAACCTCAAACTTGTGGAAGGGTTATTGCCTAGTAAGTAGTTTCTTCCAAGGAAACAAAGAACTCCTACCTCTCACCAGACATAGAAGATAGTGTGGGTATGCACTCAGAAGAAGAGGAGGAGATGGAAAAAATCATGAAGGATATGGGTAAGAAGAATAAAAAGAAGATAGGAAGAGGCTCAAGGAAAATCATAAAATAAGAGGAGGAATTGGCGGATGAGTATAATGATGAGGAAGAGGGGATGGAAATGGATAAGGAAGGAAATGTGAGAGAGGAAGGACCTAGTAAGTTACAGGCAAGTAGGAAGGTGGCAAGCCTTGTCAAAAAGAAAAGAGGAGGGGAGAAGGAAGATGAGAGGGCTCATGGAAAGGGAAAGGAGAGTATTTCTAAAGCTCAAGGAGAAAGGAAGGAGGAAGAGGCCTTGGTAAAAACTATTGTTTCTTTGGATGAAAAGGGTAGAAAAATTGTATGGAGAAATTTCCATGCTAGTACAGTGAAGATGGGGCTTGTTAGAGAACATATTAACCTAGAGGTGCTTGAGGGAATGGATGGAAAAATTTAGTTGGAAGGGCTTATTGATCCATGCGTAGTGATTCTTAGTGACAATGTGTGGAGATGGGTTTAAACTTCCTAAACAATGCCAAAAGAAACCTTGTGGACAATTTTTGGTCCATAAAATGGATATTTCATGAAATTGAGGAAATAAAGTTTAGGTTGGAAGGATAGGAAATGTCAAAAGGGGTGGGTGAGAATGTCAAAATTAGTAAACTAGAGGCTAGGGTTTTAGAGATTGAAAAAAGGGTGGAAAGGATGGAGACTATGCTTCATAGCTTGGCTAATCGGAGCCTTAACATTATTAAAGGTCTAACTAATAACATGATTCAATTGCACAAGATGATGGAGGAAAATAAAAAGGGTGAGGATAAAGACATAGAGGGAACCAATGTGACTAATGAAGAGGAGTCTTTGTAGGAGGAGAGCCTAAGCAAAAAGAGCAGGGTGGAAAAGAGAAAGAGGGATGAGTTAACTTCTCATGATGATAGTCACTTGAAGACTAATGAGGTTGAGGCCAAGGAAGAGATGGAGTTAAAGAAATGGGAGCAAGCTAAAGGTCTTGTCCCTGATCGCACTTCCTTGTTTTTGCTTGGTCCTTGGCTTTTGGCCTTTTGGATTTTGCTTTCATTTGCTGGTCAAGTCTAGCCTATTATTTTTTTTGTTGCTTAGTAGCTAGACTTGAACTAATAGTTTTTTTATGTTGTTAACTAGTGGGTTTCAAGAACCCCTATAAAAAATCTATTTTAATTAATTAAAAACAACTAAATACTTTCCACTAATATTACTCTCCCTCATACATCAATATACATAATTCTCCCTTGTTAATGTAAGGTTTTTCATGTATTACTCTCCCCCATTGACATCCAAGAAAGGGTTCCATTATGTCAATTCTTAAAGTTCAATAATCTATAACATAGTCTAAAAAAAATTGTGAAGTGTCAAAAGACACTATTTTGCAATACATTACCAAAAGAGTTCTCAATAACTCTTCCTAAAATTACTACTCCCCCAAAGGAAGAATCACCAAACATGTATTCTAGACATGTAAGGTTAAGATGTGAATATACTAGACTGATGCAATCTTGCATCAACTACTCTAAAGAGGTTTGTGTCATAACCCCAAGCATGCCTCAAAGATACTCAAAAGTGTCCTCAGCCCAAGGTTTAGTAAATATATCTACTATTTGTTCCTTTGTGCTAACATACTCTAATATATGATTTCCTTCTCTGTTATATTATCTCTCAAACACTAATACTTTATTGCAATGTGCTTAGTCTTTAAATGTAACATTGGATTCTTTGACATGCTCTCTAAATGTAACATTGGATTCTTTGACATACTGACTACACTTATGTTATCATAATGAATGATAATAGGTTCTAAAAATTCAATATCTATGTCTTGCAATATTTGTTCCATCCAAATAATATGATTATAGTTATTTTTTGTTTATCATACTCTACTTCTATTGTTGATTGTGATATGCAATTTTGTTTCTTGCTTAGCCATGAAATCAATCTTCCTCCCAAAAAGAGTGCTCCACCACTTGTTTACTTTCTATCATCTACATTCCCTACCCAATATGCATCAGTGTATGCACATAAGGTAAAGCTATATGATTTTTCATACCATAATCCATAATCTAATGTTCCTTTCAAATATTTGAATATCCTCTTTACTATTGCTAATTGTGTCTCTTAAGGATCTTCTTGGAATCTTGCCACAATTCTAACTAAATTAGATATATTTGGCCTTGTATGTGTCAAATATTGCAATCCTCATATGTGTTCCAATAGGCTTACAATTCTCTAATCCAAATCTTGTCAAAAATCCTTAAGATATTTAGTCTATGATATGAAAATGGAATCCTTATTCTAAGTTAGTTGTAATCTAAATAAATATTCATCTCACCAATCATACTCATCTCAAATTCATTCTTCACCTCTTCTAAAAATTTCTCACTAGCTTCATCATTTCCTCCAAAAATGATATCATCAATAAATATTGCAATAATTAGTAATCCTCTTAAAATTTTCCTAAGTACATGTTACTATTTGCATTACCTTTATTAAGTCCCAAATATTGCAAGTATTTGTCCAATTTAGCATACCAAGCTCAATCCATACAAATCTTTTCTCAATCTACAAACCATATATTAATTTTTAGTCAATGGAAAACCATTGGTTGTTCAATGTAAACCTCTTCTTTAAGTTCTCCATTTAGAAAATATGACTTGAAATCCATCTAATATACTTTGAAATTATTTTTAGATGCATGCCAAAAACATTCTTATTGCTTAAAGTCTAACAACACAGGAAAAATTTTCCTCAAAATCAATTACTTCTTATTATGAATAACCTTTGCATACTAACCTTGATTTTCTTCTTTCCACTTCTCCTTGTTCTTTTATCTTGTTTCTAAATACCCACTTTGTGCCAATGATGTTCTTGTCTTTAGGTCTAGGGACAAGTTTTTTTCAATTTGATCAAGTTCCTCTTTCATGGCCTTTATTTAAATTTCATTTTCACATGCTTCATGTTTAGTCTTAGGTTTAACTTGTGATATCAAACATAACTCTTCACTTACCTTGTTCCTTGACATCACTCCCTTATTTTCTTTTCCAATGATTTGATTCATATGGTGATTCAATACAACATATCTAGGTGTTCCTTTTTCTGTTATGACTTCTAAGTTAGATTTTGTTCTAGGTTCTCCTCTTGGTTTTTCTACCTACAAATCATTTTTGGTTTGATAAAATAGTTCTTGTTCTACATTCTAATTCTTAGGCCACAAATTTGTATCCTCTTCTGAATCCTAATCAAGTATCCTTTTCTAAATTCTAATTTTTTCATCAACTTTTACATTAGTGCTTTCAAAAATAGTTCTCAATCTCTGATTCAAGAATCCACATGCCTTACTTCTCAAAGAATATCTAAGAAATATACCTTCATCACTTTTAGGAAAAAACTTTCCAATATCATATTTTCTTTTGATATAACATTTACTTCCAAAGGTTCTAAAGTATTTCACAGTAGGTGTTTATCAAAACCAAAGTGTAGAAGATATCTTACTAGTACCTTGTCTAATTTGTACTCTATTCATAGTATTAGTGCATTGTTCATTACCTCTCTCCAAAATATATGAGATGCATTTCCTTCAAGCATCATAGCTCTAGTTGCCTCACTAACTGATCTATTCCTTCTTTCTACTATCACATTCTATTGTGGTGTCGTAGGAGATGAAAGTTGTCTCTTGATTTCATTGTCCCCACAAAAGATGTTAAACTTATTTGAAATGAATTCTCCTTCTCTATCTGATTTTAAGAATTTTATCTTTAATCTTGATTCATTCTCAACTATATTTTTGAATAACTTGAATTCCTCAAATGTTTCAAACTTCTATTTAAGAAATGATACCTACATCATCCTTGTAAAATTGTTAATGAAAAGAATAAATCTCCTTTCAATATAGAATTGATGCAATACAAGGTATGAGAATCCCCAAAGGAGATGTCCTAGTCCCTAGAAAATAACCACATAGTGGAAACACAACACTAGATACATAATTTGATACCAAATGCAACTCTCTATTCATAAAATTATTGTTTATATGCAATGTGTCAGGTTGTAAGGCCTTCTTAGTTATGGCTAAATATAATAGAAATTACAATAATTGTTCTACAAGATCCCTCAAGATCCAATGCAAACACTAGCTAGTCTAGATCCACACTCTAGTAGAACCTCCAAGAAAAATCTAAACTTGTGCTCGCAAGCCTGCCAAGCAACCTCCTTGTTTATAAATTGCAACCACTAGCTCTTCTCCAACTTTAACCAAGATCCAAGTGTAAACTACCTCACATTCAATGCTCTATCCACACACTCTAGAAAACTTCGCTCCTCTTCTTCCTCCTTCTCTCCAAGCTTCTACTAAGAAGAGATCACACCTTGAAGCTTGCTTACAAATGCTCATATGCCTTACTTAAATAGGCACTTACCACCCAAGATGTTACAAACACAACCAATGTGGATAAAAGGTAAATGCAACTACCTTAGAACAAATATTTAATTTCCATCCAAATACAACTAAGCACCACCATGTGGCCCAACAAATATTAAATGCATGATTCAAGAAAATTTCCACAAATTTCTAGAACTCCACCTACACACCTCGATAAATGAAATGACAACCATTTTAATTTATTTTTCTATTTACGCCATCTATGCACCTTGAAAATAAAAATTCCTCTTTTTCTCCTTTTTTTCTTCTAAATTTGGTCACTTTATCTCTCTCTTTTTTAAAATATTTTTTTCTCTTTATTTCTTATGTATGATGCTCTTTTATTAGACTCCCTGGGTAGATAGAAAAGTGTGTCTCACACTTTGATGCCAAAAGGAAGATCTTCAACCATCTTCATCTTCACCAAAGGTTTCCACTCCATCAAGGACAAGAAAACCAACCTTAAAATCATCAACATTTGCATCACTCTATCAAACACCAAAATCTCAACCATCTAATCAACATGCTCACTCCTAGGAATAAGCTAAACATAATGCTTCATTAGAAAACCCTCATCCATATGAACAAGTAAATCCACACCAATAGCATTGAACTCCATATTAGAAGCAACATGTAGCTCCTCAACAACATATGTCAAACTCTCAACACCAACCATCTCATTGCTCACGACAAGATGCTCTACAACATACAAGTAACCACCAACAGCAACCAAATCATCCATGACCGAGTGCTATACAATCTCCATGTCAGCATCAACCAACTTATCATAAAAACCAATCTCCATCCTAGCATCAAAAAGGTTAAGAATATCCTCAACAAAAACCTCTAGTTGCTGTGTAGGTTCTATATCAAATTCCACAAATTGATCTTCAAAACCAACCTCTTCCATCTCAACCTTGTTATGCCATCTTCTCTCTTGAAAAATTCTACTAACTAGCTAGACAACTCTCTTCTAGATTGATAGACTCCAACACCGAAAATCTCTACAAAACTTAACCATCTCTTCCTTAACTCAATCGATCAATCTAGCTTCAAAATGAGCAGACATCTCAAAAAGCCTCCTCTCCACCACATCATAGAGATTCACAATCATCCTAGGGTCCAATCCTCTTGGAGCCATCTTCCAAGATCTTCACAAACCCTTTGCAACAAATCACCAATAGATCAATCTTCCCAAACAAGATCAACCTTCCATCCTCACAACCATAGATCTATTTGCATATGCTCCCAATGACCTAGTGCAAACTACCTCAACATCAGTGATTTGTATACACACTCAGGAACAACTTTCTCTCTGATAGTACTTGACACAGTGCAAGATAGGAGAATCCCCAAAAAAGATGTCCTAACCCCCAGTAAATAAATGTAAAATGAAAACACAATAGTAGATACATAATCTAATACCAAATTGAAACTCTTTATTTGTAAAATTAACTATTTATGTGCAATGTGTCAGGCTGTAAGGCCTTCCCAATTATGGCCAAATACAATAGCAATTACAATAACACTTTGGCAAGATCCCTCAAGATCCAACACAAACACTAGCTAGTCCAGATCCACACTCTAGTAGAATCATCAAGGAAAATCTAAACTTATATTCACAAGCCCCCCAAGAAACCTCCTTGTTTCTAAACCACAGCCACTAGCTCTTCTCCAACTTTAACCAAGATCCATGTGTAAACTATCTCACATTCGGTGTTCTATCCACACACTCTAGAAAACTTCACTCCTCTACTTCCTCCTTCTCTCCAAGCTTCTACTAAGAAGATATCATACCTTGAACCTTGATTACAAATGATCATATCCCTATCTTTAATAGGCACTTACCACCCAAGATGCTACAAAAACAACCAATTGGAAAGGGAGGAAAGACTGATTTTCAAAATTTGAATTCTAAGAAGGGTGGGATTCCTCTGAACTATCAAAATTAGATCCCTGGCTTGGAGCATAGGTCATAGAAGGAGGCTGGTTAGGGATCTTTTGGTACAGGTGATCAGTTAGAGAAAGATGATGGGGACCCAGATGCTCCCCCCAAGGTGGTGGTAAGTATTCCTTTAGTTCCAAAAGTGAGTCTACCTGGCCCTACTAAATTGTCGTCTCTTTTTGGGGTCAAGCCCACAGGTAAGTCCTCTTTCCTGCCTGTTAAGATTTTACCTAAGGCAGAGAAAGGATCTTCTATCATTACCATTCTAGATGAGCTTGTGGATCATAGTATTAAGTCCATGGCTTCCACCCTAGTTGGAAAATTTTTAGGGCCAAGGCCAAATATTGATGTTGTAAGAAATTTTATAAAGAAGAAATGGGCCCTCAAAGGTCAAGTTTTAGTCACAACCATGGCTAAGGGCTTTCTGTCCTTTGATTTCTCATGTTTGGAAGATCTCTCTAACATTCTATGTGAGGAGTCATGGGCTATTGGTCATTCCACTCTGGTTCTCTAGAAGTGGTCTTCAAAGTTGAATCTAAATGACTCATTCTTTGTGCAAGCCCCTATCTAGGTAAGGCTACCCAAGCTTCCCCTAGAGTTCTAGAATGAAGATGTCTTTGTGGGGCTAGCCAACTCCTTTGGGGAACTTCTCTCCATATATTTGATTACTATCTCTAAAAGACACCTTTTTTATGCCTATATTTTCATAGGATTAAGGGAAGGCATTGACATGCTAGAAACTGTGGCATTTCATTCCAAACTAGGAGTGCATGTTCAAAAACTGATGTATGAGACTGTGTCATTCACATGTTTCCTATGTTTCAAATTAAGGCATAAGGAAAATCAATTTCCTAGTGAAAAAAAGAAAAAAAGTAAATCAAATGGTACTACTATCAAGGGGAAGAAAATGATTTGGAAATAAAAAACTTCAAAGCTTTCTGAGAACCAGAATGGCACCATGGAAAAGAATAATGCCCTTCAACAAGAAGGAGAGTAAGGTATTGAAGGTGGTAAAGGACCAAACATTTCAAAAAAGGAAAAGAAGAATGACCCCAGCCAGGAAGGAGACCAGAGAAAGGAAAGTGATATAGGACCAAAAGGGTCTAATATTGAGGGCCAAGCCACTGAAGCTATAGTTATGGTAAAAAATTCCTTGTAGACTGAGAAAGAATAGGATGTTGGTAGGTCAAAGACTCCTCAAATGGAGATTTTGTTGAAAATAGCTTCAAGAACCCTGAATAGTAGAGTTGGTGGTCTCCCAAGGGTGGATGCTCTCAGCCTAAGAGATGGAATCATTGATGATGGGATCAGTCAAGTTAAAAATGAACTAGTTCTACCTATTGTTCCCCTAGTGAATTTGTCTATCCCCAATGGTCTGGGGATGAAGATTTTAGAACTTATCAACAATTCTTCCCCATAACATATTTCAAAATGGGAGGAATGGATTAATAGCTACTCTCAAGACAATAAAGCTAACTAGAGTATAGTTAAAAAGAAGAAGAATCAAAATCAAGACCATCCTCCACTATCTCTAGCAATGACTAGAAGAAGAGTCAAGGCTGATGTTGGGGTAAAGTTCAAGTCTCTGGGAAGGAGAAGCCTAAATTAGACATTGTAGTATGAGACCAGAAAGAACTTGGTAGATGGGAGCCAGAGAACCATCAAGGAATACTCTAAAAAAAAGAGATGAAGATCATATCTTGGAACATAAGGGGCCTAAATGGTGCCCACAAGCAAGATACAATTAGGAATATGATCAAAGACCAAAGACCTAATTTTTTATTGATCCAAGAAACTAAAATGAGAAAAGATGTGGTAAGCAAGCTGTCATTTAGTAGAAACATGAGTAGTCAGGCTATAGATTTGGAGGGAGCTGTAGGGGGGTGTTGATGATCTACAACAAAAAGGCTTTTCAAATTTATTTTATTCATAAGAAGGTAATGCTCTCCTCTATAAAATTTCCCATGTTCATAGTTGTGACTCTTGGTTTATTTTAAATATGTATGCTTCCAACACTAAAAGGGAGAGAAGGGTCTTTTAGGCTAAGATCCTAGATGTTATACATAATTGTAACATAAATAAAGGGGTTATTATGAGGGATTTCAACTCCCCCCTTACTAATGATGAAAAATTTGGAGGGTTGGCCCCGGATCAGAAAAGTAAATTAGACCTCTCAAATTTTATTAACAATCTGGCTTTCATGGATGTTGATCTCTCAGGGGGTAGTTGCACTTGGTATAATAGGAGAATAGGAGGGGACTACATCCAAGTCCATCTTGACAGAGCCCTAATTTCCCCTGCTTGGATGAAAACCCACTCTTGTAGACTTTTCCTTCTCCTCAGAGTTGGATTAGACCACTCTCCCATCTCGCTTTGTTTTAGCCCTCTAATGGTCAAATGGAATTTTCCTTTTCATTTTGAAAAGATGAGGACTTCCCATTTCGATCTGGAAGCCAAGATTTCTTCTTGGTGGAACATTGAGGTGGAAGGTACTACAATGTTTAGGATAGCCCAAAAATTTAAGAATGTGAAAGAAACATTAAACTTTGGAACAAATCAGACTTTGGGCATATATTCTAGGAGAAGGATGAGAAGTTACACCAACTTCATGCTATCTAGGAAGAGATTCAGCTAGAGGGATATAATGACTAAATAGGATTGAAGAAAGGTCAACTCTATCTTATCTCCATAACATCATAAGCAAGGAAGAACACTTTTGGAAGCAAAGATCAAGAGTTAATTGGCTCAAAGAGGGGGACCAAAATACCAAGTTTTTCCATTTATCCACCTTAAAGCACTAGGCTCATAACATGATTTCAAGCTTCAAAAGGGGGTAGACCTTGTTTTCTAAGGACAATGAGATTGCAGATGAATTCCTAAAATTCTTCTTTTCACTTATTTCTAAGGATCCTTCTCTCTCCTTGATAGATCAAGAGGACATTTTAAACATTATTCCTTCTCTATTGCAAGACCACCATAATTCTATATTGAAGGCTATTTTGTCATCACAAGAAATTTATCAAGCCCTTAGTTCTCTTCCTAGTGATAAAGCTCCTGGCCCAAATGAGTTTTTGACTTTCTTTTTCTAGATATATTGGGAGGTGGTCAAAAGGGATGTTGTGAAGGTTGTGCAAGAAATTTTTTGGGCCAAGAACCTTTTGAAAGAGCTCAATGCTACTTTTTTAGTGCTTATTCCGAAAATCCTAGGGGCTGACTTGATGGATAAGTTCAGACCCATTAGTCTATGCAACTTATTCTATAAAATCATCTCAAAATTTTTGACTACTAGGCTTCTCAATGTCCTTCATTTGTTCATTTCCCCATAGCAAACTAGTTTTGTCCTAAGGAGACAGATTCTTGACTCTATTATTACGGTCCATGAGGTGATTCATTCCTTGAAAGCTAGGAAGAGGGAAGGATTTCTACTTAAGTTGGATCTATCTAAAGCTTATGAAAGGGTGTACTAGAATTTTTTGATGGCTATCCTTCAAGTTTTTGGTTTTGATGCCTAGGTTTGTAGACTCATCTTTCAGCTTGTCTCAACCCCCTCTTTGTCCATATTGGTCAATGGTTCTCCCTTGAATTTCTTCTCCCCCTCGAGAGGGTTAGAGACAGGGTGACCCTTTACCCCCTATTCTTTTCATCATTATGGCTGAGTGCTTGGGGAGGTTAATTATGAGGAAAATATAGAATAGGAGCCTGCATGGCCTCAAGCCTTCATCCGAAAAAACTTCTTTCACTCATCAACAATTTGTGGAAGACACTATCCTGGGTGGAGAGGCCTTGGTCTAGGATACCAAAGTGTTTAAAGGTTTGTTGAATTCCTATGTGAGTGGTTCAGGCTAGGCTATAAACTAGGATAAAAGCTCAATCTACTTTATCAACACACCTTTGGAGAGAGAGGGAAATTACTCATATCCTGCAGTGTGGTGTTGGATCTCTTCCAGCAAGCTATCTTAGAATGCCATTGGGATCCAAACCTCTAGAATTCTTCAAAAATGGTATCATTGATAGATTCAATAAGAAGTTGGCTGGTTGGAAAGGAGCCACCCTCAGTCAAGTAGGTAAATGTACTTTTGTGAAATTTACCTTTCAAAATCTCCCTACTATGCCCTTAGCCTCTTTGGGATCTCAATTAAGCATGCTGATAGAATGGAGAATATTTAGAGACACTTTTTATGGATAGGTGTTGAAGATAATAAGAGATATCATCTTGTTTCTTGGGACCATGTCTATCTCCCTAAATGCTATGGTGGTCTTAGCATTAGAAAAATCAAACATCTCAACAATGCCCTGTTAGCCAAGCAAATATGGCACATCTTTCAAAGCTAAGGAGAATGGAGGGACATAATGGTGGAGAAATATCTAAGAAGGTAGTCCCTCAATTTTTTATTTAGTGAGGTTGAGATACCTCAAGGATCTTACATATGGAATGGGATTCTAAAGGCAAAAATTTTGGCCAAGTCTAAAGCAAAATGGAAAGTAGGCAATTGTGAAAATATCTTTTTCTAGTAGGATAATTAGATATGACAGGGACCTCTTATTAACCACCCTAATTATGGGAGATGGGCAGATTTTGGTATCAGAAGATTTGGTTTGAAAGTTAGCGACTACAGAGCTGGTCAAGGATGGCAAGACCTGCCCCTAGTTTCCTAGGACCTCAAACCTTTGATGATTACTCTAAATTCTATGATCCTTAATAACAAGAGGGATGAAGTCATTTTTGGAGACAAATCAAATGGGAAATACTCTATTGCTTTAGGTTACTTCTTGATGTGGGATCGAATGGAGAAACCCATTTCTGCCAAGGCCTAGATTCCTAGTCTTACCCCAAAAATTAACATATCTTTTGGCTTCTTCTCCAAGACAAAGTTCTTACTTTGGATAACCTAAAAAAGAGAGCTCAAATTAGCCCTAATAGGTGCAGCCTTTGTAAGCGAGATTTGGAGATGGTTAACCACCTTTTTATTCATTGTCCCTTCTCTTCTGAGGTTTGGAATCTTTTGACCAGGAACTATGGGGTCAGTTGGTGTATCCCATCAAATATCCAAGAGTTCTTTGGATAATGGAATAGTGTGCACATTGGAAATAAAACTTAGAATTTATGCTCCTGATCTCTTCTGCATTTCTATTGGAGAATATAGAAAGAGCAAAATAATCATATCTTCAGAGATAGGGAATCCCCTACTTTTGTTATTGCAAAAAAAATTGAAGGATCAATGAAAGAGAATTTTTCCATTAGAAAGGGAGTAGACATAGAAGAAGGAGGAAATATTGTAGAAAATAAAAAGCATAGGGATAGGAAAAGACAAGAGGCTAGGTGACTTTTTCCACCTAAAGACTGGCATAAAGCCAACTTTGACAGGGTAGCCAAAGGGAATCCTAGTCTTGCTGGCTATGGAGGAATTATTAGAAATAGTCATGGGGGTAGTTTTGTGGCTTTTTCTTATTCTCTTGGGACTCAATCAAACCATTTTATTGAGGCCAATACAGAATGTCACATTGTTAAATTGGCCCTGGCCTTTGCAATTGAGAACCTTTGATTGTAGGGGGGTTCTTTAAATATTATTAATTGTTTAAATGGTCAATCTTTGCCCTCTCAAACTATTGTGAATGTGGTGGAGGAGATCAAATTTGGCCTAGGAAAATTTAAAAAGGTCCACATAATCCATGTGTAAAGGGAAACCAACTCAGTCACGAACTAGTTTACAAATGAAGCAGTAGTCAAAAATATGGCAATGATGTGGCATAATAGCAACAGCTTTCCAGGGGCTATGAGAGATTTAATATTACTGGATCATATTCAGGGAAGTACAAAGGTGATCCAATATTAATTATGGAAATATTTGTAATATTTCACATCGGACAAGGTGTAAATGAGAATCATGCAAAGGTATTATCTTTCCATCATATTATGTATGTGTGGCATGCTTTACAGATCAATTTTCCTTCTACCATTATATTCTCCAAATGTAGAAAAAAAGGGGTTTGAAATTTGAAGAAATTTGAAGTATATGAGAGAACAGGGAGCAAGTGTAGGTTTTTTGAACCAGATAACATTATGGTTGGGGAAAGAAGTAGGAAGGAGCCAATGGGGGAAGCAAAAAATTGGAGGAATAACTCGAAGGTTTGGCATAAGCTAGAGAAGGGTGGTATTACAAGATTCATAAAAAAACTCCATGGATTCGATAATGAGATCATTAAGATTATGGTGAATTCTTGGAAGGATAGGTGTGTTAAAATAGATGGGGTTACTCATCAGGTTATTGTGGAACTGATTGCCTATGTCATGGAGACTTCCTTGGAGGGGATAAAAAATTTCAGAGACAAGAAAATGTTAGCTAATGTAGTCAAGGACTTCATGAAGGATGAGGATGAAAGGAAGAAACTCATGAAGATTGAGACATACTACAAATGGAGTCAATTAAAAAGCTTTGGAGGTATGTATTAAGGGTTATTATCAAATATATATCTCTAGATACTAGATTCGATAAGGTTAGAACACATCACTTCATTTTGTTAAATCACTTTAGGCATGGAATAAAGATTTCCTTTCCTTTTTCATCTTTTCACTTCTATGAGCAAGGGCATTGAGGGTTTTAAAAAGAAACGCACTGCAAACCCAACCCTTTATGAGGGTTTGCTCCTTCTGGTATATGAGTATCTAAAGACTCAGACCAGGGGAAAATCCCTTGGTGAAACTAGGGATTTTTATGAGAAAATTGAGAGCTCAAATTCTAAGGAAGTTCAAAGAATAAATTTGGAAAATGAGGATACTTCCCCCTCTAAAGGCAAGAAGTCAAAGAAAAGGGAGAAAGTTTCTCCATCTGCCAGCATTTTTCCTAGCCAAAAGAACCCTCAGGGATTAACACCCAATCCCCCCAAGATTGAGGAACAGAAGGAGGAGGAGAATAGAGTTGAAAAAAAGGAAACATAGTCAAAGGAAGAGATGAAGGTGGAGGACAGTGAGAAGGTTGAGAAGGATATGACAATTATGCCACGGAACACCAAGAAAAGGAAGGTTGAGGAGGCATCACTATTGGAAGAAACAAAAGACCAAACAACTATGATCTCAGGACCTATCCCTTCTATTTCTTTGCCTTAGGGGAAGATAGTTTCTTCGGTGGAAGATAGTGGAGAGATGGTTCTGAAAGATAGGAGGGGGTTGTGGAGAAATTTCAACTCTAAAACAGCGAAGATGGAGATTGTCAGGGAGATGATGAACCCCCAAGTGATGGAGGATTAGGATGGAAAAGTCCATTTTGATGAAATTCTTGACCTGGCTCTAGTTGCAATCTCTAACAATGCGAGAGAATATGGGTTCAATCTGCTCAACAATGCTAAAAATAGCATGATAGATAACTTTCACTCTATCAAGTGGTTGTTTCATGAGATAGAAGAGCTCAAGGAGAAAATGAGCAAGAAGGATGACCATATGAGAAATAGTGACCAGGGACACCATGCTGACTAGGAGGATCAAATCTCAATGGTTGAAAAAAAGAGTTCTAAGGATGGAGACTTCTAATCAGAACTTGGCTAATCAGGTGATTGCAACTTTGAACACCCTAAATGAGAATATCAATAGTTTGGGTGAATCACTAAAGGAATCTATATTTGGTGAGGAAAAAGAAGATAAGGCCAGTTTTGACTTTGGGCAAGTCGAGGGAGAAATGAAAGAGACTAGGGGATCAGTGGATGATCAGAACTAGGACCAAGAGGGTGTGGACAACCAGAGGGCCAATGAAGTTGCAGACACTCTGTAAGTTCTAGATAGGGAAGACTAATAGTTTCAGTTTTCATTTTTTGTTTCATCCTTATCTAGGGTTACTGGCTTTTGTTTCCTAGTCCCAGGCCTATCTTTTGGTTTTGGCTTTTTATAAGCAAATGCATAGTAGCTAGACTTTACTTATTATTTCTATTTCAGATATTATGTAAAAACTTTTGGGTTTCAAGATCCATGTAAAATCTATTTTACTCAACCAAAAACTAAGCACCACCATGTGGCCTAGCAAATATTAAATACATGATTTAAGGAAATTTCCAAAAACTTCTAGAATTCCATCTCCACACCTCAATAAATGGAATGACAACCATTTTTATTTATTTTTCTATTTACACCACCTATGTACCTTGAAAATAGAAATTCCTCTTTTTCTCCTTTTTTCCCTTTTTCATTTTTATTTAATTTTATATTTTATATTTTTTTATAAATTTTTTCTTCTTTATTTTCTTATGTAAGATGCTACTACATCAAGAATGCTCTTGTTCTTGTAGGACCACACAAATTTGTATGCACAATTTTGACTTCATTGATGTAGTAAATATCTTACTTGGAAAAGAGTTCTTCTATTTTGCCATCACAAATTCCTTGAAAATCATGTTAGAGGGTTTCACAATCTTAGGTAGATCTCTTACTACATTTATTTTATTAATCTCCACAATGTTCTCAAAGCTAATGTGACAAAATCTCTTATAATATAACCAATTGTCATCTACTCTTGCAACTAAACATCACATATTAGTAGGATTCAATTGAAAAGTAGTACCTCTAGTCCGTGTACCTATTCTAATAAGTTTACCATATTTTTTCTTGATTATACATGTTTTCTTTGTGAATTTCAATTAATATCCCTTGTCAAAAAGTTTTCCAATTCTCAAAAGATTATGTTTCAATCCATCAACAAAACATACATCCTCACTGTTATTTTTTCCATCAAGAGTAATAGATCATTTTCCTTTAATAGGAACATGGTGCATTATTTGTGTACCATCTTAAACTAGATGCACTCTAATTTTAATGAAGGTTTATCACCTATTTAATGTGAGATCATCAATCTACTTGCACCTTCTATTTTTTCTTCCCTTTTTTGTCCTTTCTCCTAGGTGGAATTAGGGTAAAACCTAATAGATCCTCTTTAAACATCCTATTTTCATGGTGTTAAGATTGAGGTACAATCTATCCTCCTAGGTTCTCCCTTCCCTTCATCTATCCACTTGCAATCTACTCTTTGCACCAAAATGACTATATCTTAGACTATGTGCCTAATTTTAGGTATCTAAGACCTATTTTGGGATCTCACATGGATCCTAGAGGTTTTGGGCCCTAGTATTCAAGGACATAGTGTGCCCCTGATAAATCAAGGCTACAGTGTGCCTTTGATACATAAATAGCGACCATAGTGTGCCCCTTATTGGGCCATATTTAGAGTCCTCTTCTTGGATCCCATGTCTACTTAGTTTTAGGGTGTAAACTTCTAGGCAAGTGAGCCTGTAGGAGTAAGTTATTCTAAGCTTTGTATAAACCCTACCATTTTCTCCATTTCTCATCATCAAATATATGTTCAAGCAATCATGCTCAAGCATTCAAGTGTTCAATAATTCAATGCATTCAAGATATTTCTCCATTGAAGATCAAGGATTCATTCATTCAATTCATTGAAAGAGTTTATGCAAGATCGATCATTCCAACATTCAAGATCTCCCTTCATACATTCAAGATCCTGTGTTGCATCTTCTACATTCACCCTCTCAAGATCTACATTCATTTACATGCATTCCTTAGGGGGATTTCAAGAACATTCTCTCATGAAGGTTTTGAGGTCACCTTGATTTCCTTTCTATGATTTTGATGTTGGGTCAAAGCTATTACATCCACATAATTAAATTACAAATTCAAGAGAATATTAACATATTTGCATTGCTTTATTATAGATCTATTACTACTACTTGCAATCATTCTATCTTTATTCCAATTAAAAGTTAATTCCTAAACTTGGATTTTACTAGGGCAACACCCCCCTCCGCCTGCCCCCCCGCCCCCAACAACCAACATAAATCCTTTATTTTGCAAGTTTTGGATCTTAGATTGGCGAATAGGTTGTAGATTTGGATACCCTTTTCAACTTTCTTCATATATGAGAAATTAGAATTATAATCACACACCTTTCATTAGGGGCACACTGCATCCATAATGCTCTATTTTTTTCCCTTGATTATCCAAGTTTCCCCTAATAGATCGTCAAACAATTTTTGGGTTTTGTCTATAAAGAAATTTTGAATCCAAATTTATAGGAATCAACCCTTTTGAAGGTAACTTGACAATCCATTTTCAGGTTTGTATCTCACAAGGTATATCATCTTCCTCTCTTTCATTTCTATATACTTTATCATTTTGTCATATCTTTATATCTCAGCTCTATACTACATACCTTCTTGTTAAAACTCTCTTAAGGTGGAGGTGAGAAGGAAATAAATCCAAATTTTTCATTCTTTTTTCCATTAGTTTTGCATTGATACTTCCTCTTGTATCAATCAAATCTAATCCAAGGGGTCGATCTTGATCTTCCCCCTTCATTAATTTATGGGGTACATTGCTTCAATTTTCCTACCCTACAATTTCCAACTCTAACTACTCCTCCATCATAATTCTTAAAGTCAAAAAATTTACTCATATCTTCTATCATATGATGAGAATATCCACTATCTATAATCCAATCAAAAAATTTCTTTTCTACACCTAATACTAAAGCTTTCTCTTCTTTACATATTTTTCAAGACTTTCTTCTTTAGTAGAAATGAATTCAATTTCATCATCTTCATCATCAATTTATAGGGAATTTATCATCTTAAAATCAAATTCATTATCTTCAACAACATAGAAGCAATCTTTTGTAATCTTTGACTTATAGGGCTTCCTAAGTTTTGTCTTGTTTTCTCTCGTGGGACATTGAAATGAAAAATGACCAAATTCTTTACAAATCCAACAAATAAAAGCTTTCTTACCTTTAGGTTCTCTTCTCATAAGTAATACAATACCTTCATCAATCTTTTCTTCTTCTTCTTTCTTAGATGTCCATTCTTGAGCATAATCTCCACTTGTGCCTACACTCCTGGTTAATATAAAGTTGTCTTTCTATACACTAAAAGTAGTCTCTATCCTAGTTATTCCTTTTTTTTTCTTTAATCTTTTGTTCAAATGCTAGCAACTTCCCAAGAAGTGCCTATTTGGTAAAGCTAGGTGTGATAGGAATAATCTCTACAATAGTTTGTACCTTGTTCTCATTGTAGACACCTAAATTTGATCACACAAATATGTAATCATATTTAGTCATCTGCTAAGGAATTTTTAATTAAATATTAAATATTTAATTAATTTATGGTATCCTCTTGCTAATTAATTTAATTAATTGGCTATAGTCCAATTTATAAACAAATGACAACCAATAATATGATTTATTAATCAAATCCCTATTCCTCTATGGAATTAGATACATTGCACAAACTATTTAGTTTAATTCTAAATCCCTCAATTTATTTAATTTATTAGATTAATTACATTCCTCAAACCTTAACTAACCCTCAACCTAGCAATTAACCTAAATCCAACCCATTCACCAATAATTAGCCTTTTAATTAAATAATTGCATTTATTTAATTGATTCCTCCACCTTTCATTTCTCTAACAAATCCATTCACCAAACTCATCACCCCCTTATCTTAGTCACATCACTTGTCTCCTCCACATCACCCCTTTATCTGACTATAATTACCTCTCCCAATCACTTGCACAGTTCAAGGCATAAATTAAGAATTTCTAGCTCAAGACCAACTCCACTCTCTTGTCACGTCTCCCTCTACCACCTCAGAGCACTAAAGTATATCTCACACCTCCTTTACTTAACTATCCCTCCACAATACATATCCCCTCACACTCATTCTCCTTGCAACACTTGTCACAAGGCTATTTATTTGATAAAGAGCAATCCATGTGCTCATATTTCCT
The DNA here is from genome assembly GCA_028749045.1 of Cupressus sempervirens. Taxonomy (NCBI): domain Eukaryota; kingdom Viridiplantae; phylum Streptophyta; class Pinopsida; order Cupressales; family Cupressaceae; genus Cupressus; species Cupressus sempervirens. The sequence continues at coordinate 534,348,358 of CM053792.1, read as the reverse complement.
TAAATCTTATCCCTCCCTCACAATATTAATGTTTTGCATCTTGGTCATCAATCTCCTTCACCCTTGGGCTATAAATTGAACCTTGTATCCCTAGGAATTCATCCAACTTTTGAGTAAACGTATTATGTTATTTTGAGAGCCAAAAATTATCAAAGAACCACTTTTGTACTAAATTTATTTTTCATAAATCTATCATCTTGAACAATTCATCTACACATTGGAGGCATTTCAGAGGACAAGATTTGCTTATTCTTCATTTTCATTAGTTTCTAGTTTGTAGGTCTTCGCATATTTGTTGTTTTTGTTTTGAGTTTCTAGATGTTTAAACTTTGGTTTATTATCCTGTGCATTTTGATTTCATAGCATAGATGCATAAGCAGGTGGAAAAGGTTTCATGTCCTTTGCATTATGATTTCATAGCATACACTCATAAGTAGGTGGAAAAGGTTTCAAACTCTTCCATGCAACATCATCTTTAATAAAATTTCCATCACAACTCTTGATTCCTACAAAAATCTCAGATATCTTAGAAAAATATCCCCTTATGGATTCATCTTCCTACATCTTAGCACTATCAAACATATCTTTCCAATTCTAAAATTTAAATTTATTTGAAAACACATCACCTTCAAATAGACTTTGTAATTTAATCCAAATTTCATGTGCAAGTTGCAAATTTTTTTACCTCCACATATTATAATTCTGGAAGAGTTCAAAAAAATGCTTCTCTAGCATACATGTACATAAATAGATCTTTCTCCACTTGTGTACATGAATCTAGCTTTTTTTCATCTATAACTACCTTTCTTTTCCTTGTAAGCATCTAATAATCAACTCCCATGCATATAAAATAAGTCTTCCTTTTCTCCTTCAACCTATCATAGTTCTCTTCATCAAATTTATGACTTTCTTTCCTAACTATAGCCATGAATCTCCTTAAGTTGGTAAACTTTCTCTACAAGGACCTGATGTTTTAATACCAATTTTTACAAAGTAAAGTCCACCAACACAACTGGGGGGGTTTGAATAAGGTGTGTTCTTAAAAAACTTAAATAAACTTTATCAAGTGTGAAACATATAACAAATAGATGCAACAACCATAAGATGATAACCATGCACAATGACACTAGATTTGTTAAATAAGGAAACCCTTGATTAGAGGAAAACTCTAATGGGAATGATTCCCACAAGATGATGTACTAATATAAAAGTTATTTATGAAAGGGTAAGACTCCGTTAGGAGCCAAATAAATGCAATCAATATACACTACTTCATTTAACATCATTTTTCGACAAAAAATTTTGACCATCAACTAAATAAATTTAGGATGGTCGAAATGTAAAGGCAAAAATTTCATTTTTTTACATATAAGACCCATGCTGGTCAAAATTTTGACCCAATTCCATTACCTCACAACATTCCTTCCTTCCCTGCCTAGCCCAAGTCATCACCCTATACTAAGAGAAATGTGCTATATGGGTAGTGGCCTATGCTAACCCATTGACCAAGTAGCAGGTGATCGTCTTGCAGCTAGAGAAGACATAGCTATTAATGATTCGCTTGAGACCATAAAATTCTAGGGCAGAATGTCTAACCATAGATCGGCCCCACCCTATTCTACAACACAAGGCTTATACATCTGCAAAGTTCAAAAAACATTTGCCCAATTACATTTTTTGCGCCCAGTTTCATTTGACATTTTTGGAGCATTTTCGCATGGTTATCTCTGCATTTTCACATGGTTTTTCTCTGAGCCCAGTTTCATTTCAAGTTTTCTCCACCCACTTGATTAATGACGCCTACTAGCCCTAGGAATAATATTAAAGGGGGCCCTACATTTGCATCAATATAGGGGGGGCAAAATAGTAGTTTGAAACTCTCGATATTGTCTTTCTTTCATTCTTCCTGATTTGCTTGACTTCAAAAGTTGTTCCATTCACCACCTCCAATCACACCTGCATCTTTGATGGTCGAGGAGAGGGATTTCTCTTCAAGCATATTTCTATAGTTACATGTGTATTTTTTTGTAGCTTTTTATGATAATATTGAAGATGGAAGTGAATACTATTACTATCATTATTTTTTATGCCAAAGTTCAGCCATTGTTGTGTAATATAAATGGGAGAGTCTCCGCTCAAGTGTTTTTTCTCAGTGATGTTTTGATGATAAGTGTTAAAAAGAGTCTAGTTACAAAAAGAATGTAATTTACTTGTTGTTTCATTTTATTGAAAGTGTGTAGATGCAGATTTATCATTTGGAATGTTGGTCTATTGTAACAACTATTATACTTTTTGTTATAGTAATGAAAGAAAAGAAAGGAAATGTATATGCAGAAGCTATAGTTGTAAAAGCTTAGAAGAAATAATAATGACAAATTTTTTGTTTTATAAATATAGTTTTGTTGGTATCATATTTTTCTTGTATTTTTGTTTTAATAATACATAATTATATTGTATCATTTAGACAACAGTTTCATATTCAAAAAAAGAACAAAAAGAAAAAAAAATTGAGTGTGTTTCTCTCTTCAACTCTAGAACATTCAACTTAAACATCAACACATAAAGATAATAATTTGAAATCCAATGTGTTTAGTGCTTGGAGTTGTACCCTCAATACCTAGGCCATGTGGGCTATAAAACATGATATTCATGTGATTCTATGTTAGATGATGATGATGATAATGAATAATTGCCATCTACTACTAGCTCATGTAGTGATAAAAGGTCTTCAATGCACCTCTAACTACAAGTATGCCATGGAAAACTTGTGATGGAGATGACTCCTCAAACTAATAGACTATCATGGAATTTTTTTGATGGAGATGATACCTACAAATATCGGACTATCTTCAAAAACTTATGATGAAGATGGCACCTAAATTTACTAGACTATAATTGAATTGATGTACTTTGGATCCTTCACCAAAAGTCTCTATCATTTTGTTAGAAGATGATTTATCTTCTAGTTCAACTAGAAGAATCTCTCTCTTATATTTCAAAATTAGATTTAATTGTTGCATTGCAATTAGGTCTTCCTATAAGGGTTTCCATTTGGATGAATAACAAACTTGTTGGTGTTTTAAAACTACTAAGCAACAAAATGTTTAATACCAAGATGACAATAGTTAGACTAGCCAATTCTTATTATCAATTGTATGTGCACACCATTTGGGCCAAACTTCTACAAAACCAAGGGTGGTTTTCTACTCTTTTGGCTCTGCAAAACTAGGGTGGGTATACCCAGGGATGATAGAAGACTGGGAAAATTGTATGAGAATTATCTTAGTTTCATTCTGATTCTCATCTCAAATTCTCCAATACATGTACAATTATTGATACTTTAATAAATACATCCCATATAATAGTTATGGCCAAAAATCTTCTATAGGTCTGCAGATGTTCTCAGCAATAATGGCTAACTAAAGCTAAAACATTCCATGCAAACAAGTAGAGGCCAAATTTGAAGATCTACAAGAAATAAAAGTAAATGTTGATTATAATTTTGCATTTTGATAATCATGTGTGACACATTTCTCTTTCAGCTAGATTAAATTTGATCAGTTGTTAATCCATTGGGGTTTAGAGTCTACTACAAATCTCTAGATCTAATTTGTTGCCTTACAAAAAAATTTATTAGCAATTCTTATCAAAAATCATCATTCAAAATCCTTTCCACTACTATAGCAACCTTATCAAATTCATCAAAGCTTTTACTTAATCCATTAAATTAACAGCCATGATAAACATATATATATGCTAATTGAACTGCATTCAATTGCATAAGTCTTTACTTATACAACATCAAGATAACCAAGTAATCAAAAGGAGACAAAGTTCAGAAAGAACTCATATGGAGATAGTTCATAATTTGTATTCATTTTCCTTGAAAATTGTATACAATTTACAATAGACTCAGAATGACCTTCAGAAAGAAACACAGATCATTCTATATTCATGTATTCTCAAGATCTAACAGAGAAAATACATCACAAATTTTTGCTCAAAAATGGTGGACCAAAAATAGACTAAGTGTATCACTTATCAAATAGAATTCGTACCTTTTCTCTTGCCCTAGAATTTCACTTATATAGTGTGAAATACAACAAGCTTCAGGCTAAGAGAAACTGACAGGTGTCTTTTACAAGGAATATCTACATACACCTATCACAAAATAACAAAACTATAGGTAAAAAAAGATATCGAAATCAAATCATTCCTTTTGGTGAGTCAACTTCTGTTACATGTTCTGATGTTGCTGAGTTGGCTATTGATCTGATTTATCTTCATATGTAACTGCTAAATTAGCCAACGATGAAGCTTGTTCTGACAAGGGCACATTAACCTCTACCTGCAGGATTCCACCACCTTCACTCTGCATGGTAAGGACAACTTCTACCTTTTCCTTTTCTTTAATTGTATTTGCATCTTGTGGTCCCAGTTCTACAACTGAAAGTGATAGGTTTTTCTTGTCTTCTTCTTCTGATTAGGTTTGAGTAGTGATGGTATCAATGATTTGGACTTCCTCACCCTGCACCTCATCAATGTCAGTTTCATCTACATCAAATTGTTCACTAGAAGCCATTTCTACCATCCACCTATCAAATAATGTGTCATCTGGCCAATTGAATTGAAAAATATCCTTCTATTTCTTTATTATATAATCAACCTCATTATGAATATCAACAAATTCCTATTTTAAAGAATCAAAGAATATTTTGGCTTTCACCATTTTTTCTATTGTGGTGGCTCACCGTGCATGCCCTGTTTCATTTATGACTTGATTCATTCTTAAACAGAATAAATCATCAAGTTCCTTCACCCATTCCTCTTTGCTTTTCAAACTATTTTTATTATCTAGGGCATGAGGAAATAAATTGAATTTTTGGCTCTTATATTTGTCTAAGTAGCCTATTATTATCTTCTATAATTGTATCCTTTTGCTATCAAAATCAGCAAGATCAAAAACAATGTCAAAGGTTTTATCAATCTGATCATGAGAATTATTTATAACAGATAGAGACAATAAGGTTAATGCTTTCTCCCTTCTCACCCATTTGTTCACAATAGGCTTTAGAGCCTCATCATCTACTTTTAACTCCTCCCAGATGTTAATCACCCTGGCCAATTGATCATGGATTAGTGGCCATTCAACCTTGTCTAATAGATATGTAAGAGTTGTTCTTAGTTTATCTTCATATTTAGATTCCAGCTCTACATGTAAGGCCCATAGTTTACTCTTTTCTTCTTCAAAATCCTCAGCAGTGTAATACTGTGGCCCTTGGGGTGTGTCTGGTATTTCAATGAGGGAGGTAGATTTGAAAGGTTCAACAAGGGGGCAAGGGTATGTTATTTTAGGCCTGGTGGATTTTCCTAGTAGCTTGTTCTCAAGCTCAACTCTCCTTTTTACCTCTTTATTGTAGGCATCCACAATTGCCTCATATTTACTCTGTAATTCAAACATTTCCTTTTCCTCCCTTTTAGCAGTAGCCAAGGCAAACTAAGAATAATCCACATTCATGTGGACTGCCTATACATGTGAGGTATCAGCAACTCTCCTCACAATAATATTCCCTATCAGTCCTGAACCATTAGGCTGTGCTGATACAATCCTAGATCCTCTTCTTAATGACCACATAACAAGAGCAGCTTGATCATCACTAAAAGTTGTCCTTGCAAATTCCTTTTTATTTGGGTCTTGTAACTCCAGTCTATTAGAAATAGAGTTGAAAATCAATGCATCTACAATATCCCAATTAGGCAACAATAGTATGTTAGAAGTTTTTACCATTTGCCTTCCCTCCTCAGGGGTAATGTTCTGGAATTATTGCATCATTTTCTCCTTTATTTGGTTTTCGATGGAGGCTTCATCCATTTCTAGATGCTTTGTTTTCATGCTCTTACATCTTTCCTCAAAATTGTAGATGTTTTCCCTCCAAGCAAATTAATGGAAAGCCCTAGACCTTACAAAACTGTCATCTGACAAAAATTGTTGGTTGGCTTGTTCCAAAACAAGGTCCAATTCCCTTCCCTTAAAATTAGCTACAATCAGCTCGAGGCTTGGCACGGGAGGTTCCTGGGGGTTCCCTTCATCGATCTCTACTTGAGTGACAAAAACTCCCCCTTGTGATCCAATTTGTTCAATTTGCTCAATAGTGAGCTGCTCCTCCCCAGTTCTCAAAGGGGTCTATGAAGGTGAATACTCCTCAACATGAGAATCCTCCTCTCTTATTATTTTTCTCCTCTTAGGGGAGGGCTCAGTAGGCCTCTCTTCCAAAACCCTACTAGTGGACTCAATTATTTGTTTGCCTTTGTCCACTATATTCTTTTTATTTTGAACAATGGTATATCCTAGCCTTTTTTGAACAGTTAATTGACCTGCCCTTATATTGAGAGTAAAACCCAATCTTCCCATTACTTCCCTGGCCTTATCCTAGTAGAACCTAATAAATAATTGCTTCTTTTCATTCATTGCCTCTATTATTTCAGGAAAATTATTCATAAGTTTTCTCATCTTATCTACATTTGTAATTGCATCGTCTAAAGGACTATAATCTGGATCAAAACAATTAATGAAATCCAAAATTTTAGAAAAGACTTTCCACTTTTCTTTCCTAGTCTCTTGCTCCTACAAGGAGTACTCATTCCTTATTAATTCTTCAGGAAAATAAAATTCATGCTCAATTTTACCAAGCTTAATTCTCTGCCTCAGAGCCAAATGATAAAATCCTTCAGAATCACAAAAACGAGGATGGGAAGTGGCCATCTTATAAGAATTCAAAATCTTGTGCAGAGAAAGCCAACCTCCTTTTGTGATTACAAAATGATGAGCCACTATGCAAGTAGGAAAAATTGACCCCTTTTGTCTTTTCAATAGAAGGGCTTCCTCCACTCCTCCTAGTTGCCACAATATCTCAGCAACTCCTACCTTCAAAGGCACTTGGTAGGGTACTATGTAAGGGCTTCCTCTAAAACCATATATTCTAAATACAGTAGAAACAGAATATGGAATGACATCTCCCCAATTATGTGAAACTTTCAAACCACTTGGGTTGTCCATAGGCCTAATGAGATTCATTAATGCTTTGGGGATTCTGGGATTGTCCCTTAATAGGAGGCATCTGAGCTCTGAAGTGAAATACCTATCAAACCTTAAAAAATTAGCATTCTCTACATCCCAAGTCATATCTGCACTTCACAATTGAACTGGTAATGCTTCCCCACTCTCTTCTCTATCTAATTCCATTTCTTTACTAAAATATGTTACTCTCTTGAATAATAACATGTGCATTAACAGAGAGTAATGGCCAAAAGTTTTTTCCACCTTACCCTTAGCAATTCCAATCAATCCAATGTGAATCTCCTCAGCTAAGTAAGAAGCAAAATCAAAAATTATATCCACACCAAAAGAGGAAATTTGAGTAATCATATATATAAAATCCACAGGCATGAACTCTTCTTCATCTCTCCCAAAAACTTTACACAAGGACCTATATATTTCTATAGCCCTAGAATTGAAGTATGCCCTTTTGAAAGGCTCCCTAGAGGATGTTGTTATTACTAGCAGTGTTCCAATTCTACCTATGTGTGTGCTCAGTGCTCCTTGCCTAACTGCATCTCTCTTAGACATATACTCATTTTCTAACCCTTTCAAATCAATGGGCACATGATAATCAATGACAGGCCCTAAACTGAAAACTTCCCTTATCTCCTCTACACTAATTGTAATCAAGATTTCACCATCAGTTCTCCTCACTACCCTAAGGGCTTGGTCATAATTCTTAGCTACAGCTTCCAAAAGATCATAATCCATGAAAACACTAGGAACCACCGATTTCCCTAGACCAAAATTCCAGATGTTGGCACGTGGGGCAAAAAGGTTCCTCTCTGAAAACCATTTTTTGAATAAAACAAGACCAATCTGTGAAGTTGTTGTATCTCTAACCCAGTTTCCTTTGTCATACAGCCCACTGCTATTTTCAGCCTAGGGTTTAATGAAGTTAGCCTCTTAACTTCTACAATTTCAACAGTGGAAGAAGGGAGCAGCTCAAGAAAATCATCATGGACATTCCTATCCAAATAGTTCTCTTGACCAAAAAATGCTTTCTATTTTGGAGCCATTTTAATTAACTCTCAAAGGAATTGAAACAGGAGAAGGATTATAATGCAAGTACTTACTTTGAATTTTTCTCTAGTTCTTCTCAGTGTTACTGCAATCTTTCTGAGAACAAACGGCTTCACAATCTTGCCGAATCCAACACGATCTTCTCAACAACTGTTTCTACTTAGAAATGCTCTAAATCTTTGTTCAAGTATGGTGGAATTAATAAAATCTTTTGTGTTATACTCTATTTTTCTTCATACGCGAAGCTTTCATCTCTCATAAATGCACAGGGTGGGATCACCTTCTATATTCAAATTTACACTGTGGATTTACGAAAAATCCTACAATCCAAGGATGCAAGCAAAGATGACTCATGTTCCTCTTGAAAAGCTGGCAGTCAACCCAATGAAAATTTTCCATGTGTACCTTTCCTTCATTGTTGACACCTCTGAACTAGACCCACAAAACTTTGAGGACACGTGTCACTTAGGCACTATCTCCCTATACATAAAGAGTGAGCACCTTGCCATAGTGAGATAGTGCCCTGTCATTGACCTTGATTTGATCATGCAGATGACATTTGATGCATTTCTCAAAAGAAATATGGTGGGCCCCTTGTCGCCATGTCGCTATTTGTAACCTTTGTGCAACTCGCCATAGCGAGATAGCAACGATCATGGATCTGAGATAGATGTGATGATCAGAGTCTTTCATATATTTTTTGAATAGGGCATGGGTCCAATCATTGATGACGTGTTGAAATCCTGGCTATATTACCTATTTCTTGGGGCCCATATTTGTTTATTTCTCAGCTAGGCGCTATGTTGCTAATGGCGAGAAGAACAAGTTCTCGATAGCGACATAGCAAATCCCAGTGTCTTTTATTTTCTCGACATATACATGTAGCCCATTAGATGCCAGTGTGTTCCAAAGCTTTATAATTGATATCTAATGGAGTACTTTCTGGGACCCACTTACTCTAAAAAGTTATCGCAGTACTACTTTCTGTCTAAGCGCTATGTCACTAACGGCGAGAGACACCAATTCTCTAATAGCGACATAGCGATTTCTAGTGACTCATCAAAATTCAAGATCAGAAAGATAAAGGTGAGTGAAGTCATAACTACCCTCGTTAATGCATCTGACACATAATAAAATAGCACGTATACCACACAGCCTGAAAAAACTTACGATCATCAAAAAATTTAAAAGTGACTACCGGCCATTATTTTTGGTGAAGGCATCATGTTGCTAATGGCGAAGTGCCCAATTTCTTCGATGGAGACAAAGAGACTAATCGAAAAAGCTAAGATTTTTGTTGACGCCTTTTGTACCTCAATGTTGTAATTCCTTTTCAAGTTCTGACATGTCTGTTATAAACATGATGAAATATCTCTGAAATAATACAATCTTCGGTCACTGTATTTCCACTTGACGGTACCACTTTTCAACTTAGCGGTGGTCGCTATGTCGCTAAGGGTAAAATACTTGTATCTTTTCATAGCGAGATAGCGATTGCCATAGATCTTTTAGAGATCGGGCGGTTAGAAACAAAAAAGAAAAGATGTGACTCAAGGTGCAAAAAGTTTGAAAAGGATGGGAATCTTCGCATATTTTTAGTTTCGCACCCGAAAAATTTAAAAGAAAACAAGACCTAGGATTTCGACAGAAATTTGCTTCAAAGACCTACAAAATATGACTTGGCTAGAAACCCTATTCACCATAGGTGGATCCCAAGCTGAATTCTTCTATACATTGGACAAAAGAATTCGATTATGCAAAAATTCAGACCAACAAAACTATCATGGAAAAATTGTGACGAAGATGCCACCTGCAACCATTAGACTATCATACAAAAATTGTGATGAAGATGACATTAAAAACTATTGGACTATCATGTGTACAAGTCACAAAATGATTCCAACATATGAAATTAAGTGTACTACATAGGATAGTGATGACTAAATTTCCATGTCCTCCAAATTTGGTGGTTGTAACATTTATACCAATTTCATTTGTGGGATACACACTCTTGATAAGTTAGTTAGCCTTGCGACTAAGGTCGATGGAGAATGTTGACACGTGCAACCTGACCATGAGTTTGAATTTGGTATTTCCTTGGAGATATTTACTTATTTTCCAAGTAGAAGGTATCATCTCCATTTTGTCTGTCATGATAAGTTGTCACAGGTTTTTTGAATAAATTTATTTTCTTATGTGTATTTTTTCTCATAGAATGAACAAAACTTATTAATGCTCCACCAAAAGCCATAGAAGGAACAACAATCTAAAGTTTGGGCTTGCCACTACTAGGATCTCCTCCCTTTCCAAAGAACCCCAAATAGCAAAAGCAAACAAAAAAATTCAAGACTGTTTAAGCTTTACCCAATAATAATATCCTAGGAGTCCAAGAACAACATTTGACTACAAGGGTGGTGACAAGAAGTGTGGAGCAGCATCCCTTCAGACCATATAAATTCTTCTACAGTTCATATTTTGAATGCCATAAAAACCTAGAATTAACATTAGAATCCATGGTTTGAATAATATAAAGTCATAGAATCAATCAATACAAAATCCATGGTTTGATTGCTATGAAAACTTAGGACTAGTACTAAATTTCATGCTTTGAATGCAATAAAGACTCGGAGTAGTCATATAATGTTTTGTAACTCAACATTGCACTCTTCCCTGGAACATCCAATATAAAACCCTAGGTCACATTGCACTCTTCCTTGGAACATCCAATATAAAAGTCAAAACTCATAAACATAAAAATCAATCAATTTCATTTATAGGGCTTTTATAATTCCTCAATAAAGTTTGACTCATGAGGCTTCACCAATATGTCACTTTAATGACTTACATAACTATTTTTTGTGTTTGAATTAAGTTATGTCATTATTAAAGGCATACTTTTCCATTAAATATAATGGCTCCTCAATAATACTTTATGAATATTAGTAATAAATTTACAATATAACCATTATAAACAGCTTTATTATTGTTACTATAATTTTAATATCTCATTGATTACTCATCATCTCTTTGTCTCATTTGAACCATTTGGTCAACCATTGCTTCCATCGCACAACCAACTACCTTACTAAAAATATTAACGGTTCTCTTTGTCAACTCCTAACCTACTATAACTAGTAATTCCTTGAATATTTGATAAAATCAATAGTGACGAGCGTCATCACTGCATTGAGATCAGTCCAGGTGCCTTGCCAAATGTAGAAATATTGGATACATAACTTACTATAAATTGTAAGTGTACCTAACTAAAACAAACGAGGAGCAATCATAAACACTTCTGTACTATAGAAGGGAAAGATCCTCTTGTTTTGCCAGATGGGGCCCTCTAGCCATCAGTCTTAACCTACGAGGGCCAATAATAGGTCAATCCAAACATAAACCATGGCGAGCTAAAATGAGGACATTACACTTTATAACCAATCCTACTTGTCAAAAAACACATAGGACACTTCAACAAACACTTTGACGAGCTCTATTCATCTTTAGAGATCCTATTTTTCATCACCAAATCTCCATTAAATGATCTCTAGCTTCTCATGGAGTTCCTATATTAGAAGCTTCATACATAGTATCACTTCCATCATTTGCAATAGCTGGTGATAATCCAGATGTAACCAATGCACGATTGCCAACTAAAGAAATACTAGAGCCAATGTTGAGATCTAACTCCACAATAATAGCTAATGAGTTTCCATGTTTTTTTATCAATGGGTTAATCTATTGAATTATTAGAAAATTTATGAGTCAATAAAAAAAACTCATCAAATCAAGCTCGGTGTTATTCTCAATTATAACAACAACCATTTAGGCCAATTGTTTGTAAACTAAATATTGATATTTGGTTGAAACTCAATAGTTTGGATGGTGAATCTGATAATATTTTTATGGTTGTAGAAGAAGAACTCATTTTTAGCATATCCTTTCTCAAAATAGTTTCCACAAAAAATAAGATCCACCAAATATTCTACACCTCAAAATAGAAAACAATCAAATGATGCTAGTTGTGCACACCATGTTTACTTTGGTTCTAATTATCTTCCTACCAAATAATAGTATAGGGCTTTTCTATAAAACAATGCTGCTAGCTGCCATATTTCTAAAATGATCAACTGCATGCCATTATGGACTATTCTCTTGCACCTATGCTTGGTGCAAGCACTAGTATATAGTACTTAAGATACCACTGAATATCTAAATCATTATTTTTCAAAGAAGTTGTAAGGCATAATTTGAGTGAATTTAAATACTCCAGGAAATTCCTGAGTGCGGATGCTTCAATTCCTTAGTGTCAAAACTTGAATATATTTCATGCTTACCATTTCCTCTAGCAATTCTTACGTAAAACATCATTAAAATAATTGTTCCCTTTGACAGCGTCAAAGAGTGTATATATACAATATTTTTGAAGTTCTTTGTGCTAAATGAACCTTTTGTGATAAAATCTTGTAAATATCTTGGTTGGTACAACTGTAGATTTCTTACTGGCTTTGTACTAGTACCCAAGATTAACATTGATGACATTAGTAGAATTCCAAGTTTTGCTCTTGTATTCCTATTAATTGTACTTGATTTTCGAATATGTTAAAGAAGAAACAAATGCTAGTTAATTTACAGACTATAACTGACTTGAATTGCTTGATGTATTTTTTAAATGTTGAGATGCATATACTAGGAATTTTTTGTTGTTGCAGGCCAAGCCACAGCTGACAGACAAGTCAAAGCTTCCAACTATTGTGGATCCTATGATTAAAGAGTTGCTGAACTTGAAATATCCTCAGCAAGTAAGTTGCATGCAAAATATTTCTTTTGAAGGGAATTGATATTATTTTTAAAAATACATTCAGTTTATACAATTTTACTCATGTTTTGGTGGATAAAAACTTAACGTTCTTCCACATTTCTTGCCCATTTTATTGCATATCTGAAATAAGACATAATCTTGCCATTTTCCAATAGCTAAATGTCTTTAACTATGATTGGAATTTGGCATAAAATGTATTTTTTAGGTTAGATTGTCAACTAGTTCTGGTTGATCACCATTTGAAAATTAGAAGTGCTTACAATTTCAATTCATAACAACCATTTCTCATCAACTTAAATTGTCTGTTTAGTACCCATTGCATTGATGTGACACTTACAAGGTTGAAGTATTGCAACTTCCTAGAAGGTCTGCCTACTCAATTCCATGATGATCCAACTTTCCTTGATCCTTGGGAGAATGATGCAGGAGCATCAAGGTCAAGGTTGAAGGCATGAGAAGACATTAAGGTCTCAAGATAACCAACATGACCATGTTAGAACAATTGATGTAATAAGACCCTGTGAAGGTCCTTTTTGATATGTTTGTAATCATTTTAGTTACATTTGAAAACAGTAATTAACAAAACCCATATGTGCAGATATAAACATTAATCACAACATGTCCAATTTATTTGTAGGTATATTTTCTTGTGAAGAAAGACCACGCCTGACAATATGAATCTAGAAGAAAATAATGAGACAATGGCTGCATTGTGGGCTCAATTTCAAAGAAAACCTGATAAATGTTATTGTCCTTGCAAAAAGTGTAAGGGTTTAAAGAATCGAAGAATTCTAATCACAACAGCCCAGAGTCATTGTAGGCAATATGGTTATGTTGAAGGGGGCCACGATTTTTGTCCATTACTAAATGTGGATTTCCTACTGGAGGAACATGGAGGTGTGAATATCCAAGTTGAGGATAACGCCCCCATGGAAGAAGATGATAATGTGCCAAAGGACATGATTGAAGAAGATGGTATTGGGGCAAGTGATGAAGAGGCTCACAATGATGGTACTAGTGAATCTGATAATAATGATGAAGATGGTCTTGATATACCTTTACTTGAGAAGGTACACGAGCCCTTCAACCCAAGCTCCCAAACAACTCTACTGTTAGCTATACTGTTGTTGGTGAACTTAAAGGTTATGAATAGCATATCCAATGTAGCAATGTCACGTATGCGAAGGTATGTCATTTTTGTCATCTTCAATGTTAGCATACAATTATTATTCATTATATTAACAATGCATATTTGTTGTTGTAGGTTGATTAGTGAGTTTTTGTTACCACCATCAAACATTTTGCCTTGTTCATACCGAGATTTATCTAACATTATGGATCATATTGGAATGAAGTATTAGACAATACATGCATGTCTCAATGATCATATTCTATATCATAAATAACATGAATTTGCAACAGAATGTCCTGATTGTCATGTTAGTAGATATCGGTCAGATCAAATGACAAAAAAAGTGCCTCACAAGGTTCTTTGGTACATTCCCATTATTCCACGTCTAGAACGGTTATTCAGGTGCGCTAGATTGGCACAATTTATGGATTACCATGCATGCAATAGAAGTCAAGATGACATTATGCGAATGCTTGCCAATGGTTCTGCATTTAAAGAGATAGAAGAAACATGGTCACACTTCAAAAAAGAACCTCGTAATCTGAAACTTTCATTGGCAGTGGATGGTGTCAATCCATATGGAGATATGAAATCTGTTTACTCAGTATGGCCTATTTTTGTTATTAACAATAACATTCCTCCTTGGATGTCCATAAAAAGGGAGCACATAATGTTGTCAATGATTGTGCTAGGTATTTTTTTTTTATAGTTATCTAAATTAATTTATAAATAGTGCATGAAAATGGTTATAATAATTATGTAATATTTATGTTCATTCAATTGCTAGGTAAATACCAAGTTAAAGATATGAACATGTATATTGAGCCCCTAATTGATGAGTTGTTGAAGTTATGGAATGACATCGCTATGTATGACATCTCTAGACTGATAGGACATCGACAATTTCAATTCCATGCAATGCTTGTATAGACAATACATGATGCCCCTGGGCTAACTCATTTTTGCCGTATGTTATATTGTTAAAATCACATGTTTTTGGTCTGTTATAGTGTTTACACATTACTATCAAATGCTTAAGTTGCACATGATAATTGTACATGATCCAATTATACATGATCTTTTAGGTCTTCAGACAAAGAAAAAATTTGCATGTCCAGTTTGTGGTCCGAAGATGAAATGTCATCATTCAAGAAGTTTAGGAAAGTAGGTGTTTGATGAGTTTAGACACTTTCTCCACAATAATCATAGGTGTCGAATTGTTGAAAAACATCTTTTCAATGGGAAAGAAGAGACATCATCAAGGCCACGAAGAATGACACCTCATTTATAGAAGTTGGAATATGATCGACTAAATCATCGAGGTAATGTCCAATTTGTCGTCTGAAGTTTACAATTTGTATTTCAATATTGTCTTATATTTACTAATGCTATAACTAATGCTCATGAAGGTTGTCAAGGAATCAATGACCAACTTCGTAGAGGAATGAAAAGTTATCCTACTCAATTTAGTAGGTTACCATACTACAAGGATCTCCCAATCACGAATTTGTTTGATGCTATGCATATTGGAAAGAATGTAACAGAGACACTATGGAAAATGTTGGATGGAAGGCATGATAGAGAACAAATTGCTAAAATTTGTACTGACATTCATGAATCTAATCATGCACTAAAAGTTTTCATTAAATCAAATAGGAATGGAGATCGCATAAATACAAGTGCACTTCCTTGGTTATTAATGGAGCAACAAAGTGATGCATTAAAAGAAGTCATAAAAAAAAACAAAATTTCCAACAGGATTTGCTGCAAATATAAGCACTCTTCTATCAAAGAAAGGTGATTTTGGGCCAAGGTTGAAGACACATGATTGGCATACCTTCCTCAAGGTAAGTCATGTTTTCTATTTACAATATATTTGTAAGATTGAATGTAGTACCAGTTGCATTATTTAATAATATATTGAAATGATCATTTTTTAATGATTGCAGTTCATCCTACCTCTATCCCTTCCACAAAAGTTTGACAACAATATTAAACAAGTTATATATGATCTTGGAAAATACATGAGGTTAGAAGAGTGTTTTTTCTTAGATTTGTAGCTTTTTATCTGAAATCTATTGTATAATTTTATTTGAAATCTCCTCTATGTGTTTTTGCATGTTGAATCTCATTTAGGTGGTTATCATCTAAAGAAATTGATAAAAAAGATATAAAATATTGAAAGAGAAAAATTCCACAACTTCTGTGTGAAATGCAAAAGTGTTTACCTCCAACATTTTTCAATGCTCAAGAACACTACTTCATACATCAAGTTGAGGAGATTGAATTGTGTGGACCTGTACAAGCTAGATCAATGTGGACGGTTGAGAGGCATTTGAAATTTATGAAGGGCTTGGTTCGACAAAGAGCACATCCTGAGGATTCTATGATAGAGGGATATATGATATACCAGACCATGGTGTATATCAATGGATATCTTCCAAAGTTTGCAGCAAGTATCCATCTAGATCACATTTGGGATCCCAACTGTAATGAAAAATTCAAAGGGGAGTACCTAACGGGGAAAGGTAGATCGAGGAGGGTAAGAGGTAATTATAAGTTTTTTTTTGTAATTTAACAATTCTTATCCATCATCAATATATATATAAGTTGTTTCTAATTGGTGTAATTGTCTTCTTTATAGTTGGTCGTGAGTGGGATGCACTACACTTGTATATTGCAAACAATCTTGATTGGATGACAGTGTGGATTGAACAGTCTCAAGAAAATGGTTGCTCATTAACATGGGATGGTGTTGCATCATTGGTTAAATAAGCTCATCATAATGGAGATCCCAATGTTACGCCAATGGTACTTGATCTAATATATGGCTTAAGAGATACAAAGGTATGCATAAGATTAAACAAAAAAGTTAGATGAAACAAAGAAAACGTGTGATTCTGGGATAAGTGTTTTATTCACAGTCACCAATATTTCATCTAGAACTAACATACATCCTCAACAATCTAAAAATTGATACTATGGCATTTTGGATGATATACTTGACTGAGACTTTAATTCATTCAAAATAGTTCTATTTGTTGTCAAATGGTTTAGGTTACGACTGAATTGAAATGATCCTGATAGGACTGTTATTGAATATGACAGTGGATTTACTATGATTAATACAAGGTCATTTGAGCCAGTCGGAGATGAGCCCTATGTTCTTCCAAGTCAATGCGAGAAAGTGTTTTAATTTGGTGTTCTAGACAAACCAGGTTGGTCATTTGTTGTTAGACATGACCCAAGAGGAAGGTCGGTAAAGTATAATATGATCAAAGAAGAAGATATTGAAGAAGCACAAGTGGAAGTAAATGATTATCAAGAATGACAGTTACCCAGTGATGATGAAGAAGAAGATGGTGATGATTTTGGTCATGCTAACAATAATGGTGATAATGATGATGATGATGTTGATGACGACCATGATCATGGTGATGAAGATGGTGATGATCATGGCGATGATGGTCATGATGATGATGATAGTGATCAAGAGGATGATGATGGTGATGAAGATGGTGGTGGTGACGACGATGATCAAAGTGACGAGTACAATGATGGTGATGATAATGATGATGACAATGATGATGCCATGGATGACAATCATGATGATCAATGAAATATTCAAGTATGATCAATGTCAACTATGATGGGGTCTTGTATGACCAAATATTTCTTTCCAAACCATATGTGCACATAT
Source organism: Cupressus sempervirens (assembly GCA_028749045.1). Lineage (NCBI taxonomy): Eukaryota > Viridiplantae > Streptophyta > Pinopsida > Cupressales > Cupressaceae > Cupressus > Cupressus sempervirens. Next base: position 534,330,585 of record CM053792.1, on the reverse strand, counting down.
AAACATTAAGTAGAACATGTCAAATATTTTTTTAGATATAAACATTAGTTACGCTAAATTTTTAACTTAAGACAAATGATTTACATATACAATCTACTTTATTATTAATATTTTTTTGGTAAGTCTATTACTTTAATTTCGCTGCTGATTTCTAAGACTTACTAATTTTTTTCATAGGGCGATATGGATGCACCATGTCACACACCTTCAATAGAGGTAAACATTAATTATTGTAAATTTTAATGTTAATATAGAAACAAATGTCCTATTATTATGTTATTTTCTTTATGGATTTGGAGTTATTTTGATGAAAGTATACGAATATATGATGTCACCAATGATAGGAAAAGGCTACAATGATCACTGATCAAATGCAATCTAAAATATGGGCATCATATCTACATGACATTGGCCTTAGTATTGACCCTGTATTCATCACCCGACAAATTACACAAAGATACACTGATGAGCTTGTTCAAATTATCATCAAGGGTGACAAAAGTGAGGAGAAAGAGGCACTGAGAATAGAATTGGACTGTAGAATCCAATCTTTGAAAGTAAGCAGTAATTCGACTAAAGGAGTAATAGAAGTTCAATAGATATTAATATTTCATAGTATCTTATGGATCATGATCTCTGATTTTATGTGTTCTTGTATAGACATATGTGCCAGTTGTGACATCACATGCTGAACATGGTTAGGGTTGTTTCACAGTACCTTCGTGTAAGTAACACTTTGTTTGTCTTGATCAACATTATGACACTTACCTTTTTTTTTGTTGACATTTCTCGCTAGTATCCCATTTGATCTTTATCCATTGAAAATGTCTTTGCTAACAATATGCTATTCTTTAGCTCATGATGAAGTGCGGACTCCTCCTTTAGTTGGTGGTCCACTATTGTCTGTTGCATTGTTGACAACAAGGACCATGCAAACATCATCGTCTATGCCCAGTAGAACTGGTAAAACCTTGTTTTGCTATATTTTGTAATGTGCTATATTTTGTAATGTCTTTTTACAAGTTGATGAACAACGAAGTAGCACATTAGTGCTAAAATGATGTCTACAGAAGCTTGCATAAACACAAACACATGCATACACAAACCACGCATACATACATACATACATATATATATAGCCACACATAGAGAGACATGGAAATAGGCAGGGAGGTAGACCAATAGAGAGTAGTACTAAAATTGTCATTTAATTGTTATGATGTTTCAGTTGATAGAGCAATAGAGAGCAATACTACTGAAGCTGGTCCATTTCTTGGAGCAGTCCATGTGATTAGTACTGGTTTGTATGAAGGGACATTGTTGCTGAATAAGAAAATTATGTTTCCATTAAGAGAACGAAAGCTTCCAGGTGCTTTAAAATTGATATTTTTTAGAGTTTAAATTTAGTTTACTTTTACATTACTCATTTTGGACTGATAAATCCTTTATGTTTTTGTAGGTAATAATGCTTTCTTTAAACATCTTTTTCATATGACATTGAGACTATTTGGACCCACCATACGTAAAAGGTACGTAGTTTCATATCATTGCTACATAATTTTTATTTTTTTCTATTTATTGTAATATATTAAAGTTATTGATCTAACAATCTATTTGTTTTTAAAAAGGTGGAATTTACAAGCTAGGGAATTAAAAAATTAGCCGATTGCATCCATTGAGGAGAAATTTGGGAAAAACATTTTTGACACTGGCCTACTTTTGAAAAGAGCAGCAAAGCATATAAAGATTGTGAGAGATCAATATAGAAGGGGTCTTAAGGATAAACCAAAGTATGACCGTCCTCCTATGATTCCACCAATGGAGTGGAATGAAATAATAGAAGATGCAAAGGAGAAAAGACTATGTGAAGATAGAGATAATGAAGCAGCACAGGGCAAAAAGAGGTATGTCATTATAGCATTAAGTACATTGTAATCATGTACTAATTATTGATATTTGTAAATATATAATCTAAGATGTTTGAAATTGTTCATAGATTGCAGGACACATTCGTGGCTACGAAAGCAAGAATAGAAAAGGTTGGCCAACACAAACTTGGCTCTGATGGCTATATGAATCTGCAGTCTCAACTTGTAAGTAGAGCAATGAATTTTGTTTTTTTTTTTTTTAATATAATGTTGCAAATAGTTTTTTTTAATGAAACTATAATGGAAAACTGACGTTATCAAACAAAAACCATAGGGCACAGATTTCAATGTGGAGGTCACAGATGAAGATAGAAAAATTGCCTTGAAGGAAGGCTATAAAGTTGTGGTTGCACACCTACGTGAAGAATCTGTAAGACTTGCCCAAGAATCCAGTGCACCAAATGATATCTCACAGGTAAATTGGTCAGATGAAAAGTAAATTAAATTAAATAGTTGAGAAGATTCTTTTTTTATATTAGTTTTAAACATAAATTGACTACATAACAATGTGCATAACATTTTACTGCAGCCTTCATATCCTACCACAGAACCTGCTCCTGACGAAGGCCATGATGTGCATTATAGTGTTGGAGGTATTAATTTGCTATTGGAAATTAATTATGCAATTATGAATACAATTTAACATCTTCAATTGGAATTTGACGTGTATCCTTTTTTTGAATATTTCAAAGCATGTTGAACATCATGCTGAAGGACTGGACCATGTTCCAAGTGTTCAACATGTTGACGCGGTGGCAGATCAAAATATTAATGTACATGATGTGGCATTTTCAGGTAAGAAAAGTGTATTTTTTGTTGTTCTCGTACTTAATTACAAACTTGTAACAGTTAGAAAAAGAAAAAGAGTATGCCAATTTATCACATTCACTTGTTCTTGCGACAGAGCCCCTTTAGTGTAGCAACCTCCTGCTCCTCCAAAGAGAAGGAGCCATCATAATTTGACATTCCACGTGCCAGAAGAGGAGGAGAATGAAGCAAATATGGATTTCCCTATGGGCACTTTTCTTAAGAGAGCTCAAAAAAACAAAAAAAAGAAATGATGTTTTAAAAATCTTCTTTGATAAACCTTGTTGGATAATGAAAGAACTTTGTTTTAAGTAATTATATATGAATGATGCGTATTAATACAAATTTTTATTTTATGTTAATGAATATTGTTATGTGTTAATGAAGTTTTGATTAGTATTGTGTATTAATGATTTTTATATCATATTAATGAATGTTATGTGATTGTATTGATTAACTGTTATAGTTCATAAATGGATGAATGAATGAAGTATGTAATTAGATGATAATGGGTACTTTAGATTGATGTTAGGAGGAGGGGGGTGAGGCTAGATGAGCTTCCATCTTCATGCGGTTGGCCTTGTTAAGTAGAGAATATTATAGTATTCTTGAAACCAAGTGAAGCTCAAATTTGTTAAGTCTTCAAAGACACATCCCAATTCTCTTTAACGAGACTGAAGTTTTTTTGCTTGTAATAGTCTCATTGCAGTCATCTTTTGGTTCCTTGAACATATAGTTCTTGCTTAGTTTAAATCCCAATTATTAGATATTTGTCCACATTGGAGTTAGTTTGGCATAGAAACCTGCATATTGTATTATATATATTTAGTCAACTGAAAGCAATGTAGAAAGCATTTACATAGTTGATGTCTAACCAAAGAAGACAAGATGCATATACTATTTAGCATGGAAATCCTTGTAGGTGAATTGTGTGTGTCTGTACACACACACACACATATATGTATGTATGTATATAAGTTCAAACAAATGTGTAGACTCAATTAGCAAGAGACACCAACCTCAAATCCTGCAATGCAGAAGGAACTGACCTTTGAAATGCAAAGTGTTTATAATGTAGGTAGATTTGCCTTAGATCTCCTTTGAGGTCTTCAAAATATCTTCCTTGTACTTATGAATAATCCACCAAGATTTGAAATAGTGGTTTTCAATAAATGCTCTAAACTTGGAATATACCTTCATAAAAATTATGCCTTAGATCTGCTCATCATATTCAAAATAAGCCATCACATGTCTTTTCACTTAGGTCTAATTTAGGTCTTCCACAAATTTCTCTTATAATTATGCTCTTGAATCTCTTAAAATATTCTTTGTATTCAAATGATATTTAATGAATTGATTGATACAAATTTCCTCATACTTGAATCCAAATATCATTGTCATTGTCAAACATAACACAGACATAAAATCATTTTGGTTATTTGCTTGTTATACAAGTTAGTCTTATCTTTTTTGTTTTCACAAGTCATGCACTTATGCATCCTTGGGATATCCAAAAGCTATTAGAGATGTTTGGATGGTTCATGTCCTTATTTTTTTTGTGTTGTTTGTAGGGTTTTTTCCATGAAGTCTAAGGACAGACATGTTGGATGTTTGTGATCGACATTTCCACCTATAAGAAAAGTATTAAATGCAGAAAAAATGCAAAGAAAAGCTTGTAAGGGTTTTAGGTGTCTTTAGGCCTAGTACAGCTCGTAAGGGTTTTAGGTGTCTTTGGAAGGGTTAGTGAAGTTATAAAACCTTTGAAAAGGTTAAATAAATATATTAAAGGCATATATGATTTAAGTTGTTGAGTGTCAACTTAGACAACAAATTTCAGTTTATAACTAACTAGTAACAGTCAGATAGTTAGACAGCAGTGGTTGTTTACTGTTGTTTGGTTATTTAGAAGGGATTTGTTGAGTGTTTAGGGGAGAAGTAGAGTTGGGGTGGTGAGACAAGGCATTGTGAAAAAATTATAATCAATAAAATAATCCTATTCTCTGCAATTCAGTCTCTGTCCCATGGAACAGTGAGTGCCTATGATCTATCAAATGCATTTTGACTAATATTTAATGTGAGAACATTTTATTATTTTTGTTATCTTGTCCACACATTCTTTTAATTTTCATTGCCGGTTGAGTAAGGAATAATAGACTGGTGCATTCAAACCAATGACTGGTTAGGCACAGTCAACTATACTTATTCTGAAGTTTCCAATGTAGATTCTCTCCTACCACCTGTAGTCACTGTTATTGGTGGGAGACAATGAGGTTGTGATAATTTATTTGTACTATATTTACCAAATGCAAGAGAGTGGGAAAAATTGGTGCAAGTGCAGTGTTGGATGGTAATTGTTGATGGAGGTTTAGCCTAGATTAGACACTAGTCAAATAGAGAGTGGATCATTTCATGTTTGAAGATGTTTGGGGGGTGAATCCTTCATGTTTGGGGGGTGTCTCTGTTACCAAAAATGAGACAGTAGAGCACTGCTAGTGTTTTTGATTTGGAAAATAGGTTTTACAGGGATCTTGAAACCAAAAGTTTTACAGCAATAAAAAACTTAAAAGCATAGAAGTCATAAAAAACAAAAATAGCCTCAAAAGACCAGAAACAAAAAGGCCCGAAACCAAGGAAGCAAAGGCCAGGAACAGAGCCTGGCAGGCAAACTAGTGCCCCTTCTTCTCCATTGCATGCAGGATTTCTGCAGCGTCGCTTTCCTTCTGGATGGCTTCCTCCTCCTGGGTCATGGGGAGGAAATGCTTCTGGTCCCCCTGGCTTTCCTGGATTCCAGTCTCTTTCTGAGGATCCTCTTGGCTGGTTCCGTTCTCTGTACTCTGCTCCATGTTCCCCATAAGATCGGCATTGATCAGATAGTCCCCCAGGTTGACAATGTTTTCATTCAAGGTATGGAGGGTATCCACAATCTGTTTAGTCACAACCTGGTGTACAGAATCCAGCCTTTGGACCTTATGCTTGAGCCGGGTGATTTTGTCCTCCTGATTGTCACTGGGGTCCTTGCTTCTATCTTTTTCCTAGCTGCCCACCTGGTCTTTACTACCTCTAGCCTCATGATCCTTGACTTCCCCCCTGTTGTTGGTCTAGTTGGACCTGTCCTTCAAAGTCTCAATTTCCTGAAAAAGCCACTTAATGGAGTGGAAATTATCAATCAAGTTGTTCTTTCCATTGTTGAGGAAGTTGAAACCCATTTCATGGGCATTGTCAGAGAGAACAAGAAGGGTCAGGTCAAGGAGCTCGTCATAGTGGGTGCTATAGTCGAGATCCCCCAACACTTGGATTTTAGCAAGTTCTCTAACAATGCCCAAACTAACACTATCCATATTGAAAATTTTCCAGGCTCTTCTCTTATTTATCCTGATGGCCTCCCCTCCCTTTTCAACCATAATTTCTATCATCTCTTCTGGGGGTGAAATGAGGATCTCCAGGGGGGAGGTGGGCGTAATGGGGCTGGGGGGAAAATCAACGTTATCGCTGAGATGATCATGGGTAGGGGTTTGGTCCAATTTTCTTTTCTTGGGGTTATCTTGAGTTACAAAGGGGGTCACCTCCATCTTGTCACTATCTTTTTCCTTGTCGTCTTCCAACTCACTTTCCTTCTCTGCCACCGAATCCGCTTCCTTCAACTCCGTATCTGACTCCTCACTAGACTCCTTAGGATGAGGGGTAGGGGGGTTAGGGGGAGGGCATCTAGGGCTCTTCCTACTAGGGAAGCAGGGAGAGGGTTTGGCTTTTGGTGTTTCAGACTTGACAGATTTCACAACATGCACATCCCCTGATTCAGAGCTAGATGTGTCCTCCGAGGAGCCACTCAAAGCCCCAATGGGCTTGACTCTTGTTTGGGTTTTCAGAAACTCAAAAATGAGGAGCAAGAGACCTTCATGAAGGGCAGGATTCTTGACAAGACATTTTTTGTAACTCTCTATATTCTTAGTCATAGAAGTAAAAATATAGAAAGGAAAGGAGATTTTCACTTTATGTCTAAAATGATTAAGCAGAACATAATGATGGGTTCTGACTCTATCAAACCTGGGCTCCAGAGTGACATACTCTATGATGATCCTCAAAACAAACCCCCAGAACATCTTAATGGACTCTATGTCATAGAAGGTGTCAATCTTTACCAGTTTACTTTTCTCCTTGTCATTCTTGACGAAAGCGTTGACAGCATTGGCAGACATCTTCTTATCCCTGAAGAAGTTGATGCCTTCCCGTGAGAAGCCTGTCACCTCCACAATGAGACCCTCTATGATTCGGTGTGAGACACCATCAATTATGACCTTTTCGTTGTGCCAGGTTTCAACCATTATCTTGGTAACCCCCGCGTCAAAGCCATGGAGCCTCTCCATGAAGCTGGTTATGCCACCCTTCTAGAGTTTTTTCCAAACCTTCCCTTTTTCTTTCCAGCTCTTCATTTCTCCCCATGGCTCTCTTCTAATCCTTTCTCCCACCATAGCAATTTTATGCCACTCTAACCCTAAACCCTGAACAGAATTGCAAAGCTCAAAGATGGACAAATATCTAAGGATGAGAGCTTTAATGCACGTGTTTTTGGGTTTAACTCTAGCTTTCTTCTGCTCATGTAATCCATACACATTATTATGAAATGGTGGGGGTTCCACATAACTCCTTTTGATTCCCTTTTTAAAACATGATTTTCAAGCATAACTGCTAGTGTTATGATGGGAAAAATATGTCTTTCATTGTGATAGACTATTTCTAAGTCATCTGTGTTGTTTCTTTCTATTGTCAAGCAGTCTTTTTTTTCCTTAAGACCATGAAAAAAATTATCTACCATTTTTGCTAATGATAAACTTTTGACTTGAACAATGATAAAGTTTATTAGTAATCATTATAGTGGAACAACTTTTGACTTGTTCAAAAATCTTAGTCGAAGGTGTTGGAATTGATGGTGAACCCCAAGCTCCTAGAAATCACCTGCAACCAAAATGCATGTTACATCTATGCCTGAGAGAGAATATGATCCAAAAAGCATGCTTACTTTGGTGATTTGGCTATTATTGCAGCACTACAAAGTGTCTTATAGTGTTTCTCATTTTCTTAAATAATAGGCAATTAGTTCATGATTTCAGCATATCTTATAGTGGAACAACTCCAAGAATCTTGGGTAAATTGCTTGCTATAAGACTTTCTTGTATAGGACACTCAATAATGTGGGCTAAGTGGTGGGCACAAAGAGGAACAAGAAAGGATCTATACAAGTGCACGGTGCAATAGAATTCAAAAATGAAATTATCTTAGTTTCATTATGATTCTCCTCTGTTACCCTCACATACATACACAGCTCACTTCAATTCTTCAATGCTCTCAAACTTATACACATCCCTTATCAGTAGATCTGGTCATAATTCTCGTAAAATTTACAAATATTCCCAGAAATAGCAGCTACCTAAGACTCAGGAATTAGATATAAATGAGTTGAGACCAGCATTTATAATTCTTGAACAGGATTGAAAATAATTTTGATTTTGTAAGATTATTTGATATGCAGCAGTAGAATTCATCCTTGTTTACTTCTGATTTATAGGACCAGTGCCTTATCCATTGGGCAAGAAATTGACTATTGGCGAGAGATCTAATTCAAATAACTTGTATAAGAATTAAACAACTGCAATCACCCATCTCCATTCTTACCCAATATCCCTTTTATGAAATCATAAACCCTACTGATTTACTGAAGCATTTATATAATTGCTTGAATTAAAAGCAACAATAAAACCAGCATACAACCAATCCAAACTACATTTAGCCAAATAAGCCTTATTTAAATGACTACAAAGTAAACAAACCCATAACCTGGAGACAAAAATTGATGATCCACAAATATAGTGTAAATACCCCTTTGTATTATCCTTTTCATATGACTAATACAATAACCAATAGAAAACCAATTGAATGCCCAGAATAGATTGCCATTTCTGTCATTTCAATTTGCTTATCAAAAAGTACATCAAAAGCAAACTCAAAACCTCTGCATACTATTGGACCGACTGAATATGTACTCTTCTTGAAACAAACAAAAAATTGCACAAGTCTCAGACCATCACAATGCCTTGAAAACTCATTTATATAGCATGAGTTGCAACAAGCAAAGGGAAATTATGATCTGACAAGTGTCCAAGGAACAAAGCATCATACAAAAGACAAAAACAATCACAACAGAATGCTAGGCGTATCAAATATTCCTTCAGGTAGGCCCATTCCAGTTTTTGTTGTGAATCATCAACTTCTGATTTGTCTCTCATTATTTCAAATCCTCAGAATACGTGGCTACCAAGCTGGCCAAAGAAGAATGATCTTGTGATACCTCCAAATTGGTTTTCTCCTACGGGTTCTCAATGCTTTCACCCTGAGTAGGCATTATTACATTTTCCCCTTCTTTTTTCAATTTTAGTGCAGAGGTGTCAATAACCTGCACCTCGCCTTCTTGTTTCTCATCATCATCTGAACTGTCCTCCTCTAACTACTTGTCCAACAGAAGATCTGCCATCCAAGTGTCAAATTGCATATCATTCGGCCAGCTGAACTGTAGGATATCATTTTACTTTTTTAAAATATAACCAGCCTCCTTTTCAAAACCAACAAATTCTTGCTCCAAAGAATCAAAAAATAATTGGACTTTAACCAATTCCTTTGTCATGATGGCCCACCAGGCATGCCCCTTTTCATTAATAACTTTATTTATCCTTGTGCAGAAAAGGTCATCCAATTCTTTACTCCACTCTTCCTTATTTTTTGATTTCTTCTTTCTATCCAAGGCACAAGGAAATAGATCAAATTTTTTATTCTTGTACTTATTCAAATAAGAAACAATTTTTAGTTGCAGAGCAACTCTCCTATTATCAAAATCTGACAGGTCATTAGCAATATCATACAATTTTTCAACATGGTCATTGGAAGACTTTATAACTAAATAACATAGAAGGGTGATTTCCTTTTCCCTTCTTCCCCATTTATTAACAATAGGCTTCAGGGTATCATCATGAGTTTTCAATTCCTCCCATATATCTATTACTTTTACCAACTGATCAAAGAATACGGGCCACTCAATTTTGTCCACTAAATACATTAGAGCCTTTCTAATCTTATCCTCATACTGCATATTTAACTCTACATGTAAGGCCCATAGTTTTCTCTTCTCTTCTTCAAATTCCTCAGCTGTATAATATTCAGGCCTTTGAGGTGTGTCTAGTATCTCTACAAGGGGGTGGATTTAAAAGGTTCCACTAGAGGATGGGGGTATGTTATTCTTGGCCTTGTGGATTTCCCCATTGCCTTGTTTTCAAGTTCAATTCTCCTTTTTACCTCCCTATTATAGGCCTCAAGAAGTGTTTCATATTTATTCTGTAACTCAGACATAACCTATTCCTCCTTCTTAGCAGTGGCCAACACAAACATAGAAGAATCCACATTCCAATATGTTGCCTGTACATGTGAAGTGTCAGTAACCCTTCTTACAAGTATATTTCCCATCAACCTAGACTCATCTGATTGTGATGGTGTGGCTCTAGATCCCTTTCTCAACAACCAACTGACCAATGCAACTTGATCTTCAATGAATGAAGTGCCTTGGAAGTCTCTTCTATTTGGGTCTTGCAACTCCAATCTACTTGAAACAAAATTGAAAATTAATGCATCTGCAATATCCCAATTGGGCAATAATAAAATGTTAGATGCCTTTATCATTTTCCTCCCCTCCTTAGGGCTTATATTCTGCAATTCCTTAATCATTTCTTCTTTAATTTGGTTTTGCATGGAAGTTTCATCCATTTCTGGATGCTCTCTTTTCATCTTTTACATTTCTCCTCGAAAACGTTCATGTTTTCCCTCCATGCAAATTGCTGAAAAGCCCTTGATTTCACAAAACTGTCATCAGTCAAAAATTGATGACTTTCCTACTCTAATACAAGGTCCAACTCCTTGCCTCTATAATCAACTATTGTTAGATCCAAACTTGGGAGAGGAAGTTCTAGAGGGTTACCCTCATCTAATTCTACTTGAGTAATAAAAATATCTCCTTGTGATCCCATTTGTTCAACCTGTTCACCAGTGAGCTACTCTTCTCCAATCCTCAAAGGGGATTGGGTGGGTGAATATTCCTCATCTTGAGGCCTTTCTTTTGTCATTATCTTTTGCCTCTTAGGACTAGGCTCTTTAGGTCTCTCCTCTTGGGCTATATTGGTAGATCCTATTATTTGTTTTCCCTTGTCTATAGGAACCCTTTTTTTCTAAATTATAGTATATCCAGGCCTCTTTTGTACAATTATTTTATCAGTTCTCACATTAGGAGTGAAAGCCAACCTCCTCATGACCTCTCTAGCCTTATCAGGATATGAATCAATAAAAATTTGTTTCTTTTCATTCATGACCTCCATTATTTTAGGGAAGGTATTCATGAGCTTACTTATTTTGTTAGGCTCTGTAATAGCATTATCCAAAGGATCATATTTATTATCAAAACAATGAATGAATTCTAAGACCCGGGAATAAACTCTTCATTTTTCCTTTTTAGTTTCCTACTCCTACAATGAGAATTCATTCCTTATAATATCCTCTGGATAATGAGTTGTGCTTGACCAGTCCCAACTTGATTCTATGCCTCAACATCTTATTGAAAAATCCCTCAGAATCACAAAAATGGGGATGAGAGACAGCCATCATATACTGCTCCAAAATTTTATGCAAAAATATCCATCACCCTTTTGTAATCACAAACTGATGGGCCACTGTGCAGGTAGGGAAAATTGACCCTAATTGCCTTCTCAACAAAAACATTTCTTCCACTCCCCCTAACTGCCATAAAACTTCAGCCATTCCCACCTTCAAAGGAACTTGGTAAGGCAAAACATGAGGGTTCCCCTTGAAACCATAGATTCTAAAAATAGTAGAAATAGGGTAGGGGATGATATCTCCCCAATTATGTGAAACTTTCAAGTCATGGGGGTTATCCATAGGCCTGATGAGACTCATTAGTACCCTAGGGATTCTGGGATTGTCACTCAATATGAGGCAATTTAGCAGCAAAATATCTATCAAATCTAACAAAACTAGCAATACTTACATCCCAGGTCATATCTGTACTCCGCAACTGGACTGGTAGTATTTCCCCATTCTCCTCTCTATTTAGTTCCATCTCATTACCAAAATATGTCACTCCTTTGAACAAAAACATATGCATTAATAGAGAGTAGTGACCAAAAGGATTTTCCACCTTGCCCTTCGCAATCCCAACTAAACCAATGTGAATTTCTTCAGCCAAAAAGGAAGCAAAATCAAAAATAACATCTACACCAAAGGAAGCAATCTAAACCATCATGTACATGAAACCAATGGGCATAAATTCTTGCTCATCTTCACCAAAAACTCGGCATAAGGTCTTGTATATCTCTACAACCCAAGAAGTGAAAAGACTCTTCTTAAAAGGCTCTCTAGAGGCTATAGTAATTACTAGCAAAGTTCCTATTGTACCAATATATGCCCTTAGTGCACCTCCCCTAATTACATCCTTCTTTTCTTTATATTCATTCTGTAATTCTAGCAGATTGATTTGCACATGGTAATCTGATAATGGTTCCAGGTGAAAAACCTCTCTAATTTCTTTAGGAGTAATCGAGACTAGAGGCACACCATCCTTTCTTCTTATGACCCTAATGGCTTGGTCATAATTCTTAGCAATGGCTTCAAGAAAATCATAATCCATGAAAACACTTGGGACTACTAACTTTCCCAAATAAAAATTCCAGACATTAGCATGCGAGGCAAACAACTTTATTTCTGAAAACCACTTTTTAAACAAGATAAGGCCAGTTTGAGTAGTTGTTGCATCCCTAACCCAGTTCCCCTTGTCATATAGGCCATCACAAATTTTAAGCCTAGGGTTTAAGGAAATTAACTTTTTAACTTGTGCAGGCGGTACAGTAGATTCTAGGAGTAATTCTAATAAATCATCGTGGACATTCCTATCCATATAATTAGTTTTCCCAGAGAATAGTTTCTTAGGAGGCATTTTGATAGTATTGAGAGAATTGGAATACCACAGAGGTTATAATATGAGTACTTACTTGACTTGTTGAACTTGTTCTTCTCTGAACTTCTAAAATTTCTCTCGAACGACAGAAGAATAGTTTCAAGTCTTTACTAGGCTTAACATGACACAATTAATCAGGCTCTTGTGCTCAAAAAATTTACAATCTCTATTCACGTGGGATTGGAATTAATTAAAATGTCTATGTTATACTCTGTTTCTCCCACATGTGAAGCTTTCACTTATCATAAATGCGCCGAATAGAAAAATAGAGTGGCGTCGCACTTTCTTTTTTAAACTTGTGTCATTGATCCTTGAAAAATCCTACGATTTGGGAATGACAACAAAGCTGACTCAGCTTTCTTTTTAACACATTGGCAGTCAAGCCAATAAAACACCTCCACCTCTACCTTTCCTTCAAGGCTGGCGCTTCAAACCGGGCCCATGGATGACTACAGACATGTGTCATCAACTCGCTAACTCGTTATACATAATTCTCGAGCACCTTTCCACAGCGAGCTAGCGATGATCACTGATCTTACTTTAATCATGTGGTAGACAATTGAAACAACCTTTAAGAACATGATGGTGGGTCCATTTCTCGTTAACTCGCTATACCTAATTTTCACACATCTCTTTATAGCAAGTTAATGAGCATCGTCGATCTAGACTTGATCTTGTGGACTGTAATTTTACTTCAACAATGGTGGGCCACACTCGCTAACTCGCTATACTTAAATTTTGAGCACTTCTTCATAGCGAGTCAACACCACCCTTTGATCCTAGCTCGATCGCACAATCAGAAATCTTCATACCTAGTACATGGGAAGTGGGTCCATAATATCACTATCCATGATATGGGCCCTATAGATTTCTACCAAGCATTGGTTGAAAGTTCGACCAATGAATGGCAGAAAACGTGCTGACAATGCCAACATTTTTTACCACCATATTGGTCGAAGTTTCGACCAACCTACTAGATGGTCAAATTTTTGACCAAAAAGTTTTCAACCAATGCCATCTAGTTTTCTACCATGCATTGGTCAAAATTTTGACCAATGTCTTGCAGATTTCTATCAAGCATTGGTCAAAAGTTCGACCAATGAATGGAAGAAAATGGCTCAACAACCTGAACATTTTTTGACCAACATATTGGTCAACATTTTGACCATCCAGTAGGTTTGTCAAATTTTTGACAGAAAAATTATCGACCAATTTTTTGGTTGAATTTGGTCGAAGATTGGTCAAAAAATGGGTTGAAATTTTGACCAATAAAGGTCAAAAAATGAGCCCAAATGTTCTAGTGACATGTAGTCCCTATTAGGAGACTTTGAATCTCTCTTAGGAGTTGATAAGAAGACAACTAAACTCCTTGTCCAAATTGGTTTGAACTATCTTCACTAAATAATTCTTAGGATAACATATCTAAGAGTGAACATACTCATACAAAAAATTTCCTTTCCAATACAATTCTGCTGAAGTTCTCAATACATCATTTACATCATCTTCTACTCCTATCTCATCAAATTCATACCCAACGCTTGGATACTTTCATAATTACTCAATGAGATAATTACAACCAAGTTAAACATCTTTCCTTTATACCTAGTCCTAAAACAACTATTTAGTTAACCTTGAGACTTGCCTAGTGTATAATGAACAATATAGGACCTCAATAAGATGTTGCATTACAAATACAACTTCCCAAATGAATATTATCAAAAGTCAACTTCTAGGGAATAACTCACATGTTATCCTTTACAAATCTTTAGAGAACGATCACTACATTATACTACCTCAAACATATCACCATGAACATGTCTTCAAATGAAATCCAAGTCCATTGAACAAGCTTCAACCTCACCAGAGAGATACAACTCAATTACTAGTACTTTATTCTCCACACATTGGCATGCAATTAGCCTTCCATAAAATCGCCATAACTCACTCAAAAATTCATATTACTTTTTGTGAACATAGATACATCATAAAGACATGTATAGAAATATGATTCTAACCTCACAGAAAACAATACTATAACTGCTAACCACACTGACCAAAACTCACTCTACAACTTTAATTGTTCCAACCAGAAAGCATATATGTTGACATCAATGCCAAATAGAGTCATGAATGCAACACATAAGAATTCAAACATTTCTCCAAAATACCAATAGACTCCCCCAAAGGAATACTCTCAACATTCATGCTAATAGTTCATGTGGTAGAATTTTTTTTTAGAGAAGTGGTGAGACTACATAGTCTATCAAAGAGCATAGTTTTAGATCGAGAAACCAAGTTTAATGGGTACTTTTGGAACACATTGTGGAAGAATTTAAGGATAGATTTAGAGTTCATCTCATCACATCATCTACACATTGATGAATAGAAATAAGTGGTGAATAGGAGTTTGGAAAATTTACTAAGATGATTTGTTGGAGATAATCCAAAGGGATGGGATTTGAAATTTGTCATAAGTAGAATTTGCATACAATATGTGAAAGTATATGGAAGTATTGCCAAAAATGCTTCTAAATTAAGGAAGTTAGACAAAGGGGACACACATAGTGTCGAAGCTTAATATTTTGCAGAGCATTTGAAATTTTTTTGAAAGAATGTGAGGAAGCATATCACCAAAATGAATACATTGTAAAAGGCTAAGATGAATGATCAAATCAAGCATAAGGAATTTTAGGTAGGAATTGAATTCATGGTTCATTTGAGAAAGGAGCAATTTCTAGTAGACACATATAATAATTTGAAGATGGAAAAGTTTGGACTATGCAGAATACTAAAAAACCATGATCTGGGAAATGCCTATGAAGTAGAATTACCTAGTGAATTGAATATTTTACCAATATTTAATATTTTAGACCTCACAAAGGGGTAAAAGCACAAACCCATGTCATCTTTTATAAAGAAAAAGGATCACAGAACTTAAACCATTCAACTTTATCAACGTAAAAGTGGTATTTTTGTTTAGAATTTGAAGATGATGTAAACTGTTGAAATGTGTAAAATTGGATAAAGTTTATGTCCATACTTTTGTTTTTAAAAATTGAGTAAGAATTTATACATTTAAAAAAAAATTAAAGCTCTTTTTTTTGTTTTAAATACTGAAATTATAGAGTTTTGTTCCTACCAAATAAATATATTCCAATGATCATATTTTGCTTTGATTTTGTAATATGTTATAGTTGACATGTATAGCTAGTGGACAAAAAAAAATTTATTTTTGATGTATAAGTTTTTAGTTATAAGTGTTCAAAGTCGAACTTATCATAAATTGAAAATTTTTTCCTGCCAAATATTTTATATCAAATCTATATATTTTTTAAAACAAATTACATGTTCTTAAAGACGACTTTCTCTTCTAGAGGCACATATAAAATTCTATTTTTGTGAACATGATTTACTAGTTTTTCCCTTTTTTGAAGTGACATCTTCCTAATCTTAAAATACCTACA
This sequence comes from Cupressus sempervirens, assembly GCA_028749045.1. Taxonomy (NCBI): domain Eukaryota; kingdom Viridiplantae; phylum Streptophyta; class Pinopsida; order Cupressales; family Cupressaceae; genus Cupressus; species Cupressus sempervirens. The sequence continues at coordinate 534,314,323 of CM053792.1, read as the reverse complement.
TGTAATATTTTAAAATTATAACACATTATAACAACTCAAAACACTATATAATTTATATGACCATAGTCTTGACTCTGAGGTCTACAAAAATGTATGTTTAGTTTTTGTAGAAACTTCATTGTTTATGGAGAAATAAGCCTTCAAAGTGAGAAGTTTTCAAAAACTATAGTTTTTTCTTGTGCGGCTCCCACATAAACAGTTGCAGCCAAAACCTTTTTGGTCATAACCAATTCAGTCATAACTAAGGTTGATTCAAACAACCACTAGTAGTCTTTTGGTGGCTTCATATTAAAAAAAAAAAAATCATAATTTAGAAATAAGGAAATATAGCAAATAATAAATTATTTTTTGGGAGGAAAAAATTCTTTGAAGCAGTTTTGTTAATTTTTTCATGGAGTTGAAAGGAAAATACAAGGATCATCCTCAAGGTATGGTTTTTTCACTGCAATATTTTTGTACTCTAAATTGAAGCATTTTGAATTGTATTTAGTCAAATCTAAATTAAAATATTTATGTTGTAGATCAAAACCTTTAATAGGGCATAAAAAGCATGGATCAAGAAAATATGATAGAATAAGAGATGACAAAATGAAAGGTCATACAAAACGTAATTAAAATCAACCCATTGAAGTTCATGAAGAGGATGAGATTTATGAAGAGTGTGAGAATCATGAAGAGGATGAGATTCAAGAAGAGGAACAAATTGGTAGTTATAACGATAGAAAAACTTTATTAGGCTTACAAAATTTGATGGATATGGATGAGGATCTACTTTTTAGTCAAATTCCACGTAAGAATATGGTATTTGAGAACATTATTAAAAAAACATTGCAAAAACATGTGGGATGAATATTTCAAAAATAAAAGTACATTTAGAAATGCAAAATTATTTGTCAAGTTATTTAGGAGAAAAGAGATTATGCCTATTTTGGAGTTGTTGGGTGTTTGTAACAAGAAAAACCATGCACATAATGTTAATAAAATAATATTTGAAAAATTACAAACTTCATATAATAAAATGGACAACAAACTTGAGGAGGCAATTGAAGCACTACACAGAAAGCATTGATGACTACAATATCTAGTACAAAGTTGTCACAAAGAAAACAAGTACGTGCAATTTTTGATTTACTACATATATCAAGAAGAATTGTTCAAAGATACATTAGGAGGAGAAATGTGTTAGATGAAAACATTGAGAATAATTGGGTGAATATTTGTAGGCTTCCTCAAAAAGATAGAATTTATGAAGATGTAAAAAGATAGGTTATTGAATTTTGGACCACATCGTCTCGTGTTTCTTCCAATAGACATGACACTATAAATTAAAGATCAAGAGACATGGGAAAAAATTGAAAATTCAAAAAAAATTATAGATATAACACAAAGTGAACTATTTCAAACATTCAAATAAGAATTCTCAAATGTGAAAATATGTCAGAGAATATTTGAGATCATGTGTCCCTCCTTTGTACACATAAATAAGATATCTGAAACTTGTTATTATCAAAGTAATGTTGAATTTGGTCTACACTTGCAATCATATAAAAAAGTTATGGCTATAATTAATCCAAATTTGGTCATCCCTGGTAGTACAACACAATTTATGAAGTCTATATTATGTGATAAATTTGAAGATTCAAATGAGTTCAAAGTAGAATGTATCAAAAATTAACATGAAGATTATGCATATTTACGTAAATTTCCATTGCAAGTTAAGAACATTAATGAATCAATGCCAAGTTCATGGATGAGATATGAATATGAGACATACAAACTAAGATAGGAGATGAATCCAAAAAAAATGTACTAAAGGATAGTGAATTGTGGTATGAGGAGTTTATGAACAAATTTTGTCCATTGATATATCTACATATCCAACATTGGCATGGTGTACAATGGAAAGCTAAACAATTTTGTGATTCAAAAAATTGCTTTCCACCTAGTTGTATTCTTTCAGTTGTATATTTATTTGAGAACTATACATTTTCACCTCAAACAAAGCTTCAAGGTCAATATTATAATTCTGAACAAGTTGTAATATTTGTGCAAGTGACCTATACACATGTACAATTTTATGTGGATGAGATAGAAAGTTTGGACCAAAATGAGTGCATTATCATCAAGGAGGTTTAGTTTTATATCAATAATGATAGAGTTCATGATAGGAGCTATGTGGTCCATTTTTTTTTAATGTTCTCTAAAGATCTTAGAAATCATGGAATAAATGTTTCAAAACATTGGATTTGGTTTGATGGTTGTGTATGTTAGTGTACACATTGTTGGAAATCTAATTGAAAAGATCATTGTGAGAAGAAGATTGACTGAAAGAGGGAGATTGTTGATAAAGAATGTTTTCAATCATTGTTTTGTCATTGATGTCAAACTTGCTATTTGTAGGAATGACAATTGCTTATAAGATCCAAGTATTGTCACTTAGTTGTGATGAAGAGGATTTAATCAACAAGATGTAACAAAAGCACCTAAGGGAAAGGTTGAGTTATGGTTTTGTAATGAAGTACAAAGATTAGCTAAGACAATGGTTAAATGATGTATTGATAACATACTCAAAGATACAGAGGTTGGTCACACCTAGAAACACTAGAAGTATAAGTTGGAACAAGGTTGACTGCAAAGCTTAAACTAAGTTCATTAGTGAGTGTCGAGTAGGCTAGTTTAGGCTGAGAAAATTTTTAGTTGGAGACAAGAAAATGCAAAATCTAGTGTCTACTGAGTGAACTTCAGGTGCTGAGTGAAGTTCAAGTGCCGAGTGATATAGTTGGAGCCAAGCAAATAGAAAACTTAGTGGATGTCGAGTGAATCCACAGTAAGTGCCAAGCATCAGTAAAACGTAGCTAAGTAACATAGTATGTACTGAGCTCCATAATTTCAATAGTGTTGAGTTGTTGCATTATTGACAATGTCAAAGATTTTCCAAATCTAAGCTAACAAAGTTGCTACCTTGAATTTTGTGAACTAGTTGGAGGATAAGGATGATTAGTTGGTTGCATAGAATTCTATGTCAACCCACTACTACATTTAACATCATTTTTTAACCAAAAATTTTGACCATCAACTAAATAAATTTAGGGTGGTCAAAATGTAAAGGCTAAAATTTCATTTTTTTACATACAAGACCCATGTTGGTCAAAATTTCGACCATCACAGGGCTTATACATCCACAAAGTTCAAAAAACATTTGCCCAATTACGTTTTTTGCACCCGGTTTCATTTGACATTTTTGGAGCATTTTTGCATGGTTATCTCTGCATTTTCATATGGTTTTCTCTGAGCCCAATTTCGTTTTGGATTATCTCCACCCACTTGATTAATGACGCCTGCTAGCCTTGGGAATAATATGAAAAGGGGCCCTGCATTTGCATCAATATAGGGGGGGAAGAATAGTAGTTCGAAACTCTCGATATTGTCTTTCTTTCATTCTTCCTGATGTGCTCGACTTCAAAAGTTGTTCCATTCACGACCTCTAATCACATCTACATCTCCGGTGGTCGATGAGAGGGATTTCTCTTTGAGCATATTTCCATAGGTACATGTGTATTTTTGTTGTAGGTTTTTATGATAATATTGAACATGGAAGTGAATACTATTACTATCATTATTATTCTTTATGCCAAAGTTGTGTAATATAAATGGGAGAGTCTTCGCTCAAGTGTTTTTTCTCAGTGATGTTTTGATGATAAGTGTTAAAAAGAGTCTAGTTGCAAAAAGAATGTAATGTACTTGTTTCATTTTATTGAAAGTGTGTAGATGCAGATTTATCATTTGGAATGTTGGTCTATTGTAACAACTATTATACTTTTTGTTATAGTAATGAAAGAAAAGAAAGGAAATGTATATGCAGAAGCTGTAGTTGTAAAAGCTTAGAAGAAATAATAATGACAATTTTTTTTTTTATAAATATAGTTGTGTTGGTATCATATTTTTCTTGTATTTTTGTTTTAATAATACATAATTATATTGTATCATTTAGACAACAGTTTCATATTCAAAATAAGAACAAAAAGAAAAAAAAATTGAGTGTGTTTCTCTCTTCAACTCTAGAACATTCAACTTAAACATCAACACATAAAGATAAAATTTGAAATCTAGTGTGTTTAGTGCTTGGAGTTGTACCCTCGATACCTAGGCCATGTGGGCTGTAAAACATGAAATTCATGTGATTCTATGTTAGATGATCATGATGATAATAAATAATCACCATCTACTACTAGCTCATGTAGTGATAAAAGGTCTTCAATGCAATTCTAACTACAAGTATGCCATGGAAAACTTGTGATGGAGATGACTCCTCAAACTAATAGACTATCATGGAAATTTTCTGATGAAGATGACACCTACAAATACTGGACTATCTTCAAAAACTTATGATGAAGATGGCACCTAAATTTACTAGACTATAATTGAATTGATGTACTTTGGATCCTTCACCTAAAGTCTTTGTCATTTTGTTAGAAGATGATTTATCTTCTAGTTCAACCAAAAGAATCTCTCTTTTATATTTCAACATTACATTTAATTGTTGCATTGCAATTAGGTCTTCCTACAAAGGGTTTCCATTTGGATGAATAACAAACTTGTTGGTGTTTTAAAACTACTAAGCAACAAAATGCTTAATACCAAGATGACAATACTCACACAGTCTAAAGACTAGCCAATTCTTTTTATCAATTGTATGTGCGCACCATTTGGGCCAAACTTCTACAAAACCAAGGGTGGTTTTCTACTCTTTTGGCTCTGTAGAACCAGGGTGGGTATACCCAAGGATGATACAAGACTGGGAAAACTGTATGAGAATTATCTTAGATTCATTCTGATTCTCATCTCAAATTCTCCAATACATGTACAATTATTGATACTTTAATAAACACATCCCATATAACAGATATGGCCAAAAATCTTCTATAGGTCTATAGATGTTCTCAGCAATAATGGCTAACTAAAGCTAAAACATTCCATGCAAACAAGTAGAGGCCAACTTTGAAGATCTACAGGAAATAAAAGTAAAGTTGATTATAATTCAACATTTTGACAATCATGTGTGACACATTTCTCTTTCAAATAGATTAAATTTGATCAGTGCCTAATCCATTGGGGTTCAGAGTCTACTACAAATCTCTAGATCTAATTTTTTACCTTACAACAAATTTATCAGCAATTCTTATTAGAAATCATCATTCAAAATCCTTTCCACTACTGCAGCAACCTTATCAAATTCATCACAGCTTTTACTTAATCCATTGAATTAACAGCCATGATAAACAGATATACAACCTAATTGAACGGCATTCAATTGCACAAGCCTTTACTTATACAACATCAAGATAACCAAGTAATCAAAAGGAGACAAAGTTTAGAAAAAACTGATATGGGGACAATTCATAATTTGTATTCATTTTCTTTGAAAATTGTATACAATTTACAATAGACTCAAAATGACCTTTAGAAAGAAACATAGATCATTCTATATTCATGTATTCTCAAGATCTGACAGAGAAAATACATCACGAATTTTTGCTCAAAAATGGTGGACCAAAAATAGACTAAGTGTATCACTTAGCAAATAGAATTTGGACCTTTTCTCTTGCCCTTGAATTTCACTTATATAGTGTGAAATGCAACAAGCTTCAGGCTAAGAGAAACTGACAGGTGTATTTTACAAGGAATATCTACATACAACTATCACAAAATGACAAAACTATGGGTAACAGAAGATATCGAAATCAAATCATTCCTTTCGGTGGGTCAGCTTCTGTTACATGTTCTGATGTTGCTGAGTTGGTTATTGATCTGATTCATCTTCATATGTAACTGCTAAATTAGCCAACGATGAAGCTTGTTCTGACAAGGGCACATTAACCTCCACCTACAGGCTTCCACCACCTTCATTCTGCATGGTAAGGACAACTTCTACCTTTTCCTTTTCTTTAATTGTATTGGCATCTTGTGGTCCCGATTCTGCAACTGAAAGTGACAGGATTTTCTTGTCTTCTTCTTCTGATTGGGTTTGAGTAGTGATGGTATCAATGATTTGGACTTCCTCACCCTACACCTCATCACTTTCAGTTTCATCTACATCAAACTTTTCACTAGAAGGCATTTCTACCATCCAGTTGTCAAATAATGTGTCATCTGGCCAATTGAATTGCAAAATATCCTTCTGCTTCTTTATTATATAATCAACCTCATTATCAATATCAACAAATTCTTGTTTTAAAGAATCAAAGAATATTTTGGCTTTCACCATTTCTTTTGTTGTGGTGGCCCACCGTGCATGCCCTGTTTTATTTATGACTTGATTCATTCTTAAACAGAATAAATCATCAAGTTCCTTCGCCCATTCCTCTTTTCTTTTCAAACTATTTTTATTATCTAGGGCATGAGGAAATAAATTGAAATTTTTGCTCTTATATTTTTCTAAGTAGCCTATTATTATCTTCTATAAATGTATCCTTTTGCGATCAAAATCAGCAAGATCAGAAAAAATGTCAAAGGTTTTATCAATCTGATCACGAGAATTATTTATAACAGATAGACACAATAAGGTTAATGCTTTCTCCGTTCTCACCCATTTGTTCACAATAGGCTTTAGAGCCTCATCATCTACTTTTAACTCCTCCCAGATGTTAATCACCCTGGCCAATTGATCCTGGATTAGTGGTCATTCAACTTTGTCTCCTAGATATGTAAGAGTTGTTCTTAGTTTATCTTCATATTTAGATTCCAGCTCTACATGTAAGGCCCATAGTTTACTCTTTTCTTCTTCAAAATCCTCAGCAGTGTAATATTGTGGCCCTTGGGGTGTGTCTAGTATTTCAATGAGGGGGGTAGATTTGAAAGGTTCAACAAGGGGGCGAGGGTATGTTATTTTAGGCCTCATGGATTTTCCTAGTAGCTTGTTCTCAAGCTCAACTCTCCTTTTTACCTCTTTATTGTAGGCATCCACAACTGCCTCATATTTACTTTGTAATTCAAACATTTCCTTTTCCTCCCTTTTAGTAGTAGCTAAGGCAAACTAAGAATAATCCACATTCATGTGGGTTGCCTGTACATGTGAGGTATCAACAACTCTCCTCACAATAATATTCCCTATCAGTCCTGAACCATCAGGCTGTGCTAATACAATCCTTGATCCTCTTCTTAATGACCACATAACAAGAGCAGCTTGATCATCACTAAAAGTAGTCCCTACAAATTCCTTTTTATTTGGGTCTTGTAACTCCAGTCTATTAGAAATAGAGTTGAAAATCAATGCATCTACAATATCCCAATTAGGCAACAATAGTATGTTAGAAGTTTTTGCCATTTGCCTTCCCTCCTCAGGGGTAATGTTCTGGAATTCTTGCATCATTTTCTCCTTTATTTGGTTTTGGATGGAGGCTTCATCCATTTCTGAATGCTCTATTTTTATGTTCTTACATTTTTCCTCAAAATTGTGGATGTTTTCCCTCCAAGAAAATTGATGGAAAGCCCTAGACCTTACAAAACTATCATCTGAAAAAAATTGCTGGCTAGTTTGTTCCAAAATAGGGTCCAATTCCCTTCCCATAAATTAGCTACAATCAGCTCGAGGCTTGGCACAGGAGGTTCCTGGGGGTTCCCTTCATCGATCTCTGCTTGAGTGACAAAAACTCCCCCTTGAGATCCAATTTGTTCAATTTGCTCAATAGTGAGTTGCTCCTCCCCGGTTCTCAAAGGGGTCTGTGAAGGTGAATACTCCTCAACATGAGAATCCTCCTCTCTTATTATTTTTCTCCTCTTAGGAGAGGGCTCAGTAGGCCTCTCTTCCAAAACCCTACTAGTGGACTCAATTATTTGTTTGCCTCTATCCACTATATTCTTTTTATTTTGAACAATAGTATATCCCGTCCTTTTTTGGATAGTTAATTGACCTGCCCTTATATTGAGAGTAAAACCCAATCTTCCCATTACTTCCTTGGCCTTATCCGGGTAGAACCTAATAAAGAATTGATTCTTTTCATTCATTGCCTCTATTATTTCAGGAAAATTATTCATAATTTTTCTCATCTTATCTACATTTGTAACTGCATCGTCCAAAGGACTATAATCTGGATCAAAACAATGAATGAAATCCAAAATTTTAGAAAAGACTTTCCACTTTTCTTTCCTAGTCTCTTGCTCCTGCAAGGAGTACTCATTCCTTATTAAGTCTTCATGAAAATAAAATTCATGCTCAATTTTACCAAGCTTAATTCTTTGCCTCAGAGCTAAATGATAAAATCCTTTAGAATCACAAAAATGAGGATGGGAAGTGGCCATCTTATAAGGATTAAAAATCTTGTGCAGAGAAAGCCAACCTCCTTTTGTGATTACAAAATAATGAGCCACTGTGCAAGTAGGAAAAATTGACCCCTGTTGTCTTTTCAATAGAAGGGCTTCCTCCACTCCTCCCAGCTGCCACAATATCTCAACAACTCCTACCTTCAAAGGCACTTGGTAGGGTAGTGTTTAAATAATGGGTGTTGCACACATTGCATAATATTGTTATATTTTATTATTTTATTTTTATTATGTAATGTTGTGCCTAGATGGACATGCAACATGTAAAGATTCCCATAGAATATTCTTGATGAGTTGTATTATAACATTGTGATAATATTTTATGTAATTATTTAATATTGGGGAAAAGAATTAAATGCCCAATATTAAATGTGGGGTCAGTGGGTTAGGTAGCACATGGTTTATGTAATACCAGTTGGTGGTTTTGTGGGACTTGTTACTATATAAGCAGTCACAAGGGTAGTTGTTGTAGAGAGTGACAAGGAGAAGACAAAAGGCAAGAGTCGAGCGGGACAAGGCTTGACAGGTTAGCCAAGGGAGCATTTGTGAAGGTTGGAAGCTTGGCATGGGATGTGTGGATTCATGCTTGTTCGCATAGTTTTCTCAGTTGTGGCTATGGCCATGAAGGCTTCGATGGTGTTATGGCAATGGTATTTTTGCTGAATAATACATGGTGATGGATGCTTTTGGAGGCTGGGTTTTTCCCTCAATGAGGGTTTCCCAGGGTATATCTTATGTCACAATTTTGTGAGTATGTTGTCTATTCTCTTGCATGTGGATTTTAATTTCGTATTTATTTCAGATCTATTATGGGTTATGTGGAAATGGTTATATTCTTTGTTGCCAAGTTTCCTTACAAGTGGTATCAAAGCTATGGTTTTATTATTTGTAACCCTAGATTGAATCCATGAGAATGCATGAGAGGATAAAAGAAAAGGGAAAGATATATGAATGATTTATTGCAGATCTTAGGGTTTTGGATTTGCTGTTATGATGGGATGTTAAAAGATTTGGGCATGTGAAATTGTTGGACAAAAATATTTTTTCGAATGTTTCATTTAAAATGAGGGTTTTGGGGGGTAGCTTGTAGAAATGACCTCCTGGGTAAAAACAGACCTCACCATTGGATCTGGGTCAACATTTCCATAAATTTTGATATATAATATGCCCTAGTTTGGCCATGTTCAGAGGAAATGAAAGAGTTTTTTGGTTTCAGCCCATGATGGCCGTCAAATTTAATCCCGTCAGAATTTTCATCACTGAAAAATAAAAAATGAAAAATCGTACTGAAAATGGTAAAAAGATTGTCTTAGTAAAACAGCCATAACTTTCTCTCAGAATATCAGATTTCAGAGTTCTTATAGGGGTTGGAAAGCTAATTCAGAGCACTACAACATGACATAGGTTTGGTTCTATGATTTTGAGATTTATCAGGTTTTAATTCATATGTTTTTTATTTTGAGCATGGATTAGGGCATAACTTGGGCATACGGAGTCAGATTTTTGGACTTTGAGTAGTCAACGGAAAGCTCTTGGAGAGCTCTACACATTGGTTTAGATTTGGTGCAGGTTTGGCATGATTTATTTTTTGATATATTGATCTGAACAGTTTATTGATATATTTTGACTATGGTAACATTGTGAGTTTATGACATTGGAGATTTAAGTTTTGATGTCATTGTATACTCAATTCATATTCAGATTGGTCTCATGATGATATGGTTATCAGTGTTTGGTTTGGATATGCATGATGACTTGTTGGGTCTACAAGTTGTGCAGTGTTGTAAGCAGTCTATACTTACAAGTTGCATTTATCACTTGGTTATGGGTTGTCTTTGCCCATTGATCTTTCATTATTGATGCATATTCAGATTGGTGGCTTGAATTTGGGTTGTCTATGCCCTAAGTCACATGATTTTATCTTCATGTTGAAGGGATGAGATGTTGTTACCAGGTACAGTCATGGTGGAGGATTGTGGTTGACTATTTTATGCTGACAAGTTGGACATATTGAGAGCCAGATGCTCGGTTCATGGATGTGATCATGGTGTTATAGATTTTGGCATGACATGATTGGTTATATAGGTACATCCCTAATGTTCATTAGTTTGGATTTTTTGATTTGGTTATGGTGGTATATCTTCTTGGTTGAGGATCATGGTTATTTGGTTTCTTTTGAGGAGCTCATGATGTGCACTTTGAGTTCTTTGATAATTTGATGCCTTGGTTGATTGTCATGGTTAGAGGATGGGTTTTCATCATGATGTCATGGATAGCTTGTATACACGGTTTAGTGGGAGCTTGTGACAGTGATGGGGTGACAGTGCAGGATTAGTTCTTGGTTTGATTTGGATCTTCATATAGGAGATGGATTTTATGATGCCATAGGTGACTTGGTACCACGGTTGAGTGGGAGTTGTTGGCATTAATATATTTATTGAGTGTTTGCAGATGTTGGAGGTTTGTCTTAGATCCTGTTGCTGTAGAAGCATCTTTGACATTTGCATGGCGCACTTGTTATCTTCATGGTGTGTAAAGATGGATAGATCTTAAGGACTCATGGGGTTCTTGGTTATCTTCATGGTGTGTGGAGATGATTCTTCCTAGTATGTGGAGATGGTTTTCTTCATGGTGTATGGATATGGTTGCATCTTGAGGACTCACAAGGTTCTTGGCAAAGGTGTGGTTTATGCTTTTATTTGGCATGTTATCCTTGGTGTGAGGATGGTTTCATTATTATGTCATGGTATACTCTTGATACGTATTTAGAGTTGTGATATGTATTAGAGAAGTATTAGAGAAGTATTTGTTGGGACGGTTGATGGTTTCAACAGGAAGTCCAAGGGGCAGTCATCTAATATGGACTTGAGAGGAGATTGTTCTTAGATGAGTCTTGGTTGGAGACTTGAGTATCTTGATGAACATTCTCATTCCCCACTCTTGGTCTACTCGGCGGTTTGCTACTTAAGAGGTATAGCCCATTGTTTTTCTCAGTTTCATTATATTTATGCTTGTCTTTCATGGATATAGATCTTGAGCTATGGTACATGAGTTAGTTCTGGAGGGTTCATTTTAGAGATGGTTTAGCATTGGTTATCTCCATGTGCATATGTTGTTATGCTGGTTGAGTTTGGGAGATGGTTTTATATTGGGCATATTCCTTGGATTAGGAATGGTTATTCCTTGGTTTAGGAATGGTTTTATTGAGTTTGATCTTCTTGTAAGAGGCTTACATCCATGATGAGTTATATGGTACGCTTTGGGTGTTGTTGAGGCTTCTTGTTGGGGTTTTATGGAGGAGATCATACTTGCACAGTTTACATCTAGAGGTGTGTGTAGAAGGAAATGATACAGGTTATGATTTGCATGGTTTCTTTGGTCTTGGTTATCTTCCTGGATGTTTAGTTTTGACTACATTGGATTTGAGATTGTTTAGAGATTGTGATCACTAGTTTGTTCTCATGTTTTTCATGTGAGAGATGACATGGTTATTTCTTTATCTCTTTCCTTTGTTGGTTGTGGAGAATTTGGGAGACTATTGGAGACTTGTTATAAGAGTTGTTCTTGCAGGATATTAGTTTATGTATTTTGGATGTCCTTGATACTACATGGATTTACTTCTTTGAGATGTGTTGAGTGGATTGGTTATAGATTTGACATTATCTTTTGTAGTGGGAGCTTCTTGGTATATATGTGGCAGGTATTGCTCTTGAAACTTGTGATTGCAGGTTGTAGATTGGATATGTCGGTGATATGAGATTCACTTGTTATACCTTTTGAGGTATGGATAGTTGGATGGGTTTGGCACTTGTTGTGGGTGCTATTTCAGCTATGGATATTTTGACAACTATGGATACATGTGATTACCTTTGGATCAGGTTATTTTTTCTTGGAATTTTAGTTGGTACAGGATTTTATGATCTTCTAATGCGACAGGTTGGGTGGCTTTCTCTTTGGATGGCTTCTATGTATGTCTAGTGGGAGTGGCATAATAGGAGGTGAGATCACTCATATTTGAGATACTGGATACTTTGATTTTGTTGCGGGTACCAGGATGGAGCACTTGGTGTATTTTGATCCATGATGGTGGATGTGTTAGGAGGGATTGTTCCCTTATTCATTTATGTGGCTACGGATTGACCCTATGCAATGTATACAACAAGTGGGAGATTGTTGAAATAATGGGTGTTGCACACATTGCATAATATTGTTATATTTTATTATTTTATTTTTTATTATGTAATGTTGTGCCTAGATGGACGTGCAAAATGTAAAGATTCCCATGGAATATTCTTGATGAATTGTATTGTAACATTGTGATAATATTTTATGTAATTATTTAATATTGGGGAAAAGAATTAAATGCCCAATATTAAATGTGGGGTCAGTGGGTTAGGTAGCACATGGTTTATGTAATACCAGTTGGTGGTTTTGTGGGACTTGCTACTATATAAGCAGCCACAAGGGTAGTTGTTGTAGAGAGTGACAAGGAGAAGACAAAAGGCAAGAGTCGAGTGGGACAAGGCTTGACAGGTTAGCCAAGGGAGCATTTGTGAAGGTTGGAAGCATGGCATGGGATGTGTGGATTCATGCTTGTTCACATAGTTTTCTTAGTTGTGGCTATGGCCATGAAGGCTTCCATGGTTGTATGGCAATGGTATTTTTGCTGAATAATGCATGGTGATGGATGCTTTTGGAGGCTAGGTTTTTCCCTCAATGAGGGTTTCCCAGGGTATATCTTGTGTCACAATTTTGTGGGTATGTTGTCTATTCTCTTGCATGTGGATTTTAATTCTGTATTTATTTTAGATCTATTATGGGTTATGTGGAAACGGTTATATTCTTTGTTGCCAAGTTTCCTTACAGGTAGTACGTGAGTGCTTCCTTTAAAACCATATATTCTAAATATAGTAGAAATAGAATATGGAATGACTTCTCCCCAATTATGTGAAACTTTCAAACCACTTGGGTTGTCCATAGGCCTAATGAGATTCATTAATTCTTTGGGGATTATGGGATTGTCCCTTAATAGGAGGCATCTGAGCTTTGAAGCAAAATACTTATCAAACCTGACAAAACTAGCATTCTCTGCATCCCAAGTCATATCTACAGTCCACAATTGAACTGGTAATGCTTCCCCACTCTCTTCTCTGTCTAATTCCATTTCTTTACTAAAATATGTTACTCCCTTGAATAATAACATGTGCATTAATAGAGAATAATGGCCAAAAGTTTTTTCCACCTTACCCTTAGCAATTCCAATCCGTCCAATGTGAATCTCCTCAGCTAAGTAAGAAGCAAAATCAAAAATTATATCCACACCAAAAGAGGAAATTTGAGTAATCATATACATAAAATCCATAGGCATGAACTCTTCTTCATCTCTCCCAAAAACTTTACACAAGGACCTATATATTTCTATAGACCTAGAATTGAAGTATGCCCTTTTGAAAGGCTCCCTGGAGGATGTTGTTATTGCTGGCAGTGTTCCAATTCTACCTATGTGTGCACTTAGTGCTCCTTGCCTAACTACATCTCTCTTAGACATATACTCATTTTCTAACCCTTTCAAATCAATGGGCACATGATAATCAATGACAGGCCCTAAACTGAAAACTTCCCTAATCTCCTTTGTGCTGATTGTAATCAAGATTTCACCATCAGTTCTCCTCACTACCCTAAGGGCTTGGTCATAATTCTTAGCTACAGCTTCCAAAAGATCATAATCCATGAAAACACTTGGAACCACCATTTTCCCTAGACCAAAATTCCAGATGTTGGCATGTGGGGCAAAAAGGTTCCTCTCTGAAAACCATTTTTTGAATAAAACAAGACTAGTCTGTGAAGTTGTTGCATCCCTAACCTAGTTTCCTTTGTCATACAACCCATCTGCTATTTTCAGCCTAGGGTTTAATGAAGTTAGCCTCTTAACTTCTATAGTTTCAATAGTGGAAGAAGGGAGCAGTTCAAGAAAATCATTGTGAACATTCCTATCCAAATAGTTCTCTTGACCAGAAAATGCTTTCTGTTTTGGAGCCATTTTAATTAACTCTCGAAGGAATTGAAATAGCAGGAGGATTATAATGCAAGTGCTTACTTTGAATTTCGCTCTAGTTCTTCTTGGTGTTACTACAATCTTTTTGCAAAAATTAGAGGTGCTAATCCTTTCATTGAAGATAAAATTTATAGTGCACTACATATCATCACACTTACCCAAAAAAGTTGAGCCAAACATTTGATTATCTAAATTGAAAGTCATTGTCCACTTCATAATCTTAGCAAGAAGAACACCATAAGTTCTTGTGAACCAAGTATTTATGATGAAGCAAGAAGGAAAGAAAAATAAAAAAATGTGTTGAGTCGAGAGATAGACATTGGAAAGATAGCCATTGATTATAAAAAGTATTAAGATCAAGTTTTAAAATAATGTGTTAATTGACAAGCACAAAGAAAGATTAGTAGCTTAAGAGAAACAAATTTTCCTTGTACATCCATGCACTAACTCCATGATTCCATGTTTGGTCCTTAGCCTATTTGCAATAACCACATGATCGATGATTGGAAAATAGTGCCAACATACTATGTGGAATGGCCCTTTCTAGATCATATTTCAATGCAACAATTTATCAAACAATGGCGCTTTGAGGGGACAATGATCATCTTCAATGATGTGACTTTGGCTCTTTGATTCAAATTTGTTAGAGGATATAAAAACTTACTGACTGTAAACAACAGGTATGTTCTTAGAATAAAAAACCCATACTCATTGTAAACAATAGGTATGGACTTAATGCATATTTCATGAGTTATGGTTTATAAAAACCCATACTCATCAGCTTGAATTGTTTGTTTAATACCCAATGCATTGAGGTGATGCTTATAGTTTGAATTCATAACAACCATTTCTCATCAACTTAAATTGTTTGTTTAGTACCCATTGTATTGATGTGACACTTACAAGGTTGAAGTATTGCAACTTCCTAGAAGGTCTGCCTACTCAATTCCATGATGATCCAACTTTCCTTGATCCTTGGGAGAATGATGCAGGAGCATCAAGGTCAAGGTTGAAGGCATGAGAAGACATTAAGGTCTCAAGATAACCAACATGACCATGTTAGAACAGTTGATGTAATAAGACCCTATGAAGGTCCTTTTTGATATGTTTGTAATCATTTTAGTTACATTTGAAAACATTAATTAACAAAAACCATATGTGCAGATATAAACATTAATCACAACATGTCCAATTTATTTGTAGATATATTTTCTTGTGAAGAAAGACCACACCTAACAATATGAATCTAGAAGAAAATAATGAGACAATGGCTGCATTATGGGCTCAATTCTGAAGAAAACCTGATAAATGTTATTGTCCTTGCAAAAAGTGTAAGGATTTAAAGAATCGAAGAATTCTAATCACAACAACCCAGAGTCATTGTAGGCAATATGGTCATGTTGAGGGGGGGCATAATTTTTGTCCATTGCTAAATGTGGATTTCCTACTGGAGGAACATGGAGGTGTGAATATCCAAGTTGAGGATAACGTTCCCATGGAAGAAGATGATAATGTGCCAGAGGACATGATTGGAGAAGATGTTATTGGGGCAAGTGATGAAGAGGCTCACAATGATGGTACTAGAAAATTTGATAATAATGATGAAGATGGTCTTGATATACCTTTACTTGAGAAGGTACACAAGCCCTTATACCCAACCTCCCAAACAACTCTACTGTCAGCTATAGTGTTGTTGGTGAACTTAAAGGTTATGAATAGCATATCCAATGTAGCAATGTCATGTATGTTAAGGTATCTCATTTTTGTAATCTTCAAGGTTAGCATACAATTACTATTCATTATATTAACAATGCATATTTGTTGTTGTAGGTTGATTAGTGAGTTTTTGTTACCACCATCAAACATTTTTCCTCATTCGTACCGAGAATTATCTAACATTATGGATCATATTGGAATGAAGTATCAAACAATACATGCATGTCCCAATGATCATATTCTATATCATAAACAACATGAATTTGCAACAGAATGTCTTGATTGTCATGTTAGTAGATATCAGTTAAATCAAATAACAAAAAAAGTGCCTCACAAGGTTCTTCGGTACATTCCCATTATTCCTCGTCTGGAACAGTTATTCAGGTGCACTAGCTTGGCACAATTTATGAATTACCATGCATGCAATAGAAGTCAGGATGACATTATGCGAATGCCTGCCGATGGTTCTACATTTAAAGAGATAGAAGAAACATGGTCACACTTTAAAGAAGAACCTCGTAATTTGAAACTTTCATTGGTAGCGAATGGTGTCAATCCATATGGAGATATGAGATCTGTTTACTCAGTATGGCCTATTTTTGTTATTAACAATAACATTCCTCCTTGGATGTCCATAAAGAGGGAGCACATAATGTTGTCTATGATTGTGCCAGGTATTTTTTTTTTAATAGTTATCTAAATTAATTTATAAATTGTGCTTGAAAATGGTTATAATAATTATGTAATGTTTATGTTCATTCAATTGCTAGGTAAATATCAAGTTAAAGATATGAACGTGTATATTGAGCCCCTAATTGACGAGTTGTTGAAGTTATGGACAATACATGATGCCCCTGGGCTAACTCATTTTTGCGGTATGTTATATTGTTAAGATCACATTTTTTTGGTCTATTATAGTGCTTACACATTACTATCAAATGCTTAAGTTGCGCATGATAATTGTACATGATCCAATTATACCTGATCTTTTAGGTCTTCAGACAAAGGGAAAATTTGCATGTCCAGTTTGTGGTTCGAAGATGAAATGTCATCATTCGAGAAGTTTAGGAAAGTAGGTGTTTGATGAGTTTAGACACTTTCTCCACAATAATCATAGATGTCGAATTGCCAAAAAACATCTTTTCAATGGGAAAGAAGAGACATCATCAAGGCCACAAAGAATGACACCTCATTTATGGAAGTTGGAATATGATCGACTAAATTGTCAAGGTAATGTCCAATTCGTCGCCCAAAGTTTACAATTTGTATTTTGATATTGTCTTATATTTACTAATGTTGTAACTGATTCTCATGAAGGTCGTCAAGGCATCAATGACCAACTTCCTAGAGGAATGAAAAGTTATCCTACTCAATTTAGTAGGTTACCATACTACAAGGATCTCCCAATCGTGCATTTGTTTGATGCTATGCATATTGGAAAGAATGTAATAGAGACACTATGGAAATTGTTGGATCGAAGGCATGATAGAGAACAAATTGCTAAAATTTGTACTGACATTCATGAATCTAATCATGCACTAAAAGTTTTCATTGAATCAAATAGGAATGGAGATCGCATAAATACAAGTGCACTTCCTTGGTTATTAACAGAGCAACAAAGTGATGCATTAAAAGAAGTCAAAAAAAATAAAATTTCCAATAGGATTTGCTGCAAATATAAGCACTCTTCTATCAAAGAAAGGTGATTTTGGGCCAGGGTTGAAGACACATGATTGGCATACCTTCCTCAAGGTAAGTCATGTTTTCTATTTATAGTATGTTAATAAGTTGTCAAAGTTGACACTTTGTGTCAACTAGACAACAAATTTCAGTTTATAACTATCTGGTAACAGTCGATAGTTAGACAGTAGTGGTTGTTTACTGTTGTTGGTTATTTAGAAGGGATTTTTTGAGTGTTTGGGGGAGAAGTAGAGTTGGGGTGGTGAGACAAGGCATTGTGAAAAAATTATAATCAATAAAATAATCCTGTTCTCTACAATTCAGTCTCTGTCCCATGGAACAGTGAGTTCCTATGATCTATCAAATGCACTTTGACTAATATTTAATGTGAGAACATTTTATTAGTTTTGTTATCTTGTCCATGAATTCTTTTAATTTTTATTGCGGGTTGAGTAAGGAATAATAGACTGGTGCATTCAAACCAGTGACTGATTAGGCACAGTCAACTATACTTATTCTGAAGTTTCCAATGTAGATTCTCTCCTACCACCTGTAGTCACTATTATTGGTGGGAGAGAATGAGGTTGTGATAATCTATTTGTACTATATTAACCAAATGCAGGAGAGTGGGAAAACTTGGTGCAAGTGCAGTGTTGGATGGTAATTGCTGATGGAGGTTTAGCCTGGATTAGACACCAGTCTAATAAATAGTGGATCATTTCATGTTTGAAGATGTTTGGGGGGTGTCTCTATTACCAAAAATGAGACAATAGACCATTGCTAGTGTTATGGTGGGAAAAATATGTCTTTCATTGTGATAGACTATTTCTAAGTCATCTGTGTTATTTCTTGCTATTGTCAAGCAGTCTTTATTTTCCTTGAGACCATGAACAAAATTATCTACCATTTTTGCTAATGATAAACTTTTGACTTGAACAATTATAAAGTTTATTAGTAATCATTATAGTGGAACAACTTTTGACTTGTTCAAAAAATTTAGTCGAAGGTGTTGGAATTGATAGTGAACCCCAAGCTCCTAGAAATCACCTGCAACCAAAATGCATGTTACATCTGTGTCTGAGAGAGAATATGATCCAAAAAGCATGCCTACTTTGGTGATTTGGCTATTATTTTAGCACTACAAAGTGTCTTATAGTGTTTCTCATTTTCTTAAATAATAGGAAATTAGTTCATGATTTCATCATATCTTATAGTGGAACAACTCCAAGAATCTTGGGTAAATTGCTTGCTATAAGTCTTTCTTGTATAGGACACTCAATAATGTGGGCTAAGTGGTGGGCACAAAGAGGAACAAGAAAGGATTTGTACAAGTGCATGGTGTAGTAGAATTCAAAAATGAAATTATCTTAGTTTCATTCTGATTTTCCTCTGTTACCCTCACATACATACATAGCTCACTTCAATTCTTCAATGCTCTTAAACTTATACACATCCCTTATCAGCAGATCTAGTCATAATTCTCCTAAAATTTACAAATATTCCTAGGAATAGCAACTACCTAAGACTTAGGAATTAGATATAAATGAGTTGAGACCAGCATTTATAATTCTTGAACAGGATTGAAAATAATTTTGATTTTGTAAGATGATTTGATATGCAGCAGCAGAATTCATCCTTGTTTACTTCTAATTTATAGGACCAGTGCCTTATCCATTGGGCAAGAAATTGACTATTGGCAGGAGATCTAATTCAAATAACTTGTATAAGAATTAATCAACTGCAATCACCCATCTCCATTCTTATGCAAAACCCCTTTTATGAACTCATAAACCCTACTAATTTACTGAAGCATTTATATAATTGCTTGAATTAAAAGCAACAATAAAACCAGCATACAACCCATCCAGACTGCATTCTACCAAATAAACCTTATCTAAATGACTTCAAAGTAAATAAACCCATAAATTGAAGACAAAAATTCATGATCCACAGATATAGTGTAAATACCCCTTTGTATTATCCTTTTCATATGACTAATACAATAACCAATACAAAACTAATTGAATGCCCAGAATAGATTGCCATTTCTGTCATTTCAATTTTCTTATAAGAAATTACAATGGAAGCAAACTCGAAACCTCTGCGTACTATTAGACCGACTGAATATGTACTCTTCTTGAAAGAAACAAAAACTTGCACAAGTCTCAAACCATCACAATGCCTTGAAAACTCATTTATATAGCATGAGTTGCAACAAGCAAAGGGCAATTGTGATCTGACAAGTGTCCAAGGAACAAAACATCATACAAAAGACAAAAAAAATCACAATAGAATGCCAGGCTTATCAAATATTCCTCTAGGTAGCCCCGTTCCGGTTTCTGTTATGAATCATCAACTTCTGATTTGTCTCTAATTATTCCAGCTCCTTAGAATACGTGGCTACCAAGCTGGCCAAAGAAGGATGATCTTGTGATACTTCCAAATTAGTTTTCTCCTGCGAGTTCTCACTGCTTTCACCCTAAGCAGGCATTATTACCTTGCCCCCTTCTTCTCTTTTTAGTTCCGGTGCAGAGGTTACAAATAACCTGCACCTCGCCTTCTAGTTTCTCATCATCATCTGAACTGTCCTCCTCTAACTGCTTGTCCAACAGACGATCTGCCATCCATGTGTCAAATTGTATATCATCCGGTCAGCTGAACTGTAGGATATCATTTTCCTTTTTTTATATATAACTAACCTCCTTTTCAAAACCAAAAAAAAATTTACTTCAAAGAATCAAAAAATAATTGGCCTTTAACCAATTCCTCTGTCGTGGTGGCTCACTAGGCATGCCCCTTTTCATTAATAAATTTATTTATCCTTGTGCAGAAAAGGTCATCCAATTCTTTACTCCACTCTTCCTTATTTTTCAATTTCTTCTTTCTATCCAAGGCACAAGGAAATAGATCAAATTTTTGATTCTTGTACTTATTCAAATAAGAAACAATTTTCAGTTGCAGAGCAACTCTCCTATTATCAAAATCTGACAGGTCATTAGCAATATCATACAATTTTTCAACATGGTCATGGGAAAACTTTATAACTGAATAACATAGAAGGGTGATTTCCTTTTCCCTTCTTCCCCATTTATTAACAATAGGCTTCAGGGTATCATCATGAGTTTTCAATTCCTCCCATATATCTATTACTTTTACCAAATGATCAAAGAATAAGGGCCACTCAATTTTGTCCACTAAATACATTAGAGCCTTTCTAAGCTTATCCTCATACTATGTATTTAACTCTACATGTAAGGCCCATAGTTTTCTCTTCTCTTCTTGAAATTCCTCGGCTGTATAATATTCAGGCCTTTGAGGTGTGTCTGGTATCCCTACAAGGGGGGTGGATTTAAAAGGTTCCACTGGAGGATGGGGGTATGTTATTCTTGGCCTTGTGGAATTTCCTATTGCCTTGTTTTCAAGTTCAATTCTCCTTTTTACCTTCCTATTATAGGCCTCAAGAAGTGTTTCATATTTATTATGTAACTCAGACATAACTTGTTCCTCCTTCTTAGTAGTGGCCAACACAAACTTAGAAGAATCCACATTCCAATATGCTGCCTATACATGTGAAGTGTCAGTAACCCTTCTTACAAGTATATTTCCCATCAACCTAGACTCATCTGATTGTGATGGTGTGGCTCTAGATCCCTTTCTCAATGACCAACTGACCAATGCAACTTGATCTTCAATGAATGAAGTGCCTTGGAAGTCTCTTCTAGTTGGGTTTTGCAACTCTAATCTACTTGAAACAGAATTGAATATTAATGCATCTGCAATATCCCAATTGGGCAATAATAAAATGTTAGATTCCTTTATCATTTTCCTCCCCTCCTCAGGGCTTATATTCTACAATTCCTTCATCATTTCTTTTTTAATTTGGTTTTGCATGGAAGTTTCATCCATTTTTGGATGCTCTATTTTCATCTTTTTACATTTCTCTTCGAAAATGTTCATGTTTGTCCTTCATGCAAACTGTTGAAAAGCCCTTGATTTCACAAAACTGTCATCACTCAAAAATTGATGACTTGCCTGCTCTAATACAGGGTCCAAATCCTTGCCTCTATAATCAGCTATTGTTAGATCCAAACTTGGGAGAGGAAGTTCTGGAGGGTTACCCTCATCTAATTCTACTTGAGTAATAAAAATATCTCCCTGTGATCCCATTTGTTCAACTTGTTCACCAGTGAGCTACTCTTCTCCAATTCTCAAAGGGGACTGGGTGGGTGAATATTCCTCATCTTGAGGCCTTTCTTCTGTCATTACCTTTTTCCTCTTAGGACTAGGCCCTTTAGCTCTCTCCTCTTGGGCTATACTGGTAGATCCTATTATTTGTTTGCCCTTGTCTATAGGAACCCTTTTTTTCTAAATTATAGTATATCTGGGCCTCTTTTGTACAATTATTTTATCAGTTCTCACATTTGGAGTGAAAGCCAACCTCCTCATGACCTCTCTGGCCTTATCAAGATATGAATCAATAAAAAATTATTTCTTTTCTTTCATGACCTCCATTATTTCAGGGAAGGTATTCATGAGCTTACTTATTTTTTTAGCCCCTGTAATAGCATTATCCAAAGGATCATATTTATTATCAAAACAATGAATGAATTCTAAGACCTGACAATAAACTCTCCATTTTTCCTTTTTAGTTTCCTACTCCTGCAATGAGAATTCATTCCTTATAATATCCTCTAGCTAATAAGAATCGTGCTTGACCAGTCCCAACTTGATTCTATGCCTCAAAATCTGATTGAAAAATCCCTCAGAATCACAAAAATGAGGATGAGAGATAGCCATCATATACTGCTCCAAAATTTTATGCAAAAAGATCCATCCCCCTTTTGTAATCACAAACTAATTGGCCACTGTGCAGGTAGGGAAAATTGACCCTAATTGCCTTCTCAACAAAAATATTTCTTCCACTCCCCCTAACTACCATAAAACTTCAGCCATTCCCACCTTCAAAGGAACTTGGTAAGGCAAAACATGAGGGTTCCCCTTGAAACCATAGATTCTAAAAATAGTAGAAATAGGGTAGTGGATGATATCTCCCCAATTATGTGAAAATTTCAAGCCATGGGGGTTATCCATAGGCCTGATGAGACTCATTAGTACCCTAGGGATTCTGGGATTTTCACTCAATATGAGGCATCTCAATTTAGCAGCAAAATATCTATCAAATCTAAGAAAACTAACATTACTTGCATCCCAGGTCATATCTGCACTCCACAATTGGACTGGCAGTATTTCCCCATTCTCCTCTCTGTTTAGTTCCATCTCATTACCAAAATATGTCACTCCTTTGAACAAAAACATATGCATTAATAGAGAGTAGTGACCAAAAAAAAATTTCACCTTGCCCTTCACAATCCCAACTAAACTAATGTGAATTTCTTCAGCCAAAAAGGAAGCAAAATCAAAAATAACATCTACACCAAAGGAAGCAATCTGAACCATCATGTACATGAAACCAATGGGCATAAATTCTTGCTCATCTTCACCAAAAACTCGGCATAAGGTCCTATATATCTCTACAGCTCGGTAGTGAAAAGACTCTTCTTAAAAGGCTCTCTAGAGGCTACAGTAATTACTGGAAAAGTTCCTATTGTACCAATATGTGCCCTTAGTGAACCTCCCCTAATTACATCCTTCTTTTCTTTATATTCATTCTCTAATTCTAGCAGATTGATTTGCACATGGTAGTCTGATAATGGTTCCAGGTGAAAAACCTCTCTAATTTCTTCAGGAGTAATCGAGACCAGAGGCACACCATCCTGTCTTCTTACAACCCTAATGACTTGGTCATAATTCTTAGCAATGGCTTCAAGAAAATCATAATCCATGAAAACACTTGGGACTACTAACTTTCCTAAATCAAAATTCTAGACATTAGCATGCGGGGCAAACAACTTTCTTTCCAAAAACCACTTTTTAAACAAGATAAGGCCAGTTTGAGTAGTTGTTGCATCCCTAACCTAGTTCCCCTTGTCATATAGGCCATCACAAATTTTAAGCCTAGGGTTTAAGGAAATTAACTTTTTAACTTGTCAGGTTGTACAATAGATTCTGGGAGTAATTCTAATAAATCATCATGGACATTCCTATCCATATAATTAATTTTCCTGGAGAATGGTTTCTTAGGAGGCATTTTGACAGTATTGAGAGAATTGGAATGCCACAAAGGTTATAATATGAGTACTTACTTGACTTGTTGAACTTGTTCTTCTCTGAATTTCTAAAATTTCTCTCAAATGACAGAAGAATAGTTTCACATCTTTACCAGGCTTAACATGACACAATCAATCAGGCTCTTGTGCTAAGAAAATTTGCAATCTCTGTTCACATGGGATTGGAATTAATGAAAATCTCTATGTTATTCTCTATTTCTCCCACATGCGAAGCTTTCACTTGTCATAAATGCACCAAATAGAAAAACAGAGTGGTTGTTGGAAATAATCAAGATTAACAAGGTTACTAAGAGGCGAGGGGTGAATCAGTAACTCTAAAACTTTAAATTAATTCTGCATAATAACATATTCACCATTCATCCATCTAATCTATTGTATGCATGAAAATATAAACATTTATAACACATGAACACACTGATTTGGTGATGCAGAAACCTTCCAATTAGAAAGTAAAACTAGGGTGGGGATGATGCCCACAAAACTTCAATACTGCAATATAAAGTTGGCCTGTTAAGGCTTACAATGGTGACTTCTGATGATCTGCCCTATTAGGAGCAAGTAGAATTGCTAGATCCACCTTGTTAAAGGATTTACAAACATACAATGAAGTATGCACTATGTTAGGAGATTTACAAAAGACTGTTAATCTACCCTGTCAAAGGATTTACAAATTGATTCACCTATTACAATGAAGCAGTGGATCTGGTTACAACTGATTGCTAATAAGATCCTTTATGCGTCAATCATCTGATGTGATAGATATGACTTTTTTGCACCAATGTTGACCTTGATGTATTCCTCTGTTCTGCTAGTGATTCACTTTCCTCTCTTCTCAAAAATTGCCATACAATACCAACAACAAAACCAACAACATCGCTTCTTTTCAAGTGATATATATCATTCCAATATTTACACTAGCAAGGTCAGCCAAACACAAGTGATCAAAACATTACTGAGTCGGCCAGATGGTAGACAAGTCGGGTTCCTCAAACTGACTTGGTGATCTTCTGATACTTGCCATCCACTACAATACACTGCATCATCATGCAATTGGTAAGAGTAGAGGTACGGTCCATACTAATCATTCTAAGTAGCTTGGAACTCGGTAACCATTGGTGACTCGATGAATATTGTGTCACTCGGTAAAAACTAAATCCATTGATAACCTTCTTCATTTGGTAAACATTGATTCCTTCATTTACCTTGTTTACTCAGTAAACACTAAGTTCTTCATTTACCTTGATCACTCGATAAACACTAAGTCCTTCATTTACCTTGATCACTCAGTAAACACTAAGTTCTTCATTTTACCTTGATCACTCGATAAACACTAATTTTCTTCGTTTACCTTGATCACTCGATAAACACTAAGTTTCTTCATTTACCTTGACCACTCTGTAGACACTAAGTCCTTCGTTTACCTTGATCACTCGGTAGACACTGAAAACTTGGTAGATACTGTTGAACTTCCCATATGCTCAATTTCCAAGGGAATGCTTGTTATAAACTGTAGACTGAGTGATGAGCTCGATAAGCATTCAAAATCGAATAAGTGTTGCAACTAATGACAAATATATCATAATTCCAACAGTCTCCCCCTTTGTCATTAGTGACCAAAAACACTTATGAGACAAAATTTATATACAATATCTGACATACTGACGACTGATTCAGCTAAATATACATGGCTTCCTTACATATAACTCCCCCATACAATATACACAAGGTATTTACATGAGTTATATGACTTTTATTTATAGTATCTCTTTGTCCCTTTTGTACATTTATCTCACCAATATTTCTTCCTGAGTATCTCTTTCTCCCCCTTTTTGACAATAATACCAAAGAATAAAATAATGTATTTACATAGAGACACCAAAATGTGAGATAAATTCAGAATGTCACTGGAGAATGAGTTGCAGAGTTTTATCCCAATTCTTTTGCAGGATTTTGCATGTGGATAGAGCTACTTGAACTTCTACAGAGAGTTCAATCACATGTTCTACAATAGAGAAATTGTTGTCATGGATCAATGTTTTTGAATGTGCAATGTGCTTTGGCATTGTGTCCATGATGGGAAGGATCATATTCTAAATATCTAACAATGTAGATCGGATCCTTGCCTCTTCCCTCAACAATT
Source organism: Cupressus sempervirens (assembly GCA_028749045.1). Lineage (NCBI taxonomy): Eukaryota > Viridiplantae > Streptophyta > Pinopsida > Cupressales > Cupressaceae > Cupressus > Cupressus sempervirens. The sequence continues at coordinate 534,288,225 of CM053792.1, read as the reverse complement.
TTGCCTACTTCTCTGACAAAAATTTGATCCTGAGGTGATGAGATGAGCTTGAACTGGGGTCAACCTTCAAGTTTTGTGCGCCTGCCTTCAGATCCTCATCTATCTTATTCAATTTCTCTCTTAGCTAATTAGTATACTTGGTAACATCACAAAGCTTAGCAAAAAGAGATGTTACATTATTAAAAGAATTTTAAATGTTGTCCAAAACTATGGTTAATTCAACCTATTTTATTGCTATATGCTGAGCAATGTGCTCAGGCACTTTATTATGAAAATTCTTTTATGCCTTCTCCATCAACTTTTCTTGACTGGAGGTATCCTCATTGAATTTATTGACTGCCTCTTCTAATTGTATCAAAATGTGTTGAGAAGTATCAACATCAATACCTATAGCCTCAGTAATTATATTCCAAGCATTCTCAATTACTCTATATTCCTTATCCCTTTCAGACCTTAGCTGCTTCTATGTAGCCTTCATCTCAATTAGTTGACTAGCATACCTCATTTCTTCAACGGTAGCATTTTCATAGTCAATCTTTGGGATTACTATCTCTGTGTCTAAGTCAATATCTTTAGGAATTTCCTTTCCAGTGATCATAAGTCTTAATGGTTGCTTTTGTTTGACTTTTGTGATGACTGGTTTGACCTTAGGAATAGACACAATAGTAGAGATGGAAGGACTAGCAGTGAAAACTGGGATGCTTGAGGGTTGAGTGCCAATAGGAGTATATACCGGATCAAAAATTGGAGTACTTTCCAAAAATGGTGATACACTCGGTAATGCAGTATCTGAACTAACTAGGTCTGAAGTAGATGCAGATAATGCTGACAAAATTGTAGAACAAATTAGATTGTGGAACTTACTGCTATACCGATTGATGATGATGGAGCTGAGGAGGCTAGCTCAGTAGCTAAAGAAGAGGGATGTAGCTTGGTAGATGAAGTGGTGGATACTTCCATTGTTGATACCTGGAGCTGAGATGTGGCAGGTGCAGATGATAAATCTGATGTAGATGTTATCAAACCTGTTGAAGCTAACTCCAACCTTGATGATGTCACAATTTTAGGTGGAGAGTGAGGAAGGGATGCAATCACTGCTACTGCAATTTTCACCGGATCATCTTCCTCCTTATCTTCCTCTTCAGCTTCTTCCTCCTTGTCTTCTTCCTCTTTATCTTCCATCGGTGCATGCAGCTCTCCTGGTGAGACTGTGATGGATGGAGTGCTCTCAAACTCATCATCATTGTTGCTATCATCATCTTTCATTTCTACTGGGTCTTCACTGGGCTTATGTAGATGATAGATGTTTTTGCACATGTTTGTGGCATCATTTACAACATGTTCAATGTCTTTAATCAAAATGAAATAGGTGTGGAATCTGATCATCATTTTAACTTCATGGCTTTTTATTTCAGTTTTTACTTCTACTCCAGTGAGACTTGGTCGAAGATTCTTCAGGAATTGCTCACAAATATCTTTTACCATTTGGGTGGCTAACTCCCATCTCAGTTGCAATCTCTCCAGTAGTTCTTTTGAGATTTGAGGGGCAATCTGGTCTAGGGAATATTTCCATTTACCCATCTTAATGAGTACCAGTTCCTCAATCTGCATTTTCTCAGCATCAGTTCTTGTTTCAAATTTCAATGCCTTGAAATTTGTGATGCCAGCTCCTTCTTCCAATTGTTTGAGCCTTTGCTCAAATGTGGGTGTAGGCCTGACTAGTATAGGTTCCTGCTTACCTTTTCTGGTTCTTCTGGTAAATATTGCAGTAGGCTTTTTCTTAGGTTTGGTAATGATTACCTTACCTTTCTTCATTAGATGTTCTTCTGTAGATTCTTCTTCTCCTTCTTCTTCTCCTCCTTCTTCTTCTTCACCTATTTCATCTTTACCTTTTCCCTTGGTGAGCATAAGAGGACCAGTTGAAGTTTTCAATTTGGCTATTTTCCTCTTGCCCTTGCTTATGGTCTGTGGTAGCTTGATTTCAAGCTCAATTCTAGCCTTAGCTTCATCATATGTTCCAAAAATTTGTTTCCTTGGGTCTACTGGCTCATTTATCAGTGCTTCTATAATATCTCTGGCTTAATCAATATTTACCTCATAGGGAAGAGGTTTCACCCATGCAACTCGGGATCTGACTGCCTGAATGTATACTTTGTCATAGTCAACCATGAAGCATACATCATCCTTATAATCTTCAACAAGCTTGGGAGGAATTTTGAATCTGTTATTCATCCTCTCTTTGAACTCTTCAAAATAGTTATCCATTACCTTATCAAAATTTATACCCATTTCTGCAATAAACTCATTTATCTGATACAAAACTAGAATATCTTTTCTCCATACAACTGTACCTTTAGAAGGGAAAAACTTTTGTACATAGAAAAATAAACAAACTAACAAAGAACCAAATTTACAAGAGTTGGTTTTTGAGGTTCTTATACTATCCATGTTCTTATTTAGTTGTTTCAACAGCACATCTGCTAGGTCAAACTCCATATTCTTCTTCACAATCTTATAGGCTAAGTCCACAGCCTCACAGGGAACACTATTCAATCTACTAGAACTATACATCTTATATGCAATTAAATGAATTCCAAATCTTAGCTCTACATCAAATACATTGTTAAGTTTCAACCGTCTACCATCCCATTCAACTAGGGTTAACTTCTGAAGTTCATCCCGACTTACGGTTTTAGTGGTTTTGGATTTGCTCAACATAGGTAAACCCATGATCTTATGAATCATCTTCTTCGTTATTAGGACGGGTTGCTCTAACCACAACTGACCATTATGCACATGGCTTAAAATGAATCTTATCCATTTCATTTGAAAGTTCCTTGACAAGTGCAGGATATGGGTCAAACCTTTGGTTTCAAGATGCTTGTGCTTGAGTTTGAGGGTTCCATCCACACATAACTCAGCTAGGGCATTATCCATATCTAGTGTCCCTATCTCTTGAACAGTGCATTTGAAATGAGTATGAATGTTGTTTATAAGTAGTACCTTTGGTAGAATCTATGATTGGGCTCCATGCGGGTTGAGCGATTTAGCTATGGCGGGAACGAGCTTGAAGCTAGGTGCTTTCCATTCCACTCCCTTCACAAGCATTTTAGAGCCTCTCTTTGCCTTGCTACTGCTGGTGCTTGCGGATGCCATTGCTGCTTGGTGAGTGAATGATTTCATAAAACAAATTCTTTGCTAGAAAATTACTTCAAATCACTTGAACTCACTTTCGTGCTCTTGGAGATCTCTTTGCTCTGTATATTCTAAATTCGTGGTGAAAAATGAGATCAAATTTTGCCTTTTTGATGAAAAATCTGCCATTAATGCTCGAGTACGAAGGTAGCTGAGATGACCTAGGGTTTGCCAGATAGTCACTAACTTACTCAGTAAACCTTGCAACTCAGTGAACAAACAAAACTTTTCATATTCTCGACCTAGCACGGTTAAGTCTAAAACCAACCTTGCTTGGTAGATGCACCATAGTGAACTCTGTCTTGTATCTGATATACTAACTTGCCATTTGCACTCCTTCATTCTAGAACTACTTAGGATGTTGCTTGAAGATGCAGTTCCTGATCTTCCTTGATGAGTCTAATTAGAAATGGTGGAGTCACCCACTTCTTGAGTGACATTGCCATTATTTGAACTTTCTGGCTCAGTAGATTTAGGAATCCACTGTTGTCTCATCTGTTTTTGAATGCTATCAACTCTGACTTTCTTTTCATCTTCAATTCTTCCTATGTTCATGCAATTCTTGGATATATGACCAAGTTTGGTACATGTATAACATCTTATAGTAGTATCTTTCTTCCTTAGGTGATGCCTTGCACAGTTAATTCCAATATGTCCATATTCTCCACAATAATGACATCTGCACCAAGTATTGTAGTCCCAACCAAATAATGCATGGACTATTTGTTCTGCTAGGTTGAATGATTTAGATCTACACTCAGATGCCCTATGACCTTGTTTCTTGCATTTGTGACATTTGCCTTCAAATTTTGGTTTCTCTTTGCATTCATTTGCTTTTTGACCATGCTGATTGTAGTTGTAGCATTTAGCATTGAATTTTCCTTTACCATTGCTCCAACATTTGTTTGATGTATGTCCTATCTTGCCACAGTGATTGCAAGTGGGTCTTTGATTCCTTTGAGCACATTTTTTGGAGGTTTCACCTTCTTCCTTGTATCCAAGACCAGCTTTACCTTTTTCTCTATGAATATTCTGCTCATTTTGCTGATTGAATTGATCCATATTTGCTTGAGATTTTATCATCCTTTCATTGACTTGCTTTCAACATTTAAGTCATTTTCCAAACTTTCATTGATTTGTCTTTCAGATCTCAAATCACTTTGTAAGCTTGCATTGATTTTTCTTTCAGTGATTAAATCATTTCTCAAACTTTCATTCTCAGATCTTAGATTCATAATTTCTTCATTTGCATTAGATAGTTGACCTACAAGATCTTCATGTTGAAGGAATTGATTATTTCTTACCTCTAAGTCTTCATTTGCCTTGTTTCTCTATTCCAAAACTTCACATAGCCTAATGGATTGGATTTCTTGTTCTCTTTTGAGCTTTCTTACTTCTTCCTGCAGAGAACCATTTTTTGCTAGGAGTTCCTTGATTGCTTCATTATCTTCATTTGAACTGCTTGATGGTAAAAGGTCTTCAATCTTTTCTTCAATATACTGATGATCATTCATTTGTCTTGCAAGTTCCTTCCTTCTTTTCAGAGATTGAGAAAGATGTTGCTTTGCTTCTTTGAGTTGAGCCATGGCCATTTCCAGATCTAGCTTTCCATTCTCAATAGATTTTTTGAGTCTGAATATCTCCATTGTCCTTGATCTTTGCTCAAGCTGTCAAACTTTATCCTAAGAACCACAATGCTCTGATACCAATTTTTGAAAATAATCAAGACTAACAAGGTTATCGAGAGGGCAAGGGTGAATCAGTAACTCTAAAACTTTAAATTAATTTTGCATTTCACCATTCATCCATCTAATCTATTGTATGCATGAAAAGATAAACATTTATAACACATGGACACACTGATTTGGTGACCCAGAAACCTTCCAATTAGATCGAGTCAATGAGCATCGTCAATCCAGACTTGATCTTGTGGACAACAATTTTACTTCAACAGTAGTGGGCCACACTCGCTAACTCGCTATACTTAACTTCTAAGCACTTCTTCATAGCGAGTTAATGCCACCTTTGATCCCGGCTCGATCTCACAATCAAAAATCTTCGTACCTAGTACACAGGAAGTGGGTCCATGATAGCATTGTCCATGATATGGGCCCTACAGATTTCTACTAAGCATTGGTCAAAAGTTCGACCAATGAATGGCAAAAATGCACTAACAACGCCAACATTTTTCGACCACCGTATTCGTCAAAGTTTCGACCAACCTACTAGATGGTCAAATTTTTGACCAAAAAGTTTTCAACTAGTGCCATCTAGTTTTCCACCATGCATTGGTCAAAATTTTGACCAATGCCCCACAAATTTCTACCAAGCATTGGTTGAAAGTTCAACCAATGAATGGCAAAAAATGGCTCAACAACCTAGACATTTTTCAACCAACGTATTGGTCAAAATTTTGACCATCTAGTATGTTCATCAAATTTTTGATCAAAAAATTATGGACCAATTCGTTGGTCAAATTTGGTCAAAGATTGGTCAAAAAATGGGTCAAAATTTTGACCAATAAAGGTTGGAAAATGAGCCCAAATGTACTAGTGACCATTTTTTAGCAAATTCAAGAGGTTTCTTCATGATGTTTCTAGAAGGAACAAAATATCGGTTAGATTCAATGAATCCTACCTAATCCATTCGAATAGAAATTAAAAGAGGGAAGAATCGAGCAGGAAAAGAAGTTTCAAACTTATATTTAAGGAGTCATAGGTCAAGAAGCAAGAGCTGCTAGTGTGCCATATTGCGAAGTGGTTGAAGGGTGTATAGGAAAAGACATCTAAGAGAAGGAAGAATAGAGCACAGAGACTCTTCTTTGATAAGTGGTCAGAAAGAGATGATTGCACTAGTACATTAAGCATGGAGACTCAAGGAGACCAAGCTTGAAAAGAAGGCAAGTTGTCAAGAGTTGTAGAGACTGAAAGCCAGGCATTAATGTTATGAGCTAAATGGTGATCTAAAATCTGCAAGATAAGTTGTATGTTGTAATCAAGTCAAAACCCTTTATTGTTACTCTCTAGCAATTGTATCAATTAGGGTAAAAATCATATGGACTTAGGTTGGATTTATAGCCATTTGTAAATCCTTTAACAGGGTGTCATTCCAAGTGAATGTTTTAAAGTTTTCTAACTAGGCCCACTTCTAATAGGGTGGTTAAATCCTTTAACTAGATCACATTTAACAGTGTGTTGTAGCCTTTAATAGGGCAAGCCTTTCATAGGGCATCACTTCAAAAGAGTGAGAATTGAGTAGCATGTTACTGGTGATTTTTTTCAAATTGAGTTTCCACGTAAATCACTATGTTATGTGTTGATCTTTTCATGTGTTATGCTTGCATGTTGATTTACAGTAACTTGTTGAATAGGAAAGTTTAAGGTTATATGAATAAATAGTTAGATGGGCACACTTTACTTGATGAAAAGTTTGAATTGGACATTTGGACCTTGAATAACTTATTCACACCCCCCCCCCCCCCTTCTCAATTATTCTAAAGCATTTCTAACACACATGCACCTATATATTTTTTAGCTTTATTTAACTTAAATATGAATGTGTACATGTATTTCAATTATTTCAATTTGATATATAAATGTTTTAAAGCTCATTTCATATTCTTGGGACAATTTAAAGCTGCAAAAGCATTTAACTAGTTAGCCATGCAACATGCTAGAAGCAATGTCAGGATTTTAAGGAATTTATTTGAAAGTTGACATGAAAAGGGGAGTATGATGGAGTAGGAGCATGTATAAATCACACACTTTGACAACATGAACTTGTAGGTACATATGTATTTAGTTTGTTTGATAAGTGCATATATCTTCTCTCTAGATCTAGGGCATTTTCAAGTTAAATTTAAAATTATGATCTAGAACTTTCATATTATGCATCTACATGTTACGCATATAGGTAATAGTATAGAGAGTGCAAATCAAATTGTTGAATGGTGCAAATTTCATTTTTCTAGTTGGGACATTGAAAATAACTATTTTTGGGAAGTGTATATATATATATATAGTGTGTATTCATCAAATTCAAGTTTTTAATTATATTTATTTTTAAACGTGATAATTATTTTTCATATTTGTAACACATATAGATCGATCTAATCCTTACAATTGTCAAACTATTCCTAGAAAATGAAGTTTACATAAAGTGATGACTATAAGACACCACAAATTCTAGTGATTAAAGTAAGAGAGACATCATGTTTGCTGAAAATAGATTTACAGAAAGTATGAATATATGTTTCAATCACTTTTTTGTCACTGATGTCAAACCTACCAGTTGTTGGCAAGACAATTGCTTATATTACTTAAGTACTATCATGTGTTTGATTGATGAAGAGGATTTGATCAAATGAGGTAACAATAGCACCTAGAGGAAAGGTTGAGTTATGATAGAAGGAGTACAAGAATCATTTATGACAATGATATTATAGTGCATTGATAATGTTCTTAAGGTTGCAAAGGTTGGTTACACTTATTAAGTTCAAAAGATCAAGTTAAATGAAGTTTTTTTGCCAAGCTTGATCGAGTGTATAGTAGGTGTCGATAAAAGTTAGTGCAAGATGAGTAGAAAATTAGTTGGAGTTGAGCAAAGTCAATTTTAGTGTAAGTCAAGTAAAATAGTGTAAGTCAAGTAAAGTTTAAGTTGATGTCGAGCACTAGTAAACTTTAGTTCTACCGAGTATTTTGATAAAGGATGTCAAGTAATGTAGTATGTACCAAGAATCAGAAGCTAGTTAATGTCGAGTGTTAGCATTATGAGAAAGATCATGAATTCAATGAATTTGAGTTAACAAGTTTGATTTCTTGGATTGTGTGAATTGTGTGGAAGATAAGCTCGATGAGCTAGTGGCATAGAATTCAAGATGAACCATTTTGAGGTGAATTCAAAGAGGATTGAAGGAGAAGTTTCTAGAAGGGAATAAAATGAAATGAGGGGTAGATTCATTGAATCCTACCTAATCCAACCTAACCCTTAATGGATGATGGAGGATGAATGACAAAATATCTTAATTCTCTATTTATAAAGATGGTTAGTCAGAAGCAAGGGTTGTCACGTGCAAGAACCTAAGGAAGACAAGGAGTCTAGGGTATTTTCTTCATTCAATGACCTAAGAGAAGAGACTACATTGGAAAATTAAGCAGGAAGGCTTAAAAATATGGATATTTGAAGGGTGAACAAGCTATCAGAGCTAAAGAGTGTGAAAGCCAAGTAGAATGGAGGACTAAAATGGAGATTTGTAATCTACAAATGGAGTTGTAAGTTGTTATCAGATCAAAACCTTACTTTTACTTTTTAATCATTGTATTATTCCTAGGTAAATTGATAAGTAGGAGATAATTTCCACAAAAAGTCAAATTGTAATATTGCTATTAGGATTTAACTGTGTGATTTTGAGTCAAACTCATTGACCCATGTTTCATGAATAGAGATTCAACATGAATCCATCTCTCATGAGAATAAATGGAACACTTAGGACTCATTAGATCTATGTAATGCTCACAGGGGTAAAGCATTGGGACTTCCCAGGAGGTCACTCATCCCAGTACTACTCTAGCCTAAGCATGCTTAACTACAGAGTTTCTTCCATAGTTTAACCCAAAGATTACAACCCATTTGAAAAACCTTCACCAAGTGTTGTGCCTTATGAACCATTCATTAGAAAGCCCCTTAAGCTCATCAATTGATAAGTAGGAGATAATTTCCATAGTAAGTCAAATTGCAATATTGCTATCAGGATTTAACTATGTGATTTTGAGTCAAACTCATTGACCCATGTTCCTTGAGTAGTGATTAAACATGAATCCATCTCTCATGAGAATAAATGGAACACTTAGCACTCATTAGATCTAGGTGATGCTCATAGGGGTGAAGCACCAAGACTTCCCAAGAGATCACCCATCCCAATACTACTCTAGCCTAAGCGCGCTTAACTACAGAGTTTCCTCCATGGTTAAACCCAAAGCTTGCAACCCCATTTGAAAAACCTTCACCAAGTGTCATGACTTATGAACCATTAATTAGAAATCTTCTTAAGCTTATCAATTGATAAGTAGGAGATAATTTCCAAAACAAGTGAAATTGTAATATTGCTATTAGGATTTAACTGTGTAATTTTGAGTCAAACTCATTAACCCATGTTTCATGAGTAGTGATTCAACATGAATCCATCTCTCATGAGAATAAATGGAACACTTAGCACTCATTGGATCTAGGTGATGCTCATAGAGGTGAAGCATCAAGACTTCCTAAGAGGTCACCCATCCTAGTACTACTCCAGCCTGAGCGCACTTAACCATGGAGTTTCCTCCATGGTAAAACCCAAAGCTTTCAACCCCATTTGTAAAACCTTCACCAAGTGTTGTGCCTTATGAACTATTAATTAGAAAGCCCCTTAAGCTCATCAATTGATAAGTAAGAGATAATTTCCACAACAAGTCAAATTGTAGTATTGCTATCAGGATTTAACTATGTGATTTTGAGTCAAACTCATTAACCCATGTTTTATGAGTAGTGATTCAACATGAATCCATCTCTCATGAGAATAAATGGAACACTTAACACTTATTGGATCTAGGTGATGCTCACAGGATAAATCCTTTGGATTAAGGTTAACCTAACAGTCATTTGTAAATCCTTTAACCAAGTGACATTCCAAGTGAATGATCTAAAGTCCTCTAACAAGGCTCAATCATAAAAAGGTGATTGAAATCCTTTAATCGGGTCACATTTAATAGTGTGCATTGTAACCTTTAACAGGGTTGGCCATTCACAAGGCATCACTTCAAAAGAGTGAGAATGAGTAGCATGTTACTGGTGGTTTTTCCCAAATTGGGTTTCCACGTTAAATCATTGTGTCAAATGTGATATTGAATATGTTATGTTTCATGTTTACATTTTTGCAAATTGATTTGATAGTAACCTACAAGTTTAAGTGATTGCATATTCTAATGGATGCATGCATGATGAAAATGTTTTATGGATATGGGTTCACTAAGCTGTGAAAAGTTTTATTTGTACATATGGACCTTGGATAACTGATTCACCCCCCACTCAGTTATTCTAAAGAATTCCAATAATTAGTATCAAAGTTATCTACTTAAGAGGACTAGTTTGAAGGGGCTAGAAGCACAAAGCTCAAGATGTCGAAAAGAGAGGTACCCAAGTTTAATAGAGATAAATTTCTTGTATGAAAAAGTCTAATAAAGCTACACCTAGGAGGTCTTAGAGATCATGCACAAACTACCATTTTTTTTTAGCATGAAAATCCTGTTGGAGCCCTAACTATTGAAGATTTGAAAAAGAATAAAGAACACAACTAGGAAATGTTGGAGATTGCCTCTTCCCTAAGTTATGTCAATTTTGATGATATCAAGGATTATGAAAGTGCAAAGAAAATGTGGGATGCTCTACACACTATCTATGGAGGTGACAAGAATGTTCTAAGAGCCAAAGTTGAAAGTCTCAGAGGTAAGTTTGATGATATGAGAATGCAAGAAGGTGAGAATATTGTTTAATATTTCTCTAGGATAAAAGATGTTGTTAATGCAATAAGAGGAGCTACTAGTATAATAGATGATGATACTATACTAAGCAAAGTTTTGAGAATATTGCTACCTACATGTGCTATTAGTGTTTCTGCAATACAGGGACTGAGATGTATGCCAGGGAATAATCTAAGTCTTGAAGGTCTGGTAGGTAGGCTCCTTGCTTTTGAGGTATCTAACTTTGATAATTATAGACCTAAAAATATGGAATCTACTTTCAAAGTTAAGTTGTCATTAAAGGAACCTTATTAGAAGAAGAAGAAGAAAAAGAAAAAATATGTGTCCAGTGATAGTGATATAGATGAGTAAGATGTAGATCAACTTGAAGAACTATTAGCAAGGGGATTTCATAGAGGTAAATAAAAGTTTAAAGGTAAGTTACCTATCATGTGTTTCAATTACAATGAGGTTGGTCATATTGTTGTTAGATGTCTAGAGAAGAAGAATTACAAAGGTGGTGACAAGTACAAAAGTAGAAGAGATGAAGACAACAAAGACTACAAAGACAAAGGCAAGAAGTCTTGTTACATTGCTAAAGATGAAAGAAAAGATGGATATGATGATCTTGATGATGAAGTGGTGTATTTTGCAATGAAGGATGAATCTGACGAGGATGAGGAAATTGCACTAGTGTCTTGTGTGAACAAGAATGATAGATGGATCATTGACAATGGGTGTTCACACCACATGACTGGAGATAAAAGTAAGTTCATTACCTTGAATTATTATGATGGAAATACTATAAGGTTTAGTAATGATGCACCATGCCTGATAAAAGGAAAAGGTTCTATCAAGCTCACAAAAAAGATTTTATGTGACAATTCTTATTATGTTGAAGGACTTAATTATAACCTATTCAGTGTGTCACAACCAAATAATTTGGGTTTTAAGGTTGAGTTTGATAACAAAATTACTAAGATATATGATACTAATGGAAAACTGATTAGAAAAGGTGATCAAACTTGAGGTAATATATTCTACCTTGATATAGAGGATGATACTTGTTTAGTTATAGAATTTGATGATGTGTGGCTATGGCACAAGAGGTTATGTCATGTTAATTTTGATAACTTGGTTAGTATTAGTAACATGAGAAGAGTCAAAGGTTTTCCCTAGTTGAAAAAGCTTGACAATATAATTTGCAACCAATGTCAATTAGGCAAAATGATAAAATCAAGTTTTAAGAGTAAGACTCATAGCTATAAAGGAATATTACAAATTGTTCATACTGACTTATGTGGACCAATTGAAGTGCAAATCTACAAAGGAGATAAGTACATTATGCTTCTTGTTGATGATTGTTCTAGAATGATGACAATTATATTTATGAAACAAAAATCTGATGCTTTCCAAATGTTTAAGTGGTACTTAGCAAGAGTTAAAAAGGAAATGGGTAAAAGTCTAAAATGTTTGAGATCTGATAAAAGAAGAGAATTTACATCAAATGAGTTTGAGATTTTTTGTAATGACGGAGGAATCAAAAGATAGACATCTACTCCTAGAACCCTTCCACAAAATGGAATTGTTTTTGATTACGTAAAATAGGTTGTACAGGGATCCTGAAACTCAAAGTTTTATAGCAAAAAGAGCGAGATGAAATAGAATAAACAAACAAAAAATTGCCACAAAAGGCCAAAGACAAAAGAAGGCTCGAAGCCAAAGTACAAAAGCCAGAGACAAAAAAGAAAAGCTAGGCAAATAAGCTAGTGGCCATCCGTGTCCATGGCCTGCAGGGTTTCTGTTGCATCATTATCCTTCTGACTGGCCACGCCCTCCTAAATCCTGGTAGGAGTGTTCATCTGGTTCCCCTGATTCACCTGATCACTGGCCTCTTTCTGAAATTCATCCTGGTTGAATCCTTTCTCTGTGTTCTACTCTACATCCCTTTCAAGGCCAGTTGTAGTCAGATAGTCCCCCAGATTGACAATATTCTCATTCAAGGTGTGAAGGGTGTCCACTATCTGTTTGGTGATAATCTGGTGGAGAGAATCTAGCCTTTGGACCTTCTACTCAAGCTAGGTGAGTTTGTCATCCTAATGGTCTCTAGAGACCTAGCCTCTGTCTTTCTCCTGGCTACCCACTTGGTCCTTGCTTCCTCTAGCTTTCTTGTCCTTGTCAAAATCCTAGTTGTTGGGTTGGTTGCTCCTATCCTTCAGAGCCTCAATTTCCTAAAAAAGCCACTTGATGGAACGAAAGTTGTCAATCGGGCTATTCTTTGCATTGTTCAAGAAGTTGAAGCTAGTTTCTCGCACATTGTCAGAGATAATTAAAAGAGTCAGGTCAATGAGCTCGTCGTAGTGGGTACTTTTGTCAAGGTCCTCCAGCACTTGGATTTTAGCAAGTTCTCTAACAATACCCAAACTGACCTTGTCCCCATAGAAGTTCCTCCAGGCCCTCCTCTTGTTCTTTTTTATTACCTCCCCCCCTTTTTCAACCATGATTTCAATCATCTCCTTCGAGGGCGAAATGGGAACCTCCTAAGGCAAATTGGGTAGGGTAGGGCTAAGGGGCACATCAACAAGGTTGCTAGGATGATCCTAGGGTAGGGCCTAGTTCAATTTTCTTTTCTTGGGGATAACCTTTGGGTCCATAGGGGTCACCACCTCCTTGTCATTTTCTCTCCCCTTATCTTCTTCCATCTCACTTTCCTTCCCCATCTATGAGTCCTCCTCCTCAGACTCCATATCAGACTCCACATCATCATCACTAGCCTCTTTCACCTCCTTAGGATGAGGAGAGGCGAGGATAGGGGGAAGACATCTAGGGCTCTTCCTGCTAGGGATGTAGGGATCACGGGTAACAAGGATAGCTTTGCTCGAGGTGTCAATTTTCTCCAATTTCACTACAAGCTCATCCACAGAATCAGAACTAGCAGTGTCCTCCGAGGCACTACCCAAATCCCCAATGGCTTTACGTCTAGTTTGGGTTTTCAAGAACTCATAAATTAGAAGAAAGAGACCCTCATGGAGGGTAGGATTTTTGACAGGGAATTTCTTGACCCCCTCTATATTCTTGGCCATGGAGGTGAAAATGTAAAACGGAAAAGAAATTTTCACTTTGTGTGTAAAATGATTTAACAAAACAAAATGATGAGTCCTGATTCTATCAAACCTAGGGTCAAGAGTGACATATTCAATGATAATCCTGAGAACATACCTCCAGAACTTTTTGATGGAGTCAATGTCATAGTAGGTGTCAATCTTGACCAATTTTCTTTTCTCCTTATCATCCTTGACAAAGTCGTTGACAACGTTGGTAGACATCTTCTTGTTCCCATAGAAGTTCAAGCCATCCTGAGAAAAGCCAGTCACCTCTGCAATAAGACCCTCGGTGATTTGGTGGGAAACACCATCAATTTTGACCCTGCCATTTTGCCAGGAATCAACCATAGCTTTAGTAACCTCCACATCAAATCCATGAAGCTTCTCTATGAATTTGGTTATACCTCCCTTCTGGAGCTTCCTCCAAACCTTCATCTTCTCTTTCCATCTCTCCACTTCACCCCACGGCTCTCTTCTGATCCTTTCACCCACCATTGCAATTTTTGGCTCAAATAACCCTAAACCACTAGCAGTATTGCCGAGTTCAGAGTAGCAAAAGGCACTCAGAGAAAAAATAATTTTGCACATGTTTATGGGTTTATTTCTGGCTTCCTTCAGCTTGTGTCTTTTGTACATGTGATTATGGAGCAGAGGGGGTTCCGCATAACTCCAAATAATTTCCTTTTTGAAGTATGATTTTGCAAATCCTATCATCATTAAAAGGATTTTCGTTGGTGCCATGGATTTTCTCCTTTCGAATTAGCTCAGTCGCTGTCGTCGAAAAGTCATTATTGCTTCCCCACGTCATCACTGAGTTGCTAGCAACTTCTTTGTTGGTGAACCAGTTAGTGACCGTGTTTGCTTCATGATAAACATGGCTGATGTGGTAGTTTTTAAATTTCCTTAAGTCTGATTTTAGGTCCTCAATAATGCTTTTGATGGTCCAAGAGGGTTTTGTGACTCCTAAAATGCAATTTATTATATTTAAGGAGTCACCTTCAAGCCACAGCTACTGAATCCCTAAGGCCAAGGCCAACTTAACAGTGAACCTAGCAGCACTAGCTTCAGCTAGATGATTGGTTTGGTGGCCAATAGGGGAGGAGATAGCAGCAATGCCACCTCCTGAACTATTTCTTATGATACATCCACATCCAACTGGACCTAGATTCCCCTTGGCCGCCCCATCAAAATTGGCTTTATGCCAATTCTCAGGGGGGAAAGACCAAATAGCCTCCTTTCTTCTTTTGATCATGTCTTCTTTCTTGGCTTTACTGTTCCCTCCAACCTTTATGTCTCCTTCTTTGGTTATGGCATAGTTCTCTGTCATAAGGTATTCAGTTTTCTTAGCTATTATAACCTCGGGGGCTTCTCTGTCTTTGAATATCCTGTTGTTGTGCTCCTTCCAAATTCCCCAGCAGAAGTACAGATCTATAATGGATTGTGCTAAAACACTCTTGATGGAGAAGAATGTGGGTTTGAAATACTGGAGAGAAGCTTAAGTAAAATGTCTACACCTTGAACCATGTACAAGTAAAGAAAGGTATTCATTCAACACCTTTTGAACTATGGTATGGATAGGAAGTAAGTGTTATATTCTCAAAGATTTCAAGAATGGAAAACTAGATGAAAAAAGTGAAGAAGGTATATTTCTTGGTTATTCCACAAGTAAAGCTTATAAGTGTTTAAATACTAACACTAAAAAAGTTGTGGAAAGTGCAAATGTGAAATTTGATGAATATAGAGAAGTATATGAGGTTGAACCTATGAAGGAACAAGAAGAATATAGATCATTTGTATACTTTTATGAAGGTATGCCTGCTAAAGAAGATGTTGTAAATCAATTTATAAACCAACAACAAGTTTCAATGACTATCAAGTCACATACTATGAATGTCGAGTTGCATTCAAGAACCAAGCTACATTTAGGTGCCAAGTTACAGAATGAAGTTGAGGCACATTTTGATTATGAGATTAGTGTACATGAAAAAGATGTTGAACTACCTAACAAAGAGGTACATAGTGATTCAAAAGTTGTGAGACCAAATGTAGAAGCCAGAGTTGAACCAAGATTGTCTAAATATGTCAAGAGACATCATCCTACTACACAAATCATTGGAGATAAAGATGTTAGACTAATGACAAGGAACAAGTTGAAAAATTATACATGTTTTTTGAGCATGCAAGAACCCAAAATAGTGAAAGATGCCTTAGAAGATGTGGACTGGAGTAAAGCCATGGAAGAAGAGATTGAACAAATTGAGAACAATAAGACATAGAATCTAGTTCCTAGACAAGAAGACAAAAATATGATTGCTACCAAGTGGGTATATAGAAACAAGTTAGATGAAAATGGTGAGTCACAAGGAACAAGGAAATATTTGTACGTAAAGGATATGCACAAGAAGAAGGGATAGATTATGGAGAGATATTTGATCCTATTGCAAGGTTGGAAGGAGTAAGAACTCTGCTTGCTTACTCTGCATACAAAGGTTTCAAAGTTTATCAAATGGATGTTAAGTTTTCATTTCTCAATGGTATATTGAAGGAAGAGGTTTATATAGAACAACCAAAAGGATTTGTTGATGCTAACAACAAAAGCATGGTATGTAGACTACATAAAGCTTTATATGGTTTGAAGCAAGCACCAAGAGCATGGTATGAGAGGCTTCATAATTATCTTGTGAAGATTGGATTTGAGAGAACTAGTGATAACAACAATTTTCACTTGAAGACAGAGAAAGGAAAAGGTATTTTTTTATTTGAAATTTTTGTTGATGATATCATATTTGGAAGTCAAGATACTTTATGTAAGGCTTTTGCAAATGAAATGAAGCAAGATTTTGAGATGTCTATGTTTGGAGAGATCAAGTTCTTTGTGGGTTTACAAGTACATCAAATAAAATATGGTATATACATCACTCAATCAAAGTATGTTAAGGAGATACCAAAAACTTTTTGGACTGGAAGATTCCAAGCTAGTAAGTACACCTATGGTGATAGGACATAAATTGTCAAAGAATGATGATTCGGCTGAGGTGAATCAAATATTCTACGGATCTATGATTGGAAAATTATAATTTGTGGTACATAGAAGATGTGATATTGCATTATGTGTAGGGATAGCTGCAAGATTCTTTGCTAATCCTAGGGAGAATCAATTGATGGCAGTAAAGAGAATAATGAGATATCTAAAAGGAATAGAGGAGTATGGTCTATACTACAAGAAAAATGAGAAATTTGAATTGAAGACCTACACTAATGCTGATTGGGCTGGAAATATTGATGAGAAAAAGAGCACTGGTGGAGGAGCATTTTTCTTAGGTAAAAGGTTGGTTACTTGGACTAGTAAGAAACAAAACTGTATATCTCAATCTACTATTGAAGCTGAATATGTTGTTGTTGTAGTAAATTGTACAAAAATTGTATGGATCAAACAGTTACTCAAAGGTATGAAGGAGGAAATCATTGAACCTATGATACTTTATTGTGATAATACAAGTGTCATAAATATATCAAAGAATCTTGTGATGCATACAAAGACTAAGCACATTGCAGTCAAGTATCATTACTCGATTAGAATTAGTTCAAGATATAGAGGTGAAGATGGACTATGTTAACACAAAAGAGAAAATAGCTAATATCTTCAAAAAATCATTACCTAAGGATGCTCATGAGTATCTAAGAGGTAAACTAGGGGTGATACCCCTATGAAAGGCTATCTAAGATGCATGAGGAGTGCCTTACATCAAACAAGTTGATTGACATATGTTACACATTGATGCAATGGATCTTACTTTAGGAGATGTCTATAGTAATCAAAGAAATGGAACTACAAATTAGTCACAAGCAAGGTGTCAAAGTGAGAAACTAGAAATGTTCATATCTCCATATGAAGATGACAAATCTTTGGCATTTTAGTCAAAGAGGGAGATAAAGGAATTGAAATATGAGGGAGAAATTCATATCTACATGATTCTATAGAGGGAGATGAAAGAAAACATAGAAGAAACATCTATCTACTAAGAGGGAAATAATGTAGAGGGAGATATAAGAAGTGATCAAGAGGGAGTCATAAGGATGAGTTGATTTTCTGTTGATCAGAATATAATTTTGTAACCTATTCAGAAGATGAAAGTTGCTGATAGAGGGAGAGATTTCAATACAAAGAATTATTTTCTTTTTGGTAATTTGATTGGTCATACTAATTAAGTTTGGTCAGTTTGGTTTTTCATCAATGCCAAAGAGGGAGATTGTTGAAAATAGATTGACACAAAGTATGAATATATGTTTCAATCATTGTTTTGTCACTGATGTCAAACCTAATAGTTATTGGTAAGATAATTTCTTATATGATTTAAGTACTATCATTTGTTTGATTGATGAAGAGGATTTGATCAAATAAGATAATAATAGCACCTAGAGGAAAGGTTGAGTTATGATATGAAAAGGAGTACAAGAATTAGTTAAGATAGTGATATTATAGTGCATTGATAATCTACTTAAGGTTACAAAGGTTGGTTACACTTATTAAGTTCAGAAGAATAAGTTAAATGAAGTTTTTCTACCAAGCTTGATCGAGTGGACAATAGGTGTCAAGAAAAGTTAGTGCAAGCCAAGAAGAAAATTAGTTAGAGCTGAGAAAAGTCAATTTTAGTGTAAGCCAAGTAAATTTTAGTTGATGCTAAGCACCAATAAACTTTATTTTATGTTGAGTGTTTTGATAAGTCGAGAAATGCAGTATGTGTTGAGCATCAAAAGCCAGTTAATGTCAAGTGTCATCATTATGAGAAAGATCATGAATTCAATGAATCTGAGCCAATAATTTATTTCTTGGATTGTGTGAACTGTATGGAAGATAAGCTTGATGAGCTAGTGGCACAAAATTCAAGATGAACCATTTTGAGGCCAATTCAAAGAGAATTGAAGGAGAATTTTCTAGAAGGGAAGGAAATGAAATGAGGGGTAGATTCATTGAATCATACCTAATCCAACCTAACCCTAAATGGATGATGGAGGATGAATGAAAAAATATCTTGATTCTCTATTTATAGAGATGACTAGTCAAAAGCAAGGGTTGTCATGTGCAAGAACCTAAGGAAGACAAGGAGTCTAGGGTATTTTCTTCATTTAGTGACCTAAGAGAAGAGGCTCCATTGAAAAAAAAAGAAATAATTCTTAAGAGTATAGATACTTGAAGGGTAAACAAGCTATCAGAGTTGAAGAGTGTGAAAGCCAACCAGAATGGAGGACTAAAATAGAGATCTATAATCTCCAAATAGAGTTGAAAATTATTATCAGATCAAAACCTTATTGTTACTTTCTAATCATTGTATCAGTCTAGGGTAAATCCTTTGGATTAAGGTTGACCTAATAGCTATTTTTAAATCCTTTAACCTAGTGACACTCCAAGTGAATGATCCAAAGTCCTCTAACAAGGCTCACTCCTAATACGGTGATTGAAATCCTTTAATTAGGTTACATTTAACAGTGTGCATTGTAACCTTTAATAGGTTTGGTCTTTCATAGGGCATCACTTCAAAAGAGTGAGAATGAGTAGCATGTTACTGCTAGTTTTTCCCAAAGTGGGTTTCCATGTTAAATCATTGTGTCAAATGTGTTATTGAATCTGTTATGTTTCATGTTTACATTTCTACAAATTGATTTAACAACAACTTACAAGTTTAAGTGATTGCATAATCTAATGGTTGCATGCATGATGATAATGTTGTATAGATATGGGTTCAAGATGTGAAAAGTTTTATTTGTACATCTGGACCTTGGATAATTGATTCACCCCTCCCCCCCCCCCCCCCCCAACCCCACCCCTCTCTCTTAGTTATTCTAAAGAATTCCAACAATGTTTTTGTGATGATTTCATTAAGGACAATCCAATGAGTGAATATGAGAATATTTCAAAGGGATATGTTTCATAATGTAATTTGAAGTCGATAGTCATGCATCCTCCTTTTGAAGATGTTGATATTGTGTCATGTCCCCTTTTCAAATAATTAAAAATAATAATCTTTGCTAAGGCAGGCAGGCCCAAAAAGGTGAAGTTTTAGCAAAGGGGGATAATCTTTGGAAGCAAATGGACTAATAAATGAAAATTATTATGAAAATATGTTTCATTAACCCCTCTTGGATGTGAGTTAGGACTATGCCCTCTTTTAAGGGGTTTGGAGGCATTTTGGGCTCATTCCAGAACTTGATTTTTGCTCATTCTTTGTTATTCTTCAGAGGCTGCCAAACCTGTGGAGAAGGAGACCCAAGAACGGGAGTTTGCAGGTTTCCAGGGAGACCCAAGAATGGGAGTTTGCAGGTTTCTAGGAAGGCTAAGGATAGGAGTTTGAAGCCATTTCATTTGCATGCTCATACAGAGTTTGGCTTTGTGCTGAACAGTGCATATTTGTGGGTTTTCGGGTGTGTTTTTTGTATGAGTTTGGTGTTTTCAGTTGAGTATTTCATATCAGCTTGGGTTGCTGCTATGTTTCAGACTTTAAGATGTTAAAATAGAGCTGAATATATGTATTGGGACGTGATTAAACTTCTAAGATAGATTATTAGTGTTTTTGTGGTGTTTTCGGGCATTTTTGTGTTAATTTCGGGAGCCCGATGAGCATAGTTTTTGTCCTACATTTGTGAACTGTTGTGTAAAGGCTATACAGATCTAGAAATGTCATTTTGTAGGCTTTTATGCTGCTGAAATTTCTATAAAAATATCCATTTTCAGATTTATTAATAATTTGTGAAGTTGTGAAGCTTTTGGCACTATTTCAATCATACCCGATTTGGGTTTTATTGAGAAATTGGTGGATCTTTGTCATATTGGTTGTTTTATTTTAAAGATCTGATTTGAGGCTTAAAATATCATGTAAAATCAGAAGAGGGACATTTCATATTTGCATTGACATTCATGATCCTGTATATTTAGTCGATTATGAGTGTGTTTCTAATTTAGGTACTACATGTCTATACATATATGTATATGTTCATTAAAATATCAATTTATATATTTAATTTTGAACACTAAAAAATGAAAGTTTCTATTTTTATGTACATGTATAGGAGATATTTTTGATTTCCACACCTTAGCAGAAAATGCAAAAAATGTAGACTATTATCTTCTAAGATGTACAAAAGAAAAACATAAGTTGCTAGAAGGAACTGTAGATGTTGATGGACAATCATATCCAATTAGTCAATTTTTGTTGAAGGAAAATATTATCAAAAAACAAAGGCAACTAAAAGTGGTATTGAATTTATTGAATGTATGCTTGGAGAGAAAATGTTATATTACACTAACCATTTTATAGCAACAAAGTTGCAATTTGAGGCAATACGAAGAAGAGGACATTGCTAAAATCAAAAGTGGAAACTGTCTATTGAAGAACATGAAAAACTTCTAGAGACAATAAAAAATAGAGAGGATCCTAATGATACAATCTTTGTGGAGCTCTAGAAGATAAACATTGTAACTCTCATACTTTCGTATTTAATTTGTACATTATTTTTGGATACACATGTTTTATAAATGTATATATTAGATCATGGATATGCTACATTATGTATGTTGTTATTTATATTTTAATGATTTAAATGCTAGATGTTAAATTTATGCTTCAAGATATTATAAATATGCTTCGATCTATGTCTTTACATATGTTCATACATGTATCCCCAAGTAAGATATCCTCTTAGGACCTCCCCTTAAGACAACCCCTTAAGTCATGTACTTGGTAGATGTGATCTTATGATTATGTATGAACTCTTATGTATGTTCTTATGTATGATTATATGTCCTTATGTATGATTATATATTCTTATAATGTATGATGGTATGTTCTTATGTATGTTCTTCTATATGATTATATGTGAACTTATGTATGTTCTTATGTATGGTTAAATATGTTCTTATGGTATCTTCTTTTGTATGATCAAATGTTCTTATGCATGTTCAAGATGTTATTTATGCTTTAACTTATGGATTTATCTATGTTCTTATGTATATTTTAGGATCTTCCCTTAAAATATCCCCTTGGGACATTCCTCTGAGGACCTCCCCTTAAAACATCCCCTTGAAACTTCTCCTTAAGACATCCCCTTAAAACCTCCCCTTAAGACATCCCCTTAGGACCTCCCTCTTAGAACCTCCCCTTAAGACATCCTCTTAGGACAACCCCTTAAGAAAACCCCTTAAGATATCCCCTTAGGACCTCCCCTTAAGAAATTCCCTTAGGAAATCCCCTTAAGACATTCCCTTAGGACCTCCCCTTAAGACATCCCCTTGATTTTATGTATTCTTTCCAGTAATTAAATGATCATATGTATTATTTATGTTCTTATGTATTCTTAAGTGATCTAATGTATTGTTTATGTTCTTATGTACATGCCCTTTGATGATTGAATGATTTATATTTGTTTGAATGCTTTAATATGATGTTCTTATTGTAATACCCCAAAATTGGCTCATTGCCATTATACAAATTCTGCTCTATTTCTAATAATTTCAAAGTCCTATTCTAATAGGCAATTCTCATTCTGCTATTCGCTACTTGACTTAATTGTCAGATGCAGAAAACCTAAATCTACATTCATCATGCTTATTATTTAATTCCTATAGTATTTACTCATATTAGTCACATTAAACCTATTGACTAATATTTAATTTAATTATTAAGTATTTATACTTTAATTAAATTAAATTATATCCTAAGGCTAATGTACTATGGAATTAAATTTATTTAATTTAATAAATACGCCTATCTTAATTAATTAAATGTAATTATTTAATTAAATGGGAAAGGTATTTCTAATTAATTAAAAGAAATTATTTAATTAAATGGAGTATATACTTCTAAATAATTAAACAAAGTTATTTAATTAAATGGGAAGTCATTCCTAATTAATTAAATGAAGTTATTTAATTAAACAAAAGTTTCTCTAATTAATTAAAGATTATTTAATTAAATAGAAAAAGTAATTATGAGAGCATATTTCATTTTATTAAATTAAATATCTCAACAAAATCTCTCTTCAGTTCAAAAAGGGAAATTTCCAGTTCACTATTGATCAAAAATGAGTTAACTCAGTTAACTCCTTTTTCTACTCAAATTAAAACAGTTAACTCCTTATTTTACTCAAATTAAGTCTGTTAACTCCCTTTAATTTGGGAATCTCCCTTTATGACTAAAACTCATCTTCAATCCTAACCATTGATCTGAATCGATCTCAACCGTTGATGGATTCCAGGAGAGTCTATTTAAGAGACCCTCATCTCTTTATTTTAGGAGGATGAATTTGGAGAATTTGCATCGAATCGCTGTTGAAATTCATGCTCATATTTACTTACATTTCTTGCATACATTCTCATTCTTAGTTTAATCTCATTTTAGTTTAATCATGCATATGCTTAATCTAGTTTGCTTTATTTGTTCTTAGATTACATTGCATCTTTCATTTTAGATTAATTTGCATACTCATTATTAGCTTAATTCCATTGTCAAATCCTTCGTTCTTAGAGGGTCTGGTTGCCTGCACCTTGATTCTGAGGATATTAATAGGCAAAATCCCTTTAGATAGAAGGCAACAGGTCGCTTTATAGGGAAAATTTCGGATGAACAATCCAATGTTCATTCTAAGATGAATCCTCATGCAATGACCATGTTGAAGTGTGTGTGTTAGCATAGGCCGCATTTTCACATATACATTTATGGCGCCCACCATGGGGCTCGAAAATCAATTTTTCTAGCCTCTTTCTATATTTTTTTAATCATTTTTTTGTTCTATGTCCGTACTGTTCCGTACAGATTCGAGAATCTTCGCGTGAAACTGTTCATTTTCGCATAAGGATCTAGAATCTTCGCGCAAAGATTCTTTTCGCATCGCATGAGAAAGTTCTTCGGCACGCGAAACTTCATGCGAGAGCTATTTCTTCGCGCGAGCTGAGTTTAATTTTGTGCGGGCCATAAAACTTCTTCACCCGGACTGTCAGGAATTTTGCGTGAAACTCTGCTGACAGAGGCAAATTTTTTGCATTGATTTGCGTGTTTTCTTATTTTTCTACTGACTGTTCGCAATTTCTAGTGTTTCTGTGTTTTCCGATTTCTTTGAACAGCATAGCAACTATTTGTGGGAGAATGGGAAAAGCGTGCTAAAGTTGCCAGAAATAGGTAAAAATCTACTAAGCGCATTGCGAGGATCACCAGGTAATCTTCCTCAGCTGATAACACTTCATTGGGATCTAAAACAAACATCTTTCATGTTGAGCTTGTGTGTTTCCTTCTGTATTTTCATTTTACAACACATGCATAAATTGATACTAGGGTGTGATCTCTGTTAGTATTCATTTAGCAGGCTTAGTCTTTAGTGATAGATCTAATTAGCTATCTTGGGTTATTGGACTCACTAATCCGTCGGCCCCTCGTTCCACCCTATGGTTGCAAGCTCAACACCATGTTAAATAGGGGAGGGGTCTACAGGACATAAGCGTTAAAGGCTCCACAAGGCAACCCTTTTGTGCTTTCTAGAACTCACTAATTTTTGAGTTGTGGACTCGTTTTGGCTTGTGTGAGGGGTTAAATGTTCCACATATTTGGACTCACCTCACATTAGTTAAAGCGTTAAGTGTACCACCTTGTGCTTTTTGATTTCTTTTAGATAGATTTGTTTTCAGGAATTAACATTTGTACACACATAGTAATTAAGCCCCCATGAACACTATTCGTGGATCTTGAGGGAGTGGGTTCCTAGTGAAACTCCTCTCTAAGACGGATTCCTTATGGGTGGGGAGGATACTTTGAGCATCTCGTAGATAGATGAATCTTCGACTTGTTGATTAAGGCATCCTTTCTCCGGAGAGGTTGATAGATCACAGGAAGATGATATCATAGATCTTTAAGAGATAATCTTAGTCTAGCGTGTTGGATTAATCTATTTGTTTTGATTGGGCTAAAGGTGAAAAGGTGTCAAAACCTTGAATCTGGAAGCTAAGTCCCCTTGTGGTATACTATTGTCATTCGATCACCTTTAGAGAGGGTTAACCGTAGCAGACAATCCCTCTACAGGGAAAACTGTGATGACATAACCTCAAGCGGTAATAGCCATTTTTGCCATGGTAGTGACAACTGCTATATAAATGTCCTTGTGGAAGAAATCTCCACGGGTGTGGTTCATTATGGGTTGTCAGATCTCCCTAGCAGCTCTTGAAGATTAAGTTCTCAGATTGTGTCAAAACCTCAATGCGCCAGGATTGGAGGTCACCCCTGTGAGTCATAAAAGTTGCAGAGTCAAACCATTACTAAATACCTTAGAGAAGCCAACTTTTATTTTCTAGGAATGTGTGCAATGATTGCAGAAATCTTTGAAAATGTACATAAATAGCTCTCTTAGGGATTAGCACAAACTAACTCACTTGATTGTTCATGCGCAAGGTTGATTTTGCCCTTGCTCATTGTTTTCAAACGTGCTTGAAATCACTTGCTTGTTCTCCTACGTGCCTGTTTATCTACCTGGTTATTGGAACGATCAAAATTTTTGTCAAAATTAGTTACTGTTGTGAAACTGTTCTGTCCTTTCATGCAAAATCATTTTGGTCTCGCACGAAATCATTTGGCTCTCGCCTGAAATCACTTGGCTCTCGCGCGAAGCCATTTTTCCCTCGCGCGAAATTAAAGTTTTGTTGCGCATCTTCGCGTGATCCAGAAAACATTCTCGCATGAAATTAAAAATTGTTACTGATCTTTGCACGAGATAGAAACATCTTCGCGCAGCCCATAAACTTCTTCGCACAACTCGTAAAGGTTTTTCGCACGAGATTTTGTATCAGCATTTACAATCTGGGTCTATTCTAGCTATCTACGGCTTGCACGCTGTCCTTTTCTGCATCTTTTTATCGCTCTCTGTTTGCAAACAATCTTGGAACAACGACACTTCACTTAATTGAAAACTTGTGTCTTATACCTTAACTAGTTTCGTCTCATACCTAATCTTGGTCCTCGTCTTAATGCTTGTCATACTTTGTGCCACAGTGGTCATAATCTCTAGCTATTCTAGCCTTTAAATCAGACCATTTGCACCTTAGTGAATAGCATTCTTGCTACTATCTTGTCCTTTTTGAGACTCAGTCTTAATATATTCCTTGTCTAGGTTCTAGCTTCTTGTGCTTGCCTATGACTATCACAACCAGAAGTGGCAACGTGTTTTATCCTGATAACATTAGACGTGGTCGTGCTAGTTGTCGTAATCGTGGCAGAGGTAGCTTACCTTTCACTACGCAATCTATATCCAGTTTAGCTAGTGAGGCTTCTTCATAGTCTTCCTCACCTGCAAGGTCATCTCAAGTTCAACGAACATTTTCTAATTTGCAACAAATTAGGAATCCTTTTTACCAAATGGATACTGAGACAGGTAGGAGTCCTGCGTTCTCAAACACAATGTATGATCCTTTCTCCATGGACCCTTTTGAAACACAACGTACAAAAACTAAACATGTTCATATAATGACTAATCGTGAACCTAAACGGGGTAGTCATAGTCAATATCAAGAACAACCTAGGGATGACAAGGAGAAAGAGAAAGAAAATGACACTGATGAAGAACAAGAAGAGGTGGAAATCCTTCCTGAACACATAACAAGATGTCGAAGAGACAAAAACTTTCAGAAGGTCATGGGAATCCTACTCAACAAAGAGAAAGAAAAGTACTTTCTCAAACTCGCCCAAGAGGGAGCTAAACTGCCCACACATTTCGATGTGGAGACCATTATCACACGTGAAGAAGAAACTGAGACCACTAAACTCCAAAAACAACTGAAAATTATGCAAGATCAATTGGCTCAGATGATACATGAGAAAGAGAAACCCAAAAAGACATACACATTGGACGCTCTTTTTTCATTTCCATTTGACAAAAGTATAAACATGCTGCCTTTCCCAAGAGGCGTAGAACTACCCAAATATGACAAGTACTTTGGTACTACTGATCCCCAAGATCACTTGCAAGAATTTGGTGCTCTATCTATGGAGTTTATACACAATCAAACGTACCTCATGTGTTTATTCCCTAGAAGCCTAGGTGGTCAAGCTTTGGAGTGGTTCTCACATTTACCTCCTGGTATCAAGACATTTGACGAAATTGCTAATTCATTTGTTCAGCAATATTCTCATAAAATTCAACATCTTGTAAATATCTGAGATCTATGCAACCTTAAACAGAAGGTTGGTGAGCCTTTTCTCACTTTCCTCCAACGGTGGAGACAACTTTATACTAAGTACTCCCGTAAAATCTCAGAAATGGAGAAGCTCGACATTTTCACTGATAACCTCTTACCTGATTTCGAGTATAGAGTCCAAATACAAGGTCCACATACCTTTGAAGACATGATTACACAGGCTATCCATATTGAAGAATTTATGGTCAAGAAAGGTGAGCTCACTCTTCAGAGAGACTCAAAACAAGGTTCCACTTCCAACAGGGATAAAACCAAACATGTCAACAAGAACTGAGAAATTGTACATGATGGGGTTGTTGATAATGTCACACCAAAAATTGCTAA
The DNA here is from genome assembly GCA_028749045.1 of Cupressus sempervirens. Classification (NCBI taxonomy): domain Eukaryota; kingdom Viridiplantae; phylum Streptophyta; class Pinopsida; order Cupressales; family Cupressaceae; genus Cupressus; species Cupressus sempervirens. Next base: position 534,260,878 of record CM053792.1, on the reverse strand, counting down.
AGCAGCATTTAATCTCACAGACTGCTTCAAAGCAACCAAAAGTGCTGAGAAGCCTCCTCCTGACAATAAGGCGTCTGGGAACAAATCGAGAAACTCATGGGCAGCACAACCCAAGCGAGAGTATACGCCTTTAGGAGAACCTTTGGATGTGGTTTACAAAACATTGCTACAACACAAGCTTATCTCACCAATGGATAACCCTCATCCCTATGATCCACAACCACGTCCACCATGGTGGAATGAGACCTCATTCTGTGAGTATCACCAAAACAAGGGACATAAAACCAGCAACTGTATAAACTTACGTCATAAAGTCTAGGACATGATTGATGCTGGTGAACTTGTGGTAGATGGACATAACAAAAACTTGGACCACAAGGCATTCAAAGAGCCTTTCCCAGCTTATGAAAAAGGAGAGACTTCAAAACCAGAACCCTACAATAAGGTCAACTATACGTATTCCAATGATGACAATGTCATTCACATGGTTGAACCTGTAGATTCTGAATACTGCGACGTTATTACTATAAAGGGGAAGCAAGATAACGATAAACCCAAGACACCATTTGTCTTGAGAGGCCCTACTTCCAATAACATGGATAATGCGTCTTCACAACACTGTTACTTGCTCTCATGCGAAATTGGTGCTCAAAGGCCCTACACCTCCTACTTCAAATCTTGAACAACACAAGGAAAAAGCCCTTGCTGGTCCATCCGATAAAGGTGCAAAACACACGACGAACTTGACTGCAACTAGTTATAGTGTTCTAGATCAATTGAAACGAACCAATGCTCACATTTCTATATTTGAGCTGCTTAAAATCTTGCCTGCTCATAGGCAAATTCTGGACAAAGCCCTCACTGAGGCAAACATTCCTCAAGATCTTGATCTTGAGCGATTTCAATCCATGGTAGGTCACCTGACCTCACCTCATCTTATGACCTTCTCCGAGGAGGATGACAACTCACTGAATCACCCACACAATCAGCCTCTACACATTGAGGTTATGATCCACCAGACACGTGTTCATCGGGTACTCATTAACAATGGTGTTGGCCTAAATATTATTTCTACGGCTTTGCTTAGACAATTGGATTATTCTGAGGACTCTGTTGATCCTTGATGAAAGATCACTATTAAAGCGTACGATGAAGTAGAACGAAAGTCACTAGGTCTTGTGACTTTACCAATTCGCGTCGGTCCTGTCGAAAGGGATGTCACCTGTCAAGTGCTTGACATTCCCTTAGCCTACAACATTCTGTTGGGATGGCCATGGATACATGAGATGCACGCTGTGCCATCCACATACCACCAATGCATTAAATTCCCATTTCATGGCTCTGAAGTTACTATTCTTGCTACTACTAGCTACACTTGCAATATGCTCAAAGCTGTTGATTCTTTCATCCCTGCTAACCGTGAGTCTACTGATTGTCACAACAATAAGCTAAAACAAATTGAGCAGTCATTTAAATTGAAAGAAACTGGTATGGGAGAGTACTACATGGAACCAGTGTTATCATTAACATCTATTCCAGAGTCCCCTCGACATTTTGGGAGACCCTCAATAGCAAAGAAGCCATTCGTGTTGACACCTCAGACCAAGTTTAATGGCTCTTTTGTCAAAGCTACAGTTTCCTTAGAAGATGAAAGCAAAAATAGAGCCATTGCTGCATGGCTTTACAAAGAAGAGTCTCCAGTAGACCTAACAGAACAAGCTCGAGAAATCACTCCTAAGAAGTATGGACTTGGTCTTAAGCTTATGAAGCATTTTGGCTACAAGGGAACCGGCCCTATTGGGTGCAATAACAATGGTTTAATAGATCCTATCAAAGAAAAAACTTGAAGCAACAGTGACACAACTGGCCTAGGGTTCAAGAAGGTCCCTTTCCATTTGGGATCCAATAAATTCATACCTGTACCTGAGAGTTCATCTGAAAATGAGTCACAATCTGAGTCAGGTACTCGAGAGGAAGAATCTGATGATGGGGATTCTTACCCTCATCCTATTCCTTATGATCTTGCTAAATTCTTTGCTGAGCCAGATGACTTTGTGCCACGTGTTAGCACTGTGGATGATACTAGTGATTCTTCTGAGGACAATGCTAAGCAACTCAAACATCATTCAAAAAAGGGAGAATCTAGTCAGTCATGCCATATTGAGTATTTTTGTAAGAATCCAGAGGCTGAAGGAGAGTATGTCCCTATCACTATTGGGGAGTTTTATAGTCTCTCACCATGTAGCACCGATTCTCATGAATATGAATTTGACAATCTTTCAGAAGCGACTACTGATAAAGACATTGACCAAGTGCATGTCTATGAAAATCAAATCAAATCAAAGTGAGTGAAACGTCTAAGGATAGGTCACAGGGGTCTGATCCAACTAGTGTCCTAGAGTCATCAATTACTAATGTTCATACTCTAAGATGTTTGAATACACCTGTGGGTGAGGTCGTCGTAGGTCTTGAATTACTGGTCCATGCATTTAATGACTATACTATGAATGCAATTGAACTAGCCACTACTCTCTCACTCGCACATCCCAAGCTTATAGATTGGAATCCCAATGCATCTAACAAAGTCCCCACATTCTAGAATGACTATGCTCTTGCCTATTACCTAAACACTATCGAACATGTAACGTCTTCCACTAATGAGCAGAGCATCAACATGACTGAGGCCGACATCAAATATCTTAGTTACATAATTAAAAGGAAAAAATGTAAGAGGTCCAATGGTGAAAACCACATTGTGGCAGTGTCGGATCCAAAAAAAGTAAAAACAAAAGATGTATCCAAGGGTGAAAACCTCTCTGAGGCGCCCGCGGATGAGATATTTGATGTCCTTCCAAGTCACTTTCAGGAGAGATCATCAGTATTAATAGAGCCGACATAGCCAATTAACCTGGGCATAGAAGAACATCCTCATGTGATACATCTGGCGCAGTCATTGTTGCCTGAAGAGAAGGAACAATTCATTACCTTTTTCAAAGGAAAGAAAATAAATTTTGCCTGGACATATTCTGACATGCCAGGATTGGATCCTGATCTTATTATGCATCACTTGTCCATAACACCAGGCATAAAACCAGTTAAACAGAAGCTTTGAAAAATGCATCCTCATATTGCATTGCTAGTCAAAGCCAAATTGGAGAAACTTTTGAAGGCTGGTTTCATCCGTGCAATTGATTATGCTGAATGGATATCCAATATTGTCCCTGTTTCCAAGCATGATAAGTCTATCAGAGTTTGTACATACTTTCGTGATCTTAACTTGGCATGTCTTAAAGACAATTTTCCGCTCTCTAATATTGATATGATTGTGGACATGATGGCTGGTTATGAGATGTACTCACTTATGGATGGTTTTTCTGGATACAATCAGATAAAAATTGCAACAGAAGATCAAGAGAAAACAGCTTTCACATGTGCATGGGGAACCTTTTGTTGGAATGTGATGCCATTTGGTTTAAAGAATGCTGGAGCTACATATCAGCGGGCTGTTACTACAATTTTCCATGACATGATGCATAGAACTATGGAGGACTATGTTGATGATACCTTGGTTAAAAGCACTAAACGCAATACTCATTTGCACGATTTGGGACCAATCCTAGATCGTATGGAAAAGTTTAGTCTTCGGCTCAATCCTAAGAAGTGCGCATTTGGTGTCACATCAGGAAAACTGTTAGGATATATTGTTTCTGCAAAGGGAATCGAAGTAGATCCAAAAAAAGTACAAGCAATAATGGACATGCCACCACCTCGAAACATCAATTAGATGAGAGGACTATAGGGAAGGCTTCAATCTATTCGCAAATTTATTTCACAATTGGCGGATAAATCACAACCCTTCACAAAGACCTTACATAAGGGTGTGAAATTCAATTGGAGCCAGGATTGTGAGCAAAGCTTAACAAAGATTAAACAATATCTTGTCAATCCACCAATCTTGATGCCTCCTATGCATGGGAAGCCTTTGCTTTTATACATTTCAGCCACTAAAACATATTTGGGAATCCTGTTGGCCCAAGAAGATAATGATAACAAAGAAAGAGCTATTTATTACTTGAGCCGAACTTTGGTCTCTTATGAGAAAAGTTATAGCATTATTGAGAAAGCTTGTTTGGCAGTTGTCTTTGCTTCCCAAAAGTTGAGACACTACATGCTTGCCCACACTACACGGCTTGTGGCTAAAATAGATCCATTAAAGTATTTGCTCAGTAAGGCAGCTCTCACAGGAAGATTGGCTAAATGGGTCATGATACTAAGTGAGTTTGACATCCAATATGTTGAACGCAAAGCTATAAAGGGACAAGCAATTGCAGACCAGCTGGCTGAGGCACCCATACAGAGTCTTCTACCAATAAACATTGATTTTCCAAATGAGTCAATTCTAACACTCACTCATCATACACGGGTTATGTTCTTCGATGGATCCTTCACACAACAAGGATCAGGTGCTAGATTACTTTTTATCAAACCACAGAGATACTCATTGCCCAAACCGTACAAGATTCTATTTCCTTGTACAAATAACATTGTTGAATATGAAGCTTTGATCAATGGTATGAAAATTTCAGCTGAATGGAGAGTAGATCAGTTGGATATCTTCGGTGACTCTCAGCTTGTTATCAACCAAGTAAATGATGTGTATCAAACAAAGGATGAAAAACTAATTCCTTACAAACGCATGGTTGATGACTTGACAAAATATTTTGCACACATCACCTTCCAACAAGTTCCATGTGCAGATAATAAAGTGGCTAACGCCATGGCCACTCTGGCCTCCCTTCTACAAATGCCAAAAAAGATCTACGACACGAGTTCTTGGTGGAAGCGTTACACTACCCAACTTATGACACACCTGATTCCAAGATGATCTGTTCTATTATAGGACAAGAATCATCCCGCTACCATCACATCTATTCCTACCTTCATAATCAAACCATTCCGAATGGTTTGACCTGGAATGATAAACGTTACCTAATCTATAATGCTTCACATTATGTCATTATTGCTGACGATCTGTATAGGAGAGGTCTCGACAAAACACTCCTTAGGTGTTTAGAACTTGACGAGTCCAAACGCGCACTAATTAATGTTCACAAAGGCATTTGCGGATCTCATTCCAATGGCCTAACACTAGCTTGCAAACTCCTTCATGCTGGTTACTACTGGCCTAAAATGGAGCAAGAAGCTATTAAATATGCTAGGTCCTGCAAACAGTGTCAGCTACACGGGAATCTCATTCACGCTCCAGCTAGAGAGTTGATTCCCTCTACTACAACATGGCCATTTCAACAATGGGCCTTTGACTTGGTGGGACAGATTCACCCAACCTCTTATAATGGACATAAGTTCATTATCACCGCTACAGATTATTTCACGCAATGGGTAGAGGCAGTCCCTCTCACAATTGCTGATGGCAAAACTGTAGCGCTTTTTATCACAAACTACATCATCTGTAGATATGGTATACCATCCTCAATCATTACTGACAATGGAGAATAGTTCAAAAATAAAGACCTTAAGGAACTGTGCAAGAAATTCAAGATTACACAACATTGGTCTTCCATTTATTACCCCCAGGGTAATGGCCAAGCTGAGGCATCCAATAAGGCGATCCTCAAAATTCTTCATCGCACAGTCAGTAAGTTAGGGAGAGACTGGCATCTCCAGATCAATCCAGCCCTGTGGGCATATAGAACAAGCATTAGAACTCCAATGGGCACGACTCCTTTTGTGTTGGTATATGGGGCAGATGTTGTGCTTTCGATAGAGGTCGAGATTCCTACCTTGAGAATCTCTATGAAAGGTCTTATCACTGATGATGACTTAGGATAGCCCGACTTCAAGAGCTTGTGTTGCTGGATGAACGACGAAAAGTGGCCTATGATCATCTATGAGCATATCAACAAAGAATGGCACGAAGCTACAATAGGAGAATTAGGCCACGTGACTTCTAGCTGGGTGATCTCGTCCTGAGAGAGAATCCTAAGAATCAACAACAATGAATGCAAAAGGGAAAGTTTGAACCAAACTGGCTAGGTCCTTACATCATTACTGCAGTATATGGATCTGGTACCTACCAACTTTCCACAACCGAAGGAGAAGTGCTTAAAGAGCCTATGAACACTCTCCACTTGAAGCGGTTTTACAGTTGATTCAATCTCAGCAAGCTCTCTGTACATATCTAAATGTCCTGAAAAAATTCCTAAAAATTAGAAAAAGTCCTGAAAAAATTGTCACCTTGGTGAAAACCTAGCAATAGGTGCCTTCGTAACACCAAAAAAATTGAAAAATCTCAAAAAAAAAAAAAAAAAAAAAAATCTTGCCAAGAAGGTGAAAACCTGGTAAACAGGCGCCTCTTGTTCCCAATGCTCCATCTTGCAACGCATCTTCTGGCTACTCTGTATAGTTGCTTTCATGCTTTCACTTTCCTGTTTTTCCTGCTCATGTATCCATGGATTGAGTCTTGTCATAGCTCGGAGGCATTCCTCCCTCTAGTGTCACTCTTTTCGAGATTCTCCTCATAGAATCTCCTATGCGACAGTCACCGGTTATTCTAACTGTGTCTACCTACTGTCACCAGTGTCACTCTTTTCGAGATTCTCCTCATAGAATCTCCTACGTGATAGTCACCAGTCGTTCTAACTACATCTGCCTACTATCCCCAGTGTCACTCTTTTCGAGATTCTCCTCATAGAATCTCCTACGTGATAGTCACCAGTCGTTCCGACTGCGTCTGCCTACTGTCGCCAGTGTCACTCTTTTCGAGATTCTCCTCATAGAATCTCTTTCGCAACGGTCACCAATTTTTTTAGCTATGTCTGCCTACCGTTGCTCGGGTCATGTCTCAAGATTCCTTTATGGAAGATCTCTTTTGCGTCAGTCACCAGTCATCCTGGCTGTGTCTGTCTACTGTCACTTAGTCCTTCTTAGGTTCTTCATCGTGAAGATTCCTCTTTGACCTCAATCACCAATCGTTCTAACTGTGTCTACCGACTGTTGTCACCCTACTGAAGAGATTTCTTTCTTACATGTTCTAGACATTGACACTTGACATCAATCCCAAAAACTTTAAACTCAAAAAAAAAAAAAATGACATACTTGTTTGGATATGCTGAGCATTTTCTTTGTTTGCTTTGTTTTTCTTTATCATATCTCCTCGAGCAACTCGATGATGTCATCTTCGACTAGAGAAGTAATGACTGGGGGCGTGATCTTTTTCTTTGCTTTCTGTTTGCGGTTTAGTTCTAATAAGTTGATTTATTCCTATAAGAGGGGTGTCCACTATAAGAGCCTCCATCTCGTATTGGATGGTCGTGTGTACTTTGACTCCTTTTATACAGATACGTCAATGACATTGGTTCTTCTCCTTGTTTGTTGGAGTGAACTCTTCATGCTATATTGCATACTGATACTCGTTCTATTAAGTGAACATACGGGTCACTGCGAGTATATCTAGCACACTTCTGTCTCAGGTTACGAATGCAAGGGTCATTGCGGACCGAATGAATATTGAATACTTAGCATAAGAGGAATCTCCCGTGCATTTGGTGTGCCTGTTATGCAAGCAACATTCAGGTCATCCTAGCATTTATGCTTTGATGCTTATGTTAACTTGCTACATTAAAAGGGACAAATGTTCTGGTCATTCTGGCTTCTTGTGCCTTGAATGCTTACATTTAATCTCGACATCCCAATAATGTATGTTATATTCATATTTTCATGATTGCAATGTCAGTGGAAATTGTATAACATACGAGCTTTATTTTATATCCAATGATGATAAATCATTGAGGCTTGGTAACCAGACCTAGGGTTGCATTTAACATAGTCTTGCATTACATACTCCATTTGCATTAGCACGTAATTCGATGGTAATTTTTTTCATACTCCACATGCATCAGATTCTTCCATGACTGCACAAGCATTTGATTCATCGATTCTCTCTCCTCAATGGAATACCTGTGACTGTCAAACAAATACACACAACACTACGTCAGATGTCAGTTCATACATATGCGTTCTATCTAAACATACATCTCATGTACATCAGAGCAAAACAAAACAGACAATGACATGTACACAGGAATAATCAGCTCAAAATCTCGTATATATATATCAAAGAATGGGTCAGTACAAAAAAGGGCGCTACTCGAGCGCAGTTGATCAAAAATGATACATGTGGTGCTGGCACACCAATCAATACATAGCCAGGGATCAAAATCAAAAATTAGGCACAAAGCATCTAACTCTATCCCAAACTCTCACCTCCAGGAGGAGCAAGAGGAGCAGGGGTAGCAGGTGGCGGAGGCGGTGGTGGCATATCTGGCCTGATAGGAGGTTGTGCACCTCTAGACTCTCGTGCATATTGAGAGAATCACTACACCTACAATGTCTCATCAGGTACAGTGCTGGTGTATGCAGCATAATAATATGCAGCCCGAGCAGACTGGAAGCGGATCCATCCTGTGCCAGCTCCAGCCCACACTCTGCAGTCTCTGCGTGCTCTCTCTGACGATCTATCTCTCGTTGTTTCTCTACCAGCTGTGCATCCTTGATTGCTAATGCAATCTACAACTCTCCCAACTGTCGAGAGGCCGCATGAACCTGCTCTCGGTACTGTCGTACCACATCCTGTACCCCACTTGCTGGCTGATTTGGCATATCCTCATCAACCATCTCTGGTGGAGGTACCTGTGGTTGTGGAGGCACCTGCTACTGTGGGACCTCCTACTGAGGGGCCTGCTCCTCTGTCCTCCGTCGACTATGTCCTACCCCACTACCCCCAACACCTGGGTTTGATCCCATCTGATGTGGAGGAATAGGTATCTGTTGTACCCGGTGCTCGACCTGTGGTTGTGCCTACTGCTTTCGAGGCACCTGTCCTTGCCCCTGTACCTACCTTGCCATCCCTAGTGGATCTATGAAGCATGGGAATGGATGGCTCATCAAAAATGCCTGATATGCAGGCGTCATCCCTGCATCTACTACCTCTGGCAGGTAGTCCCACTGAATAGCAACCAAACTGCAGATATCTATCATGGATCATCCTGGATCCATCCGTGGCAGCCATCCCCACTCAATATCTCTCTATACCCTGGCATAGGCACAGTACTCAGCTAAAATGTCTTGTGGTCGGTTGTACTTTTGCCACACTTGTGAGATCATGAATCTCTCTATGACTGATGTCGTCCTGCCTGCCAGCGGTCGAGAACTAAACATCCAGGGTAGCTCTCTCGAGGCATCATCCCAGTCCTCTGTCTCTCTCCAGAGCCGCCATATAACAGACACTAGGTCATCGAGATGTGTCTGCCAGTGCTCAGTCTTACCCAGGTGGGCCTGGGTAATATGCCCTCGATATCTGTAGATGTAGGGCTCCATGGGCTCCCGAGAATCCTCAAAAATCAGCCTACATACAGGGAGATGCTCCCAAGCCCAGATCTATAGCACATACACACCCGTTGCCATGGTCTTCTTCTCATGGAAGATGACCTCATGCATCTCATGAAAAAGATGGGCCAACATGCACTGACCCCACACAAAGATCTCAGGTGCCTCAACCATCCTACGGAGCATGACACCCCATCCACACTCCAATCCATGGTGTCCCCTATCAGGACATAGGAAGCAGCTCAAGAAAATACCCAGCATGGATGCCAACCTGTGTGTGGGTCCATAGGTATGCATCAACTCATCCCAGCTGATGGCTCTGCCTCTCAGTAGCTCTCTCCTGAATACAATGGAAAGTGCCTCTGTCCCTAATCAAGGCACTGTATCATAGATGACTCGAGCACCGTGAAATGGGATCCTCAGTATCCTCCATATATCCTCCAGAGTAATCGTCATCTCACCCATCGGCAAATGAAATGTGTTCATCTCCGAATGGAAATGCTCTACCAATGCAGTGAGAAGGCCGTGATTCACCATCATGGCTGGAATTTGACATAGTGAAGACAAACCCAATCGGGCAATGTGTGCCCGATCTGTGTCATCCAGACTCTGCAATAACTCTCCATATGGCGGATAATGAGATCTAAATGAAACATCTCCGAAAACCTCCTGCGCGCACAAAAAAAAAATGACAAACAAACAATCAGTATCAAGTCGAAATGATGCATCAAAATGAAATAAAATGCAATTTCTAAGTGCGAAATCACAAAACTATCACGGGATTTCGCGCGAGATTCATGAAATCTCGCGCGAAGACATACAATTTTGCGCAAAATAGTTATTTCTTCGTGTGAAGAATCTAGCTTTCGCGCGAAAAAAGATCTCCTCGCACAAAGATAGATCTTCTCGCACGAGAAAAGAGGTTCTTGCGCAAAACAAGAATTGCCTTGCGCGAAGAATCTCCACCTTCGCGCGAAACCAAAACTGCCCCGCGCGAAGATCTTTGGGCCTCGTGCGAAGAAACAGCACATCCTGTTTCTTCATGCAAAGAAAGAAGATCTTCGCGCGAGAAGAGATTGGTCTCGCGCGAAGAAAGATTTCACAAACCTAAAACATGCTAAAAACGTGCATAAATGAACTCAAAATGCGTGAAAATGAAAGTACGAAGATGGGAAATCGATGACTCACTGGTGGTCCGTAGTCTGCTGGTCGGCTATGTCATCTGGAGCACTCAAAATGATGATATCTCATGTTCACTCCCATGTCTCTATCAGAGCTCAAAATCACTACAAGACAAAAAGCACAAATGAATTGAAAATGACCCTTCGAGCCCTTATATAGGTGTTGACCAAATTTTTCAAAGTGCTCGGATTTGTGCAAAAATCGCACCCCTAGCTAATCGGACCGTTCTGAATCCATCTTCGGGATCAAATTTGAAATCTGACACACTTAAGAGCCTTAAAAATGTGTTTTAAAATTTTGGGGACCGACGTGATCGAACGCTTGTACAGCCCAAATCTTTTTGATACTTTATGATTCTTGGAATCCTTTCAACTTTACATTCTCCATATTTTCAAAATTCATTTTGAAAATTGTCAACTTAAGTCAACTATGGCTAAATCTGGTCAACTTTTGGTCAAACTCATTTTTTTGCAACTTCGTAATCATTTCAAATCAACCCAATCTTTAGATCGTTCTGATCTCTTCTAGATTCTACTGACATGATATACTGCTTCAATCGTATTTCTGGTGTGTCATCTTTTGATTTCACTCCCGAGGGGGCAGGATGATTACATCATTAAATACTTATTGCTCGAGGCATCTAGTTCCCATCTTATGTCCTAGTCACTTGGGGCATCTCATCACTTGGGGAATTTTGTTCCCTTCTATCTGGCATCTCTTCCATCTATCTTATCTTTTCATCAATTGATCAACCTTATAACAACTCTTCTCAGAGTTCGATAGACAGGTATTGGGACAGTCTAAACCCCTTCTCCTGAGGATCAAGCCTTGTTCTGAGGATGATTCTACGACTCATGATTGAGCCTTGTTATCTTTTTTTTATCAATTTTGGGTATCTAGGTGTTCTATCTGGATCCTTGAAGATTAAGCTATGTTCTGGAGATAGTCTTCTAAATGCTTTATCACTCTCGGGTATCCAGGTGTTCTATCTGGATCCTTAAAAGTTAAACTTCGTTCTGAAGAAACCTTTTAAATGCTTATCAATTTTAGGTATCTAGGCGTTCTGTCTAGATCCTTAAAGATTACGCTTTGTTCTGGAGGTAGTCTTTTAAATGCTATCAATCTTAGGTATCTAAGGGCTTTGCTTGGATTCCTTAGGATTAAGCTCTGTTCTAGAGATGGTCCTTAAAAAGCTTATCAATTGGTCTCCATATCATCACCTTCGGAACCAATCTCATGTTCGCATCATGCTTTCTGATTATCTTTGAATTGAACGTGTTGCTCGCACATTCATTCAAAGAGGGGAAAAATGTAATACCCCAAAATTGGCTCATTGCCATTATACCAATTCTACTCTATTTCTGATAATTTCAAAGTCCTATTCTAATAGGCAATTCTCATTCTGCTATTCGCTACTTGACTTAATTGTCAGATGCAGAAAACCTAAATCTACATTCATCATGCTTATTATTTAATTCCTATAGTATTTACTCATATTAGTCACATTAAACCTATTGACTAATATTTAATTTAATTATTAAGTATTTATACTTTAATTAAATTAAATTATATCCTAAGGCTAATGTACTATGGAATTAAATTTATTTAATTTAATAAATACGCTTATCTTAATTAATTAAATGTAATTATTTAATTAAATGGGAAAGGTATTTCTAATTAATTAAAAGAAATTATTTAATTAAATGGAGTATTTACTTCTAAATAATTAAACAAAGTTATTTAATTAAATGGGAAGCCATTCCTAATTAATTAAATGAAGTTATTTAATTTTAAAAAAGTGTCTCTAATTAATTAAAGATTATTTAATTAAATAGAAAAAGTAATTATGAGAGCATATTTCATTTTATTAAATTAAATATCTCAACAAAATCTCTCTTCAGTTCAAAAAGGGAAATTTCCAGTTCACTATTGATCAAAAATGAGTTAACTCAGTTAACTCCTTTTTCTACTCAAATTAAAACAGTTAACTCCTTATTTTACTCAAATTAAGTCTGTTAACTCCCTTTAATTTGGGAATCTCCCTTTATGACTAAAACTCATCTTCAATCCTAACCGTTTATCTGAATCGATCTCAACCGTTGATGGATTCCAGGAGAGTCTATTTAAGAGACCCTCATCTCTTCATTTTAGGAGGATGAATTTGGAGAATTTGCATCGAATCGCTGTTGAAATTCATGCTCATATTTACTTACATTTCTTGCATACATTCTCATTCTTAGTTTAATCTCATTTTAGTTTAATCATGCATATGCTTATTCTAGTTTGCTTTATTTGTTCTTAGATTACATTGCATCTTTCATTTTAGATTAATTTGCATACTCATTATTAGCTTAATTCCATTGTCAAATCCTTCGTTCTTAGAGGGTCTGGTTGCCTGCACCTTGATTCTGAGGATATTAATAGGCAAAATCCCTTTAGATAGAAGGCAACAGGTTGCTTTGTAGGGCAAATTTCAGATGAACAATCCAATGTTCATTCCGAGATGAATCCGCATGCAATGACCATGTTGAAGTGTGTGTGTTAGCATAGGCCGCATTTTCACATATACACTTATGTATGTTTTAGGACCTTTCCTTAAGACATTCAATTTTATAGATCATTAAAGATAGATGATGACATGCAAATTATCATATGTGATTTAATGAAAGCATGAACATCAATATCAATAACATGTACATGACATGAACATAAACATGAATATAAATATGAATATTGAAAACATACATACATCCAATATGGACATGTAACATGTAAACATAAGGCATGAATATAACATACATGTACAAAATAACACATCTATGAACTAACATGTACATGTACATAATGAAATGTCTAGATAGAGAATACTGTACCCATATAAAATGTCTCCAAAATACCATATAAAATTTCTCAAAAAAAAATATATTTAAAATTTCTCCGTATCAAATGTATCCAAAATAACATATATAAAATGTCTCCATATCAATGAAATAGATAGATCTGAAATATTACAAGCATTACATATACATGTAGATCAACCATGTCCCCTTCTTGATCCATGACTGCAAAAGGCTCTATGATCTACATCTGAACTCTATGTCAAATGAAAGAAATGCACGCATACATATCATATCAAATTTGTTTTAAATAGAGTTATATAAAATTAAACACATTATATGTATATCAAATATATAAATTACATACCTCTGACTCATGTCGTCTAGGATCTATTGGCATCTGAAGATCACAAAATTATAACATAGTATCATTAAGACCCTATACCACATGTATACATATGTACATATTTATGTTAGATTTCAAATCAAGAATATGTGTCTCTAGGTATGTATTTAAACTCAAGTACATGTAAACTTATAATTGTAAATTATAGTAAGAAATACATTTAAGTTCATAAATATATTTACCATAGTAGCATGTAATGCTTTGCGGATATAATTGACATCTAAATCATACAGTGATATAACAAGATTAGTGTCTAAATCGATTGTATCATTTGTAAGTGTAGTGGTAAATAGGTGTTGGCATACTATGGGAGCTTGATAGGGGGGCTATTGTAGGGGTTTGAGTAGGTGGGTGCTATAGGAGGTGATGGAGAGGCCTGAGCAGGAGTAGGTGTTGTAGAAGGTGTAGGAATATCCTCCTGTCTCTATGAACCTTGTGATCCTATTGTGCATGAGAGCATGTGGTTGATGTGTCCACTAATGTCATTAAGAGGAATCCTTGTGATTGTCAATAAGGCCTAATATGGACCAAGAATATTAGTAGCTAAATATGATGCCATATGATGCAATGCATCTAAATCTAATATAGTAGAAACCTCTAGTGGAGTAGGTACATCTACTATTCCATATGCATCATAAACTCCTATGCTAGATGATGTGGCTACCAGAATGGTACCACAATACCTTAACATATATCTACTACATCGATCAAATGACATCTCTTGTAATTGTGGCAGTGCTAGAATAGATTTGAGTCCTAACTCTATCATAAGGAATACTCAAACCCATAATAATCATCTCTAGACCTCTCGACATAACCAAAAGGTTTAGACCCACCATTACTTACTTATTAGTGGGCACAGGGGTGTTTGAAGGTCTAAACCTCTCTGATAATCTACCTAGGCCCTACTCAGCATGACCTAGAAAATCCACATCATACTGTAAATAAAATTTTGCAAATAATTGTTTGTAGAAATCGAGAAGAAACTCATCCTTTTGTGGCCAGCTATGATGTGCAACTAGCCAATGAAGATACATAAATGACACAACAAGATGTTCTATGCACTTCATAGTTGAGTAACCTCTAATATGGGGCCTATCTATATAAAATGGAAACATGGTCTTCACCATAGTGGTGGAGACTTCTGTATCAATCTATCTATACTTCATAGTACCAATGACACTACAAGAAAGAGAAATTTTTTAAAAAGTCTCAATACTGATAATGTCATATGCATTGTATCACTAAAATTTTTGAATCATACGATACAACTAATCTCTCATAGCAATAACCTTCTCCCTATTGGGGGGGGGGGGGTGGTGGTAGAAGTCAAAAGCTAGGACCTCGATAGCACGAGATAGCCTAGCAATAGTGTCTCTGAATAACTGTCATCTCTTGTCAGATGAAAATTTCACTCTGTCTTATACTAGACTCAACACTACCACCCCCTCCTTGAACACTACCCTCCCCAAAGGATGTAGGTGCACCCCCAATACTAGATGTCATAGTGTATGGTGTACAAAGATGTGTATATGTTTATAAATTGAGAGCCTAGGATACAAGTATATGATAAAGATCTAGACCTACACATGAATATTTACACATATATAAACATACTTGTGTAAACAAATATAATATTAACTTTTTTAATTTAAAACATCAATATACAACATTATATTACATCCACTATTTAATCATATCTAAGTTTAAAACCTAAAAAATATAATTGATCATTTTAAAACATGTATGTATATCAACAATGTATATAGTTCATCTTTTTGAAAAAAAAATATGCATGTATATGTGAAAAAAAAAACTCTATTTTAGTTAATTTGAAACTAAGTGTATAGATATTTAAGTTATTTACTAAATTTGAATGTAAGTAATTTAACAAGTTTTCTAGGTTAGAACAAGTTTTCTATGTAATTTTGGTTAACTAAGTTTAACATATGTTAACTACATTTAATATGTAAATTTGGATGTAATCTATGTTAACTAATTTTAATATATGACTATAATTAACTAATATGAAACCTGACTATAGTTATCTATATTTAACATTTAACTATAGATGTCTACTTTTAACTATAGTTATCTACATAAATAACATTTAACATTTAACTAATAAACAACAAATCATAAAACACTCAAAAAACTAAAAAAACAAAGTAATACTAACATATACTAACTATTATTCTATTTACAAGATTATCTCTAAAGTTCTAACCTTGTGATTATTGGTTATCCTTCTTAAAATTATTTCTGATTAAGAGAATGGTTTCATCCCTAGAAGGAAAATTCCAAATTCTATTATTGTTGTGCATGAAAATATTCATTCTTTATCTCTGTCTAATTCTCTGGGTTTTGTGATGAAGGTGGACATAGCTAAAGCTTTTCTTCAAAAGGTGTTACTAACATTTGGTTTTAGTGAACAATGTCTTAAGATTATAATGCAAATTGTTGCTACCTCTTCTCTAGCAATCTTAGTCAATGGGAGTTCTTCTAATTTTCTTAAACCCTCAAGGGGTTTGAGACAAGGTGATCTAATATCTCGTATTATTTTTACTATTATGGCCAATAGCCTTGGGAGGTATATTGGAAGGTTGATTCTGAAAGGGGAAATTTAAGGTGTTAGGCCTACTTCCCAACCACTTCTCTGTTTTCATGAACAATTTGTGGATGATACTATTTTTATGGGAAAATTTGATGTGAGGGAGGCAAGGAATCTTTAAAATGATTTGAATTTATATTCAACAAGAACTAGGCAATTGATTAATTGGGATAAGAGTTCTCTCGTTTTTATTAATACTCAAGTTCTTAGGCAATAAAAAATTGCTAACATTTTGGGGAGTTCTATAGGTTCCTTTCTAAGAACTTACCTTGGACTCCCTTTGGGATTTAGTCCCTTTGAATCATTTTTTGAAGGATT
This sequence comes from Cupressus sempervirens, assembly GCA_028749045.1. NCBI lineage: Eukaryota > Viridiplantae > Streptophyta > Pinopsida > Cupressales > Cupressaceae > Cupressus > Cupressus sempervirens. The sequence goes on along the minus strand of CM053792.1, from coordinate 534,244,119 downwards.
TAGTGGATAAATTCAATAGGAAATATGTCGAGTCAAGTAGGAAAAGTGACTTTACTGAAGGCTTGTCTTCAAAGTCTCCACACTTATGCTCTTAGTCTCTTCAAAATTCTAGCTAAATTGGTAGATGCTATTGATAAAATCCAAAGAAATTTTTGTGGTGTGGTACTAAAGAAAAAAAGAGAATGGCTTTGATAGGTTGGGAAAAGGTTTGTAAACCTAATATTGAAGGAGGTTTGGGAATCAGATCAATTAGAAGTATGAATAAAGCTCTCTTGGCTAAACAAGGATGGAGAGTGTACCATGATGACATAGAATATAGTTATATCTGTAAATATAAGTATCTTTATAGTCCTCCATCTATTTTTTATTTTCTATCCTATCATATTATTTCTAATTCCTTTGCTACTTGGGGAGTGGTTCAAGGGTTTAAACATATTTTGAATAAAGGTTGTAAATGGAAATTTGGGGATGGAAGAAAGGTTAGGTTCTGGAAAGATGAGTGGCTTTTGGATCATCCTTTGATGGATGACTTTGATGATATCACTCCTATAGAAATATTTAAAAAGGTTTTTGGAGATTATGTGGTGAACTACTAGACTATCAATGGGTGGGTAAATATTGCAGAGATTTGTCACAATTTTTCTAATATTCATTTTTTTCTCAATTCTTGTAACCTTTACCCTAGCAAGGAGGATACTATGGTGTGGGGGATAGAACCTAGTGGATATTTCAAGGTGTCATCAGTGTTTAGAGTGAAGGAGAAGGTCTGTCCCCCCTATGGGCCAAAGCTTAGATGAAAGGTATTATCCCTAAAATTAATATCTTTTTTTGGACTTTACTTCAAAATAAAATTTTAACTTTGGATAATCTACAAAAAAGAGTTATTTATATTGTGAATAGATGTTCCCTATGTAAGATGGAAATTGAAGACATCAACCACCTTTTCATGAATTGTAGCTATAGCCAGAATGCTTGGGGATCCCTCCTCCAATATTGGAATATTTTCTAGTTTAAGCCAAGTAATATTGCTGATTGTTTTTAGAATTGGAAATGTCCTATGAGAAGACCTAATATTGGATTCCTATGGAATATATCTCCTCCCCATCTATGTTGGGGCATATGGAAAGAAAGAACAATAGAATTTTTAGAAGTAAAGAAGCTCTTAAATGGGTGGTGGGCCAAAATATTATTAGGGCAATCAAAGAGAACTTTATATTTTAGAATAAAAATAACGATGATGTGTATATTAGCAATCCAATGAAAATGGCAAGAACTAGTATTAAACACAATGAGCACAGAGAGGGTGTGATGTGGAGTTCCCCTCCTCTAGGTTAGCTAATTTTGATGGTTCTACTAAAGGGAATCATGGAAGAGTTGGTTGTGGTGGAGTCTTGAGGGACCATTATAGCAGAGTGATGGTTGTTTTGGCTATCCCTATTGGTCATTCTACTAGTCATAAAGTAGAGGCTATTGCTACTCTTTACACTGTCAAAATGGTTGTGGAAACTAGTTATAGGAATTTATGGTTGGAAGGGGATTCCGTAAACATAATTATCATGTTGAATAATAAGAATATGGTCATGTGGAATATTGATTGTAGTATTATGGAAATATAGAATTTGATCAATTTTTTTGATAATGTTATCATATCTCATAATTACTGAGAAGGCAATAAAGTGGCTAACAAGATAGCTAACAAAGTTGTGTACACGGATGAAAAGTTGACATGGAGTCACAACCTCAGCAAGGAAAGTGAGTTGATGGAAATCATTAATTATGACATGACTAATGCAATTGAAAGAAAGATTATGTGAGATTTTGTGGATTATTATGGGAAGTGGTGGCTTTATTATGGAGTATTATCATATTTCAATGAAGTACCTTTTCATTATTAGCAAGAGGACTCGACACATTTTTTGGGTGAATAGCTTTCTTGAGGTTAAACATATCTTGTCTTCTATGAAAGTTACCATTTTTTATAGAATTTATAGAGCTAGGTGCATTATGGGTGGGGAGTCGAGGATATAGAAGCTTGTTAGCTACAAAGAATGTAAAGCTAAACATTGGGAGATTCTCCATAAGGGCAAAGTGACAATGTATATTGAGAAGTTACATGATTTTAGCCCCACATTACTGAATACTTCTTCAAGAAGTGGTTTGGGGAGAGGGTTACTCTTCATGGGGTAACGATGGATTTGTTGGAGGAGTTTATAGTAGAGATAACTAGTCTTCCTACGGAGGGTTTGAAATTCGAAAAGGAAACCAAAATATCTAATGTTGCATTCAAGAAATTTCCCAAAAATGAAGAGGAGGAAAAAAAAGCTTGTGAAGAATAGGGATTTCTATGACCTGGACAATATTAAGGTATTGGCAAGATATTTTATCTTGTGTCTGTGAGTATTATATTTTGGATGGTGAATCGAAAAGGATCCATAAATTCTATTTTGTGCTTTTAAGCCATTTTTGGTATAAGGATAGGATGTCATTTCCCTGCTATTTGAAAATTTTCTTGATAAATAGTCTCCACACCCATAGAAAGAAACAGACTAGGCTCGTGCTCCATGAAGGTCTTATTTTGTTGATTGAAAATTACTATAGAAAACATGCATTGAATCTTTCACCTATAGTGGAAAAGAAGAGGAAATCGGTTGGAAATGAGTCTCTTCATATGATGAGTGCTAAGAAAATTAAAAGCAATACTGTGAAAACTGAGGAGGCTTGTAGCAATAGTAAGGGTAAAATGAAGGATATTAAGGCTAAGACAACTAAAAAGGCTAATGAGGAAGCTATGGAGTCTAAGAAAAGTGAAGATGTAGAGGAAAAAATGGAAACTAGGGATCTTAGTTCCAATTTGGACGGCATTCTAGTAGTTGCTTTGGTTAAAAATGATGGGGAAAGTAGCAAAGAGGGGGAAATGGAGTAAAAATTCATTTTAGAACCTTCAAGCCAGAATGAGGAAATTATGACTCAAAGTGAAAGGCCTATACCTACTAAAAAGGATGTAACTAATGTCAAGCTCCTAGTGGACTCTAACAAGGAGAAGAATATAGAGGTAAATATTGTTGTGATTAAAGAGAAGAATTTGAATAAGGAGAGCTAGAAGGAGATGATGGCTAAATAGGGTTTAAACAATGAAAATCAGTTACATTTGAAGGGAACTTAGGAAGTGACTACTAATTTGGAGAAAAGGTATGATGATGAGGCCAAAGATGACAATAATAGAGTGAAGTTGTCTTTTCTCCATAAGGCTAAGCTGAAAGATGATGCCTCTCTCTAGGTCAATTCATGGTTCTATAATGAAATCATTATTCTCAAGAAAAAAATGGGAGAGCTCCAAAGAGAACTAGATGAAGAAAAAATGAAAAGAGTCCAACTGGAGAATCAGGTAGGAAACATCATTGAGAGGTTAAAGGCCTACAAAATGGAATTATGCCAACTGGTAAAGGATAGTGGGAAAAGAATGGACATGGTTACTTCCAAATTATGTTTTTCTTTTGCAAGCATTGGTAAAAGAAGCAATGAGGAGATTATTTCCCCTATTGCTGTCAAGATTTCGAGTGGCCCTAGCAAAAGAACTAGACAAAATATGAAGAAAGTTGTGATTGTTGTACCTGGTTCTACTATTGAAGATATCCTTCAAGGTATTGTGGTGGCTAGTAAGTATTTAGCTAAGGTTATCAAAGGGTTAGTTTAATTTTTGCGCTGGTCTCTAGTTGGGTTGTTGGGCCTAGTTTTCTAGCTGTTGTTTCATTTCTAGCTTTTTTAGTTGATTACTTTGAAGTTCCAGGTCCTTGTAAAAACCAAGTTTTGAACTTTGAATAGTTTATTTGTAGGTTCTAGGTCCTTGTAAAACCTAGGGTACTTTTTTTGTATATCTTTTTAGCAAGTTATAAGGGCTTTAGGTTTCCCTCTGAACGTATTTTTACTTTAATCTAAAAACATATACTAACTAAAAAAAAATTAACAAAACAATTTTTTAAATAAAATGTCTCCTACCTCTTATGACCAAAATACTCTAACTCACTCCAAGAAACTTGGAAACTGCTATAGTGAAAATGAGCTACTAGAAGTGACTGCGATGTGTGTGTGTGTGTGTGTGTGTGTGTATAAACTTGTATTATTTTGGCGAAAAGCATTACAGTCGAAAGGGTTTTGACTGTAACCCTGGTGGCCACATCAACGCCTATCAGGGTCACATATGTACAATCAAAAGTGTTATAGTTGAAACCCTTTCGATCGTAACACTTTTGGTCATAACCCCCTAGGGTATTCTAAAGGGTGACATAGGTTTGTGCTTTTACCCAGAGTATCATGAAGGAATCTTGAAAATTAGGGCACATAAAAATACTGGAGTACTCCATCAACTACTTGAGCTACAAAGGATATTAAAGATATACTTGATAGTATTGTTGGTGGAAGTATAAGAAATAGGATATATGAAAATATGTGGTCAAATGGAAATGACTTGTTGAAGATTCATCATTGTTGATAAAGGAGGAGGTTAATCATCTTGGTTTTCCTCTAAACACTTGAAGTGAGAAAGTGTCACTTCTCAAATTAACCCATGTGTTTGATGCAAGAGCATCCCGAGTATAAAGGCAATCATGCATCACCCAAAAATATTTATATTTTGTCTTTTCAAGGGATATTTTAGTGTAGAGTTTCTATTTCTAGTGCCATGAGCCCAAAAAATAGATAATAAATAATGACTATATTGTCATAAACACCCATTAATGTATATACCAATATATTCAATCCAATACTGTATAATTGTTTCTCTACTCAAATAATAATAAATTTACTTATATTTGAATGCGAATCAATTATGCTTATATTATTAGGCCAGTAACAAGTTAATAATCATTATCAATTAATGAAAATGATTATTTAATAATATTTAATAAAAATGAGAAAGATATGTGATCGTAGAAGGAAAAATATAAAATTAATAGCAACACTTAAGAAACCATTTTCCTTACCTAAGCACAGGACCATGAAATGTAACATCCTTCAATGTAAACAACATATATAAAACTATGGTCAAGAATGGGAAATCATCATTAGAAATTGAACATAGAAAAAGGAACAAATTAATAAACAGAGGCAATTCAAATGTTGTTGGTTTATGAATAAATCAATGTCTTAGCCTGTGACAAAATTTTATCGTACCAATGGAAGGGGAATTGTGTCATTTTGACTTGGCAGTCCACATCAATTTTCAAATGGAGATTTATACTAAAAAGGAATATATTATAATGATGGGAAAGATAGGTATGACATGGAAGGGGTGTGCAAGGATAGAAAATTTGCGATGGAAAAGGGGGCACTTAATAAGAAAAGGCCATTCAAACTGATATCAGTTAGCAAACAAACTGAAGACCACTCTGATGTGTATTGTGAAAAAGGAAAGAAAGAGACATAAGGAAATGGGAAAACAAGGATGTGGGATACAAAGACGAAGGAAGTTATAGGAAGAAAAGAAGTATATTAGACAGTAGATTAGAATAGGGATAAAAAAAAAGATCATAATCTATAAGAAACAGCTTAGTTAGAAAGATAATTACCATATTAAAACCAAGTGACCCCTATTGAGTATTATGGCAAGTACCATGATGACAAGTAAGAGACACAATCTCCACTGGACAAGGCCAAAGTACTTAATGAAGGGCATATTTAGAAGGGTCCTAGGTATTTGTTAGGCCCAATGGAATTAGAATTCACATGGAATGAGGGGTGATAAGTAAGGGACCACCCTCATTGGTTAAGCATGCTAAATTTGGTACAAACATACCCTTGTCTGTAAATGATTTTTGAAAACCATCATTCAAGGAGTAAATCGCTCATGTTGGGGCAATATGGGACTGATGTAGATCGTGTCCAAATTCGAGCAACTATGAATCTACCATCCATTATGCGAATTGATACACAAGGAATACTATTGTTATCCAAAAGTAATAGTAGTACTTAGTGATGATAATTACAAGTTTAAATATGATTAATTCTACTAAGAATTGAATTCTAAAGGATCCCATTTTCTTTCAAAGATCAATTTATGTTGACCTAGTAGAGGGGGTCATTACATCTAGAATCTTACTATTCTTAATAAGTTGGTCATTCAAGCTCAAAATATTCTAATTTCATTTATGGAGGTTCATTTTAGATATATCAACCTACTAGTAAAGTTTCATTGCAATACCAAGTGTACTTGTGAAGTTATTGAGAAATTTTGGTATAAAAGAATTGAACTCACTTCAAAAGGCCTTGGAGGCTCCAAAGAGGGATCCAACCTTGACTAAATTTCCAAAAAGTGGTAATCATAGTCAATTAAAGAAATGATTGACTAGCTAATGGTCTCCAGAAGTTGTGCTACTTGAAATTGTAGAAAATTAAATTGTTTGTGCCAACTCTAATACAATAAAATATAAACAATAATGATAGTGTAGGGTTGATTGGCCTCAAGGTCTTGGGATAAAAATCTAGAACCTTCTTGGGCAGTGGAAAATTGCTTATATAAACAAGGCTTGTAAGGTTATGTAAGGCAGTTATGAGTTGTTGTTGGTGGCTCTAGCTTACAAAAAATTGTAAGAAAAATGCCCATGTGGCTTTTCATGTTGTATTTATGAAATTTGTAATTCCATACTACTGGAGATAATAAGAAGCCCATTTTCTATTCTTGCAAATTGTTTTTTTTCCTCTATATGATGTGTGTATTTGTGTTGCTAAGGGGAGTACCCTTCATCATCTTTATAGAGAGGCTTATGATCTTGTAAAGGTGATTATGTTTTTAGATGAAGTGATGAGAGATTGTTACATAAAGACTTGTAAGGGCCACCTACATGCTTCTTTATTATTTTCTATTAAAAAACTAGTTCCCTCAAAATTAAGGAAAGGGTGGTTCAAAAAGAAAATATGTGAGAAAGTTAAGAGGACAAATCTGGTTAAGGATAAAATGAAAGATATGAAGAAATCATATGACCATAACTAAAAAAACGTTAATAAGGGAAAATATAGAAAAAATACCAAAGCATAGATTTTCACATGGTTGCTAATTTATGACAGTGTCACCCACATTAGGGATGCACTACCTCTTTTACTAGGTAGCTAGACCAAGTGACCTTATTAATTAACATAGGTTTGACAAAATCTATAATCAAAGGAACACAGTCATGGATTTGCAAGGTGAGGATGTACAAAAATTTAGGTTAGCTCACAAGGTGATGTAGCACACAATTTAAACTTCACAATAATATATAGTTGAGACAACACAAGATATGAGACTCAATTATTTTTCTATTCATCACCAACTTCTTCTACAATCCTTTGCAAACTCTGAAATAACAAAAAACTCAAAAATTCCCTTTTTTGGCAAATTTGCACAAATTTTTAATTTTGTCATTTTAGGTAATTTTCCTATTAACTCCTAGAAAGCTGATTTTTTTCCCTAAAGCTATTTTTAACTAGAAAAGTCGAATTGCCAACTAACTTTTGAAATTAGAAACATGATTTCAAAGTTTTTACAAACAAAAGTTTCTAAAAAAGGAAAGAAAACTAAATGCCAATTTTGAAGGCCTATATGATTTTTCTAGGCCTCAACAATAAATATTTCAAGTCAATAATAGAGCATATTTGAATCAATCAACCATTTAATTCTTTCTAATGAAGCCACCCTAAATTTTTGAGCAAAAACCCACATCTGAGTCAAAAGTTATGGCCCTCAAAAGTGCATCACAAGGATGAAGCATAGAAGTGGTAAGTCACTAGGAAGGCTTCCATCAAGTAAACAATGTTGTGAGGGAAAATGGTCATACCATGTTGGTTGTGAGCTTGATTGTAACCATTTATTAGACTTGTGTGTCAATCCATATAATTTCAAGTGCTTACAAGTATGAAAACTAGACTTAAAAGGTTGAGGTGGATACAAAAATAATTGTTCATATTTACATTGAGAGTCATTCTATACTATGGGAGCACAAATGGAAATCCCAGCACGAGAATATGCTAAAAAGATTCTTCGTCAATAAAAAAGAGTTGGGAGCAATTGCAAAATTTTAAATTAAATATGAAATTCTAAAATTCTAAAATAAAAAGAATTCCTGAGATAATAGTTGGCTGAAATTATAGGAAGCTAAATGGAGGCCGAAATAATAGGGTCCGAAAAAAATAGGATTGAAAAAATAGAACCCAAAAAAATAGGGCTGAAATAATTTCTTTAAAATTTTAAATATGAAACATATTCTTTTTGTTAACTATATTTTAGCACGCACATTCATGATTATTTTTTGTGGGGAGTGGGGGAATTAAAAAATTCATGGAATGTCAAGAGACATCTATTAGGGGATATGAGGAGTCTCTCATAGGTTATAAAACAAATGCTCCTCATTTCATTTTCATTTTGTGATTTTGCAGGGAGGAAGTGGTGGAGATTGTTGGAGTAGATTGGAGTTTTTGAAGAGGAGTAGATTTAAAGTTTTGGAGTAATTTTTTTGCAGGTGAGATTTCTATTCTTATTTTTTATTTTTTATTTAGTTTTACATTTAGATTTAGATTTAGCTATGTATTTAGATTTAGATGTTGATTTAGTTTCAAAATTAGTTATAACTACTTTGATTTAGATTTTAATTTCAATTAGTTTCATCTCAGATTTAGAGTTGCATTCAAAATTGTTTAGATTTGCATGTAATAGTTTAGCCTTGCATGTTTGATTTAGATGAATTGCATTCGAAATCTATTTGATTCATTTATTTGATAATACTTTTCATTTGCACATTTTTAATGTGCATGTTTCAATTTAGTTTTAGATTATCATGTCCCCAAGTTTTAATGTAATAATTAATTTAAATTAAATTAATTAATTGGTCCCAAAATTTGAATAATATAACAAAAGGACCTTTAACTAGTTACTTTAATTAATTAATATGGGGCCCAAGTTAATAATGTTTGTATTTGTGGTTCCGATTGATTTAGTACCTCTCAGACCCATTTTTATTTATTTAAATCCGTAGGTAGGTGTGACTGTCAACTATCTTTGTAAACCCTCAGAAAGTTTCCCTAAAGGGTATTTAAGCACGACACATAGGTAGTAGTTGGTATGCAATTTGAATTATTTCTTTGTACTAAAAATTCCTGTTGAGTTTAGTATTCTTCGCCATTTCAAAAATGAAAGATCTTCCCTACTTGGTTTTCTCTAGTCTCGATGGGCTTCAACCCTCACCCTATTCTATCTATGTGTTTTTGGGATTGAATCTGGAAAATCTAATCAATATTCTTATTAACAAATATTCATACTCTCCAATTGAAGTACAATTGCTTATGTTGGATTTCATTCGTGTGCACCTTAGCCCCCCCCCAACCATGATACACTACCATACAGATTGGTTCTACTACCATACTACCCTGCTCCACACACTACATACAACCTCTCTTGTGTGTTTATCCTACTCCCACACTATCGTATAACTTGGTTCTACTACCATACTACCCTGCTCCACACACTACTTATAGCCTCTCTTATGTGTTTAGCCTACTCCCACATTACCGTACCACCTTCCCATAGCATACATCACACTACTGTATGACCAACTTATCCTTTTGAAATTGACATCTAGAATAGAACATTATATTGGTATCAGAGCTGGTGATTCTGCCAACTTGTTGGGAGAATGGAGAGCTTTGACTTGGATTACACTATGGCTCAATTTCTAGCCGATTGGAGGGCACACCTATTAGTCGAATACTCCAAGAATACTTTTGCATGCCAACTATTGGATGGTCAAGTATAGGATGACAAATATAAGGTGGTTGACAAAATCATTTACCACAAAGATAAAATCTACTTGGTACCTGAGACCAAGATGAAGGAAATGATTATCGAAGAAGGTACTTGCACAAATATCATTGAACCAATGCTTGACTATCAACTTGATGGAAATTTGGGTTCTACCAGCAACCCTCCAAATAAGCAAGCTCTACTGATAGTTGTTCAACCTCTTGGTGATGTGGATTTGATCGAGGATTATTTGTAGGATCAATCTTTACAACTGGTTGATTACAAAGTATATTCCCTAATGGCAATCATGATGGATTACACAAATGAATTTCAAGTTTGGAATCTTGGTGACTTAGGATGAAATAATATTTATATCAGAGTGACATAGAGGATGCTTAATGAGAGTGTGGTGCAAGGTGGGTTTGATGACAATTCATTCATTTTGCCTACGTGTTTGGTTTAGGATCCTAGTGACTCAAGGCATGACAATATTTATATCAGACTAGTACAACAAAAGTTTGACAACAATGTGGTGTTGTGGAGGATTAATATCATTTCACTTATCTTGCTCACACATTTGATTTGGGACCCTGAAGCTATTGACATTTTGTCTGATGATAGATTACTTGAGGGCAAGCAATCTGTGGGAAGTGAGGATTTGTCATGTCCCCAAATTTTAATGTAATAATTAAATTAAATTAAATAATTAATTGGTCCTAGAATTTAAATAATATAACAAAAGGACCTTTACTTAGTTACTTTAATTAATTAATATGGGGCCCAAGTTAATAATATTTGTATTTGTGGTTCTGATTGATTTAGTATATCTTGGGCCTATTTTATTTAATTATTTCTGTAGGTAGGTGTGATCATCAGCTATCAATGTAAACCCTTGGAAAGTTTCTCTGAAGGGTATTTAAGCACAACGCATAGGTAGTAGTTGGTCTGCAATTTGGATTATTTCTTTGTACTGTAGGTCCATGTTGGAGTTCAGTATTGTTCACCATTTCAGAAATGAAAGATCTTCCCTACTTGATTTTCTCCAGTTTGGATGGGCTTCAACTCTCACCCTATTCTGTCTATGTGTTTCTAGGATTGGATTTGGAAAATCTAATCAATATTCTTATTAGCAAATATTCATACTCTCCAATTGAAGTAAAATTTCTTATGTTGGATTTCACCTATGTGCACCTTAGCATTGGTTATGTCACTCTTCCCCCCATGATACACTACCATACAGATCAGTTCTACTACTGTACTTTTTTTCTCCACACACTACATATGTCCTCTCCTATATGTTTAGCCTATTCCCACACTATCATACGACTTGGTTCTACTACTATACTGCCCTACTCCACAAACTATGTACGACCTCTCTTGTGTGTTTAGCCTACTCCCACACTACCATATGACCTTCCCATAGGGTACATTGCACTACCGTATGACCAACTTATCCTTCTAAAAGTGGCATTTGGAATAGAACATTATAGTGGTATCTGAGCTAGTGATTCTGCCAGCCTATTGGGAGAATGGTGAGCTTTGACGTAGATTACATTGGCTCAATTTCCAGCCAATTGGAGGGCACATCTATTAGTCGAATACTCCAAGAATACTTTTGTGTGCCAACTATTGGATGGTCAAGTACATGATGACAAATACAAGGTGGTTGGCAAAATCATTTACCACAAAGATAGAATCTACTTGGTACCTGAGACCAAGATGAAGGAAATGATTCTGGAAGAAGGTACTTGCACAAATATCATTGAACCAATTCTTGATGATCAACTTGATAGAAATTTGGGTTCTACTATGACCATCTAAATAAGCAAGCTCTACTGATAGTTATTCAATCTCTTGGTGATGCAGATTCAATTGAGGATTATTTGTAGGAGCAATCTTTACAATTAGTTGATTATAAAGTCTATTCCCCAATAATAATCATGATGAATTACATAGATGAATTTCAAGTTTGGGATCTTGATGACTCGGGATGAAACAATATTTATATTAGAGTGGCACAGAGGATGCTTAACAGTAGCGTGGTGCAAGGGAGGCTTGATGACAATTCACTCATTTCACTTGCGTATTTGGTTTGGGATCCTAGTGACTCAAGACATGACAATATTTATATCAGAGTGGCGCAACAAAAGTTCAACAATAATGTGGTGTTGTGGAGGATTAATGCCATTTCACCTATCTTGCCTATGCGTTTGATTTGGGACCCTAGAGCTATTAGCATTTCGTATGATGGAAAATTTCTTGAGGGCAAGCAATCTTTGGGAAGCGAGGATTTGTCATGTCAACAAATTTTAATGTAATAATTAAATTAAATTAATTAATTGGTCATAGAATTTAAATAATATAACAAAAGGACCTTTAATTAGTTACTTTAATTAATTTGTATGGGGCCCAAGTTAATAATATTTGTATTTGTGGTTCTGATTGATTTAGTATATCTTGGACCCATTTTTATTTAATTATTTTTGTCGGTAGGTGTGACTGTCGGCTATCTTTGTAAACCCTCAAAAAGTTTCTCTGAAGGGTAGTTAAGTATGAAACATAGGTAGTAGTTGGTATGTGATTTGGATTATTTCTTTGTACTACAGGTTCCTGTTAGAGTTCAATATTGTTCACCATTTTAGAAGCGAAAGATCTTCCCTACTTGGTTTTCTCCAGTTTCAATAGGCTTCAACCCTCACCCTATTCCGTTTGTGCATTTCTGGGATTGGATCTGGCAAATCTGATCAATATTCTTATTAGAAAATATTCATACTCCCCAATTGAAGTACAATTTCTTATGTTGGATTTCGTCTATGTGTGCCTTAGCATTGGTTCTGTCGCTCCCCTCCCCCCCCCAACAATACACTACCGTACGACTTGGTTCTACTATTGTACTACCCTGCTCCAAACACTGTGTATGACCTTCCCATAGGGTACATCACACTACCTTGTGACCAACTTATCCTTCTAAAATTGGCACGTGGAACTAAACATTATATAGATTTGCATGTTTCATATTAGTTTTAGACTTGCATATTTCAAAATGCTTTTGGTTTACATGTTTTAGATTTGTATGCTTCATAATGGTTTTATATTTGCATGTTTCATAATTAAATTATATCACTAATGTGGATGGTAAGGTCACCATATCGATGAAATTTGTATTTACTAAATTTAATAATTGATTTAAAATAGAAGAATCATATATTTATTATATATTTTGTCATTACTTAATTATATTATGTATGTGTTTTATTTTTATATTTTTCATAGTAAATATAGATTTTTATTAATATTTATATTTGTAATATTTGAAAAGTGATTGGGCAAGAGCCTATAACACAATGGCAAATTGTGAGCCTCTTATCAAAGAGGTCTTGGGTTTGAATCTACTCGCAAATTAATAAATAATAATTAATAACAACACATAATAATTAAGCTTGGCTTCAGCCTCTTACCGATAAAAATAAATAAAAATTTGAAAAGTGAAAGGCAATGCCGCCATATTTCAAACGTTACAATCTAAATGTTTCATTTGAAATAGTTTTGATTTTTATTTATCTTATTTTGAACATTATTCATTTGAAAGAATTTATGTTAATTATTAATACTTTTTAATTCTAATTATTTCTATATATTGATGTTTGTTTATAAGTTTGCAGTTTAGTATTTGAGTTATAGATGTCTCGAATAAAGAATCAAACATTATTGATACTAGCTTGGCTACTTGAATGACCTCAAATGATTTCTATTGCTTTTTACATTTTGAATTTAGATTAGTATTTTAATTTAGATTGTTATTTTGACATAGAATAGTAAATATATTTATGTTACTTTTTTTTATTTACATTACTATTTTCATTTATAATAGTTTTTAATTTTGATTAATATTTAGATTTTGAATAATTTTTTATTTAGATTAGTTTTTACATATTATTTCTATTTATAATACTGTTATGACTTACATTACAATGCATGCTTAATTTACATTCCGAATTGGATTTGCATTTAAATATATTATTTATATTTACAACGCACGTAGGATTTTCATTTCAAATTGGAGTTGCATGTTACATATGTTATTTCAATTTATAATGCATGTTACCTTTTGTGGTTGTATTCAGTTTTTTCAAATCTTTTATGTAGGTACAAAGTTTCTTGTTTGTAAGTTTTATATCCCTCGAATTAAGTATACATTTGTTGTTCTTTTTGTTGGTGCTAATATTTTCTAAATTATTTTGCATGAATTATTTTAGGCATGGTAGCCTTTGATAGATAGTCAAACATTGTCGACATGAGCTCAACTACTTCTGTAGGATCAAATCTTTTTTTTGAGATAGAGTTTAAGAAGTGAGCACGAATAATTAAAGATTGTTGTACAATTATGGTCAAAGCTCTTGAGAATGCAGCTTTATTAGTTGATCATGTACAAGAGGTGGAGATAATTGAGATGGAAGATGTTGCCCTGGATTCATTCGTAGCACATTTGCAAAAGTAGATGCATTTGCACCCATGATGAAAGAGGTCTATGATGATCATTTTACAAGAAAAGGTCGTAATATGATTTTAATCTCTAAAGAATATGTGATGTACTTGAATCATTTTGGAGAAGTGTACATGTGATTCATATAATGATTTCACATCTTTAAACTTTCACTTATTATTTCATTTGAATAAGTGTACTAGGAGATATAGTTCTCCTTTCATCCGTGTATTATAACAATACCATTCAATTTCACTTTTTATTCAAATTCTTCTCAAGTATACTTGCAAATATTTCAAACGTGTTACCTTGACCTTTGTGTTTGTAATATTAAAGCTTTTACATGACATATATCACTAATAAGTTGATCATTAAATTATGTATAAAATTGATGTGCTATTTCTAACTATTAAGCTACTCTAAGGCATAATATTCATTTTATAGTCATTTAAGTGTAATCATTACCTCAATAACATTCAGTAGCCCTTCATTGTACACTATTCATGCTAAGCATAATTATCATTAACCAATAGTCTATTTATAAATGTAACTAAGAAAATCATAAAACTAGTTAAGGAACATTGTAATCCTTATATTGCTTTATTATGTTAAAAGGCATGTGTAATGAGAACATGATACCCTCCTAAATGTAACTCTAAACATAATCATAACCCTAATGATAAATCTAAATCTAACCCTAATATTAACTCTAAACCTAACACTAACTCTAACCATGGTCCTACTTCTTTCCCTAACCTTATCCATGATCATGAGAATATACTTATTAATATATAGGGCACCTTATATAATAATAAATATAATCTAAAATCCCAACCCTTACTCCCTTGGTAATTATAATTGTGAACCCAAGCAAACTTCTAAATGTAACCCTTTCTCCAATCATATTTTCTAAACCTTACATCTATCTTTAACTCTATTGGTATTATAGGTCCTAACCATAACCCTAACCCTATCACTCACTCTAATCCTGACCTAGGTCCTAACCCTAATGCTAACCCTATCTCTAATGCTAGCCATAACCATAACTCTAACCCTAACCTTAACCTTGAAACAAACCCTAACCCTAAATCCTACCCTTCCCTTAACCCTAAATAAAAATATGCTCCATATAGTGAATTTGAATCTTTCAAATTTTGCTTAATGTGAACAATTCTATAATAACCCTAACCTTAACTGTGACTTTAACTATAACCTTGATGTTAACCCTAAATATAATCCAAACTCTAATTATAAACCTAGCCCTAGTCCTAATTGTAATCCTTTATGTACCCCTATCACTAACCCTAACCCTAACCCTAACCCTAACCTTAACCCTATCCCTACCCTTAATTCTATCCCTAAATATAACCCTAACCCTACCCCTATTTACCTAACCTTAACACTATCTCTAATGCTAACTATAACCATAACTCTAAGCCTAACCTTAACCCTTACTCAAACCCCAACCCTAACCCTAATTCTAACCCTATCCCTACTCCTACCCCTAACTCTAATTGTAACCTTAACCCTACCCATAATCCTAACCCTAACACTATATATAACTCTAACTCTAACCCTAACCCTAATTATAATCCTAATCTAAACCCTAATTCTAACCCTAACTCTAACTCTAACCCTAACTCTAACACTAACCTTAACCCTAACCCTTACCCTAACCCTAAATCTAACACTAATCACAACTTCATCTCCAACTTCAACTCTAACTTGAACCCTAACTCTAACTCTAATTCTAACCCTAAACCTAACCCTAGCCCTAATTCCAACACTAACACTAACACTGACACTAACACTAACACTAACACTAACACTAACACTAACACTAACACTAACACTAACACTAACACTAACACTAACTCTAATTGTAACCTAACCCTAATGTTAACCCTAAACCCTAGCACTAACCCTAACTCTAACCCTAATTCTAACCCTAACCCTAATCCTAACGCTTTCTCTAACTCTAACTCTAACTCTAACTCTAACTCTAACTCTAACTCTAATGCTAGCTCAAACCCTAACCCTAACCCTAATGCTAATTCTAACCTTAACTATATTTGTAACCCTAAGTCTAGCCCTAACCTTAATTTTGATCCTTACCCTAGCCCTAACTCCAACTCTAACCCTAATTGTATTTGTAACCCTAATTCTAACCCTAACCCTAACCCTAACCCTAACCCTAACCCTAACTCTAACTCTAACTCTAACTCTAACTCTACCTTTAAACCTAATCCTAACTCTATTCTTAATTTTAACCATAACCCTAATTCTAGCCCTAAACCTAACCTAATTATAACCCTAACTATAACTCTAATCTTAACTCTAACCCTAACTCAAACTCAAACTCATATTCTCACCCTAACCCTAACCCTAACACTAATTCTAACCCTAACTATAACTCTAATACTAATTCTAAACCTAATTCTAATTTTAACCCTAAATCTAACTCTAACACTAACTCTAACTCTAACCCTAACCCTAACCCTAACTCTAACTCTATCTCTAATTCTAACCCTACCCTAATTCTAACCCTAACCCTAACTATAACTATAACATTAATTGTAACTCTAACCCTAACACTAACCCTAACCCTAACACTATATATAACTCTAACTCTAACCCTAACCCTAACTCTAATCCTAACCCCAACCCTTATTCTAACCTTGACTCTTACTCTAACCCTAACTCTAAATCTAACTCTAACCCCACCTCTATGTCTAACTTTAACTCTAACTCTAACTTGAACCCTAACTCAAACTTTAATTCTAACCCTAACCCTAACCCCAATTCTAACTCAAACTCTAATTCTAACTCTAACACTAACACTACCTCTAATTTTAACTCTAACTCAAATTGTAACCTTAACCCTAATGCTAACCCTAATCTTAACCGTAACTCTAACACTAGTCCTAACTCTAACCCTAATTCTAACCCTAATTATAACCCTAACTCTAACTCCGACTCTAACCCTTATTCTAACTCTAAATTAAACCTTAACTCTAACTATAACCCTAATCCTAACCCTAATTGTATTTGTAACCCTAATTTTAACCCTAACCCTAATTCTTACCCTGATCCTAACCCTAACTCTATCTCTAACCCTAATTCTAACCCTAACCCTAACTCTAACTCTAATTCTAAATCTAACCCTAACCCTAACTCTAACTTTAACCATAACTCTATCCCTGACCCTAACTCTAGCTCTAGCTCTAATTGTAACCCTAACCCTTACCCTAATTTTAATCCTAATGCTAAACCTAACTCTAGCTCTAATTCTATCCCTAAAATTAACACTAACCCTAACCATAACTCTACTCCTGAATGTAACATTTTACGTGACAATAGCCTTAAATAAAAAAATTGAAAGTCATGTAGATTAAACACCATTTATAGAATTAAAAAATAAAATGTTGAAGAATAATTTTATAAATCCATGGTATCAAAAGTTCAAAACATATATCAAAATAACAACTAGAGTGTAGAATAGTAGAAGCCTAAGGCATAGTAGCCTATGTTCTCCTATGAGTACACCTAGATAAGTCATGGAAGACTGTAGAGCCATCCTCTCTCCCTATGTTTGAGGTTGAATCTCATCCTCATCCTCATCCTCACCCACGTAATCCTCATCATCAGACTTGGATCCATCACTCCTAGCCTTAGGGTACTGCACTATGTCTCCTTGCACTCTAGCCTCCTTGATTGTCATTGCTACTACCTCAGCCTCCCAATCCACCTGATCAACCCAATCCACATCTTCATCATTGAAGACATGATCAATAATCTTGGTGTTTCACTCTGCATGTGGATCAACATTCTCTAATACAATCATTGATGTATCGGTGCCCAGGATCTACCTATGGTGAAGGTGAAGGTTGTAGTGAACAAAGACAAGATCATTCAATTTTTTCATTGCCAACCTATTGCACTTCTTCAAGTGTATATGCTCAAATAGACTCCAATTATGTTCACATCTTAATGCACTAGATGGGTGGCTCAAGTTACGAATCACAATCCTCTATAAATCTGGCACCTTAGTGCCGAACATCTCCCACCATGCATCTAAAACAAGAAAAAATTAAATCAATTCAATAACTTTGAATTTATCAAATTAAAATGGTAATAGAATTAGAAATTAGGATGTAGAATCAAAGATTTTTACTAGGCATCAATTCTGTCCTATTTTTCTTACACAACTCCTATGCAAATAAGTCCCCTTGAGCTTTCTTAAACAACTCAATCTCATAGACTACAATTATTCCAACTCTTGAATCAGGTGACATTCTCTCTACAACATCATAGAGGCCACTCCACACCTCATCATCATCCTTGAAATGTGGGCTAAATTAGTAAGTTGGATTAGGGAAGTAGGTAGCTACATGTATAGGCCTATGAAGTAGATTGTGCCAATTTCTATCATGACATCCCATATAGGCCCATACCTATCTCGATTCCCTGCAAAAAAAGAGCAAATGACCTCCTTCACCCTATCCATGCCCTCATAAATGTTTCCCATTAAGGGCTTCACTCCATCAACAGTTTGTATGAGAGCAACAAGTGACTTTACAAATTGCAATCATTATGAAAGTTGGAAGAGAAAGTTAGAAACAATCAACTTTAAGTTTTTTCTTTAAAAAATAAACAATATTTTATAACATAATTTCATAAACAAAAAAGTTGAAATGAGGACAAAAAGAAAAATTACTATCACAATATCAACAATCGGTGTCCAAAAGGAAGTCTCATCAAAATTGTGATCAACTGCATCAATTCTTGTAGTTGTCTTTGCATATGATGATGCAATATACTCCTCACTAACAAACATGCGTCTCAAACCTCCCTTTGAATAAGCAAATATTTCAGTGTGAGAAAATTGGTTGCAAATCTAGTGACCCCCAGACGAGATAACTCCTTTTGGCCATTGTGTTTTCTCATGAGGTTGAGGACCCATGTGTGATTATATATGAATTTGCATACGTTCCTTCCTTGCTCTATAAATGTTTTTATCCAAGGGGGTTTACCAAGATCCTCTAACATGAGGCCAATGTAGTAAGTAGCACAAGGGGTCCAAAATATGTGAGGGTGTCTCTCCATAAGAATCTTTCTTGCAACAACATAATTTGCTGCATTATCTGTAACTATTTGCACCACATTCTTCTCACCCACATCCTTCATCACTTCATCCATTATCTCACAAAGATATTCAACATTCTTTGTTTTTCCTGAGGCATCAATTGATTTCAAAAAAACTATGACACCTAAAGAAAAATAAACAAATTAGTATAATGATCAATGATGAATCATAATTTATAAATTCATAATTTATAAACTTAATCACTTAAGTACAAGTTCTACTTCTAAATTTTTAATGTCTAAGTACAATTACTTGATGAGGAGACAAGAAAGTTGAGGAGTGTCCTACTCCTTTTATCAGTCCAACCATCAGTCACGATGGTGCAACCCTTCATCTTCCACACCTCACACTGCTCTTTGATTGTACCTTCTACATTAGCCACCCTAGCTAATTAGCACTAGGGGCTTTGAACCCTGAACCACAAACAATAACAACATCAATTGCAATTTTCCAATAAGGGGACCTAAAATAAATAAAATAAAATTTAAAGTTAAACAAATTAGTATATTATAAATAAATTTGAAAACAAAATACAAATACAAATAAATAAAATAAGCATATTATTGTCTCTTGAATGTTGAAAGTTGAAAGCAAGGGAAGTAAGACATAAATTAAAATTTAAATAAATAACTTGCTGCATTGAATGAAATGTTGTTGTAGATGAAGAAGTCTCTAAGTGTCAATTTTGCATAATCATGCTTTCCCTTGTTCCAACCCATGCTCTCAAGTGATGGTTGTGCACTTGGAGCCGTGCATGGAACAAACATGGAATAAAGTGTCCATCTTTGCTTACGAATGCGAGGCTCAATGGTCACACTGGTAGAAGTGGTAGCATCCATAGGTGGAGTAGGGGATAATGGAGAGCGAAAAATAGAACCCTATTGGGCTAGTTGTGCCATTCCTTCTTGTTGCTTCTTTTTCAATTATTTTTTCTCCATTTTATCCTCTAGAAGAGTTTGCACGTCTCACATAACATCCTGGGGTACATCTTTGCATTTTTTAGCATCACACCTAGGTATATGTGCTAGGTTATACTTCAATCTATTTATGCCTCCCCTGTTATATACTACACCATAATGCTGACATGTAGCAACTCCCTTTTTGTGGCCTGGGATGACATGTTTCCAAGCCTTATCCCTTGCTATTGCAGCTGGGTTTGCATTAGGGTTAAATGCAGGCCTAGTTTCACTTTCAAAAGGCTCACCCTGAGGCATGATGTCAATGTGTTTGCTATTGCAATATGAATATATTATAAATAGAAAAAAGGTTAGCATCAAATTAGATTTATAAACTTTAGGGCCTTCTTACTTTGTCATCAAGATAAATTATAATAAATCTAGATTGTACATAGTAGATACTAGAAGTAGAGACTAAACAAACGTAAACAAAATGGAAAGTAAAAAATATGAATGTAAAACATATTACAAAACAACACAAAGAAATGAAACTTGTTGCTTGCCTCTTCAAATTTGCACAAAGTCAAACAATGGAAATGCAAGTAAGTTTGTACAACTATATTTAAAAATAAATAAATAATTCAATGCTAACCTTATCAAAAATAGAAAAATTAAAAAATACTTTTCATGTTGCCACTAGCTTATATATACCTTTATATATATTACTTGAGAGTAATCGTTCTTGAGGCACCTATTTTCATAAATCCCAACTGTGAAGCTAGTACATAGTTTAATCAAAGCGATTTATATTGATTTGTTAAAACCTAAACTCTCAAGTGGCCTTTGTTAGCATAATCTTTGCTCAATCCACCAAATGTCAATTCTACATCTATAAAGAGTTATATACTAGAAAGATAATCCAATAAGTTCTAGATAGAGTAGTTAAGAATTGAAGTCATGAAAAAGATAATAGGATTATTTGTTCATTTGGAAAATTTAAAAAAATAATATTTTGTGTTGAACTACTTGCATTATATTATATATTTTATATTAAAAAGACATTGCTTTATTCTAATTAGATTGTACTTGATTTTGTATTGAGCCTTAATGTCCTTTTCAGCTATGCATAGATATAACTAATACTTTTAATTTTATTGTCATGAATATTATTAATAATTTTTATTTTGTAGACTAATATAAATAAAAGATCTTAGAACACTTCATTAATATTGAGTTGCTCTCAATTTATAAATTAATTATTTTCAATTATAATTTGTTATTAATACTCTATAGCAATTACTAATATGCTTAATATACGACTCGTCAATGACTTTTTCAAATATGATACTTTGACATGTAAAACTCCCATACCTTTGTATGTATAAACCATTTGATAAGAGTCTAGGTGGTCTTAGATTTATGAATCAATTATGGAGTCTCCGAGCAGTTGTTTTGTTTTTGGGGGAAGAGCTGCATACATGAATCGTGATCATCATCTTAGATTCTTATCTCTTCAACGTACGCCGCTTTATGCGACCAGGGAGGGAGCAGTACGCGCTGATTATTCCAAAGCAACTTTCATGGCGTTCTTCCTACGCTCTCATCTCATATGTGGCTTACATCTCAAGCAATCTTCATTGCTGACGTGGCGCTTCTAGTTGTCATTTTAAATTTATAGACTTCGAAGGAAGAGGCGTATGAAAAAATGACTACACTTTCCCCAATGACGGAGTAAATAGATGTATAAAAGAGGGTGAGAGGAGGTGAGGGAGACAGAACGCGGTTGAATAAGAATCAGTGGCGAGGAAGGGAAAGCAGCTGAAAGCATGGCGAGTGTAGGAGGAAAGCAAGTTGTACAAGGGTCTGAGAACAGCACGGAGATAGAGGAGCTTGGACGCTTTGCCATTCACCAGCATAATATCCAACAGGTATGTCAGTTCAAGTGTTGCCTTGCAGCTTAGGTTATGCTGTCAAAATCCTAACTTTTTGCCTTGAGTGCTTCAGAATGAGAGAGGGCTTCTGTCATTTAGCCGAGTGGTGAAAACGGAGCAGCAAGTGGTAGCGGGAACTTTGTATCATCTCACGATCGAGGCCAAACAGGATGGAGATTCTTCTCCTAAACTCTACGAGGCCAAAGTTTGGGTGAAGCCCTGGGAGAACTTCAAGAAGCTGCAGGATTTCAAGCCTGTTTCTTCTCCTCCCTCAATCACCTCCGCTGATCTCGGCGTTAAGCATGGTAGGTTATCTCTTTTGTTTTCCAATTGCGTATCCCAATGTGATAATCAGGAAATTTAACCCAATTGTCATAATTGAAGAACAAAGGAAAAATCAGTAACCTATCTCTCATAAATATGAATAAGGATTATTGCTCAAATATTTTTCATTCTGCGTCAGTAGTAATCTAATTTGGCTCATAACGTTCTTAGCAATGCACTATGCTTTGTATTCGAGCTCATTCAACGTGGTACCATTTGCAACCCTCAGGAACCATTCTTTATAAATATTCCTCTTCATTTACTTATATCTAGATATGATGTAATACATTAATTGGGTTTCTCAGTTTAAATATTGGGAAGATTGGCTGCCGATTACCAAATTAATGAAAGCTTCAGTGGAATCTCAGTAATTCGTCCTCTTATTTAATAAATCAGTGAAAATATCTCTATTTTAGAATTCACCTTGTTAAATTATCTTTACTCCTCAAAATACATCAAACCTTTCATAAGATGCCCCTGATTGTTTTTTTTGTTCTGTGGATTGGTCTTGGGCTTTTGTCTAATATTATCATATGAGATAGATTAGTCCGATGCAGGCCTTGGGCTCCGTGGAGGGGTATTAAGCTTAGGATCTATGGTCATATGAGACCGCTTTAACCCGATGAACCCATGAAATGAGACATCTGGGAATTTCTCAGCCAGTATTGCTCGGGGCTATTTTGTTGTGGAGATAAATCTTTGGTATTCTTGACGTCTTTTTTAGAAACTATTAAGAAATCTCAAAAATACTACAAACAAGAAAATGAGGTTTCGTAGGGAAAGCAAAATATCTTCTCCTTTTAAAAAGTGCATTGAGCCCTCGTTTGTCATAAGATTTTTTTTTAAAAGATGTTTTGTTTCTTCCTTTACTATAGATCAAGTAGCGCTTCATGCGATGGTTCGCAGAAATAGCAGCTTTCCCCATGTGGATGTTAGGTCCCTACCCTAACCGTAATGTTATTAACTCACCCATTTATGAGCTCTCTGTAGGTTAATAAATTTAAAGGTCCCAGCTGTAGGAAGGGTAAATATGACATAGTAGCGGCAGTACTCTCCGTGGCCATTTGGTATCACCCTTGCAGTCTTCTCCTGAAAAAATTGGTTCCGTTGTCTTCTCGTCCCTTATTATATATTTCCTAAAAGCTATTGAGCCCTCAATCATGGCAATTAAAATGGATTCTGCTTGTAAACCAGGTGTTAAAGTTGCTTGGATCAGTTCAAAATCAAATTTGGGTCTTTTATTTATTTTTCGGTGCTGTACGTATTAGTAACCCATTTGGTGAGTAAAACTTTTTGGTGATAGATTTGGTCCAGGTGTGGATTATCTTCCAAATATTTTGCATTAAGAATTTTTCTTTGTTTGTTTTTGGCTGCTCTACAATGGGGTTGGTAAACCTTTTGGGTACTAGATCATTTTGGTGACATATTTGGCTCAATTATGGTTTGTTTTGCAACACACTCTTCGAGCCACACTGCAGGTATTCAGATATTCTAGCTTGTTCTGATTCTGTTGTTCTGGATTTTGATTCAATGTTAAACTTCTCATGAACTAGCAAGAGTTTGAATGTAGTATCTTTTGTGTGTTGCTGGATGTTATTTCATTAACTTTTCGGCCTTTTTAAGGATAGATCTATCCTCAATTCAAACGTGACTCATTTTCCAACCCTGAAAATAATAAAATCAGTTATCATCAAAATCTATTATAATAAAGAACTTCCGAAGCTGAAACTTAGACTACAAACTGAAAAGTCCTAAAAATCCCATCTAGACGAAAACAAATTAGAAGTCAGTTGCTGCCTTTGCCTCCTGAAGAGTAGATAAAAATACTTGAAATTAAACTAGTGTTGAATCAAGGGCTACTAAAAGTTAGTATTGAATCAAGAGCTGTCTCTTTTCCATTTTGTAGAGGAAATTGTGCTGAAGATGGAACAATTATAGCAAGTTAAAAACTCCAAGATTCTCATAGAGATGAAAACAGACACGAAGCAAGGCAAAGAGTGACTCTTTCCCTATTGGTTGGAGAATAGTACTGGCACTCACACAGTTTATCAATGTTAGAGGTAGAAAATTCAAAAATTCTATGGAAATGAAAACAAACGAGATGATGCCTCTTCCCCTTTTGGAGAGGAGAGTTTGTACAGTTTATCGAGAGCCAAAATTATAAAACTGTCATGGAGATGATAATAAACTAGGATTGAGTCCAGGGCTGCTTTTGCTAAAGCTCTCATAGTTCATTGAGAACCTAGACCAATATGCTTTGGATGCTTAGTCTCTATCTTTATACCTCAAAGCCTCTTTCTGGTAGAGGCCACCAAAGTGTCTTTCTTTTGTGAAACATGAGGCACTATCCCCATCTTTAGAAGCTTGGTGTCCATCCTGGAGAAATCTGTCCATAGAAGCCTCATGTGTAAAACTTTTGCTCAGCTTTTTGTCTCAGGCCATAGTTTGTCTTTGTCCTCCTCTCCTATCATTTAATAGAAGATGAGATTGGCTCTATGCATTTTTAAGATTCCCTAATTTATCATATTTAAGTTTTTAATCAGGTATGTACATAACAATTTTACTACTTTCAATTTTATAGGTAGTAATGTTAGAGAATTTCTTAAAATAAGTTTAAATTTTTTATTTAAGATAAGTGGGATCTTCTGGCAGTAAGGTAAAATATCTATAAAAACTGGCGATTTCATGATCCATAAAGTTAGTACTGCAAAAGAGAAACAACATAAGAACATTGTGATATGAATATCAGGATTTAACTGTGTGATTTTTGAGTCAAACTCGATGACCCAGGATTTAACATAAGAACATAGCAAACAGCGAGGGGCGTCTACACTGTATAAAACCAGATTATCACAGAACTCCCCAAAACTGACAAAGCAGAACAGGCTCATCTGATTAGCAACATTCAAAATAGTACCATGAAGGATATGCACAACAGCGTCCACGATACTTCGATAATCTACTTATTAGCAATATAATCTAAGGAACCTGGAAAAGATAATATTCCACTGAGTCTTTAAATGGATAAACAGGTTCAACCTGAAGTGGACAACAAACAAGACTAAAGCAAACATAGGAACCATTTGGACATTTGGAGGCCTTCAACAAGGCTCCAATATTTCTCCAGCTCCCAAAGCACCTCAAGCCAGGTGTCCAGCTTTCCTGCCTTCAGGTGTTCATGGGTATTAGCTGCATTGTATCTGAGCTTTTGGAGATGCCTCCTGATCTTTGATTTCCCAGTGGTCGTGCCATTACAGCTTTGTTCATAATTCCATCCGTGATTCAGACAATAGAGTACAAGGCTCTGTCAATGGCTTGGCCTTTTTCAGCCAGATTTCTTTCCAGCCGATCCAGTCATTCCACTGTTCCATTTAGAGGGTCCAACCTGGCCACCTTGTCTTCCTCCATCTCTTGAGTTTCTTCATTATTGTTCTCCTATCTCTGAGAATCACCAGAATAATTATTATTCACAATATCATTAACTTGGTAGGCCTTTTCCATATTTTGCTGTTTGGACAAATTTGTGGGAGTATTAACTTGGTTCTCTTGTTCTTCCTCATAAGTCGTTGACCTATCTCTAGAAGAGGAATCCTCTTCGTCAAACATGATTTTTTTCCATTTGGAAAGGGGATTCGTTTTGATCTTTGGCAAGCCTTGTTGACCTTTTATTCCCAGTTAACAGAGGCAGGTTCTCCCAATAATCATGCCTTTAGAGCTTGTCTTCATCTGCTAGGATGGTAATGCTAATATTCTTATTACCAGAGGCTTTATTAGGTTTTTTTGGAAGAGCTCGGGGTCCTGGGGAGATTTGCACTTGTCTGGAGCGACAAGAAGCAACTCATTAACAGGAGGGGGTGAGGAGTAGTGACACCCTTCTTTTTCTTACCCTTACAAGAGGGGGGTGGGCTGTTATCATTGCCCATAGTTTCATGCCGAGGTTGTGGTGGTGGGGAGGGTAGGTGCTCGAACTCAACTGGGGGCAAAGGGTTACCGTGAGGGTCACTATTGAAGGGAAATTTGTAGAGCCGTAATGAGTCCCTGATGGAGAGGTGGAGAGGCACCACTCTCTATGCCCTGCTGCAATGAAGAGAAAAGAAGGGGATATTCACTTTTTCTATGGCTTCAGCAGAGGGAAATGGTAACGGTGGACAACCATAAATCTTCCTTCCAAAGTAAAATAACGCATAATGTGGAGATTTACCAGAGCATATCGAAGGAAGATCCATTTTGTTACATACCCATTTTGAAATATTTTTATCAAGACCCCTTCTTCCAAGAATTTGTTCAGAAAGGTCTGCTAGTTACTATTGCTCTTGTTCACACCTTTGAGCAAGAATTCTCAAGATCAGTTGCTTCTGCAATCAACTGGGAGTGACACTGAACTGGAGACTTCCAATTTTGACACTGCCACCAGACCAAGAGTTGGTAAACTTGGAAGAATGGGTAAAATTGCACCCTTGTGTCTTTGTAGAAGGGGGCCAAACCAGACTCCACAAATAGGTCCCAAAGCTGCACATTTTTCACCAGAGTCACAGTTGATAGGCTCCGTACATTTTCTTGAATCCTCCATGGCAGCAACAGTAAACTCAACCCACCAAGATTCTTTTCAAGAGATAGTAGCCAACAAAATGAAGATCGTCTGAAATGATTGTCACCCTGATAGAAATATGGACAACCTTGGGGGAAGGGTTGCTGTATTATTCGTAAAACAAGAAAATTCTTCCTAAATTTGTTGACTGAAAATGATACATGATTGCAATTTACTAAATCGGCAGGAGTTGCAGCCCTTTCTTGACCCCTTGCCAAAAACCCATTACACAGATCTAAAATGCTAAAAATGTCTCTTATTTTATTGGGCAAAATAGTAAAATTCATTTTGTCTCTTGTATTTTCTCGCTTCTTAAAAATAGTTTTTATGAATACTATTGGAAAATCTGTGGATATTTAAAAAGTTTGGTAACACAGACTAACACTGTTCATCATAAATATTTGCGCCGGTCGAGATAAATTTTAGTATGATAGCTAGCATTTTGTTGGATTTTTTTGCATCATGAATACTCAGCAAAGCAAAACAAAGCTGTTAAGCTCCTTTCCAATTAGCGTAGGCCAATGAAATATTTTGAATATTGAACATGTTGTGAGGAATATTCAGCAGAGGTCCAACTGTTTAGCAGCTTATATACTACAGGGGCTTCTTTTAACAAAAGCCAACGTTGGTCTGTTTTTGCATTTCCATCAAACTAATGAACTTAATTTGTTACCATGGTTTCTTTTTCAGGTAATTGATGGATTTTCCGAGACTGATCTACTTGTGAAAAGGGGGAGTCAAAGAGGAACACAAGGTAGAGCTATTATGAGAGTGACTATATCTTGACGTTACACTCGACTGAACGTCTAGTTATTTATTATTTAAATAAGTTCCATCAGATGCTTTATCTAGCATGGCTGGCTATCGTAGATAAAGCACGCATGTATAATATATGATATTCAAGTGGATGTTTTTCTGTTAATTGCTTGTGTAGCCACTAGCTACAACATTTGTTAACCAGAATTCCACATCTTATTAGTGGATGGTAAATAATATGACCTCAAACATTTTCCCCTTTTGTGGATGTTTCATTCAGATTTGAGCTATGTTTTGCTGTCACACTTGTGTACTTTGGGTTAACAAGCTGAGCAAGCGATCCGGCAATATGAAGAGGAGAATTTTTCTGCTCCAATAATTATAATAGTAGTCACTATGTCAACTTTTTATTTCTGCCACTTCTCTGCTCTTAAACGCAGGACATTGAGAGAGACCAGTTTTATGTTTGTCCACGAACTACATAGTGAGATTAAGATAGTACGGGGTTTCTCCCATGATCAACCGGTCGCTATTGCTTTCATATTCTGACACGTTCATGTGAATGGAAGGTGTTCAATAAAGATTTTTGAGAGAGTTTTTAAAGAGATGATTCTTTATGCTTATAGACTTAATTGTGCTTATCCATTTGGATCAAACATTCTATCAGTGATGTAAATAAATTTACATTAAGTTTTTTATATTTATACTTGATTTAATGATTTTAGAATAACGGTTGTAGATAAGATGCGAAGTGCAACATAGTCTACAAATAAACACAAAGGTGTTAACGTATAAAGGTAAAAGTGATTTTTTTTCAAAGTTTACCACATCCACGCATAGGTAACAAAATATTAACACTGGGAGCAAAACATAATAATCAAATTAGCTAGAAGCGAGAAGCCTTGTTGTTGTTACTTTAATTGTATTTTGTATGCATCAAATTTAGAGGCGCCAATGGGGAGAGAGGCTTTGTTATCACAATTATCAACATTTTAACTTTTTAAGGGGGGTGGAGGAATTTTAAGGGACCACAAGAGGCAGCCAAAAGTCGCTTATGCTGGACTGCCATATTGTTCAACCGAGTTGAAGGAATGGCCTTGCTTTTGGGGTTGAACTTCGCTACTTTTATGGGGATCACTAGGAATGTGATTGAAGGAGACTCTAAAATAATTGTTGAGGCTATGTAAAATGGGGTTAGTGTGGGTTGGAAAGTTAACTCGATTCTTAGTGATTTTATCACTCTCTTATAGCGCATCCACAACTACTTTATTGGCCACATATATTGGGAGGGTAATGTTGTTGTTGACTCTATGGCCATGGTTGGCTTATAGATGGAGGGTTTAAGATGTTGGAGTGTGGTCAATCAGCTACAAGAGGATACTAAAAACTTTTGAGGGAACAACAATGCTAATAATGTTTTTGAAATTAAAAGCGACCAAAAGCAAGGGGGTCGGCCCATATACAATCAAAAAGCTGGTAACTAGCACAATACTAGCTAGAAACACCAGCAGTCAAAAAATTAACTAAGCAAAGATCCAAAAGTTTGCAACCACTAACAAAGATCAGCAACTAAGCTAAAACCAAAAAGGAGACGAACTAACTACTAGATTTCCACACTGTCCAAAAAGGTACCCAAGCCAACCCAAGTTTTAATTACAGCTGATAACCAACAAAATCAATACTGCCAGTAAAGTATTAAAAGTCTTTGGATCCAAAGATCCCAGTAACTGATAAAAACATAAAAAAACTTAGTTTTCCTTTTTCCCCTTCCCCATTGCATGTAGTAGGATCTGGGCCCAGTCATCAGCAAGAAACTTGAAGAGCAACTTATGATCCTCCATGTCTAAGCTTGCGTCCTCCTTTTCCTATGTTAGCAATTGAAGGGTTGTTGTTGTAGCATGGGTAACTTTAAGGCCGAATTTGAAGAACTCATCTTCCAAAGCTTTGTCCCTTCTTTCCAAATGTATGTATCGCTCATCCATCAACTCGGTCCTATCTTTAGGCCCCACGTCTCCCTTTGCAGCAACCTCCTTCATTTTCTACACCTGTCTTGCAAAACCCGTGGGTTTCTCCTTAACAAGGGATGAAATGGTTATGGGGGAATCATCCTTCTTGCTGTTCTCTTCACAAAAGGTAATAGGTTTGAGGGAGAAGTTGGCAGACACATGGGTGGTCTCAATTTTCTCCGCTTTTCCATCATACGCTTGGGTTTGAGTATCATCCACCGACTTGTTCCCAGAGTTAACACTTTTCTACCCCTCCTCATTACCATCATCCTTCTTGGAGTTGGAAATATCTTCCTCTTCCCTTCTATCATTGTTGTTGCTAGAGCTATCTTCTTCAACCTCCTCCATTGGGTATCTAATGGACTTCTATTTGCACCTAGCCTAGGAATGGGCAAGCCTACTAGACCTCCTTCTAGGTTTACCCCCATTATCCTCTCTCGAATCCTCTCCAACAACCTCCACTAATTTTTCAATTTTAATCTTCTTGTTTCCCTTTTGTTCTAAGGCTATGTCAAATTTTTTCTTTTTCTTAGTTTCCTTACTAGGGGATGGCCTAGGGGTGTGGATTTTCGTCCTCGTACTTGAGCTCGGGGGGTAGTTCTGACCATGGCGTGGGTTTTCCACAACCACCTCTCTGGGGGGACACAAGGCGAGGTGAAATTGATAAAGGCGAAAAATTAAGCCTTGATGAATTATGGTAAAATTTAAACCTTTACTCTTTTTTTCCCTAACATCAGCAACCATGTCTTCAAGAGTGCAGAAGAAAAAAAGGACTAGAAATGAAGTCCCTATTTTTGAAATGATTCAACAGAGGAAAATGGTAGTAATAGCATACACCAAACCTGCCCTCCAGCGTCAGATACCTCGTAAGGACTAGGGACACATCATCCCAAGGAGCAGGTAACTTATCTCTTTCAAACCCACCTTTGTAACGAATCAGCACCTCATCCTCTGCGAAAAAGCTATTCATGCTAGCCTCGTCAGTAATTTTGGTAACTTTCTTCCATTTTTTGCCCTTCATGGAGAGGCCGGTTGCCATGGCGATTACTTCCTCTGTGACTTGGAAGGTGATACCGTTGATAGTAACCTTCCTATCATTCCAGCTATTCACAAATTGGTGCGTGCAATTCTCATCATATCTAGCCATCAACATCATGTAGGGAAAAATCCCCCCTTCCTTCCGTAAAAACTAGGTAGCCATTTTGTCCTTAAAGTTTTCAATTTTCGTTGGCTCCAACCGATTCAAGTCCCCCGCCCCATTTCAATTTCTCCAATTTTCGACTCCCCTTCTTCAAAAATATGCGTTTGAACTTTTTCGGCTTGGATCTTTTTGTGACTACTCTTCTTAACTCTTTTGAAAAGATGAAAATAAAAAGTGCATGCTCGTGTTTGATGAGCTCCAAAATCCCATACCGAGTTATTATGGTATTCGTGGATGTGAAAAATCATAATTTTCTCACCCTGACAATTTCTGACACCCTGATTAATAATATCTTTCGTACTTCCCTTTGGAGAGCAATTTGAAATTGGCAACGGGTTTCCATAACTACGAAAAGACATTTTTCTTAATTTTTAATCACTCCACTTGCTGTTTGTACGACCACGTCTGCCCTTTACTTCCAAAATGCAATAGTTTAATTTAGTGACTAAGATCGCCGTCTTGCCAAATTTGGCCTTACTTTTAAAGTTTATAGACATCATCTTGAATTTTTCCCGCCTTTTTCCTTGGATATCAACACCCTTATATCTTCATTGAGATCAGCTAAATTCTCCCAACATGTGATTGCCATTGCATTAAATCCCATGGCAGTCGCCGCGTCTGCCACCTGATTACCCT
This sequence comes from Cupressus sempervirens, assembly GCA_028749045.1. NCBI lineage: Eukaryota > Viridiplantae > Streptophyta > Pinopsida > Cupressales > Cupressaceae > Cupressus > Cupressus sempervirens. The sequence goes on along the minus strand of CM053792.1, from coordinate 534,212,386 downwards.
CCTTGTAGATGTGCTATAGGTGGGCCATTTTCATTTCATTCAAAATTTGCTTAATATCCAAGATGATATTTCTAATCTTCCATCCCGATCTAGCCTCCCCCTTAACCAAATCAATCACTAATTTGGAGTCCCCTTCTATTGTTAACTCCATAATTTGTCTTTCCCTAGAGAGTTAAAGACCTCATAATAACGCCATAGCCTCTGCCACATTATTGCTACCATTCCCCACCTTTCTCGCATAAACCAACAACACATCACCATTCTTGTCCCGCAACACACCTCCAACCGCTCTAAATCCTCCTTTTGCAGCACCATCAAAGTTTAGTTTATATAGTGTTATGGTGGGAGGTCTCCATTTTGTCTGTTGTCTCCTCCTAGCTAAGTTATCAAAAAGGAAGAAATCCTCTTGACAACCCCAATTTTCAGCCACCAAGCCTTCAAGTCTACCTGGCTCCTCTTTTGGCATTTTACATTTAGCCACTCTTAAATTTTTCTTTAACAATTTATTCATTATTCCAAAAACCACTTCCATTGTCTTACTTTCCTCCCTAAATATCCTGTTATTTCTTTCTTTCCATATGTGCCAGCAAACATATGGTGGAATAATATTCTATAAAAAAACTAATCTTGGGTGGTAAAAGGGGCAATCTCAACACTACACAAACTGGCCCAAGTTATCCTTCATAACCCAAGCCACACCAAATCTTTCCCAAACCTTAGTCCAGATCCCTAAAGCAAACTGACATTCTATGAAAAGGTGGGAAATACTTTCTTCCTTTTCCTTACACAGACATCAACAATTTGTTATATAGAACCCCCTTTTTAAAAAATTGTCAAGTGTTAAAATTTTGCCATGCTGTGTCGTCCACCAAAAGAAATTGATTTTAGGAATAAGGTTAGTAATCCATACCTTACGCCACAGAATTGGGCTAGGATCCTTACTGAACATGAAAGTATATGCATATTTTACAGTGAAGTTCCCATTTGGGGTTAAGCCCCAAGCCATAACATCCTCTTGAGGTAGTAAGGGGAGTCTCTGTTCTTTTATCAATTCTTCTAGTTCCTTTAAGATAACAACATCCTCATGTGAGTAGCCCTCCTTATGAAGATTCTTCCACCTCCTCCTCTGATTAATATAGTCCCCAACTTTCCCCCCTATATCCTCTTTGAGAAGTTCCATTAAACCACTATATTTACTCAAGGCCAACGGTTTCCCATCCATCCACCTATCTTCCCAAAATCTGATATTGAAGCCATTCCCCACAATCCACCTCAATCTTTCTCTCAGCAAAACTCTATTCCTAACAATATTCTACCAAATCTGTGAACCTCCAGGGAGGTCATTATTATATAGGTTCCACCTAAAGGAGGTATTAGACAAATATTTAACCTTCATAATATTTCCCCATCTCGTGTTTCCTTCTGCCAGTCTCCAACCAATTTTTGTGAGGAGAGCTTTATTAAGATCCTTTAGCCTTCTAACCCCTAACCCCACCTTAAATTTTGGTTTACACACCTCCTCCCAGTTGACTAGACTCAATTTATTTTTCTCCTATGTCCCTGACCACATGAAATTCCTTTGAATTCTCTCAATTTTCTCTGTCATGTTTTGGTTGATTTTGAAAATGGATAAGAAGTAGATAGGGATTCCCTGAAGAGCAGCAATGAGCAGTTGTAATTTTCCAGCATTACTTAATATCTTCCCTTTCCAACCTGTAAGCTTCCTCTGAATGTTAACCACAAAGGACTCTACTAATACGATTAGCGAGTGTTGGGGTTATGGCTTTGATAGCCATGGTAACAACTTCCCCATCATTTTGATGAGGACTACTCATTATGGTGACACTTGGTTTGATTTAATGGTGAGTTGGAGTTCTAATTACAATAATTTTTTGTTGATTTTATATTGGTAATGGCTAATAATGACAAGGCACGAGCTTTGATAAAATTATGAAAGTAATAAGTATGCCATCAACATTCCCAAGGATAAAATGAATAAAAAAGATGAGGCTCATACTAAAATCGATCCAAATTTAAAAAATGCACGTGTATGATTAGATGGGTCACAGCATGAGGTGGTACTATCCTTGCGGTCATTATTACGGCTAAGGTGAAGATTATAGCTACCATCAGAAGGCATTTGTGGTTTTTATTAACTTTCAAATTGCCTTTTTCATGTACAACTTCATTCAAATATTTTTGCATTCTCTTACCATGGGTGGACCCAAGCTGTGCATCAAACTAAACAAAATTGATGACACAAACAATCTGAAGGTGATGCTTGTCTGTGAGGAAGGGAGAATCTTGCCCCTCATTGAGAGAATGACTAGTGGCCATGATGAAATTGTTTCCAAACAATGTCCCATCATGGAATGAGTGAAGGGTTACCATGCAAGGTATCAACTTTGAGATAACTGAGGTTATTGAAAAGGTGATTGATCTTTCCATTGCCTTTAGTGGGAAAAAAGAGAGTATTATGTCTGATTATAATGCTCTCAACGAATTCTTCTGGCCCTCCAAAGAAGAAGCTACAAAGAAACAAGGTGGTTATAGTAGGAGGACCTTTCAGACATCTAGCCACAAATTTGCCATATTAAATATGAAATACTTTATTGTGGAACGTAAGTTTATTGTCTCTTACTTTTATCATCTTCCCTTCCTCAATCATTTGTGCAATAAAGACCTCATCTCCATTTTGTTCTTTCTATTGCACTCCATGAATAGTAATATTGAGGTCATTCATAAGGGTAAGGAAAATGTGATTCTGCACCAAAGCCTCATGTTTAGGTTGTACAATTTCCATTGTGTTCTTTGTCCCCTTGTCAATGCTTCTGTGCATATTGTGAATCAAACTACCACTCCTAGCTCAACCCATGACATAGCTCTCAGGTCAGAACTAGTAGGAAAAAGACCAAAATGGAGTCTTCCTCCCCCAATGGCTTTGGTGAAAAGATGAGTACAGAACACCTGATCACCCAAAAAAAGGGAGAGATCTACATGGTTGGTTTGGTGAACACATTAAGACCCCTCGTGCTCACAGGGCTAATAAATTGCCAAGGAAAAATGCAAGCAGATCCTCAAGAAGAGTGAATACACAAAATTTGAACTCATTTGTAAAAGCCACTAATGAGTCTTCCAGCTGCACCGAGGCCTTATGTTTAGGTTGTACAATTTTGTCCCTTTGTCCCCCTGACAATGGTTCTATACATATTGTGAATAAAACTACCCCTCCTGGCTCAACACATGACACTAGTACCTCTTAGGTTGGAACTAATAGGAAGAGGACCAAAATGGAGTCTTTCCCCTTGGCTTTGGTGAAGAGATGAGTATTGAACACATCTGATCACCCAAAAAAAGAAAGAAAGAGGTCTATACGGTTGAGTTTGGTGAACAAATTGAGATCCTAGGTGTCCATAGGTTCAATAGAATTGCCAAGGAAAAATGCAAGTAGAGCCTCAAGAAGAGCGAATACACAAAAATATGATCACTTTTTTGTAAAAGCCACTGATGAGTGTTCCCCCTGCCCCCGCCCCACCCCCAAGATAAAGCCCACTCCTCCCCCCTCCCCTTGCTAGTCCAATGCAAAACTTGGCCCCTTATTTCACTCCCAACCCCACACCCATGAGAGTTTCTATCTAGGAAATTCCAAAGATGGACACTACCACCTCTAAGGTGGGTGGGATGCCAAGAAAAATAGAAAACCAAATCGTGATGCTCGAGCATACTGTTTAGGCGCTGAAGAAAGAGGTGGATGGGTTTAATAGGCGCATCAAGTACTCCAACAAGTTCACCATTAAAGTCATGCATGCGTGTTTCGTCACCCTTTGCAAAATGGAGAGAATTAATAGAACTAAGAACAAGATTGCTAATTTCTATAAGGAGTTGTTTGAGTTCCTCAAGGAAGAATGAACCACTATGCCTCTATCAAAGTGGTTGGGAGGAAATGCTAAACCTTAGATGCCATGTTTTTTTGTTTTATATATATATATTTTGGTTCATAATGACCAATATGGCCTTACAAACTTTTCAAAAAAGACTTCTATTATCTGCCCTACATGGTGAAGTGATTATGTCAATTTTTAGTTTAAAGATGTTGGTATCTCTAAACTATTGTTGTCTATTGGTGTTAAATACTTAGTCATTTACTAGGCAGAGTCAAACGGTCATCATTGCAACTAAACTACTCTATATAGGCTAAGTCATGTACATAATAATGTGTGTACCAAGCTCTATAGGAGTCAAGTAAGTGTGTGGTCATTGAGTATTTTCTATACTAGATGAGCTCAACACTTATCGAATAGTTCAAGCATACAAGTGCCAAGTTTTAGATTACGGTAAAAACAAGTTTTCAAGGGACCCCGAAACCCTATCACATCCTCAAAAAAGGAAAAAACAAGCCATCCATCAGGAAAGAGTCCTTATACCTACTAGAAGCAGTACCAAAATCAGGTTTTATAGGGACCTGAAACCACTAACAAAGTCCAAATAAAGTACCCAGGTTTTACAAGGACCTGGAACCATCAGTACAGTTTAAAAACAAAAGCCAGAAAATAGGATCAAACATAGGAACCAGATTTAAGAACTAGAAAATAGGATCTGAATAGGAACCCAACCAGAAAAGAAGACCCAGGAAACTATTGTAGTTCCGTAATCATCTTAACTGCCTCTTTACCAATCTTAGCCGTGTCTTAGATGGAGTTAACAGCCGAAGAAGCAGCAACAATCAAAGCTTTCTTCCTCGAACTCTGTCTTGTCCTCTTGCTAGGGCCCTCGAAAGATATAGTTCCTTCATTTGCTCTTTTGCCCAATGTCACCACAGTAGCACAGATGCTTGAAGTTACCTACTCCATTTTTGTTCCACTTTCCTTGATAAGAATTCTAAAATTCTGCTCGTAATCTTTAAGTTTTTTGGGATTTCTCCCATTTGCACCTCCATGTGTTGAATAATAGCCTGATCAGCCTCCTAGTTATGTTGCAAGGTTTCCACTTTCTTCTTCAGCCCCATTATTTCATTATAAATCCAGGAGTTGACTTGAAGGAAAGAGTTAGCTTTTTGTTTGGCAGAGTGTAGGAAGGAAAGTTTGGTTTCCCTCTCCGAGGAGTCACCCGCATCATCAGTAGTGGTGTGTGGCAAGGGGCCAACTTTATCAATTTGTACCTCCCCATCCAATGACTCCTCCTCACCAGACTCCATAGGGACATGTTGACTCGGGACCTCCTTATCTTGTCCCTCAGTCTCCTTTATAGGAGTGGAAGCTATCACCATGTTTTCCTCCTCACTCAAAATGGCTGGATCATCGATTAAATTTTCTTTCTCTTTATCACCTCCCCCAGACACAGTATGAGTACCCTCATTATCAGATTTTCTCTGTTCCAAGTTATCCTCAGTAGTATCTTCCTCTCTGCCTTCCTCATTTTTTTCTTTCGTATCCAGATAACCTTCCAGGTTAGAGCTAAACTCCCCAGCATCTGTCCCTTCCTCTTCCTCAGGGACATCCTTATCTAAGCCTTCAGTACTCTCCACCTCCGTATCCTCTTCCACAATTTGTCTTTGAGAGCTAGAGGGTTTCAGTTTAGCCTTAACTTTCTCTTTAACATTCTCATCAGTTTTACCTTTTAAGGGTTTAAGATTCTTATGTTTGCCAGTGGAAGGAGACGAAGCAATGGATTTATTTTTACAAAAATCCTCAATGAGAAAAATTAGGCCTTCATGTAAGATGGGTCGAGACTGTTTCTTTCTATGGCCATTCAAACTTTGGAGCAAAGAAAACTGCAAATAGAAAGGGAAGGAAATTCTGTCCTTGAACCTGAAATGGTTAAGAAAGACAAAGTGGAATTTGTGCACCCTTTTATTCCTTCCATCAAGAATAAAATACTCACGAATACAACCAAGCACATCACACCAAATACCTTTAATCTGTTGCACATTAAAGAAGTCTCCATTCTTTTCCAATTGCATCTCCTCTTCATCCGTCTTCGAGAATTTTTTGTATGTCGCATTGGAAATACTAGTCTGCTTCGAGAATTTGATACCTTTCATGGGGAGACTAGAGACCTCAACAATGAATTCCTTAGTAAGCTTTATAGAGACTCTGTGTAAAGTAACTTTGTCGTCCACCCAATTTTTGAAGAAGGCAGTGGTGACATGGGGTTTGAATCCATGCAACTGCTCCAGGTAGTTGACCACCTTCCTTTTTTGGAGAATCTTCCAAACGTCCTACCTAGCCTTCCAATCATCACATTTTTTGGGCTCCTGCTTCCTCGGTTCACCCCCCATATTACAGAGCAAACAAAAAACCAGAGACACCCAGATACCGATAGCAGAGAGGTTGAAGTGAGACCAGTTTTTAATGACACGATGTCGAGGTCGCCTTTTTGATGATACATGTAGAGAACACATAACCTTCACATGAATGCACCTCCTTGGGGATGGTAATATTACAGTCGTAAAGCCACTCCCGCAAATCATTAAATTTCTAATCTAAGCAAATCTTTCCCACTTTGGAATGAATAATACCATAATTAATAATCGCTTTAAGATCCACATGCTTGTTTAATTCATCGAGCCACCTCATCTTTTGCCTCGTTTGAACTGCATGATTTGCTATCCAATCAACGACCTCATTGGCTTCTCTATAAGTATAGGAAATGACCACTTTTTCAAAATTTTGAAATAAGGTTTTGATTTTCATAACTGTAGCCTTTATAGACCATGAGATAGAATTTTTATTATTAAGGATATTAATAATATTTAGAGAATCACCTTCCAACCATAATTTGGAATACCCCAATTCAACAACTAAAATAGTGGTATAAAGGGCAGCAGTAGCTTCAACAATATGGCTATTCGAGTGACCAATAGGGATAGCAATAGCATCAATAACATTTCCCATATGATCTCTAAGAACACCTCCACATCTTGCTCTTCCTGGGTTACCCTTAGCAGCTCCATCAAAGTTCCCTTTGATCCATCCATTAGGAGGAACAAGCCATTTTATGATCGATCTAGGATTATCAATTTTCAACTTAGATCCTTGAGATCTTAAAGGGTAATCAAGTTGGAAGGTTTAAGCAGGCTCCCTCTGGGATTTAAAATTCTCCTTGAAGGCTCTAATGATATTCTGACCAAGCACCCATCCTAGAAGATCTTTATTTCTGAATATCCTGTTATTTCTTTCTTTCCATATGCACCACCAAAGGTGGGGGAGGGTTAGTTTCCAAAGAAATTGAGCATCAAGATCCTTTGAGGGGCATCTCCAACTCTTGAAAGAAAGATCCATATTGTTTTGATAGACCCATGTCATACCCCAAAAATTCAAAATCTCAGTCTAGACTTCCTGGGTATAAGAGTGTACACTCGAAAGTGTCCCACTCTAAACCCTTCTATCCAAACGATTCCATGAGTTTGGAATGCTTGGATGCCGACTTAGAGCTCCCTATCCATGGAGTGCAAGAGAGTGTATTTCAAGTTTAAGGGCTCTCAACTGAGCCTTAGGAATACTCTTCTCACTAGTAAACCATGCAATGGGAGGTTCCAAAGACAAGATGCAAGAATGCAAATGTCCCAAGTAGTTCCTCAAGAATGCAATGCAACTAAAGATTAAACTAGAATGAATATGAAAAGTGTAGCTATTCTAAGCATGGATGAGAGTGTTACAATCCAACTATTAGACTATATGATTTAAGCTACATGTAAAAATGAAAGCTAAGCTAAGCTAGAATGCCATGGATGAGAGAATGTAGACAAGAAAGAGAAGTTCTCCACAAAGCTCCAAAGAAACCTATTAGAAAACCTACTGCATAACAATATTCAAATGATGGATGGGTCTTTTGAGGGGGAAAGCTTTCTCCCTTTTAAAGTCGTACGGATGATAGAGATCAAGATGAAGATGGTGGATGATCAATGGTGGAATTCAAAAATAGGAGTGATCCATGTGCACACAAAAGTCAACCAATAGAATATAAGTTGACTTGTCACATAAGACAAAAGTCTCACAAGCCTTTTCTTTTAATTGTAAAATAGAAAAAGGACTTTATGTGTGCACTTTAAGTGGGTTAGAAGAATGGGGTGTTTTATTTAATTAAAAGAGGACATGTTCTTTTAATCAAATAATGAACTTAGGATAGCATAGTCAAACTATAGGTTATAATCAAATAAATTGATTATTAGCAATTTGGCTTAGGTAAGTGATTAAATTAATTTAGCCAAAATGTTGAAAATGGGGCTAATAGTCTAGATGACCATTTTTAGGTGATTACATTTGCCCCTCTTTGACTAATGCGTGATCGATCTGGGAACACATTAAGTCAAAGAAAATAGAAAGCCAAGTAGGCAGTGATAGATATAGATATCTGATTTCAAAGAATGAAATGCAGAAATAGATATCAAGTCCTGAATGCACAGCCTGATAGCAGTAGTACTAAACACTAGGAAGATGATGTTAGGATCTGAAAAGAATTCTAACACCTAACAAAGCGAATAGGTCGAGAGTAAGTGATAAGGTCAAACAAATGCTCCTAAGAAATAAATAGCTGTAACAATTAGCAATAAAGTATTTTTTCCCCCTCGGGATCGAAATCGAAATCGAAATGAGATAAGAGGAAGCAAAAAGTAGCTAGACATGAGAAAATCGAGATATAGCAATGTCTGATATGATAGATAAATGATTAGAACCCAAGAATGACAATAAGAAATTGATAAAATGCCCCAGTTTGACCAAAGTTGACCGCAAAAGATAAATCATAAAAATTAGGTCAAATTGAGTAGAAAGAGGATTTAGATGTGAAAAGGTGAATAGAAGTAGATATGAAGCATAGAAATGATGAAGTCATGAAGAAATGAAGATGCCCTAGCGATGATTCAAAGATTAGACCTCAAACGGTTAGCTAACTGCTCAGAAGAAAGTAGAATTTTAAAAGACAATTTTGACCATCAAGATGAACTCGAATTTGGATTTTGATCCCGAAAATGAATCTAGGATGTTGAAATTATTTAAGAGGTCAAAACTTTATATAATGTGATTGATAAGATAGAAAAGAGATGAAGTGAAAGATTAAGAAGGTAAAGGACATGAACAAGAAGAAAGTAAAGAAATATATGAAAGGAGTTAGCCGATATGTCTATGAAAAGATGAAGAGAGAGCTCTCCCCATATGCAAGAATGCAAGACTAAGCTAGAAAATGAACCTAAAATGCAAGCTAATATGAAAAGTGGTTTACCAACAAGAAGTGCATAACATTTAGACTCTTAATTTCATCATTGAGCATTTATTAGGGACATCATGAGATCATACAACCATCACTAGTATAACTATGAGGATATGAATATGATCGATATCAAATAGGTATGTGGAAATCCAATCTAAGAATCAGAGACATGTAAGTCAAGATAACTACGCGATTAGATTCCCTAAGTTTAATTTAGCAAGATTACACCTGTATCAAGGCATAAGCGCTAGGATAAACCCCAAGTGTGGTCTTGCGAAACAGTCAAGGATGATACATTTATAAGTCAAAGTGTTGAATAGGACAAGCACAAATGCTTACAACATTATAGACAAACAAAGTATACCCACAAGCAGAAATCAACAAAACATGCCCCATGCCCCCAGCCTTCTAGTCAATGACATCCTTGAAAGACTATTAGGGATGGAACATATAGTAAATAAATTGTCATAGACAGCGCACAAAGTAGATAAAGATCAGCATAGCTTAGTTGTTTAAGTGTTAAAGTGCGTGTGTGTAAGTCACTTGGCCATTTATTCAAGACTTGATTTTGATAGTGAGAAATATTGCGACATTGGAGACCGTAGGTAAACTATCTGAAAAGTGTTGAAAAACACTTGATGTCAAGGTGGGGGAAGTGTTGAGAAACACTATTTTGTGAGTTGTCAAAGAAACCCAAATGCACAAGAATACCTCAAAAAGGCTAAGTAGTTATGCCCCCAAGATGAGGACACGAAACAATTCCAAGCTAGGAAATGTGTAGCAAAGTAGGTGATTGAGACTAATAGACATAGATGCAAGGGTTTCAAGTAGTGCATGTTTCCAAGTTTTCACCACTTGACAGATTTATTTAGGACTTTTTTCAATTTTTTTTATTCTTTTGGTGATACAACAAAGCACCTATTGCTAGGTTTTCACTAAGATGATCATTTTTTCAGGACATTTTCTGATTTTAGGATTTTTCAGCATCATATATGATTTTTTGAATTTTTAGAATAATTTAGAGATCACTAGTTCTCAAGCAAGATCACATCATTTTCTCCCAATGTCTAGCAAGGTATAGGACATGATGGAGAAACAAGCCAGTGGATAAGCAAAGATGGATAAGAAAAAAGTATGAAGCAAGTAAAAATGATCCTCAAGGACTGACTCCTCAAGAGTACCCAAGCTAGGGAAAGAGGTGAAATAGTCATATGAAGCATGTTTTGGATAAGCAATGGAAGTAATGAGAAAGATAGCGTGTAGGATAAGCAGTGAAGCCAACACGTGCGATAGCATATAAGATAAGCGATGGAAGCTAATGAGTAAGATAGCATGAAAGCGTGTAGTCCAAAAGAGTAGCCATGTCAAGAGACCTATGAGAACCATTTTCATTTATTATGATCAAGACCAAGGGGTCAACTAGATAGGATAGCGATGGGATAGAGCAATAAAAATAAAGCTCAAGATGGAGGCTATGAGGGAATGAGAAACCACAAATAGAGAATCTCATGTATAAGATAGCCAATATGCAAAGATAGCTCAACATTGTCAAAATCAAAGAGAGAAGAGGGGATAGATGGATGGTGGAAGAACTATGCATGACGCCTGTTTGCCAGGTTTTCATCATGGTACTTATCCAAGGTGTCACAAGAAGTAGTTTTCACCATAGGATGGATTTATTTCTCTTTACTTTTGCTACCAAGGTGCCACAAGAAGTGGTTTTAACCAAGGCACATTTTCAAATTTTTTTTTTTTTAAATTTTTTTTTAGAAAGAGCTGAAGCTGTTTGAATGTAGATAATGCTCCTATAGAAAAGATAAGTCATGATAAGCCAAGACCATAGAAAGGTATGCTCAAAGATGTTGATATGGTGATGAAAGAGAAATGGTAGTAGGAAGAGTATATGGAGGATAATAGTTCATGTATAGAAAGTTAGTGTAAGCTTTAGAGGATTTCATGAGGGTAGTTGAAATATTGGACAAGATCAACATTGACACACACCTTGAAGGGTATTGGAATGATGGAGGAATCATGGATGAAGTAGCTTGAGGTTTAGATCTATGAGGTGGTAGAAGAGATTTGGAAAAAAGTGGAGTGGAAGGCTTTGGAATATTTATAGAAATATTTTTAGAAGAAGATGGAATGGAAGCCTTTGGAAGCTTGAATGTCAACTTTGAAGTATTTTCAATATTCAAGTCTTTTAAAAGAGACTTGGGAATCCACATAGCTTTAGATTTTCTTCGTTCTTTGGGTGCTCGAGAGTGCATTTCTTCAATGATGGATTTAGGAACCCACATTTTCTTTGATTTAGCTCTCTTAATAGTGGACCTTTGTAGTCTCTTTTGTGCATTTTCCTTCTTAGCATTCACATGTCGATTAGATGGGACATAGTGATCTTCATTTTTCAATGGATTCTTATGTTTATTCTCACTTCCAAAGGAATTGGGATTTGTGGATGAATAAGGATGATATGACTGTTTTAGATGTATAGATGGGTGAAAAGTCATCAAGGATGAGTGTCTTTGTTGATCTTGAGGTATGATGGGAGAGCTAGGGAATGAGCTAGGAGTGAATCTAGGAGATGGAGGAACATAAGGCCCCAAAATGGATGGAAGGTTTGAATGCTTCAGCTTAGATGGATAAGGACCAAGGATAGATTTAGAAGATGAAAAGGGATAGTGGGAAGGGATATCAACATCTTTAGAATGAGCAACATGGTCAAAGCCATCAATAGACTCATGAGTAACTTTGATAGGAACAACATTTTTAATAGTAGCACTTGAAGCTTGAGCACAATTTTGAAGTGGATATAGAGAAGTAGAACATGAGGCGATGCTTTGATCTTGACAAGTAGCTTTGGATAGCATATGAAGAGAACTTTTCTCATATTTTTCAGTAAGCTCAAGGGAGATCATGGAAGTGCTATCTTCATCATACTTAGGAGGTGGACAAGTTATAGGATATGGAGGGGAAAAATCTTGAAAGAGATGAAAGGGTGCTTGATCTTGATCTTTCTTGACATTTATAGCTTTTTCTTTTTGAGAGTTCTCTTGACATGGAGCCACTTCCAAGGACAAGGGAGAATGAAGAGTGAATGGAGTAGTGTTTGGATTAGGCATAGTAGTGCATGAAGGTTGAGGATGTTTAGGATTAGTAGCATGGAAAAGGTTTACAACCAAGTGAAGGTTAGCTTGAGTTTCTTTTAGAGATAGCCCTTGAGGATACACATAGTCAATGTGGAAAGCATTATGTTCTTTATTTGATGGAGGCATGTTGGAAAGATTTGAAGTGTTGGGAGATGCACAAGTGTTGGAAGAAGTGGAAGATGTAATAGAGCTTCTACTAGACATAGGTTCATTAATGTAATCTTTCTCAAGAAAAGTATCCTCATCGCATGAATCATTAGAGGTATCAATAATTCCATTATCAATAAGATCTTGGATTTTATGTTTTAGCTCAATGCAATCTGAAGTACTATGCTCATTATGTTGATGATAAGCACAATAGATATCCAAGAATGGGTTTCCATATGAGCTAGACTTAGGTAACATGATGATCTTATTGCCAAGAAGTTTTTACAAAGTGTCATCATAAGAATCTTCCAAGGGAGAAAAAGTTCTATTAGAAGTATTTCTAGAGTCATTTTTTTGTTTCTCAAGTGAATGGTATGTATCCATGTATTCATCATTATCTTGGTCAAAGATAGGTCCATCATCAAATTTTAGCATAGGCTCAAAGGAGGTATCACTTGCTTGTTCTCTAAAGAGGTCTTTAGATCTAGAAGATGAAGACATTTGACGTCTTGAAGTAGAGCATGTAGACCTAGAAGAAGAGGATGACCTCAAAGAAGGTGACTCACATGCATGTAAAGACCTTAAGAAAGATTCATGTAATGATGCAATCTTCTCCTCTAACCTTTTCTCAAGTTTAGACTTCATTTCTGTCATGCGCTTAGAGAGATGAAGGTAAGAAAGATCATTTGTCTCTTCTAGTTCTTTGTATTGTGCATATATATCTTGAAACTCTTTAGTGACATGGAGGATATCATGATCATCCAGATTTGGTTGAATTTTGGTAGCACAAGGTTTAGATCCCATAGGTTTAGATGCAAAGCCAAGCATAAAAGAGCCTACAAGATAACTTGATGTTGAAACTATAGGAGGTAGAGTGTTCACTTGCCAAGATAGTAGAGAGAGATTAAAGTGACTTGTCAAACAATATGTCCAAGAAACTTACGACATGAATGACTCAAGTCAATAGCTAGGCAAGATGCCCAAATAGCCAAATAGATAGAGCAAGCAGGGTGACAAGTGAACAACTTTCCCAACCCAAGAGTGTAGTCAAGAAATCAAGGTAACCATTTTAGCAAAAGGATAACTAGCAAGCATGCATAGACCATGAAGACAAAAAGACCAAGAGCACTAAGACCAAAGAGCCACTTTAAGCATGTTTAAGCACTAGAGACATAACAAATCATAGCCAAATGATGAAACCCCCCTTAGTAAGTAACACAAGAAAATATTTGCACTTGACATTTTGACTTGGTTGACAAAGTTTGACAATAATTGATAGCATAGCAAATTTGATGTTCAAAAGAAATTTGTTTCCAAGCAAGATAGCGACACATGGAGTATTCTTCAAACAATCAAGCAAGGGACAAAGCAACCTTGCATGATACAAGCATATGTGAGGTCTCAAAAGAAATCCCTAGAACTATCGTCATCTATATGTTCCAAAGATTTTCACAGGTCTAGCACATTCGAGAACACATCAAGCAATATCTACCTAAAAGTCATGGTTCATTACTCAACAACTTGCCCACGCTTGATGCTCCTTTGCCTCACACCAAGTGGTTTCCCACAAGAGATATTGGCTTTGTCATAGAAATGCCATAAGCATAACCAAGGGAACATAGATGGTGAGTGTAAAATCTTGGGGTGATCCGGGTAGTCCACTAGGATCGATCCTTGTATCAAGAAGTTGAGTGGCTAAAAAGGGTAGTTACTAACTTAGAGTGTTTAGATAGGGTTTCCATTCATAGTGTTCCTCTTGCTACCAATTACGGGACACCTCACCTTGCGATGAGTAACTGATCTCGCGACCACAAGAGTACCTTAAGCATTCTTGCCTAGTGATCTCCCTATGGTCAAAATCCCATAAGCGATCACACTAGGTGAAGAAAAACACTACGTTTACCAAAGTTTTGTGTCCTTGGTAGCCTTGAGTTTATAGTGGGTTGAAAGAGCTAGGTAATTGGCTTGTCCCCACTTGGGTCGTTCCTCTCAGGTTGTCCGAGAGTAGGCCCTCTAAAGGATTCTAACTACACAAAGAGTGGATAAACTTTCGGAAGTCAAGATTTCTGATTCACTACAAGGGTGAAGAGAATACTCTCCTATTCCAATCATTTTTTCTCAAACACACTAGGAAGATTTAGTTGCCTCTTACTCTTGAAACCAAATGGTAAGTCAAGATTTCTGATTCACCACAAGGGTGAAGAGCATACTCTCCTATCACCAAAAGATCCCAATTGTAAGTTTTAATGTGCCTAAAAATAAACAAATAGTATATGCCACACATGTAAAAGTAAAGAACAAGAAAAATTGGGTTTTTATGCATTGGGAAACCCTGCAAACAATCGTTAGTATTCGTTGTGCATTTGAAGCTTTGACACGCATTCTTTTTATGCAGTGTTTCAATTTTTTTCACAAGGATGGCAACCTGCAATCAAAACTTGTTAGCACCACAAGTTAGTGTGAAATAACATAAAAAACTAAAATAAAAAGTGGTTAGTTGCCTCAAATATCCAAGTTATCTTCCAATCAAGTGTATGCAAAGAAAGGGCAAACTAATCACAAATGCTCTCATTTTTACTCTTTGCTTTTGATCTAGTCAACAAGATTATACTTTTTTTCTATTATTTCGGATCCAAAAAAAAAAATGAAAAGAAGAGACCCCTACTAAAAATCAGAGAGCTTTCTAAAAATGCAAGAAATTCAAAAAAATCTCTTCATTTGCTCCCTAGAGACCGATTTTGTCAAAACAGGCCAAATTTATCAAATCGAGTTTTTGATCCCTAATATGACCTCAAAAGTCAAAACACAAAGAGAGTACCCCTCTTAGAATTGAAAAATATTTTTGAAAATGTAATTTTTTCTGAAAAATGTGCTGATTTGCGATCAGAAATGGCTTTTTATGAAAAAATAAAATAAAATCATAACTCCCGCAAATCACGTCAAAATGATCTAAAAATCGGACTCAGACATTTTGAACACATACCCAACTTGCAAAAAAAATTCAGAACCAAACTCTAAGCGTTTTAAAAGATATGATCAAATCTTTAAACCAACTAGATTTTTGGCCTTCAAACCAATCTACTTATGGGTTGGCCTTAAAACAAAAGTGATAATTATACAAAAGCACTTGATTAGATCTAATATGCTGCTATAAAAAACCAAAGATAAGAAATGAAAGCAAATGGAGCTAGAAACTTGATTCATGCCCCACGGTGGGTGCCAAAAATGTACACTCGAAATGTGTCACGCTCTAAACCATTCTATCCAAACGATTCCATGAGTTGGAATGCTTGGATGCCAGCTTAGAGCTCCCTATCCACGGAGTGCAAGAAGGTATTGTTTCAAGTTTGAAGGCTCTCAGCCGAGCCTTAGAGATAAGCTTCTTGCTAGTAAACCATGCAATGGGAGGTTCCAAAGACAAGATGCAATAATGCAAATGTCCCAAGGAGTTTCTCAAGAATGCAATGCAACTAAAGATTAAACTAGAATGAATATGAAAAGTGAAGCTATTTTAAGCATGGATGAGAGTGTTACAATCCAACTATTAGACTCTATGATTTAAGCTACATGTAAAAATGAAAGCCAAGCTAAGCTAGAATGCCATGGATGAGAGAATGTAGACAAGAAAGAGAAGTTTTCCACAAAGCTCCAAAGAAACCTATTAGAAAACCTACAACATAACAATATTCAAATGATGGATGGATCCTTTGAGGGGGAAAGCTTTCTCCCTTTTAAAGTCGTATGGACGGTAGAGATCAAGATGAAGATGGTGGATGACCAACGGTGGAATTCAAAAATAGGAGTGATCCATGTGCACACACAAGTCAACCAATAGAATATAAGTTGACTTGTCACATAAGACAAAAGTCTCACAAGCCTTTTCTTTTAATTGTAAAATAGAAAAAGGACTTTATGTGTGCACTTTAAGTGGGTTAGAAGAATGGGGTGTTTTATTTAATTAAAAGGGGACATGTTCTTTTAATCAAATAATGAACTTAAGATAGCATAGTCAAACTATAGGTTATAATCAAATAAATTGATTATTAGCAATTTGGCTTAGGTAAGTGATTAAATTAATTCAGCCAAAATGTTGAAAAGGGGGCTAATAGTCTAGATGACCATTTTTAGGTGATTACAAAGAGCACCTCAAAAACATATGATCTTTATCTTCAAGTCCCTTTCTGCATAAAGAACACCTATTAACCAAATTTACACCTCTTTTTTGCAAGTTGTCAAGGGTCAGAATTTTGTTTTGGAGAAGAGTCCAAAAGAAAATTTAAGGTATGAGACCCTTAATCCAAGCTTGTGACCATAGAGGTTGATTACTCTTGTCCTTAGCAAAGATAGAAGAGACTTTAAATTGCCCACTAGGATCAACATGCCAGATAATCTCATCCTCAAGATAAGGGTGAAGAGAGACAACATTTAGGGATAATTGGATATTATTGAAACCTTGATCAACATTAGTTGAATTCACCCATGAGTCATTTTGCTAGTAATGACTAACAAGAAGACCAAATCTTTGCTTGCATTGATCAATTAAGGCCTTGTCATGAAAATCTTCGATCAAGGGATGGTCCATAAGCTAGGTATCCTCCCAAAATTTCACTTTTAGCCCATTACCAACTTTCCAGGAGCAACCTTTTTCTAAAGTTTTCTTGGTCCCTTGAACAAATCCCCATATGGAGGAAGAGTGAATATCATCAGAAGAGTCGAGATAATTAGGAAGGGAATTAGCATTGAAGAGATACTTATGTTTCCAAATGGTACTCCACTCTTTGTTGTCATGGTAAACTCTCCACCCTTATTTGGCTAAAAGGGCTTTATTCATACTTTTGATTTTCCGAATTCCCAATCCCCCTTCATTGTGGGGTTTACATACTTGATCCCAAGCAATTAAAGATATTCTCCTTTTTTCCTCAGAGCCAATCCATAGGAAATTTTTTTGAATTTTATCAATTGACTCAGCAAATTTAAAAGGAATTCTGAAAAGACTTAGAGCATAAGTAGGAATGTTTTGGAGATAGGCTTTGAGAAGAGTTAACTTACAAGCCTGGCTTAAAAGAATTCCTTTCCATCCCACCAAATATTTGCTGAATTTTTTAATAAGATCTTCCCGGAAAGCATTAGGGACCTTCAAGCCTAGGGGGAGCCCCAAGTAAGAGGATGGGAGAGATCCTATAGAACATCCTAGGATTTTAGCAATTTTAAATTATCTGTGGATAGGGGTGTTAATGAAGAACACAACACTTTTACTCTAGTTAACCCATTGTTCGGATGCGATAGAATATAAGTTAATAGCTTGCTTTAAAATCCTGGCTTCCTTCACTTCAGCCTTACCCATGAAGATGGTATCATCAACAAATTGTCCATGAGAACAAATTAAAGGATGGGAAGATGGTTGTAAGCCCTTAATCAAACCTCTTTGGACCAAGTCCCTAATAAATCTCCCCAAGCAATCAGCCATAATAACAAAAAGGATGGGGGATAAAGGATCACCTTGTCTCAGCCCTCGAGAAGGAAAAAAGAAAAGAGAGGAGCTACCATTAACCAAGACCACAATAGAGATGGTAGAAACCAATTGACGGATCAAACCCACAACCTTATGGTCAAAGCCAAAAGCAAGCAAAATATTACAGAGGAAAGACCAATCCACTCTATCATAGGACTTAGCAATGTCCACTTTCATAATGAAACCCAGATTGTTAGAACAAGACAAGGAATAAATATTCTCATGAGCAAAGATGATAGAGTTAAGGATTTGTCTACCAGGGATGAAACCATTCTATTGTTCCGCAATAATCAACGGGATCACCTGAACAAGTTTGGAGGTGAGAACTTTGAGAATAATTTTATAGAAAGAATTACATAGGTTGATCGGTCTAAACTGATCCGAAGAGTTAGCCCCAACTTTCTTAGGAATAAGGCACAGAAAGGTGGAATTGATTTCCTTAAGCATCTATTTTGCCCTATAGAATTCCTTAACAACATCACAAACATCTTTACCAACAACTTTCCAAAGCTTTTGGAAGAAAAAAATGGGGAATCCATCAGGACCAGGGGCTTTATCTCCTCCCAAAGAGCTAACAACTTTGAGAATTTCATCATCCTTAGGAATTGAAGATAACATTTTATTCTGTTCCTTTGTAATCAGTGGAGGAATAACTTTGAGGAATTTAACCTGACTATCCACATTGATGTTGGAATTAGCCATCATATGGCAGGAGAAAAAGTCACCATCTCATCCATGATAGCTTTGTCTTCAACAATTTTCACATCTCCTTTTTTAAGGTATGATATGCGGGTTTTGGCCCTATGCTTCAGAGTGGAGAGATGGAAAAAATTTGTGTTTTTATCTCCTTCCCTCAACCATATCAATCATGATCTTTGTCTCCAATAGATTTCTTCTTTAGTGACGATGTCATGGTATTGGGCAAGCTTTTCATTTTCTTCAAAGAGGAGATCAGAAGTATAACCTTCCTTCTGGATTTTTTCCTGTATATTTAGAATTTCCTCCTTAACAGTAGTTTTGTTCTCAAAAATGTTCCCAAAGCTATTCTTGTTCCATTTTTTGACTTCCCTTTTAACATTTTAAAGCTTGGAAGCAACTCTAAAGAGGGCAGTGCCTTCAAAATCAGTATTCCACCATTCTTTCAATTTAGTTTCAAACTATGGGTGCTGCATCCACATCTTCTCAAATCTAAAAGAAAAATTCTTCTTGAGGTTAATCTTCTTAGCAGTGAATATAAGAGGGAAATGATCCGATCCAATTTTCTAACAAGCCTCCGACTTATAAATGAAGTCTTTAGTCCAATTAGGAGAAATAAGAGCACGGTCAAGCCTAGCTTGAATACATTAATTACCAACTCTCTTGTTGCTCCACGTGAACTGGATTCCATAGAGGTCCAAATCCATTAAGCCCTCATTATTTATGAAACCATTAAATCCAATCTTCCTTCCAACTGAGTAGCATTGCCTCCCATTTTCTCATGGTCATAAAGAGGGACATTAACATCTCCCATAATGATCCATCGTCCAAAATAGTCTTTGCTTTTAAAATTAAAAATAGAATCCCAGACCTTTTTCCTTAGATGCTTTGTGTTTGGAGCATAAATATTCACAATATACCAATCTTCCTTCTGGTCTGAACTAGTAATTTTGGCTATCATAATGTGTTTACTAGCAATCAAAATTGTTCTAGAGAAATAGTTCTTCTTCCACAACATTAGAGTTCCCCCTGATGCCCCTTCTAAACTGCTAGCATTTATTGAATAGTTTTTAAAAGATTTAATCTGTTTCACTTTCTCTTTATTCATCTTAGTCTCTTGAAGCAGGAGAAAATCCGGCTTTTGTTCTCTAACAAAATTCCTAACAATGTCCAGTTTATGAGTACTATTCAACCCCCTAATATTCCAAGTTATGATCTTCATATCCAATTTTTAGGAGTAAAATCCAGAATAGTTGCCTGCCTACCATCAGCAATATTCTGCATACTTTCTAACTCTCTAGTTTTCTTAGTAGATCTTCTTCTAGGTTTGTCTGGGGAACCAACATCTGGTTTCACCTTTGTGTGCTGTTCTTTTCTTTTTCCAGTTTTTTCTGGATTAGAAATAGGAGGTTTTGCCTTGATATGTTGATCTATTTTGCTGCTTCCAGTCTCTACCCCCTTAGTATTGTTCTTTTTTTCAGCCCCTTTCCTTTGGTTTGGTTTATGAATTGAGCCATTTTCTTGCACATCATCCAGGGGAGGAGGCTCCACCATAGAAAGGTCATTTCCTGCCTGGGTTTGCACCTGAATCTCCCTGGATTGAGAAAAAAGATGATCTCCTTCCTCAGGTAAATTTCCAATATCAACCAAGATTTCACCATCCTCAAGCACAATTTTGTCATCAATATCTCTCCATTTTTCTTCTATCCTTTGATAAATAATGATTTGTTTTGATAAATCTGCTTGATTTTCCAATTCTTGTTCAAGTAAACTAGTTTCAAACTATAAACCAGGACCTTCTTTCTCAGAGTTGGCTTCCTCAGAAGCGAGCTCTTTATCTACCTCAGCTTGTGGAACTTGAAATTTTCCATTACTCTTTTGTTCTTGGCGTTGGCCTTCTTTGGGTTTCCATACTTTCTTATGTTGAACCTTTTTCTTTTTGCCTTCCAAACCACTGCTAGCCTAGTTTTTACTTTTGGAAGGACAATTTTTAACCAAATGCCCCTGCTTCTTACAAGCATAGCAGGAATTAGGCAGATCTTTAAAAAGGATTTCTTGAGTTCTTTTACCCAACTTGGAGATCAGATCCACCTTTTCTAGGAGGTGATTCAAGTCTGCCACCTTAATAAAAAGTCTAGCACATTGAAGTTTGGATTTAGAAGCCATAGCATTATCCATAGCCACAAGTTCTCCAAAATAACTAGCGATACCTTTAAAGATGTCTTCATGCTAGAATTCTAAAGGGAGTCTAGGAAGTCTGGCCAAAATGGGAGTGGTTAAGAAGAAAGAGTATGAAAGATCCATGTTGGGTTCCCATTTTTTAATGGTGAGAGAACTTTTACCAAAAGACCACGACCCTCCACAAAGAACTCTATCCATGTCTTCTTTACAGTTGAAGATAAATTAAAAGAAGCCATTCAACATGGGGGCAATATCTATCTCTCCTCTAATAACCCATTTCCTTTTCACCATCTTTCTAAGAGATTCAAGATCTAGTCTAGCGCCAAAAAATTTGCCCACTAAAGTGGAATCCATGGAAGACATGGATAAATCAACTAAAGGGTCTGGAATAAAAACTTGAAACTCACCTTTCTTCCAGCAGGTCTTGGCTATCACCGGTAGGAAGAGAGACTTTCCAATTGATTTCTTGCCAAACAAGGATGACCAAGTTTTTCGTTCTGAGACCCCTTGCTTCTGCCCTTCAAAGGAATTTTCCTTGAAAGAAACAAAATTTTCTTTCTCCTTCTTGAGATCCTGTCCCAACACATGAAAAGTAGATAGGGAATCCAAAGGTGGGACACAGACCCCACACAAAGGTTTAGAATCACCCAAAGACTTTCCATTGTCCACATCAACCAAAGATTCTGACCTTGTAAACTTCTCAGCATCCTCTGTCTTTCCCCCGGGGTCTGTACCACCAGCCAGATTCTCCCCGACTAGTTTCTCGCCTGCATGTGAGCTGGCTAATTAAAATTTTGAAAGAGCGCCCATCAGATCCCCATACAAGTGCCAAGTTACATAGTACATGTCGAACACAATACAGACCGAGCATCAACAATGTCGAGTATTAGAAAATAGTAAGTGCTGAGCAATGCAGAGTTTACATGAGTGTCACAAATGATACAGACTTTAAGGTAAATTGTTTTCAAGCTGACATTGAAGGAACATTTAATATTTGTAGTTGTTACAAAGAGTTTTATGTGTCTATGACATGGATCACAGATCCTTATATTTTGTGATCAACGATTCATATGAAAAGTCAAAATAGGGAAGCATCTAGAAAACTCTGTACGAAAATATTTAAATAGAGAAAATTTTAACCTATATCGTATGATGAGGAGAGAGTATGAAGTTGAAAACTGATGTGATCAGTGTGACAGACAAGGAGTGATACACAAATAGTGAAGTGAGGGATCAAAATTAGATCACAAGTCAGTGAAAGTGTTCTATTATCTCTTAGCAGAGCAAGTGACCTAATTAGAGCAGTGAAGAGGAAGAAAAGTTTTATCAAATTAGAAGAGAGGATCAATTAGCAAAGAGAAGGCTCAAAATCAGCTTATAGAGCATATCGAGAGTTAGGTACTGAATTAGTTTTAATCAACTTGAATCAGGGTAAATTTCTTAACAAAGTGGTCTTAACAGATATTTGTAAATCTCCTAACAAAGTCCTTACTTTATTGTAAGTGTTAAATCCTCTAACAAGGTGAGACTTAGTAGTCTCAAACACTTTTAATAGGGCATACCCCTCACAAGGTAGATTATATATTATGATCAAACATTGTAACCCTAACAAGTTAACTTTATTACTGTAGTAGTGAAGATTTGTGAGTGTCATCCCCACCCCATTTTTACCTTCACCTTGGAGGGTTTCTAGGTAACAAATTTTATGTTATGTGTTTATTTTCATGAATGTATTAGATTAAATTTACATATTACAACAAGTTTACTCTTACATGCACAAGACAACTAGTGATTGTGTGAATGAATTGTTGAAAAGTAAACACACTTAAGATTTTGATTCACCCCCTTTCTCAGTATCTTTTTATCCTGTTTATAATTCCATCAATCAACAATTGGTATCATAGCATTTGTTCTCTAAGAGAAGCTTAATTTCTTGGAGATGGAGGCTTTTACACTAGACAAGGTTATTGGCGATTAGGTGATTGACATCCAACTCATACTGTAGAAACTTGAGAAAGCAAGACGAGATATGAAGAAATCCCTAAAAAGAATAAAGGAATTGGCTATCTAGGGTAAAAAATTTCCCTATGAAGAAGTTGAGACTGAATAACTATTTGAATCAATCAATCCAAATGACAAAACATCTGCAGATCTACTTGAAAAGAAAAAAATTCTTGAATAAAGAAATAAGAGGACTGAAAAGAGAACATGAAATCCAATCAGTAAGATTATGTGAGGTGACCAAGCCAAAGAAGAAAGATGAAGAAGACAATGCTATGGCTAAGGAAGACAAAAGAGTAATGGCTACCATATTTTAAGAAAGGATATTGGATGTGTAGAAGCTCACAAACATTCAAGTAGACATGATGAATCAACTAGTTCTTACAAATCAGGAATTGAATAATAAGGATGTGGAAATAGAAAATCTCAATTCACAAAAGGACATACTGAAGAATGAACTGAAAAATGAGAAATAATCTATGGAGAGATTCAACAAACCAAAAGAAGCAATAAAATAAACTTTGAAGAACTTATGAAGTCATCTAGCAGTACTAATGGCTTAGAACATTCATACACTAAGCAAGGAGAATCATCCAAGAATGGAGAACTGAGGAATGTAAAGTCAAAGGACAAACCAATGTGCTATCACTATGGAAAACTTGGTCATATTGCAAACATTTTTTGAAGCAAACATGGTATGCAAAAGTCCTAAATCTAAATTTACTGGTTACTATTTTTACTACAAGAAACAAGGGCATCAAATATATGAGTGTAGGTCAAGAATATTAGTACAAAAACAATAATATGTGACTAAAAAACCCACTAAAATTTGTACACATGTGACTAAACTTAGTCATGGGACTAATAGTAGTTAATATCCAATCATTTATAATACTACTAAATTTACTACTAAGCAATTTTACTCATTTATTTGATCACTGATTTTGATCATTGATTTGATGATATACTTAGTAGCATATATAGTGGTACATTTAGTAGTATATTTAGTAATTGATTTAGTAGTATATTTAATCATATGGCTAATCACATATTTAGTAGTATATTTAATCACATATTTAGTTGTATATTTGATAGTTGATTTAGTCACATATTTTCCAACATATTTAATCATATATTTGTCACATATTTAGTATATTTAGTCACATGTTTAGTGGTATATCTAGTAGCATATCTAGTAGTCTATTTGATCAAAAAGTTAGTAGCATATTTAATAGTGTATTTGGTCATAATAGGGTATGATGGAATCAAACTGCCATCCATCTAGTTGTAAAGCAAGTGCTCTTCCATTGAGCTAGCACCCTTTAAAGAATGATCATACAATGTGTAACTTTCTACATTGTCTTGGTTCTTATCTTTTGAGTTAATCCCAATCATTTCTTTAGTGATTTATAACTAGTTTCTATATATAATTAGTGTACCTTTATCTTGATTTTTTCTTGGATGGAAGTATAATTGATTATTGTACTTATAAATAGCTAAATTTCCTCTATCTACATGATGTATATTTCTCCTTAAGTTCTACATCATACAATTAGAAATATCAATCAAAATATTAATTAAACATCACCATTGTCAAAAATTGTTTAAACATCTAATCATGACTCACAATTAGTCTTAATCAACACTTGATTATAAGACTGTTTAGTTTTCTCTAAAGTTCAACCTTTAGACCCAATTAGACCTACCAATGATGACTCCATCTTTTATTGAAAATTCCACATTCCTTCAAGACAAACTCATGAACCTTTTGTTATTCAAACACCCCATTCTTTGATCACATTAAATATTTACATCACATACTATAGATGAAAAAAGTCAAACATAATAATATAAGAACTTTCCCATACACATCACATCGCGTTGCCTGATCTCACACAACCTCCTTATCCATCTTACACTATGTAATCAAACTCTTGTATACTTACATTAACTCCTTTTCAATTCTTTGGAACATTTCTTCCTAAATAGACCTTGTCAGAACTATAGCTCTTGATCTTTAATCTAAAATGTATATAAAATTTTGCATATAGAGGTTTTCCTTAGCCCCTTATTAAAGATTGAAGATGTTGTATTCTACATGGGATATATCTTTATGACATCTAAATTTATTTATATTATATGTATCTCACATAATTATTCAGACTTATGTGCTCTTAATGCTAACAAATCTCCACAATCCATGAAATATCTAGCTATTGTTTCTAGATGTCATTGTGTGAATTATTTTGCATCAACATTTCAAATAACACTCTGTGATCCATGATCGAGATAAAAGAGAGCAAAAGGAGAATGAACGTGATATATGACTTGTTGAGCTCATTAGTCAAAGGTAACATCATGATCATAATCAACCAACTCATATACATTTTTGTAATCCTAAAAGGCCACTGGATGTAAATTTACCAAGATATGCAAGACCAGAGTCTTGATACTGTCTAGCACATGTGTGTGAATACACATCCAATGAGAATGGCCATTTGAAATTTCATATCAATGTGCAAAAAGATGATTTGCTGATTTCTTTTTCTCTTTTGGATACAAAATTTTATGTGCAAGCTAATCTTCTCCTAGAATTGGATTTTTTGTTATCACCTCTCTTCCACAGAGAATGAAAGTGATAGACTTGTTGAGTTCATTATTTAGAAGTAACATCATGATCATAATCAGCCAACTCGTGTACTTTTTTGTAGTCCTAAAAGGCCACTAAATGTAAATTTACCAAGATATGCAAGACAAAGTATTGATACTGTCTAGCACAAATATGTGAATACACATCCAATGAGAATGACCATTTAAAATTTCATATCAATGTGCAAAATTTTACATGATTCACTAATTTCTTTTTGTCTTTCGGATACAAATTTTTATGTGTAAGCCAATCTTCTCCAAAATTGGATTTTTTTTTTATCGCCTCTCTTCCACGTTTAGGTAGAGGTAGTGAATAGTGCAAACAAAATGATAAACCAATAAAGCTCTTGAATCAAATATTGAAAACAAAAGATAGATAAAAAGGCTAATTTTTTTTTGCTATTTATAGATGCACAGGAATAATTGATGAATGATGTAACAAGGAATGATAACATACAAAAGCATTGGATATGGAAAAAATGAAGCCTCCACTAGTAGAATATCAATTCTCAAAGATACACAAACATATGTCAAGGATATGATGAAAATTGTAATTATGCATTAATTGGAAGTTTGATAAAAAATCATCATTTTGTGAAATTTACATTTGTTAGATGGTATAGTAAGTAGTAATTGTTCCTTCTTGAACACGTCACAATACCATATTTTATTTGAATCCAATTTAACCATCTATTCATATTGTATCCAAAAACCAATGGAGCATTTGGAACTTGAATCAACTGAGAACTGTTATGAAGCATGCAAGTCAATCTTTGTTGTTAGTTGTAGTGTAAACTTTTGCACCTAAACAATAAGCTCTCACCACTAACTTTGTCACTTATCAATGACATACTATGAGTGGAGTGCTCCACATGAGTGACAAAAATAGATAATGGAAAATCATCATTTGGCTCCAAAGAATTCCTCCAATATAGCTTTTATTGAAATCTTATTCAACTATGAACTTAAAGTTTTTCTAGTGAAGTCCGGCAACATTTAAGGATAAAATCCACTTTGGGTTATAAGGTGCGTAGTTTGGTCCATCCTTCTCTAGATCTTAGTCTATAGATCTACTGAGGTAATTTTTGTACTAATCACTAGAGTAGGGAAACTTTTTTTTTTCTATATACATTCTCAGCCATAAGCTTCTGTTTTCAAGGAAATAGGACAATGACTTGTCATATTATTAAATGCACACTGCTTGTATTAGTTTTGTAGACAAATGCACATGGTGACACTATTTTTCAATATATCAAGAACGTATCCAAGGTCTGGAAAAGGTCAAATTACCATTTCAATCTTGCACCTAAGAAACATAAAGTGCTCAAGGAATTCTAGAGCCAAGAAATCAATGTATACACAAATAGAAGAATCTTGTTCCACTTGAAATTATATCTATGTTTCTTGGTATTTCCAGGATGAAAACAATGTAATATATTTTGGGGGCAATAGTCAACAAGGTCATTTTTATCGGGAAAGGTGTGTAAACGTTATAACAAGTATAGTGAAACTTTTACAACTTTAGATGTATATGACATCAAAATTCAAGTTTGGACATTTGTATAATGCATAAAAAAGAATTAATATTCAATGTTCAATCATTTTAGTTGAGAAGCAATAAAATGATATTTAATTTCATTACAAATTTGAAATGTGTAACAAAATATTTAAAGGCTACATAATGTCTAACAATAGCCTGCTATTATAAAATATGTAATTTTCCCTGCCATCAGTGTCCCAAAGATCTCACAAGTGGAGGAAAGGGAAGAAGTGTTGCAATCTAACACAGGTTTGTAACACCTAATCAAAATGAAAAATTAAGTTTTTGCCAACACTTCTCTACAAGATCAGGAAGATGACGCTTAAAAGAATAAATAACAAACATAAGAAATTTTATCAAGTTTTCTCTTTTGGTGCCCCTAAGTTAACGTCTTACCAAAAACTTTATTATTTCTTAACACGAGGCCAAATAACTCACCTTCAAATTTTTATTACATCAAGATAACAAGTGTTGGATAATGATTTCTTATTGAAGTTTCAATCCATGTTGATCAACTTTTGAGATATCTGTCACATTCTTGAGCTCAAGTGACATAGCTAATGATGCATATGTTTTTTTTATGATGGACAAAAAGATCTCAACTGATAATGAAAATAGATTCTTATCAAAATCATTTTTAGCATCTTACTAATGAATTCATGGATTTCAAGATATATGAATATCATTACTTACAAAAAAAAAGGATCTTGTGCCTAAACAAGATAGTCTATGAGGAGAAAACTGTTGAAATGATAATAATTAAGATATGCTAGTAAAAGGATGTAAATAATGAAATAATTTCCATTGGACTCGAGATTATTGTACTTGGCTTAGAATAATAGCCACTTCATGATATCAAATTGTCTCATTTTATAATAGTGTATTTTGTAAATGAATATGAAATGAGTTCAATTATGTTCACTAGACTATATTTTCTATGGATAGCTGATTGAGTTGATGGTTGCAACTGTTTATAAATTTGTGAGACAGGTGGCATCCTTTGAGTTTAGAAGACTGGTTCTTCTCCAACTATTTTGAACAACTCTAACAACCATTTCAATGAGGAAATTGTATCTCTATTCTAAGCCAAGTACAATAATCTCGAGTCCAATGGAAATTATTTCATTATTTACATCCTTTTACTAGCATATCTTAATTATTATCATTTCAACAGTTTTCTCCTCATAGACGTCTCATTTTATAATAGTGTATTTTGTAAATGAATATGAAATGAGTTCAATTATGTTCACTAGACTATATTTTCTATGGATAGCTGATTGAGTTGATGGTTGCAACTGTTTATAAATTTGTGAGACAGGTGGCATCCTTTGAGTTTAGAAGACTGGTTCTTCTCCAACTATTTTGAACAACTCTAACAACCATTTCAATGAGGAAATTGTATCTCTATTCTAAGCCAAGTACAATAATCTCGAGTCCAAATAGTCTATGAGGAGAAAACTGTTGAAATGATAATAATTAAGATATGCTAGTAAAAGGATGTAAATAATGAAATAATTTCCATTGGACTCGAGATTATTGTAGAATAGAGATACAATTTCCTCATTGAAATGGTTGTTAGAGTTGTTCAAAATAGTTGGAGAAGAACCAGTCTTCTAAACTCAAAGGATGCCACCTGTCTCACAAATTTATAAACAGTTGCAACCATCAACTCAATCAGCTATCCATAGAAAATATAGTCTAGTGAACATAATTGAACTCATTTCATATTCATTTACAAAATACACTATTATAAAATGAGACAATTTGATATCATGAAGTGGCTATTATGATTAATATCATCAAAATCAAAGTACTTGATGAATTCACTTATGAGCATAGACTTGGTCTCTAATAATTGGTGTAGGAGCACCTACCACCAACTAAAGACACCCCATGAAGGATGAAGACCCTCAAACCTTTTCCACACATCCAGGAGGTCAAAGTCAATTATTTGGTAGCTATTTCAAACCCCAAATAAATTTTGTTCCATACAATATTAAACATACAAGGGTGTTATAAACATAGGATGTGTTATGTCATAATAAGTCTAAAATTTTGAAATAAGAGTGACTTTTTCTTTAATGCCATCTTTACACTTGATTAGCTTATGCACCATAACTTGTTTGGAAACAAAAAAAATATAAGAAGGCATTCATTTTGGGAAAATGATTATAGTAAGAATACCACTAGTAAAAGGTTCAATTTTTGCTAAATTGGAAACTGCAAATTTGAAAGAATATCACACTCTCATAGTTTTGTTTCAATTGTTTATCATGTCTAATTTTTTTTTCTTCTATATTTATTTCCTTAGAGAAATTTTATTTACCTAAATTGCACTAAACTCTAAGAAGATGCTATGGTTTTTTTTACGGACTTTGGATCATCTTTCTTTTTGTCCATTTCACTTCAATTTTATCATAGGTAATGCTAGTATCATTCATAATGCATTTTATCATGTAGATTTCTTTGAGTTAAATATTTTATGGACTTTCAAGTATTGTACCTTAGAGCTGAATAAAACATTGAAAAAATGATTTCATATATATGCTATATGCTATAGTAGAGTAGAATTAATTTAATGTACCTCTAAATATTATTTTCCTCACAATACTTGGAAGCTTCAACACAAGGTGTATTTGCCATCTTTTTCTCTCGAATACCACTAAAGATAATTATGGATCCATCTACATGCTCATGAACAAGCATAGTGGGTTAGCTGATAGAAAGATATCATAAATGTTTGATGATATTAATTAAATGAATTGAATTATCGAACTATTCTTACAACTTGTTAAAAACCTTACCAGAGAGTTCCAAATAAAGATATTCATTATACAATTATCATCAAACCTGAATTTAGAAATTTGAACATATTAGTTTATGAGATATACATAATTATAAAGAATTCTCATTTTCAATCATTTAATTTATGTAGTAACAAAAGGTACTACAACACATTTAGATTTATAATCACTACTATCCCTTGTTGCAAAGAGTTACATGCAAATAAAGTTTAAACACTGCAATGAGCTGAAGTATAAATAAAAAAAGAAATCATAAAATTTAAAGGTTTATAATAACAACACCACCTCTTGGGTTAGATTTTTCATCAAACAAATAATGAAAATTGAAAAAGAAACTTCATTGAAGTCATACTGCAATTAGGATTCTTTTAACTCAGACCATGTCATATATATGTAAGTCCACCGTTTCTAAAAATACAATTTTTGAGCCAACCACATTTATTTCTCTTCTCAATAATGCCTCATATAAAGGACATAAATATGAACAATATCATCATGAAATTATTCGAATAGAATGGTCCAACAATGGTAAAAAACAAAATATTGATTATAAGAGTTAAACAACTATGAATCCTTTCATTTCACAAAAACTACAGCCAAATCAACATTCTCATTAGTATATGTGTTGAGTATCTATCTAAGTACCTTTGAATATACAATCCCAGATCCAAAACACTTAACCAAGGAAAATACCTATAAATTAATGGAATATATGTCTAGAATACATTTAGGAATATTTTAAGGAAAATTAGACCTTACTTATATAATAAAAAAACCTCAAAAATGACCTCAAATGGTGTGCATAGTCTGGAATGAGAATGATAAAAATATCAATAAAATACAACCATCTGTCATATATTATCTCGTTGCCTAAGTAATTATCATAGAGTGCCTAAATAGTTATCACAGAGAGTCATAATCACATTGCAATAGAAATTTTTGAGCTTCAAGGCTATCATTGAGAAATAACATGTCTACTTCCAAGATTGCTTCCCTCTTGCCTACAACAATATTATATCATTTAATTAGTGATCAACAAGATATCCAAATTGTCTAAGCAATAAGAGAGACACTCCTCAACTGGGGTAAATGCTTCCCCTCAACACTATTCCTCACTTATCCAAGGTTGATAAGATAAATTAGAATAGAAATTCTATAGCATTGAAATTGAATAAAAACTGAGATGTCTCTACACTTAATTAAAGTAAAAAGCCCTAACTGTGATTGTCACTACCTGTGATTTTTTGGATAATGTTTCTATAAATTAGATATTTAAAAAAAATCAAATTTATTGCCAAGAAATAATAGAGAGAATTTTCAAACTCGTTATATACTAATTCAGTCTCATGAACCCTTTGGTACCTCCATACATATCAATAGTTAATCAAAATATTACAAT
Organism: Cupressus sempervirens; assembly: GCA_028749045.1. Classification (NCBI taxonomy): domain Eukaryota; kingdom Viridiplantae; phylum Streptophyta; class Pinopsida; order Cupressales; family Cupressaceae; genus Cupressus; species Cupressus sempervirens. The sequence goes on along the minus strand of CM053792.1, from coordinate 534,181,104 downwards.
AAACTATCATTAGTAATGAATACTCACATGACAGCCTGTCTAGGGCATCCATTTTTTGTTCATGGAAACAAACATCCAAACAAAGACTCAAATAATTTAAAAGAGCCTTCAAAACACTCAAAATTTCTAGAGTTACCAATAGATCTTCTCTCAACCCCTTAAATTGGAGTGTTTCATGATAGTTTTAAATAATTAGAGCAAGATTTCATCATTGATAATGAAAGACCTTTAAATTACATTCAAAATGAAGTAGAATCATTTTTTATATAGAGACTAGTAATAATCCTATTTAAGGGGGTCATAATCAATCTCCATTAGGAAATTATCTCTTCCTTAATTTTTTTTATAACAACACCTATTGGCTCCTTTAATTGGATCATCCTAGACCCATACCCATAGTATCAAGACCTTAGGACCTCTTAATGGTCAAGTGATACTCTCCTTCTACTAGGCTCCACATATTATAATTAACTCACCATCCATCCTTGATCATGTATTGATCATTCTTCTACTTTTGTGAGTGTTTTCACAATATAACTTAATTAGCTCAACAACATACATAGCCTTTACTTACATTCAACACTCTTCAAATCCTAGTCCTTGAATCAATTATCTGCATGGTTCCCCTAACATCCCATTGATGGAGAACATCTTTAATACTCCCCAAAACTGTCAACCAATCACAAATGACTTGTAAAGATCCTAAATCCACAACATTTTCCACATATGCAAATAACCTCAAGATGCGGAAATATAGGCAGAAAAATATAGAATTTGAAAAGTTAAAAACCGATTTAATTCACATAACCATATAATTCAATGCCCATCTCCAGATGGAAAATCTAAACATATCAACAAATAGTCGAGAGAAACTAGAATCACAATTATTATTACATAACACCAAATTCTCTAAATACCCTTGATAATACAAAGTCAACCACATATTGATACCATATACAAAGAAAAGTATGAACGTTGGAAATGAGTCATATGAACATGACATCTTTTGTCAAAACTATGTTGACCTGCACGTCCAACATAAATGTATCATTAGTACATCATATGATATAAATCATATATAACATAAACATATAAAATAACATGCCATCGAACCTTAGTGTCCATCTGTATGTAATCTCATCTCCAAGCCATCAGAACTATGTCCATCTGCTATCATGAGATAGAAGAGTGGTCCAGGCACTTTTACCACCCAACCATGGAGTGGTTAGCTCCCCAAGGTTATTTGGTTAAGAAGAACTACCTGACCCTGGCACGAGAAGGCTAGCAACTTGGCACGATTGGATCAAAAAGATCTGGTGCAGCCTTTTCGCCAAATCTACTTACACATATGCCTAGTAGAAACATACACAAGGATGTGGAAGAGGGAAAACAATGTAAAATAACAATACATTTCAATCATATGCATAAATGTTTTATTGAGCTTGGCCAAGCATTGTGAACTAATTTAGTGTAAAAGATTGGTAGGCAGTAAGCAAATAATAACAAAAATCATCATCTGATATTCATATAACTACCCTCCTCTTTTGATCCACATTCAACACCCTCCTGAAAGTAAATTTTTACTTCCCATATAAATATGGTAGCATCTCACTTATGAAATAACTTCTTAAGGCTAAAAAAAAATTAGCTATAAACATTTTATTCATAAACAACATATTAGATTTTTTTATTTTTATTTATAAAACTCAACCATTTGACAATATTTATAAGGGTGAGAGTTTATTGAGTACCTATATATGCACAAAAGTATCTCAAGACACACACACACACACACACACACACACACACACACACACACACACACACACACACACACACACACACACACACACACAATTACACAATTTTAGATCTCAAGATTTTTAATTTAGAGTTTGAAATATAACTGTAGGGTAGGATCTCAATGGTGGGCATATCAACCTGGGTTAATCCATTTTGCAAGACTATAATCAAATACGAAGTAAGATAAAAATAAATCTTAGATCTTAGAGGTATGAAGAATGGATTTAACATTTGATCCAATGAGAGAAAAATAACGCTTCCAAAACTTAAATAAAGATGTGGGAAAAACACACTTAGGCGTGAGAAACAAAGATCCAAAATAATATAGCAAAATATACTTAATTTGATGCTCTCTACCTGATGCACATTTCAAATTGTTGACTAACCTTTCCTCCAAATCTATTACAACATTTGGTTTTTGGACAAAGGGAACTAAGCACAAATCAATACTTTTCCCTGTATTCACACATACAAGAGAAACTATTTCTATTGCAAAAAGATTAAAATAGAGGTTGGTAAAATGGCATGGAAAGAAGCTTATCATACCAAGAGCCATCATTAAACAATAATATAAATCAAATCTCCTTCACATATCGTTTAACTAAAACTGGTGTGAAAGCCCATCCCAATCAAATTGGAAAAATTAGAGCCTTTTAAACTTTTCAATTTAAACAGCTATGGCATATACGGCTTGCATCCTCTCACAATTGAAGATCTCTCATAAGCAATGGATAACAAAATATTGAGCCATTTCTTAGCACAACTAGCAATACATTTATCATTAAATCAAACCATAATAAAAAGTTTTCAGCAACATATAAAACAAGGAAGAAGAAACATTTTTCTCTAATCTTTCAAGTGCATATACAATAATAAAATATTCAAGTTTATCATTAAATAAAACAATAATAAATAGTTTTCAGCAATGTATATAACAAGGAAGAAGAAAACATTTTTTTTCAAATCTTTCAAGTGCATATACAGTAGTAAAATATTTCCAGTTTATCATTAAATCAAGCCATGATAAACACTTTTCAGCAACGTATATAATAAGGAAGAAGAAAATGTTTTTCTAATTTTTCCAAGTGCATATACAGTGGTTAAATATTTCTAGTATATTATGATGGTTATGCAGAGCATTGGGAGAATATACAAAATCTAAACAAACACATACCACCAAAGCCAATATGTCTACTTACACTAGAAAAATCTGCCTCTTCTCCCCCAACCACTGCCTGCTCCTCCTCCTTTCAATCGTTCTCCTTTCAAAGCACGTCTTCCCCCTCTCCTTTTTAGGAAAATGTCCCCCCTTTTTATGAAATTGTCCCCCTTCTTAACAGGTTAAAAAAATGTCCTCCTTGCATGCGTCCCGTCATTGTGTGGATTTCTTTTTTGTCTTAAATCAGTCCCTCCTTACCTTTTTTTTCCAAGGCATCTTCTTTGCCTCTTTTCAAAAAACTGTCCCCCTTTTTTTTTACAAAAATGACTATCCCTTCCAAAAAAAATTTAGCAAGTTCTATTTTTATTATTCCCTGCCTTATATAAGGCAGGGAACTAATGTTCCCACTTGAACCCCCCTCTCTGGCGCATTAATTTTTCAATCGCATAAATATATAGTTTTTAACTAAGGTTCTAAGCATAATATTATTTAATTCATTTAAAACATTTAATTTCTGAATTGCGATTGGTCCTAAACCAATTTCTTGGGTAAAAAGTGAAATTTTCGAACAGGAAAAAAAGTGAAAAAGGGGCTAGTGATAATATTGTAATAAATGTCCCCCAAACAAGGGTGATGTGTCTACTCCTAATTCATGCATATTTCAGTGATATCTTTTTAAATATTGTTTTGGTAAAGTATTCATCGCTGTCAGTTGTCCTTTATTTGAAAAAAAAAATGTGTCCAAATCAGAGGACATACGATTTTCCAGAAAAAGTTTCGATGGCCACGGGAGCATACTATTACCAACCAAAATCTAAAAAAAATGACCTAATTAAACTTAGTTGCTCCACATTTAATGCATAATCTAATTAGTGATGAATTCATCAATTATATTATCCTGCTTGTTCAAATTCAACTAAACTAATCTACTTTAATATGCGTCTCTTTTTATTATCTTTAAAACTTACGGATCTATAAACTCATCATCAGGTATGCATTCTTATATCTATTCTTTAATCAAAAATATTTTTGTATTTTCTTCTAATAAAATGAGCATTTATATTTGATATTGATATTTTGTTATTTTATTTTGTTTAAATATTTATCTAAGATTAAATATTATTTAAATAGTGAATAATAATCACCTTATAAAAAATAATTTAATTAATGCAAATATTCACATATGAATGCAAATCACAAAAAATTTCTTGTCTAATTTTTTTAATAATATGACATTATAACTTATACAATATAAATAAGTAGTTAAAAAATTTCTTACAATAAATACCCATTTAAATTTATAGTATTAATTATTAATATCAAATATCAATTCTGACTAAAAATTAATACAAAAATATTTTACGAAAACATAACAAATAGTAATTAAAGACTAAAAATACACATATATCTATAGAATCTATATCTTAATAATGAGTTCATTATATTTTAAGTTTATTTTGATAGAGAATTTTCTATATTTTTGCAACCAAAAGTTCCATTAGTCAACATATCACATACAAATTAATTAAATGATTTAGACATCATTTTACATATAAATTATCAATAGTCCAAAGGTAGGGACTCAAGCTCTCCCAAGAGCTCTTGTTATAATATTTTTATAATCTTTCCATCCTAGCTAACGTTATGGAGAATACGAAATTGGGAATTATTTAATTCATCTCCACCAATTTGGAGTGTTAAAGTTAGTCCATTTAAAAATATAGGATTACACACTTTGTTACTATTTAATCGTAATAAATTTCTCAACTACCCATTTCCATTAAGTTTCATGATTGTAATTTCTAAGGAAAATGATTTAAGAGCATAATACTTATTTTAAATCTAAATTATAATATTTCAAAATTACTAAACACTTTATGAATTCATTACCACTCTATATGCATGTCCAAATCTGTATAATTCAACTAGATGTAAAAGCCAAGTATATAACTTATTCAAAATAAAATACTTTAAGTGTGTGTGTGATTGCACCATAAAAATTCTAGACCAACCCTACCAAGGAGCTAAACTCCTCTACCTCAACCACCTTTCTACCTTCAGTTCTTGCACACTCACAAACTCAACATCGTCCAATACATTAGTAATGTCATCATCATAATAAATAAATAAATAATATCTTAAATTCAAATTCTAAAACATTCAACATATATTATCAAATATACACATATAAATGAAATCACTATTTAACCATCATGTCGAGATCTCATAAGCTCAACATATTGTGACCATTCTAATGATTATTAAATTAAATTACCCATCCAATAATATCAACAATAAAAGTTTTTAAGATATTCTACTCAAGTGGAGTCCTACATAGTCAATCATAGTCTTAGTCAAAAAGTCAAATAACATACTAAGTCCTAATAAAAACATGTTGAAAACAATGAGTTGTGACATCCCTCCCCACTAGGAAGAGACATCAAGCCGATGTCCATCAATATCCAATGTTCAACATAACATAAAGTAACTACAATATCAGTTAAAAGCACTAATCTAAGTAAAAAGATGTGGAAAGGACTAATGTATATCATTAACATCCTCCCACGTAGCACTGCCAATAGAGAATTGGTTCCATTGGACCTTATACTACAAGATGTCTCTATCATGCACTCGAATAGTGTATTCATACACAGGGCAGGTAGGTAACACCTACACCACCCCCGGATCTTGAACCTACAAGGCACACCAATCAAGAATATGAGACACATCAGGATGATATGGCTTCAACAACTAAACATGAAAAACATTATGGATATGAGCCAGAGTTGGTGGTAGAGCAAGTCGATAAGTCACAGGATTTATGACCTCCAAAATATCAATAGGTCCAACATATCTTGGCACAAGCTTAGAAGACTTTCCAAAAGATATTGAACTCTTATACGGATGCACACATAGGAAAACCTTGTCCCCAACCTAAAACTATCTAAAAGTATGCTTCTTATCTGCATAACTCTTTTCCCTAGCTACAACTTTTGTTAGGCGAGCACGAATCATAACCATTTGTTCTTCCATCTCTCCGAGCATCTTAGGACCAATCACAATTCGATCCTCCACTCTATCCCAACTGATAGGTGTGCGAAATTTATGCCCATAAAGTACCTCAAAAGGAGCCATTCCCAGAGATGCATGATAAGAATTATTGTAAGCAAACTCAATCAAAGGTAGGTATTCTTCCCACTTATACTGATGATCCATGCAATACATACGAAGTAAAGGGTGACTGCAAGAAGTTGGGTCACAATTTCGTGGAAGTCAGATCTACGGAATTGTACTTCTCAAAAATGGGTACCCAATTTTTTAAAAATTGGGTACCCGTTTCTAAAATTAAGCTTTGGGCACTCGAGCCAAATTTCAAAAATTGGGTACCCAATATTTAATAGTGGATCGTCTGCCCGAGGTGCTCAAATATCGGGCTTCCGACTTTTTAAAAATCAGCCACCTGATTTTTTATAAATCGGGTACCCGATTAGTAAGACTTTATTTAAACTCTTTTTTGGCAGTTTTGAGGTCATTTTCATGACCTCAAAAATGGGAGCCCGATTAGAGATGCATACGGGAGCCCTATTTTCAGCCCTACCGACCACCCCCTTGCTGCTAATTTTCGATACACCAGGTATTTTAATATGTTTTATACTATTTTACTTTATTTTTTTCAAATTTCAATTTAATATGGATGTTAATTTATTATTTTTTTCATTTTTAATATACGTAAAATTGTACAAATTTACATTGTTAATGAGTAGATGTTTAATTTTTTGTATTTGTTAATTAAAATATAGTTCTGTAAATGTTTATTTAAAAAATTATTATTTTAGATGTTTTGAAATGTATTTAATTTATGTATTTATTACAATGTTAAATGATTAGATTAGATGTAAATTCATTGTTTAAACATGTAATTTTACAAATAAATATAACCTCGACCTAGAACCATATAACCTCGACCTTGTTTTAACTATAACCTTGACCTAAATTCATTGTTTAAACTATAATCTCAACCTAACCATATAAATAAAACCCTAAACATATATAACTAAGTACTTAATCACATAACAACCCCCGCTAAGGGATCCAAACAAAAAACTTCTAGTATTTAAAATGATTTTACTTAAATTGTATTGTACTTTGTTTCATGGATTGAAAATGGATGATGTAAACTATTTTATAAATGTATATTCTTTCAGCGTTTCATACCCTATGCCATGTACAATGGATGATTGTGCATTCCGAATTAATTTGCCAAGTGGCATTCGGAACAAATGCATATATAAATTATTTAAATGAATTGAATTGAAATAGTTAATATTCTTTCATGTGGATGTGTTATTTATTTTACTTTTAGTGTACTTATAATTATTTAAAAATGAAATGTAAATGTGCTCATTAAGGAATGCAATCTCTTATGTTTTTTTATAAATGTAAATTATTGTATGTATGTTATTGCTTGCTTAGTAAAACTTTTGATTAGTTCTTTGGATCCCTTGGTTGGGTGTCATTTAGGATTAACTATAATGTCAATTTGTATTGAATTTAACTCTAATCATAACCCTTACTATCATCTTAACCTTAATCTTAATTTGCTAAAACCTACACCAAGTAATATATAAATAATTAAATAACTTTCCTATCTTACCTTGAGTACTAATTTTATATTTATGTGTGTGACATGTGTGTGTGTGTGCGTGTGTTTCTTTTTAAATGTATTCACATACGACATGTACATGTTTAAATTTAAATATTGTTAATGTATGTAAATGTGTATTACTATCCATAATTGATTTTATGTAAACATGTGTTTGTAGTAAATATATTATTTTTAAATAACCACACATGTACACACACACATATGTATGTTAAAATTGAAACATATGTATTAGCTTTTAATAAATTTGACAACAATTCATGATATTTAAACTAGACTTTAATCCTACAAACATAACCTTAAATTGCTAATATTCTAAACCCTAAGCATTGATAAGCTCTAACCCTAAATTTCAAACTAGAATCCTAACTAGATCAACCTAAATACTAACTTCCCAATACTTGAACCCTACTCCTAACTATATTAAGTTAGTTCCATAATCTAAACTAGTTCTCTAATCATAACCATAACCATAACTTTAATTTCTTGATATTAAGCCTTAGTCCTTAATGTTAAACCACATTCCTAAATACTAGGTATAGGCTAATCCTAATCCAAACTTGCAAGCTCTTTAATATTAAAATCTATCAACCCTAAATTTAAATCCTATTATCTTAAAATCCAAAACCTAATCCTATATATAATTCTAGAGTTCTCCTAAGATGTAATAATTTTAACTCTAATTTTAGGTAGATATCTAGAACTCGATGTAAATTTGTGTGCCCTAACCCTACTAAGGTGAATAATCAAATGTCTAAATTAAATTATAAGCCTAATCCTTAATGATAAACCCTAATTAGACCTAGTAAAGTTAAACTTAGCGAACCCTAAGATCCTAAAAATTCATGTAATATACAAAATCCAAAATCGTAAGGTCTAAGTCAAGGACATAATCTTGAATTTCTAAGTAAATCCTTAAATTATTTAAACATGTTATCCCATAGGTCATACTATAGGTCCTAATCCTATTATCCTAATTGCTAAACTCCAATCCAAACTGGTAAACTCTAATATTAAAAGCTCTCAATCCCATTTAAATCTTAATCCTAATTCCATTTAAATCCTTACTCCTAAGCTCATTATTTACTTAACTATATAATCCTAGAACCATGATGTACTAACACATGTATGAAAATTATCTAGACATGTAACTATTTAAGTTAAAAAAATTACAATCCCTATTAAGGCTTGATTTTAAGAATCATGTAATATCTAATTAGGAGGGTATTGAAGCACTCTAACACCCCAATCCCTAACTAGATAATTATGTTAGGGTGGACTAGTTTCTATTTATCTTGGGTTGGAAGTACCTAAAAGTTTTTTTTGGAGACTGGAGATTCCCCTATTTGTTTCCTATTTTCCTGTATGGGTAGCCTAAATGTTTATTGCCTTTGTAGAATGGAAGACCACATAACAAAATATTGCCTTATTCTATAAAAAGAAATACCCACCCCCTAGTGATATATATAGTAAGTTCTTTTTCCTAATTTTATTATCAATTTTTTCGGTTAGAAGACGATGATAGTTCAAAATGATTTAGAAGATAGGGATAAAATGAGAACCATCATTCCTAGAATGAAGATGCATTATTCCAAGTGATAAACCCATTTCTATCATAAATCAGCTCCTCCATCCAAAAAATTAGTAATGAGAAATACCTATATCAAGTAATCAATGGAGGGCTCATAAAATTGATCAAGTGATCAACGGAGGGCTCATAAAATCCCTAGGTCAAGTAATCAATGGAGGGCTCATAAAATTGATCCCCAAGGGGAGATAAGAATCTCATTAAAAATTAGAGACAAGAGACTCCTAAATACATATCATACAAAATTATTGCCAAGGTCTTAGCCTCTAGACTAGAAGATATCCTACCCAAAATCATTAACCCTACACAAAAGTGTTTTGTTAAGGATATTTATGCATATTGGAGAACTTGATAACCTATTGGAAGACTTTGGATTGGGAAACATTTCTAGGATAGAGTGTAGGCATGCTCAAGTAATTGATTATGAAAATGTCTACAAAAGAGTGGAATGGAGTTTCACTATGATGATGTTGCAAGCCCTCCATCCAATATTATGTCAAATGGTGTCCTCTCTTATGATTGGTGTCAGGGTTTTAGTAAAGAAATTAATGGGGTTAGATCATAATTTTTAGGACTCTCTAGATCAATTATGAAAGGGTGTCCTTTTGCATCCTCTTTGTTTTTTATTGTTGAACATTGACTCATTACATTATCTCCTTAGAGATAACCAGTTGTCTCTAAAAGTTAGAGGATAAATAATTAATAAGTATCTAATGTACATAGTTTGTTGATAATATTTGTATTCTTTTTAAGCTACAAGAGTGCAACATGATTCATTTAATGATCAAATTGGACCTCTTTTCTTTGTATCGGGTAGTAAGATTTATGTCTCTACATCTATCTTATTGGGGCTAAATATTGAGTCCCCTACCTTGTGTAGTAAATATGGTATTGGATGGAGATTTCATAATTAAGTGGTTAGGTACCTAGGGATTCCATTTGTAGTAAACCCTAACATATAAATGAAATGTGTCTTTATATCAACAAGAAAATCTTTGGAAACTCAACAACTGGAACTCTAATTATCTCACTTTGGTTGGTAGAATTCAAGTACATTAAAAGATTCTCTCCTCATATTGGGTGTAAGTTTCTCTTCTTCCTGCTCATTTTATTTAAATCAATTTGGTCTTCTATATAAATCTATTAGGAACATTTTGTGGATAGCCAAGGGATTACTCTGGCAATAAAATGGATAGCCAAAGCTTCATAAGGTAATGAATTATGGATTATGATTAGAATTAGGATTATTATATGGTCAGGGATAGGGTTCACATGTATTAGTTCATTACCTGACATGATCTACACTTATAGTTTGCATTAAAAAGCGGATAATAGTTAGGATTCAAACTACAATCATAAATATTTTTTAATCAAATCATGTAATTCTATCTCTAAGCTTTCATTAGATAATTGTAACCTTAACTCTCATCCTAACACTATCTATTATATATCCTATAAACAATAGGACCATGTAATAAATATCCAAAACCTAAATATAATTCTAACTAAAACCATAATCCTAGGTAAGTTCCCTAACATTAAAGGACCATAATCATTATAATAATCTAAAGCTTAGCCATCATGAAAACTGTTAACATAACAAAATTGTAAACCATAACCTTGTCATAATCTTAACTTTGTTTCATCCTGAGATGAACATGTATAATCCATAATGAGTTCATACAATCCCCTAGTGTCACAAAATAAGTGTACATGAAAGCAAGATTAGCTTGGTGGCTCCTATTTTAAGAAAAGAAACCTTGAACTAACCCAGATATATATTTTTGGACTATTATTTTATGATTAGACTTAAAAATTTGGTATTTAATGTTTAATTTGACTTAAGTGTTTAACTTTATTTATTTAATTGAAATAATTTTGATAAAGATATGCGCATTTATATAGATCTATTTGATAAATTTTAGATTTGAATTTTATTAAATAGTAATTTTGTCATGTTTTATGTTGTGATGTATTTTTGTCATGATTTAAATATTTTATGTTGTTTAAACATATATGAAAATTATATTTGATGGACCCAAAGCCACCCCCTCCCCCTCCCATACCCCTGCCTCCGCCCCCTCCACCTCCACCTCCACCTCCACCTCCACCTCCACCCACACCTCCACCACCCACTGCAGATGAGCTCCGTGAGACCATGAGGTGTAACCTCAACGACCTCATGTGTGATATAAAGGCTATCTGACATGAGAGGCACCCCCCACCCCTCACCTACTACGTCTTGTAGATAGCATGCAAGGCGTGGTTGAATCCATCCATCATTTTGATTCAGACATTGATTCATGTAGATCGTGGAGGGAAAGCATGTGTGCCTTCTACTCTAACGACTTATCATACAAAGAGGTTTATAACCTGCATATAGGTAAAGGGAATTTTCAACATTATTTTGTAAACCCTAAGATGGGTGAACCAATTAGTGATAAGAAGCCTCACATTTCTATTAGGTGGTGTACACATCCATGTATATCAGCACATTTTTGGGAGCGGTGGTGGATGGTATTTGACCATCCACCACATGCTAACTATGAGGTGCCCATGCACTTCCTTAGGAATTTATGGGCTGAGTTTGAGTTGGGTTTGAAACCCAAATATTTTGATATGAAAGCATTTTAGGGGGTTGGTAGAGGGATGCCTCAGGATAGGCCTGGGGCAAAGCTAAGTGATAGAATGAGAAACCGCACGTGAGCTGAGCCCCTTGTACCTCTTCCTGCGCCTGTTGTTCCTGCTCCTCACCATCATCAAGTAGTTTCATCTACTTTTACCCATTTGAGTGCCCTTTTAGGCAATTTAGTACAGTAGTGGACGCAGGCAGTACATGCTCCTCCACTTGGACATGTTTTTACTAGCTGTGGAGGCATATGCATAGGCCCCTAGAGAGATCTTGGTGCAGCACATGATGGCCATTATGCTAAGGGTGTAGATTTTGATGATGATGTATACGTTGCCCATGGTGATGGTAGTGATAAGATAGATGTGTCATCATTTGTTGACCTCATGCAACAGGGAGAGCCTGGAGAGAGTCAAGAGCAGCAGGTAAAATTTTAATTTCAATATATAAATATAAAGTACACATAATTATTTACTTTCTACATACATGTGTAATTGTATTAACTATATTAATTTGTACTTTTGAAATAACAGAGGATGGATGATATTGTTCCTCCTAGGAGGCAGTATAGTCTTTTTTCGAGAACTACAGATGTTGGCGTCCCTTATACGATATGCACTTTGAATTACACTATAAAAATGTACATTCAAATTCAAATAAATAACATGTGCTCATATGTTCTTTTTATCTAATTTTGTAGGGATTGTCTGCATCTACACAAATTGATGTTAGTACAAGTCCTACTCCAGTTAACACTGAGGCACAACCTCAAATACATGCGGTATGAACTTTTGACTGAAGACAAATAATTTGTATTATTTTTATGTATGTACATTATTATTGACTTATAATCTGAATATTTTTGACTCACATGTATATATATTTTATGTGTTTTGATTCTATGAACATGAGCCATATCATACTCATCCATACAGGCTTCAGTATAGTCTATTTTCGACTCCATCTTATGATTATCGTGCTAGCATACATGTAGACACATCTGTGACATTGGATACCACTCAGGTATGATATATATATTATATATACATGTTAAATTTATAGTGTATAAAAAATGTAGTGTACAAATTATGTACTTTGTAATTATTCATGTATATTTAATTTTGACTGAACATTTATGTATCCATAATTTTAGGACTACGTCACCACGAGTGTTGCTAAGAGCATAGGACTTAGCCAGATGGAGGTACCTACATCATCATTTGAGGTCAATATTGTGATTTATGTACATAATGTATAGTTCATTATGCTCTAAAATCAAATTTAAAAAATGTATGTATTGTAAATTACAGGACCTCACCACTGCTACATTTGGTAGTTTTGACAATGCGCCTCCTCCCATTACTGAGGGACACCCATCTCATGTGGTATAATTTATTTTATTATGTAGTGAATATTTAATTTATTTTCAAGCTAGATTTTGAGACCCATTTCAATTAAGCATGTACATGATGAGACGTGCCTCATGTTACACAGGGTGATACATCTACCTCACAGGGTGTCTGACATGATGAGATGAATCATATTACACATGATGATCCATCTGAGTCCTCTTCACGTGGAGTAAAGAGGACATTCGATCAGATAGATTAGGTCTTGTTGGTACCTATAGATTGTGTTTTTATGATGTATACACTTTGTGTTAGGATAGTTAAAACTATATGTTAGACCATGTATTTTTTCACTTCATAGATCATGTTATGATGTATGTTAGACCATGTACTATTTTTTTATGAATTCTTAACATGCTTGTGTATGTAGTATATATTATTATGTTTCACCATGTTTTAAGTATATTCAAACCATTTTCTTTATTCTGACATATTTTATTCATGAACATATGACACATTTTGTAAGTATATATGCAAGATGAACAATAATTTTAAATATCTATAGAGCATTATTGGATAAATATCACATCAAATTTATGCATTGAGATTCATACAAATAAAATTGACCTACTAGATTAAAAAATGTATTGATAACGTACCTAACAATGTATCATAAGTAATCTTATTGTGTTGTTTGGTAATGTAAGACTTATTGTCACCTAATAAGACCTATTATGTGGTAGTAAACATATGAATACCTATCATAACCTATAACAGACATAACATTACCTATTAGGACTCCTATGTCCCCTTAAGACACACATGTATGGATAACTTACCTAACAATGTATCATAAGTGATCTTAATGTGTTGTTTGGTAATGTAAGACTCATTATCACCTAATAAGACCTATTATGTGGTAGTAAACATATGAATACCTATCATAACCTATAACAGACATAATGACCTATTAGGACTCCCATGTCCTCTTAAGACACACATGTATGGATAACGTACCTAACAAGGTATCATAAGTGATCTTAATGTGTTGTTTGGTAATGTAAGATATAATCAATACAATGAATACAATGAGTAATGATATAACATATAATCAATACAATGAGCAATGATCTTTAAATTATCATATGCAAGTGACTTGCTTTTAATATTACAATCAATAGTAATTTGAAACTTCAAACAAACATTAATTTAAATATGCTTGAATGTAAAAGTAATGGAACAAAATAGGAGGTCATTACTTAAATTGAAAATTAATTTATAATTTATCAAGTGCATACCTTTAACTTTCAAATAGAATTAAACTCTCATTTTTGAATTAGTTTGTACAGTTACATATTTTCACAATATATGTAAGACAATGTCAATGATATATTTATAGTTTAGTGAACTCATTTCAAACATAAAATTGGTTCAACACATCTCTTCAAATGAGGTCCTATAAAATAAAAATGTAAAACAAAAACACACATGTTAATAAACACATAAATTAGTATTCAAGGTATCTGAACTATGTAAATATATGTATAATTTGTATGTACTTACTATGTGAAATTGCACAAGATGTTGATGTTCGATCCACTTTAACATTTAAATTTGCATAAATTGTAATTGAGACCTGAATAAGAGGTATATAAGTTCTCTAAATTGGTATTGACAACACAAACATACATGTAATTAAATTATATAAGTACATATATATAAAAATAATATAATAATGAAAAAACTTACACGTGTTTGATTTAAATGTATTCATCCCACTGTACCATCCACATCCTCTCTCTTTTGCAATGCATCTATGATTGTCTCGTGCTCATCCATTGAAATTGTCCATAATACCTTATTGGCGGGTCTCCCTTTGTATCTTTCTAATTTGATATTTGTTGCCACAACCAAATGAGAATAGTGTAAAATCTTCTTTTCGGTTTGGTAGTCTTCAAATGTTGGCAAACCATTTCTTCTTGTTAGGTATCTATGTAACCAGGTGCCAGCTACAACGATAGACCCGATTGGATACTCAAAACCATCATCGTCTACTTGATGACATGTCAATTTTTTCTTAGGTTCCACACATCAAGCTAGCTGATACTCAGTCTGTTCATCATTATCACTAGGTGCAATAACAACATAAACATGTCCTACAAGATAAGATAAAGTATAGAAACACTTTAATCACATGAGTGTACATATGCAAATTATATAAATTGAAGCATGAGATCACAAAAAAATCTAATTAAATTGTGCATACCAAGTTCTATGAGGTCCAAAATATGATCATAGTCTTCTGATGCAAAAGTAACATTATGGCATTCATTTACTATATCATCTTCAAAATGCGTGTCAGTAGGTGCTAATGATCTTTATTGCCAATCTTCAACCCATTCTGTATTCTCACATTCTTCCCATTCACCTGCAAGACAAAACTGACAAAAACAAGCAAGCTCCCTAGTCCATTAAGTCCAAGTGTTAGAATCTGAACTCCTAAATGAATGCCATTTAGCTGACCCACTAATTGTATCACAATCATATCTTGAAGGGGTATTATTTTCTTCAACTAGGTAGAAGAAACATTTGATTGTAGAGTTATGACTTGATCTCATGTATAAATATTTGTTACACCATTTGACAATCTCATGTGCATTTTGGAATTTAGTTGTTTTCTCAAATTTTAATTGCTCTCTACTAAGGGCTCTCTTCATGCATGCACCAGCACCATCATGTTCTCCTTTACCATGTCCAGCCTCAAAAAAACTCCACACATGTTGGATGTTAGTTTGCCTATGTGTCCTACTCAAACAATAGAACATTCTAGCATTCTTGAATTGTCTTGTACAATTATCTGACCATATCCAATGTTGTGTCATTTGAATTTGTCTCTCTTTTAAATTATCATAAAAGATCTTGAAACAATATTGGACAAACTTAGATGAATGGAGTTTATTATCACTTAAATAAAAATGGTACTCTCTCAATATTTTTTGATCCTCCTCTGTACTCTCAACTGCATGCCTTTAAATTATATGAACATAAATTGTTACTTGCACTAAATTGTAATATTGTGGTTGTACCTCTTCTTATGGTGCAAGCGTGTAGTTCTCTACAAAGTCAACAATTGAAAGTGTAGTACCAATTGGAAATATATTCTTACATATGCAAAATTGTCCATCAAGCCATCTAGAATATTGAGAGTGTTTAACATATTTTGGTATGATCACACTCTTAAACTCATCCATAAATGCATGACAACTAACTTTATCTATAACTAGATCACACCTTCTTCCAATCTTCCCATCTTTCAATGGATATTCAATAGTTTTGAATCTTTTTACCTCAACTAATTGTTGTCCAAAAGTAGTCAAAGCGTTTTCATGCAAACATTCATCTAACAAAGAAAGATTGCCGCACATATCACATGTACTAGAAAGACATGCATTGAAAAGACAGTATTGATAATTAGGTGGCTTACAAAACAAACCTGATATGAAATCTTTTATAGTTTGAGGTGGTATTTTTCTACTAGATTCTTGCAACATTTCTTTACTATGCATGGTACCATGTATAGATCAAAATACATCATAATGGTAACGAAATTGAATATGAGTTTTACAACAACATGTGATTCTTTCCTTGTTAATCCTTACATACCATGGTTTACACTTTTCAAAAGATCTTTGACTAATGGTAATATTTAGTACCTTACCATCTACAAATTTTTAAAACAATTCAGTTTGAGTCATGTCCAAAAGGTGTTTAGGATGTGGATCACGTATTTTTGACCCAATTCTCAATTTAAGAACATCTCTTGAATTAGGTGATACTCTTGTATTATCATGCCAAAAAAATTCAATCAAACTTTTGACTTCACTAGTAAGTTTCATATCACATCTCGGGAGTCTACCGCTAGAAGTCCATAAAATATTTGCTAGATCACATTCAAAGTTAACCATTCTCTTTACAGCTCTTTCTAAAGTCTTACGATTCACATTAAGATATCGACTTATGTTGCTAATCAATCTTTTGTCAGATGTTGATTTGTTAACTAAAGCTGTTGTTATTGCTCATCGTGCTGCATTCTTATCTTTAGACCGACTTCTCTTTTCGATAACATCAAAGGCACTAGCAACAGTGGATACAACTTGTTTTAAATACTCATTTTTATTCTTGGGTTTTGCATACATTCCCAACCTTCTCATTACTTTTTGCATTTTAGACATTGTAATTAGTTGCAACATTAGCTGACATTGAAACCCAAATTTCTTATTATAACAAAAATGCCTATACAATCTATTAGCATGTGTCCTAATTTGTCTCCATGAAACCAATCCCTCAAGATTATCTAACACATCATTAGGAATATGAAAATTATGTTCAGACACTTTACTATCATCTTGACATGTTTGTTCAGTAGTTGGTGTTTTTATGTTTACATTCATGCAATTTTTATTTTCAAACACTTTACTATTTTCACTGTTATTTGGGATTTGAATATTATTTTCAATTTTTCTTGGTATTTCTTTTGGGGCAGGTATTTCAATTGGAGTGCTTTGTGCATGATCGTTTGACAATCGCTTCTCATGAAGAAAATCTAAATCATTTAAATTGTAACCTGCTTCTAAAAAATCACCAATTTCATCACGAGAGAAAATTTGAGGGCTTGGAGACACACCTGTATTGAATGCATGATTAGAATGTGCACCTTAATTTTCTTGTATTGGGTTATCTTCTTTGATCTCTTCATCCATCGTGGTATCCTCAATGTCTTTCTCCTTTGAAACATTGTTCAAGTCTCTAATTCTCCGTTTTCTCTCTCGTTGACGTTGTGCTTCATTCTCTTTATTTGCTGCAATCTCCTCATCTATCAGAACTTTTTCTTTCTTCTTTCTTCGTTGTTTTGATCCCATGTTTGCACCAATTTTGAATTTGAATTAGTAGCTTGCAAATTGTATAAAAGGACTAGAAAACAAAATAAGCATGATAGAATTCAGTGTTGCAGATCGAAACTGTTATTCAATCATTTCAATCATTGAAATTCGGTCGGTGGGACAGCTTTTGGGGCCCAACGGGTACATTAGAAATGGGTACTCGATTGCTTAAAAATCGGGCACCTGATTCTTTAAAAATTGGGTACCCGTTTATAAATCAGGTACCCAATTTTAAAAAGAATCGAGTACCCAATTTTTAAACAGTTGGGTACAATGGTTCATAGCAATCGGGCACCCGATTTTTGAATTACAAATCGAGTGCCTGATTCTTGAGACATGAGCGGGAACTTGGTATGGCTCCCGACTTTTGCATGGGGTTTTGCCTTGGGGAAAGGCATGGCATAGGCTTGGTCCCACCAAGCCATGCCTTTATGATTCTTTTTTTTTCTAAGGCATTTAATCGACAATTTTTAGTATTGTCATAATTTTTTTATAGTCATTCCCATTGAATTTTTTGACGAGACAAAAACCCATTATAGGTCTTACTGTTCTGATTTCAAAAATGTAAATTTTATAGTGCTATTAGTTTATTTTCTATTTTTCCATTATTTATTAATCAAAACTATCTCCTACATGTTGAAAAGTGACATTCACTAAAATTTTAATAACTTTTTTATTTTATAATTTTTCTTAAATTAATTTATGTCATCAATCTACATACAATTCTTTTGATGTCAAATTTTATTTTTTGGAAAAAAGTGAGATTTTGATCAAATTATGTGGTTTGTACAGGAGAGGTTTTAAAATTTACCTTTATAGCTAATTAATAATTAATAATAAAAAAATTATTCAATAAAAAATTAAAGAAAAATATTGTCATCAATATTAGGTGTATTAGGTAACTCCCTTTAAAAGGATTTGTGAAAATTCATTATGATGTTCATACACGAGCGTGGTATGGTCTTGAAACAGGCATTTTAAAAATGTGGTTTTTAAAGATCCATACCAAAAAAATAATCTATCATATGGGTATACAAATAAATTATATATTCAAAAACTAGATTCCGAACACTAAAAATTTTATTTGTAGAGTTTTTTTATATTCAATCTCCAAATACCTCAAATTTTGACATCAATTGACAAAAAATTTCAAAAACAAGAAAAACACTTCCACTTTTTGGCCAAAAGTGAGACCCAACTTCTTGCACTGACCCTAAATCTTCTACAACCTAATTCACCCCCTTTGTATGACCATCAGTCTGTGGATGATAAGCAGTGTTGAAATTTAATCGAGTCCCCAGTGAAGCATTCAAGGTTGTCTAGAACCTTGACATCATTCTTGTGTCCCTATCAGATATGATAGTCTTAGGTACATCGTGTAATCTGAATACCTCTTGCACAAACTTCTTGGCCAATGCCAATGATCCATCCTTCAAACTTCCTAGTATAAAATGTGCAACCTTGGTCAACTTATCGACCACAACTAATATAACATTATGCCTTTTCTTAGTCATAGGTAAACCCTGTATAAAATCCATAGAAATCACTTGCCATTTGTATTCTGGTATGTCACGAGGATACAACAATCCAACCAGATGAATATGCTTGGCCTTAACTCGTTGGCATTCTAAACACTAGGCAACAAAAGCAGTCACATCACACTTTAACCTTGGCCAAAAATAAAGTGGCCTCATATCTGCAATCATCTTAGTCACTCCAGGGTGACCTGAATAAGGAGTACTATGCATTTCCTCCATCACAATTTTCCTCAACCTTGCACGGTTGGGAATATACATACGACCCTGATATCTTAGAAGACCCTTTGAGTCAAAATTTTATTTGTCAAAACGGTGATTAGATGGATTAGTGTGCAATGTGGTTTTAACCATCTCATAATGATCATCACCTACGAGGTTTTCAATAACATGCTCTCTCAGTCATGTCCTAGTAGTAGATATAGCAAATATATGTCTTCTCCTATTTAGAGCATTAGCCACCCTGTTCTCTCTACCCTTAATGTACTCAATACCAAAATCATACTCATTGAGGAATTCAAGCCAATGCCTCTATCTGGCATTCAAATTCAATTGAGTAAAGATTTATCTCAAACCCATGTAATCTATTTTCAGCTCAAATGGTTTACCAATAAGGTAATGCTTCCACATATGCAATGCATGAACAATGGCAGCCAACTCAAGATCGTGAGGTGCATAATAAACCTTATGCTATTTTAGCTTATGGGACTCATAAGCTACCACTCTACCTTCTTGCATCAATACTACACCTAAACCATCACCTGAATCATCGGTTATCATGATGAAATGTCTGTTGGGATTAGGAATCACAAGAATAGGAGTGGAGGTGAGATTTTGTTTCAATAACTAAAAAGCTCTATCACACTCATTAGTCCACACATATCTCTTCCCTTTCCTTTGTAGTGAGGTAATAGGTGCTACAATTTTCAAAAACCCCTTAATGAATTTATGATAATAGCCTGCCAAACCCACAAAGCTCCAAATTTCACTCACATTCTGAGGAACTGGCCATTCAAGAATAGCCCTAATCTTGGAAGGATGATCTACTGAAACTCCATCAGCAGTGATGATGTGTCCAAGGTAGTGAATTTGTTTATGATAAAATGTGCACTTGATAAGCTTCACATACAACTTCCTATCACGAAGGCACTGCAGGACAATATGCAAGTGCTCCTCATACTCCTCCTGGATTTTGAATAAATTAGAATGTCATCAGTGAAGATTTCAACAAACTTATCTAGACAATCTTGGAACACATTATTCATAAGATTCATGAATGCTGCAGGTGCATTCGTAAGACCAAAAGGAAAAACTACAAATTCATAGTGCCCATACCATGTTTTGAAAGCTATCTTAGCTATGCCTTCATCCTTAATCCATAGTTGATGATACCCAGATCATAGATCTATCTTTGAAAATACCTTAGCTCCCTTCATCTGATCAAAAAGTTCATCTATCTGTGGAAATGGATATTTTTTCTTTATGGTAACCTTGTTTAACATCCTGTAATCAATGCATAGGTGCAAGGTTCCATCCTTTTTCTTTACAAAAATCACTGGTGCTCCCCATGGTGACATGTTTGGACATATTATCCCTTTTTCTAGCAACTCTTACAACTACACTTTGAGTTCGTACATCTCGGTGGTGGTCATCATATAAGACACCTTGGATTGTGGCTTAGCTCCTTGCTTGATATCAATGGAGAAATCAAACTCTCTCTTAGATGGTATCTCAGGTAAATCTTTAGGAAAGACATCCCAAAACTCCTGCAATATTGGGTAATCATCTATGGAAGGTATATGATCTTCAAGATATTTCACATGTGCAACAAAAAGTTGACAACCCTTCCTCTTAGCCTCTTCTTCAATTGCATAGTTGAAATATGCCTAAGCACTATCGGCCTCTTAATCTCATTCACTACTACTGGATTTCCAAAGTCATCCAAGCATTCAACTAGCTTATCTTCACAATTTACTATAGCCTTATGCTTAGTAAGCCAATTTATGCCAAGTATGACATCGTATGACCCAAGTGGAGCTACATATAAATTTCCTTTCATGTGAAAAGTTGGAAGTTCTAACTCACTGAAGGATAGACATTGCTCTACTTGACACTGTATCTGATTTCCATACTCAACTATTTAGGGTTTACCCATCTAACCAACTTTAATTGGAAGTTTAGCTACTACACTAGGATCTACAAAAGACTCTGTAGCACCAGTATCAATCAAAATGGAAACTTCACAATCGAAAAGCTTACCAGTCAACTGCAAAGGAGTTGCCTGTAACTCTGCCTACTTATGGTCCACAACTGCATGAATTTGGTGTTGATCCTTTGGTCCATTCCTAGGTGCAGTCCTCTAAGGGCATCTAGTTGCATAGTGATTACCTTCACATACAAAACAACCATCATGAGGTCCTGTTTGAGTTACTGATTTATCATTCCTATTCCAGTTCCTGTTATTGTTACCATTGTTATTCCTATTGTTGTTACCTCCTTTACCCTTGTTCTAACCTTGGAAATTCCTATTATTTCCCTTTTTTGATTCTTCTTGTCCCTTTCTTTTCATATTAATATTCATCTACTGTCAGCCACCCTGTTGTTTGTTATTATCCTAAAATTTTCTCTTGAAAGATCAATTATTGAAGGCTTTTACTAGAGCTATATCTTTCAATCGTTGTTCTTGTTTTAGTAATTTTCTCAGTGCATAGTCCATAGACTCTAGCTCATGCATTTCTACCTCATTATAGATTTTTGGGCATAGTCCCATAACAAACTTGCAAGTCCTAAACGAGTCATCATTCTGGTACTGAGGAACATATTTAACTAGATGGAAAAATCATTCATGATACTGCATGACTAACATGACTCCCTGGATAAGCTTATAGAACTCTGATGCCTTCTTGTCATAAAACAACTGAGGCAACCATTGCTTACAGAAATGCTGCAGGAAGTCTTCCCATGATATCTCACTATGTTGTAACTTCTTTTCAGCCATAACATTTTCCCACCATGTTGCCGCTTCACCAACCAATTGAAAAGTAGCCCATACTGCTCTAGACTTCTCAATGAAATTATGAACATGAAAATACTTTTCCATGGTGACTATCCAAGCTTCTGCCTCTTCACCTATAGTCTTACCATTAAAGGTAGGAGGTGTGACCTTTTTGAAGTCCTTGCTGAGATCTTCTATGATTTGGACCCTATCATGAACTAGTCTAGCCATCCTATGGTCAGCTTCTTCCTTCTGTTGCTCTTCAATTCTTCGATCTGCCTCCTATTTCCTCTGAGCCTCAATCAATTGGTCCTCCTCTCTTTTCTTCCGTGCTTCTTCTTGCTGACAAAAAGTTTCTTTGTGCTCATCCTCCTCAACCTGTCATCCTCTTATGGTATTTTCCATGTCATCTATGCACTATCCCTGCTGAGTGAGGAGTGCCAAAATTTAGTCAAGCCTTTGGTTTCCAGGCTTATCCCGAGGACCATTGATGCCTCCATCCCTATTGCCTCTTCAAGAATACATGATAATAGATTACTCTTGTTCCAAGGGAAACTATGCAACATTAACATCAGTATGACCTTAGGTCCTAGTGTTTAACATAGCTCTGATACCACATGTAAAGATCCGAAATTCACAACATTTGCCACATATGCAAACAAATTCAAGATGCAGAAATATATGCGGAAAAATATAGAATTTGAAAAGTTATAATTCAATGCTCGTCTCTAGATGGAAAATCTATACATATTGACAAATAGTCGAGAGAAATTGGAATCACAATTATTATTACATAACACCAAATTCTCTAAATACCCTTGATAATACAAAGTCAACCACATATCGATACCATATACAAAGCAAAGTATAAACATTGGAAATGAGTCATATGAACATGACATCTTTTGTCAAAACTATGTCGACCTGCACATCGAACATGAATGTATCATCAATACATCATATGATATAAAGCATATATAACATAAACATATAAAATAACATGCCATGAACCTTAGTGTCCATCTACATGTAATCTCGTCTCCAAGCCATCATAACTATGTCCATCCTCTGTCATGAGATGGAAGAGTGGTCCAGGCGCTTTTACTGCCCAACCATGGAGTGGTTAGCTCCCCAAGGTTCTTCGGTTAAGAAGAACTACCTGACCCTGACACGAGAAGGCTAGCAACTCGGCATGATTGGATCAGAAAGATCTAGTGCAGCCTTTGTGCCTAATCTACTTACACATATGCCTAGTAGAAACATACACAAGGATGTGAAAGAGGGAAAACAATGTAAAATAACCAATGCATTTTAATCATATGCATAAATGTTTTACCGAGCTTGGCCAAGCATCACGAACCAGTTTAGTGTAAAAGATTGGTAGGCAGTAAGCAAATAATAACAAAAATCATCATTTGATATTCATATAACTACCCTCCTCTTTTGATCCACATTTAACACCTTCCTAGAAGTAAATTTTTACTTCCCATATAAATATGGTAACATCTCACTTATGAAATAACTTCTTAAAGCTAAAACAAAATTAGCTATAAACATTTTATTCATAAACAACTTATTAGATTTTTTATTTTTATTTTTAAAACTCAACCATTTGACAATATTTATAAGGGTGAGGGTTTATTTAGTACCTATTTATGCACAAAACTATCTCTATCTCTCTCTCTCTATATATAAGATCTCAAGATTTTTAATTTAGAGTTTGAAATATAATTGCTAGGTAGGATCTTAGTGGTGGGCATATCAACCTGGGTTAGTCCATTTTGCAAGACTACAATTAAATACACAGTAAGATAAAGAGAAATCTTAGATCTCAGAGGTATTAAGAATGGATTTAACATTTGACCCAATGAGACAAAAATAACACTTCCAAAACTTAAATAAAGATGTGGAAAAAGCACAATTAGGTTTGAGAAACAAAGATCCAAAACAATATAGCAAAATATACTTAATTTGATGCTCTCTACCTGCTGCACATTTCAAATTGCTGACTAAGCTTTCCTGCAAATCTACTACAACATTTGGTTTTTAGACAAAGGGAACTAATCACAAATCAATACTTTTCCCTGTATTCACACATACAAGAGAAACTATTTCTATTGCAAAAAGATTCAAACAGAGGTTGGTAAAATGGTATGGAAAGAAGCTTATCATACCAAGAGCCATCATTAAACAACAATATAAATGAAATCTCCTTTACAGATCGTTTAACTAAAACTGGTATGATAACCCGTCCCAATCAAATTGAAAAAATTAGAGCCTTTTTAACTTTTCAATTTAAACAGCTATGACATATACGGCTTGCATCCTCTCACAATTGAAGATATCTCATAAGCAATGGATAACAAAATATTGACCCATTTCTCAGCACAACTGGCAATACATTTATCATTAAATCAAACCATAATTAACAATTTTCAGCAACATATAAAACAAGGAAGAAGAAACGTTTTTCTCTAATCTTTCAAGTGCATATACAGTAATAAAATAGTCCAGTTTATAATTAAATCAAACTATAATAAACAGTTTTCAGCAACGCATATAACAAGGAAGAATAAAACATTTTTTTTCGAATCTTTGAAGTGCATATACAGCAGTAAAATATTTCCAGTTTATCATTAAATCAAGCCATGATAAACACTTTTCAGCAATGTATATAATAAGGAAGAAGAAAACGTTTTTCTAATTTTTCCAAGTGCATATACAGTAGTTAAATATTTCCAGTTTATTATGATGGTTATGCAGAGCACTGAGAGAATATACAAAATCTAAACAAACACATACCACCAAAGCCAATACGTCTGCTTACACCAGAAAAATCTGCCTCTTCTCCCCCAACCGCTGCCTGCTCGTCCTTTCAATCGTTCTCCTTTCAGAGTACGTGTTGCCCCTCTCCTTTTTAGAAAAATGTCCCCCCTCTTTCTGAAATCGTCTCCCTTCTTGATAGGTTATAAATATGTCCTCCTTGCATGCATCCCCTCACTATGCGATTTTTTTTTGTTTTGAATCAGTCCCTCCTTACCTTTTAGAAATAGTCTAGTGGACGTCATTAAAATCTATCATATCATATCATTTCCTCTTTTCAAAAAAAGTTCCCCCTTTGTTTTTACAAAAACGTCTATCCCTTCCCAAAAAAAAGAGCAAGTTCTATTTTTATTATAATACTTTTATAATCCTTCCATCCCAACTAACTTATGGAGAATACAAAATTGGGAATTATTTAATTCATCTCCACCAATTTGGAGTGTTAAATTTAGTCCATTTAAAAATACAGGATTACACACTTTGTTACTATTTAATCGTAATAAATTTCTCAACTACCCATTTCCATTAAATTTCATGATTGTAATTTCTAAGGAAAATGATTTAAGAGCATAATACTTATTTTAAATCTAAATTGTAATATTTCAAAATTACTAAACACTTTATGAATTCATTACCACTCTATATGCATGTCCAAATCCGTATAATTAAACTAGATGTAAAAGCCAAGCATATAACTTATTCGAAATAAAATACTTTAAGTGTGTATGTCACTACACCATAAAAATTCCAAACCAACCCTGCCAAGGAGCTAAACTCCTCTACCTCAACCACCCTTCCGCCTTCAGTACCTTGCACACTTAGAAACTCGACATCACCCAATGCGTTAGTAATGCCATCATTATAATAAATAAATAAATAATATCTTAAATTCAAATTCTAAAACATTCAACATACATTATCAAATATACACATATAAATGAAATCACTATTTAACCATCATGTCGAAATCTCATAAGCTCAACATATTGTGACCATTCTAATGATTATTAAATTAAATTATCCATCCAATAATATCAACAACAAAATTTTTTAAGATATTTGACTCAAGTCGAATCCGACATAGTCAATCATAGTCTTAGTCAAAAAGTCAAATAACATACTAAGTCCTAATAAAAACATGTTGAAAATAATGAGTTGTGACATGACCTTACCTTGGATCACCAAACATATAAGGAATCTCACTGTCTTAATGTTGTCAGCATGACAGTCCATAATACACATTTGGATTCCAACCCCAAATCCTAAATCTTAGAAACACACTATCAACTTGTGGTCTCTCCCCATTTTCTTTTGATTACAAGTTCAATCCCGGATCTCATAACACCTCGAAACTCTAATTGCATACACTTGCTCATGGATGTCCACAAATAACCCTTTTTAATTCTCTTATTACTAGATTCATTCTTGGATAAATCCTTATAGTTGACTTGTACTATGGTTATGTGAAATACCTTTTTAGCATGGAGGACACTTGTACTCTTTATTAGATGACTAAGACATACACAACTCACCTTACTTCGCTTCCCGACCAATACAACCTTCTCACTATTTTAGTGACAGTCAACAATAAGACAGTCACTTAATACCTCTTGATCCTTGTATTACCTTCCACCCATATACTTAGACACTTCCTAAACTCTTCTCTAGATTTTCCCACACATTTTATGCATATCCAAGTCACCAAAAACGACTTCTTAATAAATAAAAATTTACCTTATGATTGTTCCCTATAACACCCCCACAGATTCTCTGCAACTCCTTGGGAAATCCCGCCTTAAGCAATACATCCACCATCTTAAGGAAATCATGTCCCTCATCCTTCAATGAATTTCATTTCCAAAATGCTCTTTAACTATGGACACAGCCTCTTTATCATCGCCATGACTGTCTAAACCCTTCCCTGTGACTGTTATTGTCACTTTCTTGTCATTCAATACATGCTTCCCTACAGGTTTAGGAAAATAAAATAAAATGTGCCTACATTCCAATGGATGATTTAAAGACCGAATTACATGTAGATCCCACTGGAAAACTACATTAATTGACAGTGAGCACCCTAACTGAGCGTTTAAAGAAAATATGATTTAAACAATAATATCTTTTTGTATAGAGCACCAAATAGAGTGATTCAAAAACCAAAAAGAACACAATTCATAATATTATCTTTCCCAAACAACAATTTCTCAAATAATTATCATCTAATGCATTTTATATGCCCGAGAAGCTGACTACTACAAAAGAAAATACATAAAAGATGTAGAATCCCACATTTTTAATTGATCAAAAGGAAAATACCTCCACTTTTTTTTTTTTCATGCCTTATAGACTTAGCCTAAATCTTAATCGAAAACTTTTCTCAAACTAATAAAAAATTATTTTATAACTGAATTCAACCGATTATTATAGTGGTCAATCATGAAAGCCTGGTTATAGTTTGGAAGAATGATACATACCCCCATGCATGATGCAATAAATATAAATTAGATCACCTACGACTGCTAGACAATAAACATTGTAAGCTTCACATCTTGCAAAGGAACCCTAAATACCAGTTTTTTTAATTTGCAGCTACTGATCCCACTCTCACATCCCATGAGTAGTCATATTTTTATAAGGATGGCTCACAGTGATTTTTCTCAAATGTCTGCAATTGCTGCTCAAGTGGGTTGTTATGGATGGGCATAAATTGTAGTAGTATACACTGATGGTGACCATGGTAGAAATGGAGTTTTTGTATGAGAGGATATGGGAACTGTGGGAGATAAGATCACTCACAAGGAAGCTTTACTTCCTCATATCAACCAAAGTAAGATGGGTAATATGTTAGAGAATTTAGGGTTAGTGGAGGCATGGGTTTTTGTTTACATATGAATTTAGATGTTGGTAAAGCTAAGAAATTGGGGATATTGAATAGGGGATATATTTGGATACTCACATATTTTGGCGATCCTTTTTCCTTGATTCAACTCAACTTGCAACACATGACATGAATTCACGCTAGGGGTTGATTGGCCTATAGTGAAAAATCCCAAATTGAGGACTGTACAAGGAATTCAAAGGAAAGTAGGAAAGTTTAAAAACAGCTCACATGGTTGCAAACAATATGTTATGAAGTTCATCATTCATGAATCAAAGGTTCCTATAATGTGGCCTAATTGCTAGAAAGATTTGGTGAAGGAACAGAGAAGGATTCATGGAAGAAAGAAAGGCATTTGTATATTTGAATAGATGAGGCCAACACCCATGTCTATGTTGATCCCGCCGACACACCTAAATTCAGGTTTCTTTTGGTTGCTTCAAATGACAGCTATGAATTGACAGGCACTAGTGTATCTAGTAGTAATCATTAATGTACAACATCACCAATTATTGCTACTCCCTTGAAATCTCTACAAGCTTGTACAGAGAGATTGAGGGTTGTTGGTGGAAATGTAATATTTTTTTTTAGCTTTGATAGGAATCAATGTCAACCTTCTTCAAGCTACATAGTCTGAAAGAAATGCACAATTTTGTAAGCTTTGAAAGATAACCAATTGTTGTTATTCTTTTCAAATCTCTACACATTGATACCATTGCTATACTTTTCAAATCTCTAGACGTTTGTA
The DNA here is from genome assembly GCA_028749045.1 of Cupressus sempervirens. Taxonomy (NCBI): domain Eukaryota; kingdom Viridiplantae; phylum Streptophyta; class Pinopsida; order Cupressales; family Cupressaceae; genus Cupressus; species Cupressus sempervirens. The sequence continues at coordinate 534,151,994 of CM053792.1, read as the reverse complement.
CTGAGAGTAGGATGACTCTTGTTGATAGTATAATGTTCTTTTGCTTCTGATAGGAGTAAATCTCACTTTGCTTCATCCTGTTCAAACTGGATAGATATCTAAAATCTATTACTACTACTTTGTAAATCTTTGCAACTTAGTGTAGAGAGATTAATTATTGTTTTTGTCAATGTAATACTCTGTAGCTTTTCCCAAGAGTAAATTTGAATTTTGTTCACACAAGTATAATATTTTTAGCTTTGTAGAAAGAATCATCCTAGAATTTAAGAGTCAATATATAGATATACATTATTTCAATTTAGAGACAAATTATTATAAGAAGATATTAGGACAAAATAAATAGAGCAATTTTGTTACTTGCAAAAAAGTCAAATTGAGGAATGAATACAAGAACCATTGTTCGCACTCTTGAATTCTTCATTCTATACATCGACCCTCCAAAACTTCCACAATTTCTAATAAATATCTCTAATCACTGCAGTCAATTGAAAAAGTTCAAATGAGAAGTCATTTCTCAAACAGTTCATGCTGCATAACACACTCATGATGCTACATTCCTAAGGAGCATTTTGCAAGTGGTTTATATCCCTTGTCCAAAATACAAAATTTTTCTAGCTTTTGGCGAACGGTTATAACATGGTCCACTGCAATTTCTTCTAGGTTTTATCATTATATATTGTATTACTGTAGGGCCCTGTTATTTGTACAAATTTTATCAAACAATTGGCATTCCTTAATCTGGGTCAAATAGTTCAGGCAATAGTTATCTGAAACTATGCATGTTTTTGTCAACATCTTTCCAGGACTTTGTTCTATATCTTCAATAATTTTGGAATTACTTACTCCATTAGCAAAAATAAAGCATTATCCCTAGAAACTCGGTATGACTGTTTACAAACAAGTGCTGCATGAAACATTAGGCCCTGCTTGTGGCAGGCATGGTGTGAAAGATGCAACAGTATCTTAATACAGTTCCGGTCAGTCGATGAATCAATGGATTGAAGCTGATTTGGCTGTAAGGAGAAAAGCCAATGACTCTATCAAGTAGAGGTTGTTCCTTGATAGGTCAGTCAGAAAAATCTGAGTTGTTGAGTATTTCCTTGGCCAATTCAGGCTGGTTACTTATAACGACTCTAGTTAAGCCTAGACTGAAATCCACGAGCCTCTTGGCAAGTTGAAGACGAGACAATGATGCAACTTATCTTAAATAAAGTTGTCAAATGGTTTTCTATTTTGTTTGCAGCTCCCACTTTGTGTATCATAAAATGCATTTTTAGGGCTTGTTTGGCAACACAAATACAAGCAGAATAGGCATATGTAAATTGTTAAAATTTTCAATTTTTCATTTGGATGCACTACATCGAAATTGAAATATGAAGTAAAATAGGAATACGTATTCCAATTTTGGCTCAAAAATGAGGTTTTGCAATTCCACCCAAATAGGTGGAATTGGAATACATATTCCTATTCCAGTTTTATTTATTTTAGAAAACATAAATTTTTGGGTCTGCGAATTCCCCATCAAATTCTGGTTGAACCAAACAAAGAATAGGAATATGTACCCCCATTTTCTATTCTAGAATAAGTATTCCAGAATAGCTATTCCTATTCCTCTATTCCTATTCCCACAACCAAACGAGCCTTAGGGTCAAGCCTTACTAAGTCCATTGAAAACATTTCATGAATAAAATAAGACACATATAGGTTATCTATAATGCATTAATAATTATCTTATTATCGGTGTATGGTAATTGGCATGCATTGTGTACTACATTAGCATCTAATTTGGGTATTTTGATAAGGACTTTTGAGTATCCTTTTATCTATATTGAAGATACACCAAATTGTTTGCATATCTGGTTGGGCTTTGGCCTCATTGTTTGTTCATTTTTCTTTTTGAAAAAATAAAGTTAGTCTTACTCTATCATCTTGATGTAAACATCCTGCTTTTGCTAAACTTTGGTTAACCTTTGCTGCCCTATGGAAATTTGACTTCATCCATAGAACTAACAGATGTGACCACTTAATGCCAACTTGTTGATTGACAACATAATCAACTCTAAAAGGCTTTCCAATTCGAGTACATCGATGCTGGCTTGAATGTGATCAAGAATTTTAATTGTAACATCTTTTTGGTCATAACCAATACAAATTTTTTGATATATAACACAGAGAGTAATGAATAAAGTGATGATTTTGATCCTTAGTTCAATGAATTCAATTAGTTCCTATCTAATTTAAGAATGTTGGTATCCAGTTGAATGTTATCTCATGTTTTTGTTGGCCTTGGTCAATTTGTTGACCCTTTCCCATGTTGAAGTGTTGGTGCAATGTTGGTATTGTCTCCTTATACATTGAGAAAAGGATTTTGAAATCAAATTTTCTATAGGATAAATCATATGAGAAGCTTTTAGCTAGTATCTAGCCTTGGGTGGGATTTTATTGTATCAAATAATGCTTTTGTAACATCAAATTTTTAATGATATTAGATAGTTCAACCAAGATCAGATTGATATTCTTCGTACCTTGCTTCTGTAATAGGTTGAATGGTGATATTGAGATCTCTAGGAATAGTAGATGTTTGTGTTAGTATGTGTTTGGGAGGAAGTCTATTGCAGGGAGTTAACTTGAAAGGAAAAGCAAAAAGAATATTTTTGACAATGGCTACGAGGGCCCAAATTTAAGACATGTTGAGAGCACCACTAAAATTTGAAAATATGTTAATAGAAAAGAATAAATAGAAACACATATCCAGTCGATTTTTAGTTGCTAGTGTGCACTTAAGATTATGGGAAGTTATTATTGAATTAGATTGTGGTGGTTGGCCATTTCTTTCTTAGATTTGGTACAATTGGATTTTATACAATACAAGTATATAAATATATTGTGTTTACTTGAAGACACATCTTCCATTCCTTGAGATCCATGTTGGAGACAGCGATATGTCTTTAGTACCATAGACATCTCCAGAAAATTCTTGATGCTCAGGATTCTTTTGGCTACTGTCTACCACTATTTTTGAGGTCACCCAACCATAAAATGACATCCTTTGCTAGAAAATTCAAGGCAATTGTTTTGAAAAGTCTAAAAATGAACAAAAATGAATAAATAAGTTTGAATAATGCTTCATTCTTGTATTTTGGATGATACAAATATTCATGCAAAGTTATGGTGATAGGATGTAGAGATACTGTTGACTGATTTCCTATTATCATAATAGTCGAAAGAGAAACTGTCTTTACTATTAACTATTCTTTTATGACTGGTTTACATTCATGTTTTCAATGTTCTATGGAATGATATTTTCTAGATAGTATTAAATTATATTAAAAAATGGTATCCCCAAATACTTCTTTTATACTGATAACTTTGACATATATGTATGTATGCATGTATTAACATAAGAATATATACTCATACATATCATAGAAAGGCAAATATCTTTCTTGAGGATTTCTTAGCAAAATACAAAATGATGATATTTTACTTTCTTGGTATAGAATTGGAAAAATACATGTATGCAATTATATGTATTTATTTACATATATGAAGTATGTATTTATATATAGATACATCAATTTATCTATCATATTACTGCAAGGGCATCTTGGGTTGTATGGCTATCCTACATAGTTTCTTGCTTCTTTGTTGCTACTGAGTTGCAATGCCTTGCATTGATGAGTTCTCTTTGGTTTCCAAGTTCATAGTTGTATTTGAGTTCTCTTTGGTTGTCGAGTTCTTTTTGATTGCTAAGTTCTCTTTGGTTTTTGAGTTCACAATTGATGCCAATTTCTCTTTGGTTGTTGAGTTCTCCATGGTTTCCAAGTTCGTGTATGTGTCGAGCTTGCTGAGTGCTACTATTGTTTTGGGTCTTCTTTGACCGAGTTGTCTACGTCTGGTTCTAGTTTGAGCTGACCATTTAGGTTAATTTCATGCTTGGTATTTAATATTTTTAAGGAGCCGACTTGTGTCTTGGTTTGCATGTAATGTAAGGGTTTATTTAGTTGGTATTTGTAATAGACCGACTTGTGGCCATGCAAGTATTTAAAGGGGTCTTGGGTAGAGTCTTAGGTATGATGGTAGATCATGAAGAATAGAAAAAAAATTGGAATGTGAAGTTTATCATTGAAGATTGAAGTTTGAATTGTAATGTTGGCCGTAACCCAGAAGGCCTTATAGCTGAGCATGTATGTTGATGATTTGACGAATCTATAAAGCATTTTGACTCTTCTATTTCCTTCGGTTGCTATTATTTGTGTTTTTTTCTACTATGTTTACTCTTGTAGGTGGCTTTGATAGCTAGGTGTTCCTTTGGCCCTCGTTATCCCATGTCCTCCCTATGTCATGTGGTATCAGAGATTGAGATCCATCCTTATAGAGATTGAATTGTGTAGAACCCTGAGTTGATTTGGTTGTGGTATGTAAGATCTGAGGATTTGATCTACAACTTGTAGAGGGTTATGACCTTGTAGGAACCTAATTGTAAAGATGGTTTGAGGTAGAGGAAATGTTGGCAATGCCATATTGGATAATTTGAGACAAATTACAGCTAGATTAGATGCTGTGGATGCAACCCAGAGGAGAGGAGTGCACCTTGATGCTATGAGTGATGATGAAGCAAAAACACCAAACCCTAATCCAAAACCCGAAGAAGATCAAGATGAGGCAAGAATGTTGAGAGTATTGTCTAGGGAAAATTCAAAGCTTGGTGTAGAAGTTATTCCTTATGATAGAAAATTGGATATCAATTCTATGTTGGATTAGATCTATGATATGGAGAGGTTCTTTGAGTATGAAAACACTCATAACAATAGGAAGGTGAGAATTGTATTTACTAGGTTGAAAGATCATGCTTACTATGGTGGGAGCATTTCCAAACTAATAGACAAAGGAGGGGAAAGGAGAATATTAGGACTTGACCAAAAATGGTGAACAAGGTAAAGAACACATTTCTTCCTATTGATTACCAAGTTAGCTTGTTGAGAAAGATGCAAAATTTGAGACAAAGAGACATGATTGTGAAGGAGTATATTGAGGCATTCTATAGATTGGATATCAAATCTAGACATGTGGATGATGATGTTGAGAAAATTTAAAGGTACATAAATGGATTGAGAACTAAAATTCAAGATGAGATAAGTTTTGTGAAATTGGAAAGCGTGGAGGAAGCATACCAATATGTCTTGAAACCTGAGGAGATCTTGATGAAGAAACATGAAAAAAGACGAAGAGGTAGAGGTGGTAGATTCTAGAGAGGTAGAGGTAGATCTTATGGAGAAGGTGGTAGATTTGACAATTTTGTCCAAGATAAGAGCAAATTTGACTGAAAGAATGATGATAAAGGCAAGACTAAGTGGAAAGGTGGTGATTCTTATTGAGGAGATAGTGGTTCTTAACAAGGAAGAGGTAATTCTTATTCTAGAGGTGGTTTTCATAGTAATTATTTTAGATGTGGTAAATAAGGGCATAGATCCTTTGAGTGTAGATCCTCTGAAAGTGGACAAGGTAACAAAAATGTTGTGGTTCAAGGAGACATTGAGGGTTCACCAAGTGGACTTGAGGGTAGAGAAAATCTGATGGTGAGAATAACCTTATGTAATAAGAGAAGTGATGAGGAACCTATCCTAAGGAGAAGTCTATTCAAGACTAGATGTAAGATGGCTAGAAAATGTTGCAAGGTGATCATTGACAATTAAAGTTCTACATTAAAAAGTTGCAGTTGTAGAGGTTGAAGCATCATAAAACCTATCATATCTCATAGATCAAAGATGAGCATAAGATATTGGTAAGTGAACAATGTATTGTGAAGTTCAAGATTGGACATTATTTTGATGAAGTTCTATGTAATATTATGCCTATGGATTGTTGTCATATTTTATTGGGTAGACCTTGGAAATATGATAGATATGCTATACATGATGGGAAGATTGAATCAATATACTCTATGAGTGAATGGGAGAAAACCAATATTGCTACCTTTGATCGAAAGTCTAGATGAGGTTAGTTGTACTACTATGAGAATTTGCATGGTTAATGAAAATTAATTTGAAAAGGAAATGAAGACAAAACAAATCTATTTTTCCATAATTCCTAGGAGACTGAGTTGTGCTAGTAGGACAAGTATCAATAAATAGTGTTAACCAAGTGCCAGTCAGTAGTGATTGAGTGATAGGAGTTAGTGGTAACCTAATGACAATAGAAACTGGTAGTACTGACTGAGTACTAGTGGAAATTACAAATTTGCTAAATGAGTATAAAGATATTGTTGTAAAAGATATACTTGATCATTTACCTCCAACAAGAAGTATAAGTCATTGCATGGATATGATTCTTGGAGCTATTTTGCGGAATAAAGAACCATATAGATTAACAACTACTGAGAATGGAGAACTTCATAGACAAGTGCATTAGTTGTTGCAGAAAGGTTTGATCAAAGAAAGTTTGAGTCCATGTGCTATACCTGATGTGTTAGCACCTAAGAATAATGGAGAATGGAGAATGTGTACCAATTCCAAATCTATCAATAAGATCATAGTAAAATATAGGTTCCCTATGCCAATGATGGATGACATAATGGATTGTTTGAGTGGAGCAAGGTATTTTACCAAAATTGATTTGAAGAGTGGTTATCATCAGATCAAAATTAGAGAAGGTGATGAATGGAAGACTGCTTTGAAGACAAAAGATGGTTTGTATGAATGGTTGGTAATGCCTTTTGGTTTGACTAATGCACCTAGTACTTTCATGCGGTTGATGAATGAGGTTCTCAAGAGATTTTTGGGTGATATTCTAATATTTAGTAAGACTAAGGAAGAACATTTTGAGCATGTTAGATAAGTACTGCAGAGATTAAAGGAGGAGAAGTTGATGATTAATTTGAAAAAGTGTTCTTTTATGCAAGAAGAGATTGTGTATTTGGGATTTGTAATTTCAGCTGATGTTTTGAGAATGGACCCTAAGAAGGTTAAAGCAATTTTGGAATGGCCTACTCCTGAGAATGTGGGTGAGGTAAGATCATTTCATGGTTTGGCTAGTTTTTACAGAAAGTTTACAAGGAATTTCAGTTTTGTTTGTAATGCTATGACTAAGAAAATGAGAGGAGATAAAAAGGAATTCAAGCGGACACATGGAGCTGATAAAAGTTTTGAAACTTTGAAACAAAAGGTAGTTACCTGTATAAGCTTTTCCTAATTTCAATAAAATATTTCAAGTTGAATGTGATGCAAGTAGTAGTGCAATAGGAGCTGTATTGAGTCAAGAAGGTAAACCTATTGCTTTCTTTAGTGAGAAGTTGAATGATGCTAAAAGGAAGTATTTTGTGTATGATCAAGAGTTTTATGCTATTGTTCAAGCATTTAAAAAATGGAGACATTATTTGATTCCTAAAGAGTTTGTGTTGTATATTGATCATAAATATTTATAGTACTTGGGAAGTCAACATAAATTAAATCAAAGACATATGAAGTGGGTTGAGTATCTACAGAGTTTCACATTTGTGATCAAGCATAAAAGTGGAGTCACTAATTGAGTTGCTGATGCATTGAATAGAAGATGTTCTTTGTTGACCGAGATAAAGGTTGAAGTTCTTGGTTTTGATGAGATGAAGGAGTTGTATGATACTTACTTTGATTTTTCTAAGATGTGGATAGAGTGTAGAGCACCTAGTTTGACAAAACAACCAAGTAAGTTTGATGAATATTTTTTTCAAGAGGGTATGTTGTTTAAGGGAATTTAGTTGTGGATTATTAGGAGTTCTATGAGGTTGACTTTGATTAAGGAAAAATATCATGGTGGATTGGTTGAACATTTTGGAATTGATAAGACATTAAGTTTGCTAAAGGATAAGTATTATTTACCATAGATTTATAAGGATGTTGAGAAGTTGGTAAAGAGTTGTAGAGTTTGTCAAGTTGCAAAAGGAGTAAGTCAAAATACTGGTTTGTATACACTTATTTTTGCTCTTGAGAAACCTTGGAGTGCATTAGTATGGATTTTGTTCTTGGATTGCCTAAGACAACAAAGGGGTATTTTTCTATATTTGTTGTTGTCGATAGATTTTCTTAAAATGACTCATTTCATACCTTGTAAGAAGACATCAGATTCTGAACATGTTTAACAAGAATAGATTTCCACAATCAATCATAGTAGAGAGATGCATATTCTGGAATAGATTGTGTGCCATATTTTTGCATCAATATTAGATTGTGATGCAAAAAATTGCACACAATCTAATCTAAAATATGCATATCTTTGTTGAACATATTGCTGTGATTTTCTTCAAAGAGATTGTTAGGTTGTATGGGTTACCAATAAGTATTATTTCTGATAGAGACAGTAAGTTTGCTAGTTACTTTTAGAAGACTTTGTGGAAGAAGATGGGTACTAAGTTGAAGTTTAGTTCTACATTCCATCCATAGATAGATGGACAAACATAGGCTGTGAATAGAAGCTTGGGAAATTCACTGAGATGTTTAGTTGGAGATAAGGCAAGTAATTGGGAGCTAGTATTGGCAAAAGCTGAGTTTGCATATAATAATTATGTGGATAGGAGTAGAGGGAAAACACATTTTTTAATTATTACTAGAATGCAGCCTACAAGGATATCAGATTTAAGGAAAGTTACTAGTGAAGAGAAGAGAAGTGTTGTAGGGGAATAATTTGCTAGTTTTATGAAGTTTTTGCATGAGGAAGTGAAGTTAAGGTTGGAACGAAGTAATCTGAAGTATAAGGAGAATGTTGATAAGTCTAGAAGATATCATATTTTTGAGATTGGTGATGAGGTGATGGTTCATTTTAAGAAAGGAAGATTTCCTATTGGAATATACAATAAGTTGAAGATGAAGAAGTTTGGACCTTGTAAGATCTTGAGAAATTTTGATAGTGGTAATGCTTAAGAAGTTGAGTTACCTGATGACATGGATATATCTCCTATATTTAATATTTTTGGTTTGTATAAGTACCACGAGTTAGATGATGAAGTTTTTGTATTAGATAATTATTCTAAGAAGTAGATTGAAGAGGTTGAACAAATATTGGATCAAAAAGTTTGTAAGAGCACAAGAGAAAAATGTTACTATGAATACTTGGTGAAATGGAAAAATGGGCCAGTTGAAGATGCTACATGGATTTCCCAATCTGAGATAGATTCATCTTAGGTTGTGACATCTCGATGATTCAAGAGAACCATTTCTTTCAAACTTGGTTGTCTGATGCAAGAGCATCCTGAGTTGCATGGCTATCCTACATAGTTTTCTGTTTCTTTTTTGCTACCGAGTTGCAATGCCTTGCATTGTTAAGTCCTCTTTGGTTGTTGAGTTCATTTTATTTCCAAGCTCTCTTTGCTTGTCAAGTTCTCTTTGGTTGCCAAGTTTGCAGTTGTTGCCAAATTCTCTTTAGTTTCCAAGTCCACAACTGATGTTGAGTTCTCTTTGGTTGTCAAGTTCTTTGTGGTTGCTGAGTTTGTGTATGTGCCAAGCTTGCTGAGTGCCAATATTGTTTTGGGTCTTCTTTGACCAAGTTGTTTGCATCTGGTTCTAGTTTGAGTAGACCTTGCAGGTTAATTTCATGCTTGGTATTTAATATTTTTTAGGAGCTGAATTGTGCCTTGGTTTGCATTTAATGTAAGCATTTATTTAGTTCGTATTTGTAACAAGACAACCTATGGCCATGCAAGTATCTAAAGGGGTCTTGGGTAGAGTCTTAGGTATGATGGTAGATCATAAAGAGTAGAAGAAAACATGGAATGCAAAGTTTATTGAAGATTGAAGTTTGAATTGTAATGTTCACTATAACCTAGAAGACCTTACTACTACGCATGAATGTTGATGGTTTGATGAATTTATAAAGTATTTTGGCTCTTCTATCTCCTTTGGCTGTAGTTCTTTGTGTTATTTTCTGTTGTTTTTACTCATATAGGTGGATTTGATAGCTAAGTGTACCTTTGGCCTTGGTTATCCCATGTCCTCCCCACATCACATACAAACATGCATACAAATGACTTTATTGGAATATTCTTGGCAAATGAAAAGATAATTTTTTTAAATTTCTTTGGATAAAATTTAGGATCTAGAAGATCAAGAAAAGATGGAGAAACAACTAATATAGTTAATATCTAAAGCTATCCTAATTACCTAGATAGAAGTGACTCTTGTATCAGTGCATTTCAATACAAGATTTTCTCTAGTACACTAACAATGATACACAAAATAACAATCAACATGTGATTCAATCTACTAGGAACAGAATGTGAGGAAAATGGAAAGAGCTTAATGAAATCATATCTAAACAAGAATACAATGATGTCTAAGGAAATGAATTTGTTCTACCCTAGATAATGAGAACTTTCTATAGGTCTTCTTGAATTTGGCTTGGTAAAATTGGGTATATCTTGCCCTTTTTAAATCATAGATAACTACATTCTTGTGCATTGAATAGAATGGTGACAAAATATTTAAAGAAAAAACTCTAAGTGATCATTTGGTGAGGTCTATAACATACATTAAGCACAAATTGTAAGCTTTAAAAGAATACACAAGCTTGCATTGAGCCACTATACTCATAGTTTATAAAAATATTTGGTTTACATTATTTATCTCTAATTGTGAAACATCCTAGAAAAAGGACAACTATGGACATTATATTATTGGATTTATTGAGTTAATGTTTGGAATACCTTCATGGCATAGAAATAAGCTATTTTACTTTAAAGCCTAATGGCCCAAGGGTGGTGTATCTGGATTTCATTGCTAAAGTTGTACTATTCTGGATAAAAATCTTGCATAGAATTCTAGTTCAACACCATATTTTTTAAAATGATATTAATGATTGTCTTTGTAATGCCTCACTTAGATTTACTTGGAATAAGGATAAATAAAATCCAAGATAATTTTTTTAAAACAAGTATAGATGCACATGACATATGACATACGAGGATCACAAAGGTTGCAATGGAAGACTAAACAAACATCCAAACACCAACGATTCTCCAAATGCCACTATTGACCAAAACTACTAACCATAGAAGGACACATACAATTTCAAATCTAAAACACTCCAAAATAAAAATGCAAGTCTAAGGTATTCAAGAAAACCATAGAGGGTAGCCAAAACACCTCCCAAAAACTTTCGGTCAAACTGAATAATGCTAGTTGTCTGCCTGAATAGGTTTCTCCAAAGACACATGCCATACTTTATGCTAGCAATTTGTGATACTTTCCAATATTGTAGATCTTTCTAAAGAAGGTGTACAATACTTTCAGGTTTGGGTGACACTTCTCCTAAAGCTGTGCAACACTCTGCAAGTGTCGTACAACCTTCCTCCAATGGGTGTGCAATACTTTAAAGTAACATACAATAGTTCTCCTATGGGCATGCGATACTTTCATGATTCTTCTTCTTTGGGTGTGCAATAATTAAAAGTATTGCCCAATGCTAACAAATTTTCGGCTAGGAAAAAAAAGAAACATTCCAAGTAAAAACAAAGGGATAAAACAAGAAGTCAGAACCTCCACACCAGGGAGTACTAGATCCACAGTTGAGGCATAAATAATCTAACAATAACTACAAGATGGAAACTACATCTAACCATCTAACATAGTAGTGAAGGGAAAGAACTAAAAACAACATCACAATGAATTAAAATAACAAGCTAAGTGCATAGTTTCTACCAACCTTAATAGGATCACAAAACCTCAAAGATTCTAGCCATCCCCTATGCATAACATCCCAAACTACCAACTAGATAGTCAGAGCTATCTTATAAGGACATCACTACTAATGTGTAATAACATCATAAGAACACAAAATCTAACATGCTAAACTAAAGCAACAAATAATCCAACTAAGTAGATAACATCATCAAATCATATGCTAAACATCATAATAAGAGAATGTGTCAATAAACTAACATCATCTAAACATGGTATAGAAGCATTCCAATGAAGGCATAAATAAGAAGAAAACATACTCTAAAACCTGAAGTACCAAGAGAAAACATCTAGCAATGGTCATACTAAGACAATAGACCATATCTATACACAAGTCCACAATAGTGGTATATGTAGCTATGCCTCCCAACCACATGAAACCTATAGGCCCACTTTCATCATGTTGTAGATAATGATCCAACCAAAAAACACCTAAAGCAAACATGCATGGCTAACACTCACGCTAGACACGAATGATGATTGAAGCCAAGATCATGAGATAATGCAAGTACTATAGGTCTTGGTCGAACACTCAATGGGTTACTATGTAGGGGCTAACATCATGGATAGTCGCTTGGCATCATAAATCCCAAGCTCAGATCTTGTGGCTCAACTCCCCAATGGAAGGCTCTCACACTGAGCATTTTATAATCTTAAGTTTTATTACCACCCAATGTTTTATTTAGTTATCACTTATTGAAAACTTCTACATGCTAACCATCAAAAAATAGTCAAAAATAGAAGCCCCCTCCACATGCTACCCTACCCAACCCATGCTCATCCAACAATAAGTGCCTATAGGCATGCATATTCCCAACCCAACCCCAAATGATCATAACTCCCAAATATACCATGAAAGATTGGACCTCGCAAGTCACTTGAAAAATGCATGCACACATGCTCATGTGTGGCACACAACCATCACAAAGATCATAACACAAGGACTGGATGAGAACACAATGCAAATATACACTCAACCAAAATAGGCTTAGAAGGAAAGATGTGATACACATCCCAATGCAATTGAAAAGTGCAATAATGATCTAATTGGCATCCCAATGGATGATCCAAGTCCACGACCAATATCATGCCAAGAAAACTTGAGAAGACTAGACGATAAGAAAAATGAGGTAAAAACCCTCAAAATGGAAAAATTTAAAAATAAAACCCATTTGGTCTTAGGGTACAAAAACCACAAAAATCCAATAAAATTTTGGTTCAATCACCATATGCAAAAATGACCTACATAATGGTGTAAAACCCAAAAACCTCATCCCAAAAACTGGGAAAATGTTCATGCCTAACCAATTGAGAAAAATTGACAAATAGAAATGGAGGGGAATAGTAGTTTTCAGCCTCAAAACAAATAGCTACTAGAAACAAAACCAACAATAGAGCTGAAACATGAAAACATGAGAGCCCTACCTAATAGCAAAAAGGGCTAAAATGGAGAATAACTAGGTAAAATAAATAATTTGTAGATATGGCCAAAAATGATGGCAAAGCAAGGTCTCCCCAAGTTGTATCCAATGAGTTTTTCCTCACAAAGATCTCACGCTTGTAGCTCTCACAATGAATAAAAAACCAATCCTTCAAAAAAAGCTCTCAATTTTTCAAATTGCAAAAGTGAGAAGTGAGGAATTAAATTCTTCTTTCAATACTTATTCACTTTTTTAGTGAATAATCTATTAGGATAAATAGCTAGTTAGACTAGCTAGACTTTGAATCGACCCAAATGAAAGCACACTATTCCAAGTAATTGGAATTCATCTATGAAAAAGATGCCAAAAATTAAAAATTAATTAAATAAAGCCCAAAAACCCTAAAACCAAAATCACATAAGCCTTAACAAATTCATGACAATGTGAAATTCTAAATGCACAAACACGTTCATAAGTCTGGTCACATAATGTAGATGAGTCCATATTTAACAAATCATTGGAGGGTTTAATTAAAACATTTAATTAAGATATGTTGACCATACAGGGATGACATTAGTAAAATGAAAAGCTGAATCACTAACTCCATGTGCCACTACCAACGATATAAATCTTGAACACTACAACACATGATCAAGTGAAATTGCATATAGTAACATAGCCAAAGCAATAAATGCATTAAATACCTAATTTAACACTTTATTCAATTATACTAAAATAATCGATTTACATCACTCACATTTGCATAAAGCATGGATAAGCCAAAATGAAATAAATATCCATAGCATAAAATCCATCACATAAAATAATCAGATATATGTCCAAATACCAGATAACTAGATATCATCATAAACCTACTATCATCTCAAAATGGCATCAACATGAAAATATGATAAACTGAACAACATAGCAGTATAGCATTTATGATACTGAAATCAAAGTATAACATCCAAATCTTAGGTCATCTCAAATGCAGAAATGATAACATGAGTACAAGTATCTCTCGAATCAAAATATAACAAGATTCAGACTACAAACATGAGAGGCACTACATCCTCACCCACTAGGCATAGGCTTATTCTTAGAAGCTATCAAAAAGATAGGGCTACAATCCTCTCAATCATGTAGCATCTTCCCAAGTAGCAGAGGTCTCATCACTCGAGTCCCACTAGACCCTTACCTACTCTATGTCCCAACCTCTCAAAATTAGTCTCTAATGCTGAAGGATACATATGGGATCTAAGGAAATATTCCCATCATCCACCTACAAGGCATCCCAATCAAGAACATGGGTCACATTAGGAATATATCATCTTAAAATGGAAACATGGAAAACATCATGGATGCACAATAGGCTAGGTGGAAATGCTAGTTGATAAGCAATAGGATCAATCCTCTCAAGAATCTCAAACGGTCTGACTAAATGTGGTGCTAACTTAGAGCCTTTCCAATAATGGATGGGACTCTTCCTTGGATCCACTCTAAAAAACACCATGTCACCTATAGAAAAGTGACTATCCAACCTATGGGCATTTGCATACTTCTTTGGTCTATCCTAAGCAGTAACCAAATGCTCCCTAATATGAACAACCTACTGCTCCATATCTTGAAGCATCTCTGGACCCAAAAGAACTTGGTCCTCTAAATGATCCAAACTTAAAGGGGTATGACATGGTCTACTATACAAGGACCAAAAAGGTGACATGCCAAGAGAACTATGATACCCATTGTTGTATGTAAACTCAAAAAGGTACAAATAATTCTCCCACTTCACCTATCTATCCATCACATACATACAAAGCATATCTTCCAGAACCTGGTTCACTCTATTAGTTTGACCATCAGTCTCTAGGTGATAAGACAAACTAAAATTGAGTTGCATGCCCAATACATGTTGGAGAGACATCCACAATGCATACGTGAACACTGGATCTCTATCTATGATAATTTGATGAGGGATCCCATACAAATGAACAATATCCTCCAAGAAAACATGTGCTATAGAAGAAGCTATGTAGGATGCTTTCCTGGGTGAGAAATATGCTACCTTGGACAACTTGTCCACTGTCACCATAATATAATCATGTTTTCATGATGACATATGCAACTCTGTGATAAAATTAATGGATATCATATCCCATTTCCACTCTGGAATGACATGTGGCTGGAAAAGACCCAACGGATGTTGATGCTCTACCTTCACCCTCTGGCACTTGAGACATCTAGCAACAAAATCAACAACATCGTGCCTCATCCCTACCCTAAAGTACAAATGTTTAAGATTAGCATGCATCTTCTTGATGTCACGATGTGTGGAATAGGGTGTATGATGTGCTTATGATAAAATCAAGGTATGAAGATCACCAGACATGGGCACATAGATATGCTCTAGGTGTCGTAGTAGTCCATAAAACTCAAGAAAATCTCCTAAAAATATCCCCTTAAGGGTACATCTAGACTCAATCTCCATGCTCACCTCTTGATACCAAGTATCACTAGGCAAGGCCTTTAAGATATAGTCTCATAAATCCACTCCCAATGACAACACTGATAGCTTATGTCACCTCCTACTCAAGGAATATGAAAAAACATTCTCCTTCCCCTTATTGTAGTGAATGTAAAAGTCATATTCACACAAGAACTCCATCTAGCGATGCTGTCGTGCAATTAGGTTTGGCTAAGTAAAGATATACTACAAGATCCTATGGTCACTATGCAACTCAAACCTGTGTTCCAAAAGAAAATGTTTCCAATGAACTAGAGCATGCACTATGAGTGCAGGTTTCAAATCATGAGTGGGGTAGTTAAGCTCTTGGTCCTTGAGTTTCCTAGACTCATACACAATCACGTGACCATCATGCATCAACACCACACCCACACCTTCCAACTAAGCATCTATGCAAACCATAAAATCACCTATAGGATTAGGCACTGCAAGGAATCGTACATTGGTCAAACACTCCTTAAGAGATTTAAATGCTCCCTCACAATGGTCTGACCAAACATACTTCTTCCATTTTCTCAAAAGAGAAGTGATGGGATGAGCCACTCATGAGAAATACTTCATGAAGTGATGGTAGTAACCTACCAATCCAATGAAACTATGAACCTTAGAAACATTAGTGGGTATCGTCCAATCCATGATAGCTTGGATTTTATTTGGGTCCACTACAATACCATCACCAATGATGGTATGCCCCTAATAATTTACCTTTGATTAGAAGAATCCGCATCTACCCAAGTTGCCATACAACTGATGATCTCTCAAGCACTGCAATACCTAGCATAAGTAGACCTCATGTTCCTCAATAGTCTTCAAATAGATCAATATGTCATCCAAGAATACAATGAAACACTGATCAAGGTACGTGCAAAATATCCCATTCATCAAACTCATGAACATCGATGGAGCATTGGTTAACCCAAAGAGTACAACTATGAACTCATAATGCCCATACCATGTACAAAAAACTTTCTAATGAATGTTAGCCTCTAGGATATGAAGTTGATGGTATCCTAACTTTAGATCAATCTTTGAGAACACTAGAACTCCCTTCATTTGATCAAACAAGTCATCTATCCTCAGCAAAGGATATTGGTTCTTCACCATTACCTTATTCAACTCCTAGTAGTCAATGGATAAATTCAATGATCCATCTTTCTTTTTCATGAAGATGACTAGTGCACCCCATGGGGATACATTAGGATGAATATGGCCCTTGGACAAAAAATACTCCAACTACAATATGAGTTCATTCAACTCCTGAGTAGTCATGTAGTAAGGAGCTCTTGAAATTGGCTCCACCTTTGGTATGAGATTGATCCAAAAATCAATGTCATGCTATGGTGGCATACCTAGTATCTCATCAAAAAATACATCTGCATACTCACAAAGGAGTGGGTAATCATCAAGTGTCACCACACAACTCTCAGATTCCTCAAGCTCACTAACATAAACTAGAAACATATGACAACTTTCCACACACTCTGCTTTAGCTGATTAGCTCAGATCATTTAAAGTGAGACTGGTCTTTGGACCCCTAAAAGTTCCACCTACCCACTTGTGTCATCAACACACTATATGCACTTATGGTGGCAATCTATATTCGCCTGATGAGTAGCTAACCAATCCATGTCCAACGCAATATCATACAATCTTAGAGGTAGGATGTGAAGATCCACTATGGTGGTGAAGGTTCCAAAATTCAAACTACAACCACTGACCAAGGAGTCTACAACCACTTTCGAACCTGTGGCTAACTCAACTTGCCACTTATCAACCTTATGTGCTACCACTAACCCACATTGTTGAATAAAAGACAGAAAAATAAAGGAATCTAAAGCACCTTAGTCAAATAATATGGAAGATTAAATTGTTGAAAATATATATGATAGGCTAAGTTATTGAGAGGGGAGGGGTGAATTAGTAACCAATAAAACTTAATCTTTATTTGCCAATTAATCCTTCATGTGATTTCTAATCTAATTTCATGCACAAGAAACTAAAAGCATTAAAACATTCATAACACTTTGACACATAATACGGTGACCCAAAAACCTTCCAAATAGAAAGTAAAATTGGGGTGGGGATGATACCCACATGCTTTAGTACTGCAGTATAAAGTTGACCTATTAAGGCTTATAATGATCACTTCTAATGATCTGCTCTGTTAGGAGCAATAAGGACTGCTAGGTCCACCTTGCAAAAGGATTTACAAACATACAATAAAGTATGCACTTGGTAAAGAGATTTACTAAAGACTGTTAAGTCTACCTTGTGAAAGGATTTAATTGATCCACCCTTTAGATGAAATAGTGGCTAATATCTAATTTGCAACTTGATTTGCTGAATGAGATTCCTTTGAGTGTAATGATCACCTTGCATGTGATAGATAAATATTTACTACTCCTTATACTGTTATAGCTTTTTACTTCACACTTCTACTCTTCAAATTTGCATCATACTCATCATATTATCTATATATTCTTTGGATGTGATAAAATGCATTACATATATACAAATCCAAATTACAATTCAAGAAAGTTAAATACAATACAAGTTTACACAAAATACACAAAGTCAGCCCAAGTGCAGGAACTTAGGTTCTGAAGACTAAATTGGCGAGGTTTTGATACTCAACATCCACTATCAATGCTCGACATCATCATGCACTCAGTAGATGTAGAAGCTTGGTCCATACTAATCACTTCCAATTAGTCTAAACTTGGTCTACATTGGTGACTCAGTGAATACTAAAAAACTTGGCATATAAACTAAGTCACTTGATTCACACTACATAGCTTGGTTAGTGTTAACACTATGAGCTTGATATAAATTGAATCACTTGGTTGACATTGAATGGCTTGGTGAATTCTAGATTCACATTGCTAAAACTGTGAACTTGATAAGTGTTGCACTTGGTAAACCTTATGAAGCTCAATTTACACTAATAATCACCGACTTGGTAGAAAATGCTTGATGCAAACTAAATACTGTTCGTTGAACTTAGCAGCAACTGTAGAGCTCGATAAAGCCTAAAATGCTTGGTTAACATTGTTAACTATACAATAAGCTTAGTAGATAATTACTTTTTGAATAAGTGTGTGTCACTAATAAAAAACTTGACTAAAATGTCAATGATCTCCCACTTTGAAATTAGTGACAAAAACACTTATCAATCAAATCTGGATCCTCAAAAAGTTCAAAACAATTTTTATTCTCCATTCTTTGTCTTCAATTTAGTAGAGTATTCTATTTTTGAGATTTTTCAAAATTGATTTTGTAAGAGATGTTTCTCTGAATATTTGTACATGTATATAATATGATGCTACTCCCCCATACATATATATTCAATATACATCTTGTCATCTTCTCCCCTTTATACAGTATTCTTTACATGTTATATACATTTACATCTTCTCCTCCTTTATTTATGTTATATACATCTTGTCCTCCTTTTTGACATAAATTTCAAAGGTGTATACTATATAGTAATACTAGAATGTGACAAGATATTAGAATGTACTTTAAGAATGAGTGCCATTGTCTTGTCTCAGTTTTCTTGCAACATCTTGCATGTATGCAATGCAATCTGAACTTTTGCTGATAGTTCTATCATGTGGTTAGCAATGGAGAATTTTTTATCATGGATGAGCATTTTAGCATGTTCAATATGTTTTTGCAATGCATCCATGTTTAGGAGAATCATGCCCTATATATCTAGAAGTGTAGCTCTTATCCTAGCTTCTTCTCTTATCAACTTTTCCTGCATATCAGTTAGAAATATGATCTTTGTATAGTGGACAGAGCTGTAACTTGGGTCAAGTTGTAACTATTATGCACTTTCCTTCAGATCTTCATCAATATTTTAAAGTTTGTTTTAAATTTCTTTGGTGAAATTGAAAGTGTCATAGAGTTTACCGAATAAAGAAGTTACATTGATGGCAGAGGTCTCCAATGAGCCTAGAATAGTAGACAAGTCTACTTGATGAATTACAATCTTTTGTGCAGTTATCTGCAATACCTTATTCTCAAATTTCTTCTCTGCTCTCTATAGCAATTTCTCCTGTCCATTCAAATCTCCATTAAATTTTTTGACTAATTCTGCTAGCTGAGCCAAAATTGGTTGAGAAGTGTTAACCTCAGTGCTGAGTGCCTCTGCAAGAATATTCTTAGCATCTTCAAGCACTTGAAATTCCTTATTCCTTTCTTCACTAAGCCTCTGCTACTTAGCTTTCTTCTGAAAAAGTTCTCCAATGATGCACATTTGATTAGGATTAAGATTGAAGATATCTCAATTCAAGATAGCTATCTTCTCATCAAGATCAATTTCTTCTTCCTTATCTTTACCTTTACTCAAAACTTTTGTACTTGATTGAGGCTCGGTCTCAAATGTCCTTGTACTTATTAATTGCATGCTTAGAATGGAAACAATAGTAGAAATAGTAGGACTAGTAGAAAAAGTAGATACTTCACTTATTGAAAAAATACCATGTGTGACCAAAATTGATGGAAAAGAAAGTATTATCTACTTAATAGATGAAGTGCTTGTTACTTCTATCAATTAAATAATGAGCTAAATAGGTGCAAATATTGTTTGAGTGCTTGAACTTGAAATGTTTGACACAACCAATTCTACAGTAGCTTTCTTAGAGCTTGATGTCTTCAATGCTCCACTCAAAGAATGAGGAAGTGAGGCTATGATTGATGTTGCAATCTTCTTAGGGTTGGTCTCCCCTATGTTCTAAACCTTAGGTAGATTATTCTAATTAGCTTCCTATTCCTATTCCTCATCATCTATATTGTCATCATGTGTTTCTTCTTCATCAACTTTGTCTTCTTCCTCATCATCTTCACCACCACCATCATCATCATCATCCTTGTCACTAACATTAACAAAAAAATTGGTCTTCTTATGAAGATTATAGATATTCTTCCATGTGTTGGTAGCATTCTTTACTACATGTTTAATGTCATTTATCAATATCAGACAAGTGGTAGACTTCAAGGTAAGTTTCTCTTCATTCTTCTTGAAGGACTCATTAACTTCTTTATCACTTAAGCTTGGCATGAATTGCCTTAGGGTCTGCTCATATATGTCTTTAGCAGTTTTCTTGGCTTGTTCCCATCTTGGCTCTATTTTCTCCATCAATTCATTTGGAATCTACTGAGCAAGGTGGACAACAGAGTATTTCTATTTACCCATTTTAGACATATCTATGCCTTCCACTTGCTTCTACTCATTTGTAGTTCTTGTCTCATACTTCAGTGATTTGAAATTTTCCATACCAGCTCTAGAGTCAATTTCCTTCAACTTTTCTTGAAATGTGGGTGGTGGCATTTTGAAGATTACATCTCCTCCTTGTTTCTTCTTGGACGCCCTCCTTGTGAATACTATAGTACATGGTTTGGTAGGTTTGGTTATAATAACCTTACCTTTCTTCTTTAGTGGCTCTTCTTCTTTAGACTTTTCTTCATCTTCTACATCATCTTCCTCAATGTCATCTCCTTTACCTTGAGTAAATAGGAGAGCAGAGATGGTTTTCAATTTTGCTATTCTCTTTTTCACTTTATTGATTGCCTAAGGGAGTTTTATTTCAAGTTCAATTCTTGCTTTAGCTTCATCATATGTGCCAAAATATGTAGCTTTTGGATCAACAAGCTCATTTAATAGTGCTTCAATAATGTCCTTAGTTTCATTAATATTAACCTCATAACCTAGAGGCTTGACCCATACAATTCTTCGTTTGACTGCTTGTATATACACTTTATCATAGTCAAACATGAAACAAATATCATCTTTGTAGTCTTCAACAAGTTTCTTAGGGATTCTGAATCTGTTATTTATCTTGTCCTTAAATACATCAAAATAGTTGTCCATTATACTAACATAGTTTTCTCCCATTTCAGCTATATACTCATTGATTTGGTAAAGAACATGCACATCTTTTCTCCACACAATTGTACCTTTTGATGGGAAGAATTTTTGCACAAAAAAAAAATAGACAAGTTAAGAGTGAACTAAAATTAAAAGGATTTTTCTTTGAAGTTCTTATGCTCTCCATATTCTTGTTGAACTGGTTCAACATTAACTCAGCAATGTCAAATGACATATTGTTCTTGACCACTTTGAACGCGAGATCTACAACTTCACAAGATACACTATTGAGTCTGCTCAAGCTATATATCTTATGAGAAATGACACGTATCCAAAACTTCAATTCCATACCTATGACATAGCTAATCTTCATTCCCCTTCCATTCCACTTGTCAAGGGTTTTCTTCTCCGGTTCCACCCTACTTAGGGTTTTGATGGATTTGGCCTTCACCAACATTGGAAGACCTGTGATCTGATGGATTATTTTCTTCATTATCAAAATAGGTTGCTCCAACTACAACTATCCATCATGCACATGGCTAAGAATAAATCTCATCCACTTAATCTAAAAATCTCATGGCATGTGTGGAATGTGAGTCAAACCCTTTTCTTCAAGGTATTGATGCTCTAGTTTTAACACACCATTCACACACATTTCTTTCAAAGATTCATCCATTTCCAGGGTTCCTGATGAGCCATATTAATGTCTCAAATTTGATATAGTTTTTATATAGTTTGAACTCACACTTTGAGCCTTGTGAAAAATATTTCCAACACATTTGTTTTAAATATCTTGAGAACTTATGCCAGGTACAACTAGGACTTATTGAACCAATGGATAGTGGCTATGACATACTATGCTTAATATTATACATAGAATGTAGTATTTCATATAAATATTTTAAAGCTATGTTCTAATATTTGAGTAAGAGTAGGAATGTTTTTGTGCATATGTGTTTTGGATGTTTCTAATTTTTAGGAAATGGAGAAGTGGCACAAAGAGTGGTGATGACCATATTAAAGGAAGAACTGATGAAAACTGTTCATGGAAAAAGAAGTATAGATCAGTTCCAAATGATAAGCCATGTTTGTGAGGAGAGTTATTGTTATAGAAAAACTAGGAAGACCTAACTTTCCATATTACTTGTGAGTTGTTATTCTGTTGCTTAATCAATGTTCTATGTCATGGTTGACATTCTATCTTCTTGTTTGGCGATTTTTGTTCACAACTTTTATGTTACGTTTGTAATAAGTATCCAATCCTCTATATATATAATGAAGAGGGATCATCTTTAAGAGAGGAAGAAAAATAATAAAACATTACTAGTTTGGAAGTTACTCTTTTTTGTTCTTCATGAATTATTTAGTCATGTAATCAAAGAAAAATTTTAATGAGAGAGTGATTTTGGGATACCTGTTGTGTTCTTAGTTAGTTGAAGCGAACCAAGGGGATCCACTTGGGAGGTGGAAAAAATTTAGGTAGAGTAGATTCATTCCTTGCAATTTACTATATTAGTCCTACAACATTGCTACTATGAAAGTCCCTATAGCACTTGTGGAAAATGATCATGGTGGATGTCTGAATTGTTAACTAGTTTAGAATTCCTTTTCTAAAGTTTTCTGTAGTTATCTATTGTTAGTCCAAGCATGTTTACTATTCTGTATTAGTAGTATAGATTCCTTTCATGCATTTTACTTTCTTGCAGCATACGTGTTAAGACTCAAAGGAACTTATTGTACATACTGTGTTGACCCATTTCAAGTCCTACATTCCTAGGTTGACTATTCAAGTTATCTCATGATGGAATGGATAATTTTCAAAATGAACATAGTATCCTTGAGAGGAATAACAATGTGATTATCTTCATCTATTATGGAACCCATACAGTTATTATGTCTTGAATAGAACATCAAAAATACATGTGGATATTGTTAATTAACAATACCTTTGATGGGATCTGTGATTGTACTCCAATTAGATCTAGGGTTTTTGTAATTACCAGACTAAGCTTGATATCTAGTGCTTTCCATTCAACACCCCAAAATAACATTTTAGATCCTGTCTTTGTTTTGCTGCTAGTGGATGCCATCACTCAATAGGGTTTGCAAAGACATGGAAATCTTTAATAGTAATTCACATAGATTGCTCGGATGCACTAAAATTTCTCTACATAAATAGCTCTTGAAAATTTACAGTAACAAATGACTTTGATTTTTCCCTTTTTATCAAAATTTTCCTTTCAATTTCCATAAATGCCTGGTATAATTACTTGGTTGATGATAGACTATCTTCCACTTGACTTGTATTAAATGCTCAGGAGGAACATCCATGACTTAGTGTCCACATAACATTGAGTTACTTCCAACTTTGCTCAGTAGGGTCTGCAACTTGACCCCGCTCAATAATGATTGGACTTCCTTGGATTCTTAGGGATCCCGTTGCATCTTGAATACTAATGCGTATCTTTCCATTTTGCTAACTAGAATTGATGTAAGATGACTTATTTAGAATCCTAGTTCTAGTTATCCTTGTGGGAGATCAAGTATAAATGCTTGAGTCAAATGTGCTTCATTACTTAGACTTGCATTCTTAGAAGATTTTGGAATCCATTCCTATCCCATCTACTTTCTGATGTTGTTAGCTTTTGCCTTCTTTTCATCTTTAATTCTTCCAATATTCATATAGTTCTTGGCAAGATGACCAATTTCTGTACAAATAAAACATCTTCTAGTGGTGTCTCTTATCCTCATGTGATGTTTTACACAATTTATTCCAATGTGTCCAAACTCTCCATAGTAATGACCTCTGCACCAAGTGTTATAGTCCCAACCAAATATAGCTTTTATAATTTGTTTTGCTGGATTCAATATCTTAGTTTTGCATTCAGAGGATTTGTACCCATAGTTCTTACACTTGAGACATTTGCCTTCAAATTTAGGTTTCTCTTTTCATTCATAGCTCTATGACCGTGCTGATTATAATTGTAGCATTTTCCATTGAATTTGGCTTTGCTTTTGCTCCAACATTTATTTGATGTATGAACTAACTTACCATAGTGACTACAAGTAGGTCTTTGATTCTTTTGGATTCCTTCCTTGGATGATTCACCTTCTTATATATATCCAATTCCTGCTTTGCCTTTTTGTCTATATTAGATTTTCTCATTTAGTTGATCCTTATTTTCTTGAGATTTCATTATGCTCTCATTGCTTTGCTTTTCAATGTTTTGATCATTCTATAATCTTTCATTTTCTAATCTTAGATTTATGATTTCTTCATTTGCATTAGTAAGATGATCAATGAAGTCTTCCTATTGAGGAGATAGATGCTGAATTTCATTTTTCTTTCCTTTTAACTCCTCTTTTATCTTATTTTTCTCTTCCATGACTTCACACAATCTCATTGGTTGAATTTCGTGTTCTCTTTTTAGTTTCCTAACTTCTTGAAGTGTACCATTATTTTCTAATAGTTCTCTAATTGCTTCATTAGCTTCATCTAAATTTCTTTTTAAATGGATGTCTTCAATTCTTTCTTCAATGTAGAGTGTGTCATTCATCTAGATTGCAAGATCTTTTCTTCTTTTCAAGGATTGAGATAGTTTCTCTTTTTATTTCTTGAGTTTCCCAATAGCTAATTCCAAATCTAGCTTTTCATTGTCAATAGCCTTATCGAGTCTAAATACCTCCATAGCCCCTTGATCTTTTCTCAAGCTATTAAGATTTTCTCTAAGAACCACAAATCTTTGATACCAATTGTTGGAAATATAAATGATAGGCTTAGTTACTGAGAGGGGAGGGGTGAACCAGTAACCAATAAAACTTAATCTTTATTTGCCAATTAATCCTTCATGTAAATTCTGATCTAATTTCATGCATAAGAAACTGAAAGCATTACAAAATTCATAACACTTTGACACACAATATGGTGACCAAGAAACCTTCCAAATAGAAAGTAAAATTGGGGTAGGGATGATACCCATAAGATTTAGTGCTGTAGTATAAAGTTGGCCTGTTAAGGCTTACAATGATCACTTCTAATGATCTTCTCTATTAGAAGCAATAAGGACTGCTAGGTCCACCTTGCAAAAATATTTACAAACATACAATGAAGTATGCACTTGGTAAAGATATTTACAAAAGACTATTAAGTCTACCTTGTGAAAGGATCTAAATGATCCACCTATTAGGATGAAATAGTGGTTGATATCTGATCTACAACTTGATTTGATAAATGAGATTCCTTTGAGTGTAATGATCACCTTGCTTGTGATAGGTAAATCTTTGCTACTCCTTATACTACTGCAACCTTTTACTTTACACTTCTACTCTTCAAATTTACATCATACTCATATTATCTATATATTCTTTGGCTACATAAGTACAACAATTCTACAAAGTTGGCTACATATATACCAATCCAAATTACAATTCAACAAAGTTGGCTATAGTACACATTTACACAAAATACACAAATTCAGCTCAACTCTAGGAACTTAGGTTCTGAAGACTAATGCAATAAGGTTCTGATACTCGACAACCACTATCAATGTTTAACATCATCATGCACTTAGTAGATGTAGAAGCTCAGTCCATATTGATCACTTCCAAGTAGTCTAAACTTGGTCTACATTGGTGACTGATGAAAACTATGAAACTGGACATATAAACTGAGTCACTTGACTCACACTATGTAGCTTGGTCAATGCTAACACTATGAGATCGATATAAATTGAATCACTTGGTTGACATTAAGTGACTCGGTCAACACTAGATTCACATTGCTAAAACTATGAACTTGGTAACCACTGCATAACTCAATTTGCACTGAGAAACTTGGTAAACTTTATGAAGCTCAGTTTACATTAATAATCACCAATTTGGTAGAAACTACTTGGCACAAACTAAATAGTATTCCTTGAACTTGGTAGAAAGTGTAGAAATTGGTAAAGCCTAAAATGCTTGGTTAACACTATTAATTACATAGTAAGCTTAGTAGATACTTACTATCTGAATAAATGTGTGTCACTAATAAAAAATTTGATTGATATTTTAACAAAAATACCATGCAATGTACCTATAGCCTTGACTATGATACCTTGAAGCTTAGGTTGGCAATTATCAACCACTACAAAGATTCAATGGCTCCTTCCTACATCTTCCATAGAAGGCTTAGATCTAGCTACAACCTTACCAAGTCTTGAAGATAGTTTGATACGGTATGCAAAATATTTATGATTGAGCTTGCCACAAGAATAACAGTTCCCCACAAAGCTAGAACCTATTCTATGTCCACCCTAAATAGCACTAGGATAAGGTGCATTACCCCTGCTAGAGTTTTGTGGACCACTCTAAGGAGGGAAGTCCTATTGAGATTTATACCCATAGTTTTGGTCATCTCCTTTCTTCCCTAAGGAACTTGAAGACTATCCACTCTTTCACTAAAACCTGTTTTGACTCTTATGAAAAATATCCACCCTAAGAGGGTACTAACTAGGCTTGACCCCTTCTTATGGACTGAGAAAACTACACATCTTTCCTTGAGTTCCATGCACTTTGGTTTTGAGAACATAATTTACTATTGAAAGCTCTAGCTACATTACTTTCAAGGACTCTTTCCTTCTCCAATGCAAGTGCAAGTGTCCTCTACTGGTGAACTTAGACATCCCCAATAATAGAGTCCCAAAGGCCCTTTCAAAATGCTACATGAGGAGTGCCTCATCATGCTGGTAACTCAGGTACTACCTCAAACCAAGAAAGTACTTCTCATAATGGTCCACCATCATATTCCCCTATTCGAGCTCATGAAATTCATTAGTATGAGCCTTATGGTATTGTGGAGAAAGGAATCTCTCCCTGAATCTCTCCTCAAAGATCTTGCAAGTGAGATCTGCCAGATCGATATGGAGCTTCTCATATTCCATATCCCACCAAATAGAACTATGTTCTCTTAACTACATGATAGCACAATAGGCCTTCACATTGCTCCTATAAATTAGTAAGGAGAAGCAACGCCCCATATCCAGTAACTAGGTCTCAACCTTGAGCCCTATTCCATGGCCATCAAATAGTGGTGGTTTAGACCTTTGAAGTTCCCGCATCATCTCCACTTGAGTGAAGTATGGATGCACATGATATATGACATATGAGGATCACAAAGATCACAATGGAAGACTAAGAAAACATCCAAACACTAATGGATCTCCAAATGTTGGTATTGACCAAAAGTACTAACCACAAAAGGATGCAGATGATTTTAAATCTAAAACATTTCAAAATAAAAATACAATAACAAGGTATTCAAGAACACCATAGAGGGTAGCCAAAACACCTCCCAAAAACTTTTGGTCAAACTAAAAAGTGTCCACGGTCTACCTGGATAGGTTTTTCCAAAGACCTAGGTGATACTTTATTCCAGTAGTGTGTGATACTTTCCAATTTTTTACGACCTTTCTAAAGAAGGCATGTGATACTTTTAGGGCTTGGACAACACTTCTCTTGAAGCCATGTGACACTCTACAAGTTTTGTATGATCTTTTCTCCAAAGGATATGTAATACTTTAAAGTATTGTATGATAGTTTTCCTATGGGCATGTGAAACTCTCTAGTATCACACGATTCTTCTTCTTTGGGCATACAATACATTAAATTATTGCCAATGCTAACACATGGTCACCCAAGAAAAGAAAGAAATGCTCCAAGGAAAAACAAATGGATAAAACAAGAAGTCACAACCTCCACACCAGGGAGTACGAGATTCACAGTCAAGGAATAGACACTCAAACAATAACTACAAGATGGAAACACAAGATATTTACAGTTGAGGCATAAATATATTTAATATCTAAAGCTATCTTGATTACCTAGATATAAGTGACTCTTGTATTAGTGCATTTCAATTCAAGATTTTCTCTAGTACACAAACAATGTTACACAAAAATAATAATCAACATGTGATTCAATCTACTAGGAAAAGAATGTGAGGAAAATGGAAAGAGCTTAATGAAATCATATATAAATAAGAATAGAATGATGTCTAAGGAAATGAATTCATTCTACCCTAGATAATAAGAAATTTCTATTGAAAATTGGCTAATGAGGATATGTAATTATTGTCATTTATGACAACACATGATGTACGTGCTTGCAAAAAATCTTGGAAATAAAGATACATAGCTTTTGGTACTCAAAAAATTGTCTAAGTATGAATTTGGTATACAACAGTGTATTGTTTTGTTTGTAACTTGTTGGTGATGTCATATTATGACTAGCAAAGATAGATGGAGATAGTATACACATTGAGGATGATGTGTATAACCTTGAAAGTTAGTACAAACTATATAGAAAAGAGTTATTTGTGTTTTATCAGAGAAACAAGATAGTGGAATTAAAGGAAAGGAATTATTTTGTTTACAAAATAATTACTTGTCCAATTAGGGTCTACATCCTAGATGTTTACTCTAAGTTGGAAAAGTATATTATGGTCTTAGCCAACCTAGCAACAATTTGTATAAAGGCATGATATTTATGCAAAGGACATCTTGTGAATTCAAGTGTGCTATCTTGGAGAAGTATTAGTTGTTGTGTTGGGCGATTGTATGTAAAATTTTGTGAAAGTGATATATGAAAAGTTTGTGAAGATATTTTGTGATCTGAGATCAAACTAAGAAAGAATATATATTCCATAAGTTTGATTACTTGTTTGGGCAGTGAGCTCTTCTTGTAATTGGAAGTGTATGTTTGGGCAGTGGGCTCATCTTGCATTTGTTTTACTACAACTCTTAATAGGGTTGGTACAACTCCTAATAGGGTTGGAATCTGCTAACAAAGATTTAAAGTCTATTAACATAGACTCTCTATACTAAATTTTCTCATTGACTCCTAACAGGCTCCATCCTCTAACAAGGACCTTATATATTAGTATATTATCTAGTGGGTATCATCCCCATCGGGGTTTTCTCTTGGCCAAGGTTTCCCTAGTTAACAAAATATGGTGTTATGAGTTATCTTTGTGCATGGTTACTATTATTGTTCAACATTACTTTATTACTTTGTTATGTATGCTTTAAAGTAACAAATAATATCCAGTTGGTGACTAAAGTTTGTAAATTATTGATTCACCCCCTTCTTAGTAATTCCTATTTTTAAAAATTGGTATCAGAGCACAGTTACTCAAAAGAGGCTTAATAGCTTGAGTAAGATCCTTATGGATATGAAATAGTTGATGAAGAAACTTGAAGAGGCACTTGAACAAATTGATCTCCTTACTAAAGAAAGAGATAAGCTGAAGGATATATACAAAGAATCCAAATTATATATTGGACAATTCAAGGATAAGATTGGACATCTCAAATCCAAGCCTGAATCTACTGAATCTAAAACTAGTGATGATGATTATTCAAAGATAAAGATAGAGCATAAGATATTGAAGCACAAATTAAAGATTATGAATCTAAAGTTGACTTTGAGGAGTGATCCTAACAAAGTTGAATATGATTTGAAGATTGAGAATGCAGATCTTAGAGCAAGTCTAGCAAAGAAGACATCTGAGTTTGAAACATGAAAGAAGATTATGAAGAACTTCATAAGTACAATACTATTGTGAAAGGTGAATTAGCTTAGTGCAAGTAGAAACTTAAGAAGCTTTACTCTGGTAGAGAAAATCTTGATGATTCAATGTCAATACAAAGACCTACTTATGATAAGACTGGTCTTGGTTATCTATTTAATATGTCTACAAAGAAAATTGAGATTAGATTAGATCCAAAAGAAAAGAATAAATCTAATGATAAGATTGAATGTGGTCAATCTTCTGATAAACCTAAAGAAGTTGGACAAGACAAGGAAGTTGAAATATTGGATGAACCAAATCAAGTGGAATCTCCTAAGGAAACTAGATATGAATTTAAAGGTAAGTGTTTTTCATGTATTGAAATAGGTCATATGAAAAGAGATTGTAAAAATAAGTCATTTAATCATGTTAAAGATTTTTATTGTCATAATTGTCATGGTATGGGTCATAAAGAAATTGATTGTAAGAAACCTAAGTATGATAATGATAGAAGGAATAGTAGAATGTCTAGAAATACTAACCCTATAGATAGAAGAAGATCTAATGAAAGAACATCAAGAGAAGGAACACCTTAGGAAGAAATAAGATAGATCATGTGTTATAATTGTAACAACTTTGGACACATAGCTCAAAATTGTCATGCACTTGATGATCAACAAAATCCTAGAAGTAGAACTCTAGTATGTTAGTTATGCAACAAATTCTGACATATAATAAAGTATTACAGAATGGATAGAAACTTTAGAGATAGAAGGAACAATGGAAGAAACTTTGGTAATAGAAGAAATGATGGAAGAAACATCAAAAATGATAGAAGGAACCATGAAAGGAATTCCTAAACTAAGAAAGGCAATGACGAAAAAAGAAATGTAGTTAGTGAACTTTGAGAAGAACTCAATAAGGCATTTGTAAAATGATTAAACATCTCAAAAGAAAAGATAGAAGATGATGATACAGGAAGATCAAAGTCAGTTATCAAGTTTGATTCAACTAAGTTGAATTAAGCTTGTTTGCAACACTAGAATTTGTAACTTCACTCAGAGATCAAAGTATGGGTAGCGAAGTTGGGAAAAGATGTATCAAGATAAGTTTAGATAATATCTAAGCTCTCTTGTGATTTGGACCTTATCTAAACTAGTTGTGAAGGAATTGAGAGTTACTATTATTATAGAGTAAGTCAATTTTGTAGCAGAAGATGAACACAATGTTCTTATTGAGAATTTCATGGAGAAAAGCTTTTTCAAGCATTTTCATAATGAAAGGAGGCTATGGAAAACCTTGGGTAGCATCTAAATATCATATAGAAAATCTTGAGTAGATATTTGATTATAAAATGTAATTGATAGCTTTTTCATTTTTGTAAAGTATGCAATTAGTGCAAGTTTGAGTTGATAGAATAAAAAAGGAGTACAAACTTGATTACTACTTCATTGCAATTACATCCAAAGTAGAGAGCACTCAGAAGTGAGTTGTTAAGGTGATTTTGAAGCAAACCCTATTTTTGGAAAAGTTATTTTATCATTTATCAATAAAATTTATTTGATAAAAAGTTTATATCTAATAGTGATGCAAGGAGGGATGATTAACTAAGGTCAAAGGCAAATCCAGCTATCCAAATGACCTTGCAAGAGTCAACATAGTAGAAAAACAACAAATTGAACAACAACCAAAGGAGGAAGAAGAGAAAACACTTATTGATTCATCAAATAATCAACATACATGCCTAGCTGTAAGGCCTTTTGGGTTATGACCAAATAAAAAATATATTCCAGATCAAAGATCCAACATCAAATTTGTAACTCTAGATACATATGCAAAAAACTTTCCAAACTTTCACATTCTGCTCTAGAATCCCTCCAATTTTTTTTTTCCTAACTCTAAGCCTAAACACTCTATATATACTTGCCAAAATAGCTTATAGATCATTCTATAACATTACATAAGAGATCAAAATAAAAGATCCCAATAAAAGATCTTAACATAAATGTCACGATCAAAATAAATCTCGTAAGTCAGCTCACAAAAATCATATCCAAATGCTGACACTCAACATAAGTAGAAAAACTTGGCACATGAAGGGTCGCTCGACATACACTAGGTAACTTGATACATGAAGAGTTAGTCAACATACACTGGGTAACTTAGCACATGAAGGAACACTCATTCAACACTAGATTTCTATAGTAACTTGACATCCACTTGAGCTACAGTAACTCAGTATCCATTAGAGCCACAGTAACTCGACATCCATTAGAGCTATAGTAACTTGGCATCCTTTAGAGCTACAATAACTCAATATCCATTAGAGCTATAGTAACTGGACATCCATTAGAGCTACAGTAGCTCAGCATCCACTAGAGCTACAGTAACTGAACATCCATTAGAGCTACAGTAACTCAGCATCAACATGCAAAATGAACAAAAATGAGTAGGATAACAAGGCAACCCAAGATGCTCCTGCATTAGACAACTGGGGTTGAAAGAAATGATTCTCCTAAATCATTGAGATGTCATAATTTGAGTTAAATCCAACTCAAATTGAGAAATCCATGAAGCATCTTCAATAGGCCTGTTCTTTCGCTTCACCAAATATTCATAGTAATATTTTCCTCTTGTTAGGATAATCTTTTGATACAACAAATTCATCATCCAACTCATGATACTTATACAAATCAGTAATATTGGATATAGGAGATAGATCCATGTCATTAGGTAACTCAATTTCATAAGAATTACCAATGTCAAACTTCTTCAAGATCTTACAAGGTCCAAATTTCTTCATCTTCAATTTACTACATGTTCCAACAAGAAATCTTCCTTTCTTTAAATGAATCATCACCTCATCACTGACTTCAAAATCATGATGTCTTCTAGACTTATCAGCATTCTCCTTATACTTCTGATTACTTTGTTCCAACCTCAACTTCACTTCCTTATGCAAAGACTCCATAAAATCAAAAAATTCTTCTCTGCGGTGCTTCTCTTTTCTTCACCATCAACATCTCTCAAATCTGATATGCCTCTAGGATGCATTCCAGTAAAAATCTTAAAAGGTGTTTTCCTTGTACTCCTATTCAAAGAATTTTTATATGCAAACTCAGCTTGTGCCAACACTACTTCCCAATTACTTGGCTTATCTTCAACTAAACATCTCAACAAATTACCCAAGCTTCTATTCACAACCTCTATCTATCCATTTTTCTATGGATGAAATCTAGAACTAAACTTCAAATCAGTACCCATCTTATTCCACAAAGTCTTCCAAAAATAACCAACAAACTTACTATCTTTGTCAAAAATAATACTTCTTGGTAATCCATGCAATCTCACAATCTCTTTAAAGAAAAGTTCAATAATGTGCTCAGCATCTGATGTCTTCTTACATGGTATGAAATGAGTCATCTTAGAAAATCTATCCACCATAACAAATATAGAATCATACCCCTTCACTGTCATAGGTAATCCAAGAACAAAATCCATACTGATGTCACTCCAAGGTTTCTCAGGAACAATAATAGGTGTATACAAACCAATATTTTGACTTACTCCTTTTGCAACTTGACAAAACCCACAACTGTTTACAAGTTTCTAAACATCCTTATAGATTTGTGGTTAATAATACTTCTCTTTCAGCAAACTCAATGTCTTATCAATTCCAAAATGTCCAACCAATCTACCACTATGCTTTTCTTTAATTAGATTCAACCTCATAGAACTTATAGGAATACATAACTGAATGCCTTTGAACAACACACCTTCTTGAATGAAATACTCATCATACTTACTTATGTGATCTATTAGATTTGGTGCTTTGCACTCTCTCCATGCCTTAGAAAAACTAGGATCAACATCATAAAACTCTTTCATTTCATCAAAACCAAGAACTTCAACCTTTATTTTAGTCAACAAAGAACATCTTCTAGTCAATGCATCAACAACTCTATTAGTAACTCCACTCTTATGCTTAATAAAAGATGTGAAACTCTACAAGTACCCAACCCACTTCATATGTCTTTGATTCAATTTATGTTGACTTCCCAAGTATTGTAAAGCATTATGATCAGTATACAACACAAAATCCTTAGGAATTAAATAATGTCTCCACTTCTTCAATGCTTGAATAATAACGTAAATTTTTTGATCATGCACATAATAATTTCTTTTGGCATCATTCAACTTTTCACTAAAGAAAGCAACATGTTTACCTTCTTGACTTAATACAACTCCTATGGCACTACCACTTGCATCACATTCAACCTGAAATACAAAGCCAATATAAGTAACTCAAAAACCTTTTATTTCAAAGTCTCAAAACTCTTATCAGCTCCATTGTCCACTTAAATTCCTTTTTATCTCCTCTCATTGTCTTAGTCATAGCATTACAAACAAAACTAAAATTCCTTATAAACTTCTTATAAAATCTAGCCAAACCATGAAATGATGTTACCTCACCCACATTCTCAGGTGTAGGCCATTTTAAAATTACTTTAACCTTCTTAGGATCCATCTTCAATCCATCAGCTAAAATCACAAATCCCAAATACACAATCTCCTCTTGCATATAAGAAATTTTTTTTAGATTAATCAGTAACTTTTCATCTTTCAACCTCTGTAATACTTGCCTAATATGCTTAAGATGTTCTTCCTTAGTCTTACTAAATATTAGAATATCATCCAAATAAACAATCACAAATCTACCGAAAAATATTTTTAGAACTTCATTCATAAACCTCGTGAAAGTACTAGGTGCATTAGTCAAACCAAAAGGCATAACCAACCATTCATACAAACTATCTTTTGTCTTGAAAATAGTCTTCCATTCATCACCTTCTCTAATTCTGATCTGATGATGGCTACTCTTCAAACCAATCTTTGTAAAATACTTTACTCCAATTAAACAATCCATTATGTCATCCATCCTTGGCATAGGAAACTTATATTTTATTGTGATTTTGTTAATAGCTCTAGAATCAATACATTCTCATTCTCCATTCTTTACTAATATAGTAGGTACAACACATGGACTCAAACTTTCTCTGATCAAACCTTTCTACAACAACTCATGCACTTGTCTATTAGGTTCTTCATTCTCTATAGGTGTCAATCTATATGGTGCTTTGTTTGGAAAACGAGCTCTAGGAATCAAATCCATACAATGACTTATACTTCTCATTGGAGGTAAACCATTAGGTATATCCTCTACAACAATCTATTTATACTCATTCAATAGTTCTACAATTTCTTCTTGTACTCAGTTAATACTACTAGTTGTTACTCAGTCACCATTAACTAGCACTTGGTTAACACTATTTTTTGGCACTTGGTTACTGTTGACACAACTTGATTTCTTTGGAATTATAGAAAAACAAACTTGATTCTTTTTTAGTTCCTTTTTGAAAATTTTCCCATTAACCATGCAAATTTTTATAGTAGTACATTTAACCTCATCTAGACTTTCAATTAAAGGAAACAATATTTGTTTCTTTCCATTCACCCAAAGAGTATATTATTCAATCTTCTATCATGTATAGCACATCTATCATATTGCCAAGGTCTATCCAACATAGTATGACAACAATCCATAGGCATAATATCACACAAAACTTCATCAAAGTAATGTCCAATCTTGAACTTCACAAGGCATTACTCACTTACCAATATCTTATGCTCATCTTTGATCCATAGAACATGATAGGGTTTGGGATGCTTTAGCCTTTGCAATTACAACTTTGTAACCAACTCTTCTGATGCCAAATTTGTAGAACTTCTACTATCAATGATCACTTTGTAGAATTTTTCAGCCATCTTACATCTTGTCTTGAAAATACTTCTCCTTAAAATAGGTTCTTCATCACTTCCCTTATTATATAAGGTTCTTCTACCATTAGATTTTATCTAGCCTTAGGTCCATTTGGTGAACTCTCATCATCTCCTTGAATCACAACATTTCTATTACCTTGCCTAGTTTCAAAGGATCTGTATTCAAAAGATCTATGTCCCTCTTTATCACATTTGAAAAAATTACCATGAAATCCACCTCTAGAATAAGAATTACCTCTTCCTTAGAAAGAATTAGTACCTCCTCAATAAGAATTACCAATTACCATTCAGTCTTGCCTTTTTCATCATTCTTCCACTCAAATTTTCCTTTATCCTATACAAAATTGTTAGATCTACCACCTTTACCATAAGATCTACCTCTACCTCTCTGGAATCTATGACCTCTACCTCTTTGTCTTTGTTCATGCTTCTTTTTCAAGATCTCCTTAGCCTTCAAGTTATATTGGTATGCTTCTTCCACACTTTTCAACTTCACAAAACTTATTTCATCTTGTATTCTAGATCTCAATCTATTTATGTACCTTGCAATTTTCTCAACATCATCATCCACATGTTTGGATCTAATGTCTAATCTATAGAATCCCTCAATATACTCCTTCACACTCATGTCTCTTCGTCTCTCATGTTGCATCTTTCTCAGCAAGCTAACTTGATAATCAACAGGGAGGAATTTGTTCTTTACCTTACTCGCCATCTTCACCCAAGTTCTAATCTTTTCCTTTCCTCTCCTTTGTCTATCAATTTGCAAATGATCCCATCACTCCCACCATAGTGAGGCATGACCCTTTAGCCTTGTAATAACAATTTTCACCATCCTATTATCAAGAGTATTTTCATACTCAAAGAACTTCCCCATATCAAAGATCCAATCCAACACAACATTAGTATCCAATTTTCCATCATAAGGAACAACTTCTATAATAGGCTTTGAATTTTTCCTAGAGAACACTCTCAACAACCTTGCTTCATCTTAGTCTTCTTTCGGTTTTGGATTAGGGTTTGGTGCTACTACCTCATCATCACTTACAACATCTAGATGTGATCCTCTCCTCTAGGTTATCTCCACAACATCTAATTTGGCTGTAATTTGTCTGAATGTAACTAATATTGCATTATTAGCATTTCCTCTACCTCAAACCATCTTTACAACATATTCTTGCAATATCATAACCCTCTACAAGTTATAGGTCAAATATGTATAGTTTTAACCCTACAACTCACTTCACTTAGGATTCTACAAAATCTAATCACCAAAAGGATGAACCTCAAGCTCTCATACCACCTAACACAGAGAAGGATGAATAACTAAAGCCAAAGGCACATCCAATTATCCAAACCACCTTGCAAGAGTTAACATAGTGCAAACACAACACATTGAACAACAACCAAAGAAGGAAGAAGAGAAAAAAATTGTTGATTCATCAAATAATTAGCATACATGCCCAGCTATAAGGCCTTTTGGGTTATGCCCAGATACAAAATATATTCCAAATCAAAGATCCAATATCAAATTTGCAACTCCAGATACATATACAACAAACCTTCCAAAATTTCTTGTTCTAATCTAGAATCCCTCCAAAAAAACTACCCTAACTCTAAGCCTAAATACTCTATATATACTTGCCAAAATGGCTTACATATCATTCTAGTACATTACATAAGAGGAAGGACAACCCAAAAATGATCTAGACACATCCCAAGAAAAGATCTCAACATAAATATTGTGATCAAAATATATCTCATAAGTCAGTTAATAGAAATCATGTCCAAATGCTGACACTCAGCGTAGAAAGGAAAACTTGAAACATGAAGGGTCACTTGGTATACACTAGGTAACTCAACACATGAAGAGTCACTCAGCATACATTGGGTAACTCAGCACATGAAGGAACACTCGATCAACACTAGATTGCTATAGTAACTCAGCATCCACTAGAGCTACAATAACTAGACATCCATTAGAGCTATAGTAACTCAACATCTACTAGAGCTATAGTAAATTGGCATCCATTAGAGCTATAGTAACTCAACATCCATTAGAGCTATAGTAACTTGGCATCCATTAGAGCTACAGTAACTTTGTATCCACTAGAGCTACAGTAACTTGGCATCCATTAGAGCTACAATAACTCAACATCAACATGAAAAATGAACAAAAATGAGTAGGATAACAAGGCAACCTAGGATGCTCTTGCATCAAATAGAAGCATGGATATGTTAGTAGTTCATAATGTTGAGAATGAGGACAAACCTAAGTTGAAGGTTGTTTTCGTGAAACCCATAGAAGGAAACCCTAGTTTAGCATTATCCATTATTTTAAACAATGTAGTATATTTGGAAGATTTAGGAATTTTTCTTACTAGTAAGTTTGAATCTATTGGAAGTGAGTATATGAACAAGGATATGGAATTAGTCTTTAATTAAGATATGACTGTGAAACTTGGATTTGAACACTTGAAGGAACTAGACCTATTCAAATATCATTTCTACCAAGAATTGGACATAGATGAGTGGATATAGATCATATCAAGTAGAATACATGATGGAAAACTATGGATGGAAGATAGTGTAGTTGATATCTTAGCCAACCTTATTCATTAGGTAAATAGTCTTAATAAACAAGGAAGTGTACATATAGGTGAGAAAATGGTTAAAAAGAAAGTTGAGAGTTATACCAAAGAAGTATATAATGGAAAGGCCATGGTGATTAGCACCATTAAGCAAGATGATGTAAGATTCGCAAGTAGAATCATTGCCTACTCCTTATATGCAAGTTCCAAGATTGATGAATTGTCAGCCAAATTCATCTATGCAACCTACAAGATATTTGTTGAGAAGGAACAAGTTAACTTTAGTGAAATACTAAGAATGCAACTTCTTGAGAATCTAGAAAAGATCAAAAGGACTAAGAATGGTGTGTTTAGATTTCAGTCATTGATCAATCACATATTCTTTCATGTGCTTAAGAGATTTCAATATTTGTTAGTTTCAAAGATTATAGTTGTATGTAGAAGACATCTAGCAAATAAGATATTGGATAGTGGGAATCTAATAATGAAAACATTTTAGAATGAAATGAGGCAAAGATTCAAAATTGCACCTACAATTGTAGATAGATATAAGGAAGATATTTGTGTTATGGTTGATATAGATTTTACTTATATACAAGTAGTAGAACCTTGGAAGTCATTTCTTGATCCCTTGGGTTATGAATTGAGTGATGAAAAAATAGTTGGATACATTAATTTATTGTTGAAATCAGAGAAAGACCAAGCTAAATACAGATTTGGAACCTATGATGAGATTACCCAATCAACTCATCAAGCATCCTTGGAAAAGGCATCTCACAAGCAGATAGAAACTATAATGAAGAAAGCCTTATTAGAGGCTGGTATGATTGAGAGTGAGTTAGAAGTAGTCAGGAAGACCATGAAGCATGATATACTGAATGTGCAACCTTTGTTAGTGTCTATTATAGAGACATCTTCTAAATAGAGCATTCCTTATGCAGTAGTGTTAGATATTCAAACAAGTGAGCTAAAGAGAAAATCTAAGAGACTAGTGGAAGCTATGACCAAAAAGACTAAAAGGGTCAAGCAACAAGCCACTAGACCGGGAAAGAGACAAAAGACATTGTTGAAAATTGTTGAGTCTAGTGAAGAAGAAGAAGAAGAAGAAGTTAAACAGACAAAGAAGGTAACAAATTTGAAGAAGTCATCAAGAAAATCTTGACAACCCTAGAAGCTAAAGATAGAGAAGATTAACTCAACTATTGCTAATGAAGGCAACTTTGTTTAGATAAAACTTTTTTATGATTTGTAGAACAATTTTGAGAAAGATGCGATTGATATCTCTATGGTGAGATACATTATAGCCAACAATTCGAAACTAAAGGATATTGAAGACTCAGTAAATTATAAAGTCTATGACAAACTCATAGAAAAGAAGGCACCAACTAGAGAAGAGGACTTAGAACTTCAAAAGTCTATGCTAAGAACAATATGCAAGACTAATGATAAAGAAGAAGCTAAGAGATTGTTAAAAAATCTTGCACCTTACTTAAGGAACAAGGTAAGACCATTTCTATTTATGATGGGTGAGAAAGATAAGTTAAGAAGTGAAATTGTGGAAGCTAAAAGTTAGATGTTGAGAGAGTCCAAGACAACATCTTCACCAACACCCAGAACCTTGGAAGTGTTAGTGAGTGATGACATAATGCAGATAGATCAAACTAATGTTACAATTAACATTGATGATACAAACTTGTTTGAGAGTTCTGAACAGAATGAACCTCACATCAAAGATATTGAAGAACAACTAAGATAAATTGAAGAGGAGAAGAGGTTACTAGAACAAGAGAAAAAAAAAATAGAAGAAGCCAAGTAGAAATTTCTTGAAGATGAGATGAAAAGGAAGGTAGAGGAAGAAAAGAAAAGAGTAGCTAAAGAAGAAATAAAAAGGAAAACATAGAAATATGAGAAGAAGAGATTTGAAGAGGAATAGAAGAAAGAAAGAGAAAGAAAGGAAAGGGAAGAGGAAGAGGAATAAGAAAGAAGAGTCAAAGAGGTAACTGAAGAGAAGCAAAGGGAAGATGAGACTAAACCTTCTAGTTTATCTACTTTTCTTTTTCTTACTATCTTGAAAACTGATTATAATGATCAAATTGACTTGATTTCATCTTTGTCAAAGGTTATTTAGAGGAACAAGACAATGAAAAGCCTACAAAGAACCTTGATGAAGGTTACTAATAGATTACATAGTACTCTAGCAGTGCAACACTCAGAGGTAGATCCAGAATAGAGGGCATAGACAATGCTAAAGTCTTTTGATGAAGAATTCAAAATTTTGTTGAATGTTGTGGAAACAAAGGCACATATCTCACATGATGCTAACTTGTTTAGCACCATCTGTCAAAATATTAAGAATGACTTGATAAGTCTTGATACTTGTATCAAGGAACTTTAGAAGTATCAATAGGATGCTAAGATATTGTACATCAAGTGTACTCTATCTCAAAAACTAACTAAGGATATTGACAGTCAGATTGGAGGAAAAATGAATGAGCTAGAAGCTCTATCTAGCCAATTATAGTGTCTTGGTAGTAAATTTGATGATTTTGAAGGACAAGTAGCCAGTATTCATAATGATATTAGGAAAATAGAACTTTAGAAGGAACAAATTTTGAAGAGAGTATCAAATTTAAGAGAGTCTATTGCTCTAAAAATTTCTATTATTGAGAAATAGTTTGGAGGAATGTGTCAAGGCCAAGGACACTTATTCTAACTTCTTATATTCAGACCTTAATGCAGTTGAGATTGCATCATATGCATTATGTGCAATTCTCACCTCTACTAAATCTACGAAGGATTCATGGACTAAAGGTATGGATAGTATAAAAGAAAATTTTGATGATTGCATGATGATACTATCAGCTTAAGGCAAAAGAACAACATTTTTGACAGTAGATGGACAATTTTTGGATAGTTTTTGACATTCTAACCTTTGTGATTGATGTCAAAAGGGGAGAAGTACATAAGAAAATTGTAAATTAGGTAAAGAGTAAAGTATGAAATCATATTTTAAGGGGGAGCATGTGTAAAATGGAAAAATTGTAATAGATGCAATGTTAATGTGTTATTTATTTTAAGTTTTTGATACTTAGCGAATTTTCCCTATTTTGTTGCCATCAATGCCAAAGGGGGAGATTGTTAACAATTGGCTAATGAGGATATGTAATCATTGTCATTTATGGTAACACATGATGTAGTGCTTATAAGAAACCTTAGAAATAAAGATACTTAGCTTTAGGTACTCAAAAAATTGTCTAAGTATGAATTTGGTATAATACAGTGTATTGTTTTGCTTGTAACTTGTTGATGTCATATTATGACTAGCAAAGTTAGATGGAGATAGTATAAATGTTGATGATGATGTGTATAACTTTGGAAGTTAGTACATACTGTAATTAAAAGAGTTATTCATGTTTTACTAGAGAAATAGGACATCAAAATTAAAGGAAAGAAATTATCTTGTTTACAAAATAATTACTTGTCCAATTAGGGCCGACACCCTAGATGTTTACTCTAAGTTGGAAAAGTATATTATGGTCTTAGCCAACCTAGTAGAAATTTGTGTAAAGGAGTGGTATTTATGCAAAGGACATCTGGAAAATTCAAGTGTGCTAACTTAGAGAAGTAGTAGTTGTTGTGTTGAGTGATCGTATGTGAACTTTTGTGAAAGTGATATATGTGAAGTTTGTGAATCTATTTTGTGATTTGAGATTGAACTGAGAAAGAATCTATTTTCCAAAAGTCTAATTACTTTTTTGGACAGTGATCTCTTCTTGTAAGTGGAAGTTCTTGTTTGGGCAATGGGCTCATCTTGCATCTACTATACTATAACTCCTAACAGGGTTGAAATATCCTAACAAGGATTCAAGGTCTCCTAACAAGGACTCTCTATACTAAATTTTCTCATTGACTCCTAATAGGGTCCATCCTCTAACAAGGAACTTATATATTAGTATATTTTCTAGTGGGTAACATCCTCATTAGGGTTTTCCCTTGAGTAGGGTTTCCCTAGTTAACAAAATATGGTGTTATGAGTTATCTTTGTGCATGGTTATTGTTACTATTCAACATTACTTTATTACTTTTCTATGTATGGTTTAAAGTAACAAATAATATCTAGTTGGTGACTAAAGTTTGTAAATTATTGATTCAGACCCCCCCCCCCCCCCCCCCCCCCCCCCCACCCCCATTAATTCCTATTTCTAATACTTTCTATGGGTCTTATTGAATTTGGGTTGGTAAAATTGGGTATATCTTGCCATTTTTAAATCATAGATAGCTATATTCTTGTGCATTGAATAGAATGATGGAAAAATATTTATAGAAAAACCTCTGAGTGAACATTTGGTGATGTTTGAAACATACATTAAGCACAAATTGTAAGCTTTCAATGAGCATATAGGACACTATACTCATAGTTTACCAAAATATTTGATTCACATTATTTATCTCCAATTGTGAAATATCCTAGAAAAAGGATAATTATTAACAATATTATTGGATTTATTGAGTTAATATTTGGATTACCTCCAACACAGAGAAAGAAGCTATTTTACTTTAAAGCCTAATGACTTGAGGGTGGTCTAGTTAGATTTTGTTGCTAAAGTTGCACTATTTTGGATAACAATCTTGCATAGAATTCCAATTCAACACCATAATTTTTGAAATGATATTAATGATTATTTTTGTAATGCCTTGCCTAGAGATCCTTAGAACAAGGATAAATATAAGCCAAGATAATTTTTTTAAAACACGTATGGATGCATACAACATACAACTTATGAGGATCACAAATATCAAAAAGGAAAATGAAATAAACATCCAAACATCAAAAGATCTCCAAATGCCAATATTGATCAAAACTACCATCCACGAAATGATGCAAAAAATTTGAAATCTAAAACATTTTGAAATCAAAATGCAATTCCAAGGTATTGAAGAACACCATAAAGGGTAGCCAAAATACCTCCTAAAAACTTTTGGTCAAACCAAAAAGTGCCCATTGTTTGCCCATACAGGTTTTTCCAAAGACTTAGGCAATACTTTATTCCAGTAGTATGTGATACTTTCTAGTATTGTATGACCTTTTTGAAGAAGGTGTGCGATACTTTTAAGGTCTAATTGACACTTTTTTTGAAGGTGTGTGACACTTTGTAAGTGTTGTATAAATTTTCTCCAATGGGCATGCAATACTTTAATGAATTGTACGATAATTTTGCTATGGGCATGCAATACTTTCCAGTATAACACACTTCTTCTTCTTTGGTCATGTGATACTTTAAAGTATTTTCCAATACTGACACATGGTCACCCAAGAAAAGAAAGAAAAACTCCAAGGAAAAACAAAGGGATAAAAGAAGAATTTGAACATCCACATCGGGTAGTACTAGATCCCTAGTCGAGGCTTAGACACTCAAACAATAACTACAAGATGGAAACTACATCTAACCATCT
This sequence comes from Cupressus sempervirens, assembly GCA_028749045.1. Taxonomy (NCBI): domain Eukaryota; kingdom Viridiplantae; phylum Streptophyta; class Pinopsida; order Cupressales; family Cupressaceae; genus Cupressus; species Cupressus sempervirens. The sequence goes on along the minus strand of CM053792.1, from coordinate 534,108,038 downwards.
AAAATAGCAGTGAAAGGAAAGAACTAAAAGCAACATCACAATGAACTAAAATAAGAAGCTAAGTGTACGATTCCTCCCAACCATAATAGAATCATGAAATCTTGAAGCTCCTAGGCATCCCTTGCATGTAACATCCCAAACTGCCAACTAGATATTCAAAGCTATCTTATAAGGACATCACTACTAAAACAAAATAACAACATAAGAACATGAAATCTAACATGCTAAACCAAAAGTAATAGATAATCCAACTAAGAAAATAACATCATCAAATCATATGCTAAACATCATAATAAAGGAATGCATCAATAAACTAACATTATCTAAACATGATATAGAAGCATTCCAATGAATACATAAATCACAAGAAAGCATAATCTAAAACCTAAAGTACCAAATGAAAACATCCAACAACAGTTGCACTAGGACAATAGAACATCTCTATAGACCAGTCCATAGTAGTGGTATAGGTAGCTACACCTCCCAACTATGTGAAACCTATAGGCTCACTCCTGTTGTGCTTATAGAGATAATGATCCAACCACAAACACACATAAAAAAAATGTCCATGGCTAACACTCATGCTAGACAATAATGATGACTGAAAAAAAGATCATGAGACAATGCATGGACAACAAGTCCTGGTCGGACACTCAATGGGTTACTATGTAGGGGCTGATATCATGGAGAGTTGCTTGGCATTAGAAAGCCCAAGCTTGGATCATGTAGCTCAACTCCCCAATGGAAGGCTCTCACACTAAGCATTTTATTATCTTAAGTTTTATTACCACCCAATGTTTTATTAAGTTATCACTTACTTAAAACTTCTACATGCCAACCCTTTGGAAATAGTCACTAGGTTGCAAAATAGAAGCTCCCTCCATATACTACCCTACCCTACCCATTCTCAGCGAATGATGAGTGCCCGTAGGCATGTATATTCCCAACCCAACCCAAAATGATCATAACTATCAGACATACCGTAAAGTATTGGTCCTCACAAGTCACCTGACAAATGCACATACACATGCTTGTGTGTGGCACACCACCATCATGAAGATCATAAAAAAAATATTGGATGAGAGCACCATGCAAAAATACACTCAACTAAAATAGACTGAAGAGGATGAATGAGCCACACATCCCAATGCAACTAAAAAGTGCAACAATGATCTAACTAGGATCCCCACAGATGATCTAGGTCCATGATCAATATCATGCCAAGAAAACTTGAGAAAATTGGGTGGCACACAAAATGAGGTAAAAACCCCAAAATTGAAAAAAATTGAAAATAAAACCTAGTTGGTATTAGGGCACAAAAGCCATGAAAATATAATAAAATTTGGGTTTGGACACCATATGAAAAAATGGCTAGCATAACAATGTAAAATCCCAAACCCTCATCCCAAAAGTTGGGAAAATGTTTGTACCCGACCAACAGGGTAGAGCCAGCAAATAGAAATGGAGGGGAACACCTATTCTCAACCTCCAAAGAAAAAACTACCATAAATAAAACTAGAAACAAAGTTGAAACATGAAAATAGGAGAACCCTACATGACAGTGAAAAGGGCTAAGATGAAGAACAACCAAGTAAAATAAATAATCCACAGACACAGCTGAAAATGATAGCAATGCAAGGTCTCCCCAAGTTGGATCCAACGAGTCCATCTTCATGGAGATCCCATGCATATAGCTCTCACAATGAATAGGAAACCAATCCTTCAAAAAAGGATTTCAAAAAAAGTTCTCAATTTTCCAAATTGCAAAAGTGAGAAGTGAGGAATTAAATTCCTCTTTCAATACTTATTCACTTTTCAAGTGAATAATTGATTAGGTTAAATAGTCAGTTAAACTAGCTAGACACCGAATCAACCCAAACAAAAACAAGATATTGCAAGTAATTGGAATTGATCTATGGAAAAGCTACCAAAAATTAAAAATCAACTAAATAAAGTCCAAAAAAACTAAAACCAAAATCACAAAAGGCCTCAACAAATTCATGACATTGCGAAACTCTAAATGTATAGACACACTCACTAGTCTAGTCAAATAATGTAAATAAATCTATATTTAACAAATCACTAGAGGGTTTAATTTAAACATTCAATTATGATGCATCGACCATACATGGACAACATTGGTAAAATGAACAACATTGGTAAAATGAACAATTGAATCACTAACTCCATGTGCCACTACTAGGGATATAAACCCTACACACTAAAGCACATGATCAAGTGAAATTTCATATAATAACATAGCCAAAGCAATAAATGAATTAAATATCTAATTTAAACATTTATTCAATTATACTAAAGTAATCCATTAGCATCACTCATGCTCACATAAAACATAAAGAAGCCAAAATGAAATAAATATCCATAGCATAAAATCCATCACATAAAAGAATCAGAGATATATCCAAATACTAGATAACTAGATATCATCATAGACCTACTATCATCTCAAAATGACATCAACATGAAAATATGATAAACTAAACAACATAGCAGTATAGCATCTATGATACTAAAATCAAAGTATAACATCCAAGCCTTAGGTCATCTCAAATGCATAAATAATAATATGAGTACAAACATCTCTCGAATCAAAACTATAACAAGGTTCAAATTGCAAATTGAGAAGAACTATAGTCTTATTTATTTAAGGTAATAGGCATGTTTTTTGGTTATTTGAACTTAATTTGATTATTCCTATTTTTCTATAAAATATGTATATATTCAGTAGTTTTTTGCCAGACCATACCCAATGCCTATTTGTTTTTTGTACTGGTATTCTAAAACTTGAACCCAAAGAACTGGTACCTTGGCCTATTTTGGTTTTGATAAGGATATATTAATCTATAATAGGTTGGAGGACCAAAATGCAGAGGAATTCAAGGATTTTGTTGAGAAGCAAGTGAAGTTAACTCAATCCTACCTATAGAATTGTGAGACAAGAGAAAAGTTTAAGGGATGTATTACAACACTTTTTGATCACCTATGATATCATGTTTCATTCAAATATGGTGATAAATACTTCTACTTTTCTATATGTTTAGGTATGATGATCAAGTTTGAAGAATAGATAGATATAAATGATTATAAGAGCACTAGTATTTGTGATGAAGTAAAACACCTTGCTATTGCTAGTGGAAATACTTGATACATTCTATGTTCAACATCTATGGGTATTGATCCTACTCACACTAGTACATTAGAGGTAAAATTTTGACCAACTCCTCAAGAGAGTTGTTCAATACCTTTTTAAAAGTTTTTATGCCTGAGTTGATCAAAATTTCAATCAACTTAGGGTTTCCCAAGTTGGTCAAAAATTTGACCAACTCGGGTTACATAATTAAAAAAAATGTGAACATTCATTCTTAGGTATTCCATGATGTTTTCTTATCCCTCGTCACCCCCTCACTATAGAGAGGTTCAATAATAGTTTTAGACGGTTTGAAAATGGTGAATGCAATATCTTTATTATGAATATAGATATGATTAGTCTATATTGACACCTTTTGTACAAACAATATTCGATCAATTTATAGGTGCCAAGGTGCTACATGATGTAGATTGTGAATTGTTCAATTGTTTACCATCTTTTTTGTTGTCATATTGTGTTGGTTTCTTGGCATGGAGTTAACTTTTTCTTGCGATTAGATGAATTGGGAAATGTATTATTTTATGTATTTCTTGGTATGGAGTTTTCTCTATTTATTTTCTACCAATAAAAGATTTGTGTATTATATAAATATTTTTCTTCATGGCTAATTTTTTCCTTCTCCAAGGTTTCTATGAGGTGCTATATATGTTGAAGAGTTATGATTTTGCTGAGCTATGAGGAGTCATCTATATTAGTCATGACTTCAAAACCCCTTGTTCAGACATGATAGAAGTACTTGGGCTAATTCTAGTATTGATTGAATATTTTGTATAGCTTCTATAGATCAATAAAGAATTGAATTTGGATTTCATTCCATTGTGTAGGTTAGATGTATGGCTTTTATATTTTGTGCATGGATCTGGATAACTATGACTATAGAAACTAAGATCTATATTCAAAAAATCCAACCACAATACTATTTCTTGTGTAGGATATGAAGAGCATACAAGATACAAATATACCTATATCAACAATGTGATTGCTAATGCTGGAAGGCATGTGCTTCTTTTCCATTATTACAATATTGATTGCTATCTTGAAAATGATTTATGTAAATGCTATTTTACTTCACAGTGTCTACATCATTGAATATGGTTACAATTATTAAATAATTTCCCCTATTTCAATGTGAATTAATACAAAATCACTCTTAAATCACTCTTTTATAATATGAGGAATTGTGTCTATCATATATGGTTTGAAATGTAGAGCCAATTCCTCATATTTTGGCATATGTGGTCAGGTTGTTAAGCCCTCGGCATTGGTTGGATGAATAAAAATGTTTAAAAACATATGGAATGTATACTATCCATAATTAGTTGTTGAGAATTAAATTGTAAACTAAGGCAGTAGTGAACAATAGAATGCATGACATATTGCAAATGGTTCAATGCCTATTTAGTCACTAAAATCACAGTCACTCAAATATTTATCATGGGGAATACTTTGAATTCAATTTATGACTCTTTGACTCCTTAAAATGCAATAGATGAACATTTTTTTCTATTAATACCTTTGTGGTATGTTATGGAATGAGTGTTGATGGCATTTTATAAATTGCTCATCACTCTTTGATAGAGTATGATATGGTTATATGTTGTAAAGTTAAAACAAAACTTATAATGTTGGTTATAGATTAAAACGTGGCTTCCTTCCCATGAAATCTAAACATCTTCATGTACAGAAAAAATGCATCAAAATTTACTTTATACAATTTAGAAAAACTTGTACTTCTATTTTTGTTTTTAATAATTAATTGATTATACACCAATGTAAAGGATTTGAAAAATTAAGTGCACATAGCATTTTTTAGGTATGATTATCATTTGAAACTCTTATCCTAAGCTTGTGGTGTACAATGTATACTAAAGGATTTACGTGATTATGTTTAAGATTGTCATGTACTTGCACATTATTAGTACCCAAAATTCTTGCTAAATCCCAAACTCTATTCTTTAACTTTATTGGTGCTTGATGATAATTCCCTTGTATAAAAATTGCTACTTGTTTTTATTAAAACTTCTACATTAACATGGGTTGACAATGTATAGAATAATATGCCTAGTTAATAGGAATTAAATGTAATCTCACTCTTGTTAGAATAGACAAGGAAGAACACCATGCTTAATGACATAGATTGTAATACATTCAATGAATGTATATATACATCTTTACTAATTAAATACTCTTAAAGTTTTTCACTATTTTATTAAAGGTTAGGCCCTTGATGTTGTGTAGTCCACATAGGTAATTCATAATAAGTTGTAGAACCTTCTTCAATATGTTTCCATTATAAGGTGCTACAAAAGTTGTTATTCATATGATTTAACTATGACAAGAAGTGGTTGTTAATCTCACATCTTTACAAAGATGCCCCATAACTTTTCTTGGACCAAGGCAACCATCAAGGGCTACAAATCCCAATTCAAAAACATCTAGTTAGACTAGTCCACTCTTGATAAATATGAATCTAGTTCTTCCATGTTTAAAAGGAATGTAGTTATTCCATGTTAGGACAACTAAAGCTAAAGATATTTTAGGACAACAAATTCTAATTTTTAGGACAACTAAAGCTGTTTTACTATTTCTCTTTTTGTCATCATATTGCATTTAGAAAGTTCTAGTAGGATAATAGTTAGTCCATAAAATCAACTCCTATTAACTCATGAATTAATCCAACATAAATATGTACATTAACCTTACTCTCTACTATACGATTCCTTGCTTTTAACCCTATTAATCAATGTTGGAATGGAAGATGGCATTGGGTAATCATTAAACAGCTACATACACCTATCCATGTAATTTATGTACTACACTTGATAATTTATCTATTATCAACTTATATGTCAGTATTATATGATATAAACCTAGTCTTAAATAATGTCTTTAGTTTGAAAAGAAACATGAGTAGTAGCAGTCAAACTTACCTTTTATGACTAGAAATTAAATTGTACAAGGGAAGAATAATGACTTATTTTCTGCCATGTTAAATTTACACATTTTGTGGTTTCTTGAGCTTTTCCTCTACTAGGAATGCCAATTATTGTTTGGCTCAAATTAGAAGGATCTGGTGTTTAGAATGAGCAAAGAGAAACTGATTCATTATAAGAACTAGTGTTTGTTTACCACTTACTTTCATAGAACACATACAAATTAAATAATAAAGTATTTTGATCCAACAATTCTCTCCTACTTGTTGTTTCTCCTTATCTGACTCTCTAAGTGCAAAAAAAGATAGTGGTTCTCCTCTTATCATATTTAGGATTAGTTCAAATAGAAAATAGAAAAATAAACTATGCTTCTACCTATAAAGACATGAAATTTGCATGGTGCATAAGTGTTGATTGAGCATATTCAGATTTGATTAGATGGTGTGAGAGAGCTCAAGAAAATAGTTCACTTGTAGTTATTTGAATTTAAGCTCTTTGAATTATTCAAGTTGAAAATCAAGATGGTTTAGCATCTTGCTAGATTTCCTTATCTAAGACCACAATACTCACAATTTATATAGATCAATGATTTTGAATGAGAACTACACATTGAACTATGATAGAAATGGTATAATCTTTAGAATGAGGCAATAGTACACTCTTCAGAATGAGGTTTAAAGAAAAACTAATCTTTATGAATATTATTGTGATCACGAGGGATGAGTTTTTACATTTCATAATTTATTAAATATAGGTCAACAAATTTTTATAAATCATTATTTAGAAAACATGAATCAATATGTCGTATATGTTCTACCTATTAGATTGGACTAGAATTCTTTATTATCAAATGTTTATCTTAAAACCTAAGTTCTAATTCACCTTTGTGAACATCATCTAGGTGTAATAAGTGAAATGTGCCATTCATTCTCATAAGAGATGAGTTTATGAAACACGAATCAATGCATTTTAATAAAAAAATACAAGTTAAATTATGATAGCAATAGTAGAATCTTTAGAATGAAGTTTTGAATTTTTTCCCTTTTGCCTTAGCATCACAATTACTTAAATCATAACTTGAAAAATATTATTTCTAAATCGCTACTCAAAAAGCATAGGTTAATGAGTTTAAATACTTTTAATAATATTATAATCAATGATAGAAAAATGGTAATCTTGATAGCATAAAATATAACTTCACTAAATCTGGAAATGTAGTTGATAGATATGCACCCACAACATCTTTGTTGAAGATTGAGGTACTTGAAAATCATATTTTGTTATTTTGTCAATTTGTTCTATGAAAATTGCACTTAAAATATTTTCAAATTGGTTTTATTTGTTTGATGACACATCTTATAGGAATAATGGCTAATATATGTAACTTTATGTTTGGAGGAATTTGGACAAGGTGGGGGTGTACTAACTCTAGAATTATTTGTTGATAAGTTCTTCATTAGCCTATAGTCACTATATTCCAGGCTCTTGATTCTTTTCCTTGTTCTAAAAATAAAATATTTTATTTAAGATTCCTTATAAGTTTAAGATAGAGCAACATATTCTAGAAGTCAACTTCCCTCTATTTTGCTTGCCTTTGAAAACTAGTCTTCAAGTTCTTGTATCATTTTTGGTTGGGTAGTATGTAGTAGTGAGTAGATATTTGATGTGTGTATGAACAAGAGTAAAATAATAGTAAATAAGTTATTTTTTGTACAATTTATGTCTTTGTGTTAACAAATCAAATAGGAGATGACACAACTAGATTAGGGAAAAAGTTCTTTACGATGGATTCTAAATTGGACATGGAAGCTATAGCCATAGGAGGACTTGTGAATTTGTTTTAGGTTTGTAAATCCATGAACCCACAAACTACTATTGTTTGAGTATCTTCAAGTTCAAACATCCAAAACTGGAATATTTAATCTATGAAATAACTAAAACTCAATCTCCATTTTCCACTTGAAGTGAGAAACACCATTAGATCAATACAAATTAAGGTATCTTCTTGTAACAATTTTGACAAGGAAAATTTAAAAAATTAAGAAATAAAAAAAGTTTGAACAAAATTGATTAAAAAATATGGTCTATGACATTCTACTAAGATGAAAAAAGAATCTTTCCATCATAAGATTTAAACAAAAAGATATATATCTAGCAAACAAGTAGGTGTCAAGCATCTTGCTAAACTACGTGAACTATTATATGTAACTATTTAAGGATTCAAGAGATGTTGACAATAAGACTCACAATCATTATCGACTATTACGTAGTTAGAAAATGTAATTTTCCCTGGTCATACAATAATGGCTAGAATTGTCACAAAGACATTGGTCTATGCACCCAACTTAAAAAATGAAAAGGATTACCTAAGAGTTTGGAGACTATACCTATCAAAAAGTTCTCTATAAAATGATTATAGACATACATTTAATGCTAATTTTGTGAGCAATTTGTTTTGAAGATTTTAGAAATCTTCATAGTTATGCCTACTATAGCTAGGAACAATCCCTTGGGTGAAATATACATCTCTTGTAAGATAAGTAGTTTGAGCTCCCAAATTTAATTTACAAAATATGATAGACATCTATAGAAGGCATGTAAAAAGGATTAATGCATTTTGACTTTGTGTGGGAAGTCATGACTAATTTGATGTCAATATCTCTTATCATTAATCCTCTAAAGGGCACAATCCTATTACACATCATATTTATAGCCTTGGACATTGATTATGTTCCTTTTATTGTTTTGAAGGTCACATATTCCATGCACACCATATAATTCTTCTGTGACAAGGCTTTCTTTAAAAGATCTAATCTTTACTCCTATTGCTTGGATTTCTGAGGGTTAGGTTAATGCAAGGTGGAGTTGTTTATTATCCCAAAATTACCACCACAACATTTATGCATTTCATGATATAAACTATTTGAAACATGGGGAAAAACACCTAATTTTTCCATATTTTATGTAAAAATTGATACCACCACATTTGATCAATAGAATATAATATGTTTGGGTTAATATCTAACTATGGGTGCTTGAACACAAAGCTATACATGTACACAAGGAAAGCCAAACAACTGCCATAATGAATCATACCAAACTACTGAAATAAATACTCACAACTCTGATATGTGCATACTCTATACTAAATACAAACTTTCCCTATTAAATGATCCCAACTCATGACAAACAAGGTGTAATGGAAAGGCTCAACAAAATTTGTTAAATTTATATCAATGAAAGTTGTTGATATTATAATATGGGTGAATTTGAGTGAGGTGACCAAATTTTTCTTTCAAAACTATATGTGCAGATATAAACATTAAGTACATGTCCAATATTTTTGTAGATATACACATTAATTAGATCAAATTTTTCTTTCAAAACCATATGTGTAGATATAAACATTAAGTCCAACATGTCCAATATTTTTGTAGATATACACATTAATTAGACCAACTTTTTCTTTTAAAACCATATGTTTAGATATAAACATTAAGTAAAACATGTCTAATACTTTTACTGATAGACACATTAATTACATCAAATTTTTCTTTTAAAACTATATGTGTAGATATAAACATTAAGTACAATATGTCCAATATTTTTGTTAATATACAAATTAATTAGACCAAAATTTTCTTTCAAAACCATATGTGTAGATATAAACATTAAGTATAACATTTCCAACAAATTATGCAGATATACACATTAATTACATCAAAATTTTCTTTGAAAATTATATGTGTAGATATAAACATTAAGTACAACATGTCCAATATTTTTGCAAATATACTTTCCTGTGAAGAAAGACCATGCTTGGCAATATGAATTTAGAACAAAATAATGAGAGAATTGATAGATTGTGGTTTGGGTTTTGAAGAAAAGTTGATAAATGTAATTGTCCTTGAAAAAAATGTAAGGGCTTAAAGAATTGAAGAATTCTAATCACAACAGCCCAGAGTCATTATAGGCAACATGGTGACATTGAAGGAGGCCATGATTTTCATCGATTGGTGAATGTGGATTTCCAACTGGAGGAACATGGAGGTGTGAATAGCCAAGTTAAGGATAACACTCCCATGGAAGAAGATGATAATGTGCCAGAGGAAATGATTGAAGAAGATGATATTGGTGTAGTTGATGAAGATGCTCATGATGATGGTACTAGAGCATCTAATAATAATGATGAAGATGGTCTTGATATACCTATACTTGAGAAGGCACACAAGCCCTTATACCAAGGCTCCCAAACAATTCTTCTCTTTGCTATAAGGTTGTTGGTGAACTTGAAGGTTATGAATGGTTTATCCAATGTAGAAATGTCACGTATGCTAAGGTATGCCATTTTTTTCATCTTTAATATTAGAATATCATTATGATTCATTATATTAAAAATTTGCATTTGTTGTAGGTTGATAGGTGAGTTTTTTTTACCACCATCATACATTCTATCTCATTCATACTAAGAATTATCTACCATTATGAATCAAATTGGAATGAAGTATTAGAGAATACATGCATGTCCCAATGATCACATTCTATATCATAAATAATATGAATTTGAAATAGAATATCCTAATTTTCATATTAGTAGATATCAGTTAGATGACATAACAAAAAAGATGCCTCAAAAGGTTCTTCAGTACATTCTCGTTATTCCACATCTTCAATGATTATTCAGGTGCACTAGCTTGGCACAATTTATGGATTACCATGCAAACAATAGAATTCAAGATGACATTATGTGAATGCCTATGGATGGGTCTAAATTTAAAGAGATAGAAAAAACATGGCCACACTTTAAATAAGAATCTCATAATCTCAAGCTTTTATTGGTAGCAGACAATGTCAATCCATTTGAAAATATTAGATCTGTTTACTTAGTCTGACCTATTTTGTTATTAAAAATAACATTCCTCCTTAGATGTCCATAAAGAGGGAGTACATAATATTCTCAATGATTGTACCATGTATTTTTTTATTTAATAGTTATCTAAATTAATTTATAAATGGTGCATGAAAATGGTCATAATAATTATGTAATACTTTTGTTCATTCAATTACTAGGTAAGTACCAAGTTAAAGATATGAAAGTGGATATTGAGCCCCTCATTGATCAGTTGTTGAAGTTATGGAATGGGGTCACTATATATGAAATCTCTAGACTAATAGGAAAAATACAATTTCAATTCTATGCAATGCTTGTATGGACAATACATGATGCCCCTAGGGTAACTCATTTTTGTGGTATGTTATATTGTTAAGGTCACATATTTTTGGTTTGATATAGTGCTTACATATTATTGTTGTATTCTTAAGTTATGCATGATAAGTGTACATGTCCAATTTGTGGTCTGAAGATGAAATATTGTCATTCAAGAAGTTTAGGAAAGTAGGTGTTTGATGAGTTTAAGCACTTTCTCCACAATAATTATAAGTATTGAATCACTAAAAAATATATTTTTAATGGGACAAAAGAGAAAACATCAAGGCCATGAAGAATGACACCTCATCTATGGAAGTTGGAATATGATTGACTAAATTGTCGAGGTAATATCCAGTTTGTGGTCTGAAGTTTGAAATTTATATTTTGATATTGTCTTTTATTTAGTAATAATGTAATTGATGCTCATGAAGATCTTCAAGGCATCAATGACCAACTTTCTAGAGGAATAAAAAGTTATCCTACTCAATTTAGTATTTTACTGTACTACAAGGATCTCCCAATCATGCATTTGTTTGATGCTATGTATATTGGAAAGAATATAATAGAGACACTTTAAAAAATATTGGATGGAAGACATGATAGATAAAAAATTGCCAAAATTTTTATTGACATTCATGAATCCAATCATGTATTGAAAGATAAATCAAATAGCAATGAAGACTACATAAATATGAGTGCCCTTCCTTGGTTACTAATGAAGCAACAAAGTGATGCATTAAAAGAAGTCATAAAAAAAATGAAAATTCCACAAGATTTGCTACAAATATAAGTACTCTTGTATCAAAGAAAGGTGACTTTGGGCCAGGGTTGAAAACACATGATTGGCATACCTTCATCAAAGTAAGTCATGTTCTCTATTTCCACTATATTTATAAACTTGCATGTACTACCTATTGTATTATTTCATAATATATTAAAATGATTATTATTTAATGATTGTAGTATGTCTTACCTCTATCCCTCCCACACTAGTTTGACAATAGTATTAAACAAGTTATATATAATCTTAAAAAATACACGAGGTTAGAAGTATTATTTCTTAAATTTGTTGCACATATATTATATTTATGACTTGCTTTACTTTTTATGTAATCTATCATATAATTTTATCTGAAATCCCATTTATATGTTCTTGCATGTTGAATCTCTTTTAGGTGGTTATTATCTAAAGAAATCGATAAAAAATATAAAAAATATTGGAAGAGAAAAATTCCACATCTTATGTGTGAAATGAAAAAGTGTCTTCCTTCAACTTTTTTCAATGCTCAAGAACACTACCTCATACATCAAGTTGAGGAGATTAATTGTGTGGACCTATACAAACCAGGTCAATGTGGATGGTTGAGAGGCACATGAGATTTATGAAGGGCTTGGTTTCACAAAAAGAATATCCTAAGGGTTCTATGGTAGAGAGATATATGGTATACTTGACTATGGTGTACATTAGTGAATATATTCCAAAGTTTGCAGCAAATATCCATGTAGAACACATTTGGGATCTCAACTTTATTAACAAAATCAAAGGGGAATACCTGATGGGGAAAGGTAGATTGAGAAGAGTGAGAGGTAATTATAAGATGTTTATTGTAATTAATTAATTCTTATTCATCATTAATATAAGTTGTTTCTAACTAGTTTAGTTGTTTTCTTTATAGTTGGTCATGAGTGAGATGCACTACATTTGTATATTATAAACAATCTTGATTGGATAATAGTATGGATTCAATAATCTTAAGAAAATGGTTACTCATTAACATGGGATAGTATTGCATCGTTGGTTAAAGAAGCTCACCATAATGGAGATCCCGATGTTACACCAATGGTACTTGATCTAACATATGGCTTAAGAGATAGAAAGGTATGCAAAAGATTACTAATTGTGACGCATAAGTTTAATATCAAATCATAGATCAATGCAAATAATTTTGACATGTTTGACTAATTTTAGATCAAATACCACAAAGCTAGGTACTACCATGGCTATAAATTTGGCATAAAAGAGTTAGATGAAATGAAGATAACTTGTGATTCTAGGATAAGTGTAGCCTTTGAGGTCACCAATATTTCATCTAGAAATGACACATCCTCAACAATCTAAAAATTGATACTATGGCATTTTGGATGATATAATTGAGTGCGACCTTAATTTATTCAAATTAGTTCTATTTGTCATCAAATGGTATAGGCTATGGCTGAATTGAAATGATCTTAATAAGATTGTTGTTGAACATGATAGTGAATTTACAATGATTAATACAAGGTCATTTGAACCACTTGAAGACAAGCCCTATGTTCCTTCAAGCCAATGTGAGAAAGTATTTTACTTTGGCATTCCACATAAATTGGGTTGGTCATTTTTTGTTAGACATGATCTAAGAGGAAGGTTGGTAAAGTATAATGTGATGGAAGAAGATATTATAGAATCAAAAGATGAAGTAAATGATGATCATGAAAAAGTATTACACAATGATGAAGAATAAGAAGATGATGATGATTCTAATGATGCTGACGATGATGGTGATGGTGATGATGGTGATGATCATCATTATGATCATGCTAAGAAGATGGCGATGATCAAGTCGACGATGGTCATGATAATGGTGATGAAGATGATGATGGTGATGAAGATGGCGGTGGTGACAATGATGATCAAAGTGACAAGTATGATGATGAATTGGATGAAGATGATGATCAATGACATGATCAATAAAATGTCTATCGATGTACGATCAATGTCAAGTATGATTGGTTCATGATTTATTTATAGAAATTTATTTGACGTGTATATTTTTATAATTAAGTTATTATGTGTTGACCTCAACTATCATAGAGTATATATAATGATATTGCATGGTTACCACACATAAAGTAGAGGTAAGGAATTATAAAATATACAATGATTTAAATAAATGCATAATGTAATTTTTGTATTCTACATAATTTGTAGTATATAGAGCATTGTAAGCAGACAACTTTTCATTCATTAAAGTATGGGTGAATTTGATGAGCAAGGTGAACAAATTTTTCTTTCAAAACTATATGTGTAGATATAAGCAACAAACACAACATGTCCAATATTTTTGTAGATATACAAATTAATTAGACCAAATTTTGGCTAACCTAAGATAAATGATTTACATATGCAAGCTATTCAATGCCCTTGACTAGGATCTTGCATAGTCACATGGATCAATCAGTTTAAGTCAATAGACCTTATAGATACAATTTTTTATTTGCATATCTTCTCTTTATTGTCAACATCCACTTTAGTCCTAGTATGTATCTCATTTTATGAATTGTAAGTATTACCAAATAGGTATTTGTCCAATCTGTCTTCCTGAAGTGAGAAAAATATGGGAATAGAAGACAAAAGTGAGACATCTAGTAGGTCTAAAATGGGGAGATCAACTAGAGGTCAAAAGACTAGAGGAAAATTCAATAAACAAATGCAATTTTTTCTTGTTGAGGGGGGGGGGGTCATGTTCTTATGATAATGAGAGTGAAGGTGATAGGAAGGTTCCCTTAAGGTACACACATCTTCAAAAAGAATGGGTACCCAAGGAACTACGTCCAGTTAACACACTAATTTTTTTGTTAATGAAAGGATATATTGAATAGCTCCATCTTCATTACGTGGTTTGGGCCTATTTTCCATGGATGGCATAAAGGTCTATTACAATAAAATTGTTGAATTGATGGAGTATGTAGGACCTTTTTACAATTATAACAATTGGATGTAGATTGTGGAATATAAAAAATATATGCATAAGTATGTATTGCCACCAAATTATATACAATGCAAAGTAAATGATCAGGGTAAAAGGTTCACTATGTGTATTGATGGAAGGCCAAAAGCAACAAGGAATATTGCAAGATTTATAAATAGTTCTCAATCTATGTCAACTAATAAGTGACAAAATTGTATATTTGAGGCACATGAGGGAAATCATGTTTTTGTATGTGCAATAAAATCAATAAGTGCAAGGGAAGAGCTTCTGATAGATTACAATTTGAATTGTGAAGATACAAACACATTTCCTATCATTGGATTGGTAAGTATAACATTTAAACCAACTGCCTCTAATTAGTATTGACTCTAATATACAATCTACTATTTTATTAATAATTTTTTTTGATAAGTCTATTACTTTCATTTTGCTACTGATTGTTAAGTATTACTAATCTTTTTCACAAGATATCATGCATAGACCACCACCCACAAGTGGGGATGCACCATCTTACACACCTTCTTCAATAAAGGTAAACCTTAATTATTGTAATTGTTCAAATTATATAGAAATATATGTCATATTATTATGTTCTTTTCTTTATGGATTTGGGGTTATTTTGATGGAATTTTACTGATATTGATGTCTCAACTTGGTACTTATTAATAGAAAAAAGTTAAAATGATAGCAGATCAAATGCGATCTAAAACATAGATGTCATTTCTAGATGACATCTCCCTTAGTGCTGACCCCATATTCATGGCCCACCAACTCATACAAAGATATATTGATGAAATTCTTAACATTATATTCGAAGGTGACACAAGCAAGGAGACAAAGCCACTTAAAGAAGAATTGATACATACAGTCAAATATTTGAAGGCAAGTAGTAATTAAACTCAAGAAATAATAGAAGTTCAATAGATGTTTTATATTATATAGTATCTTATGGATCATGATCTAAAATATTATGTGTTCTTCTACAAAAATTTGTGAGACTTGTGAGACCATGTGGTGAACATGGTGAGAATTGTAGTGCACAACCTTCATGTAAGTAACACTTTCTTTTTACAACATTACTTAAAATTATAGCATTATTACACCATTTAATTTATTTAAGGCAGATTCACTTATGACTAAGTGCTATTCCATACTTGGGTCTTTGTTTGAACTATCTTAGGTTGCACTTGACTATGAAAGGTGAGAGTGTTATGACCACCGAGTTCAACTAAGGACTTATTTACCATAAAAAGATCAATGTAACAACAAGATTACACTAGTTAAATCAATGGTAATCTACTAAATTAGATGTAGGGTTTTTGGACATTGTAATATGCTTTGCACATTTTAGTTCCTTAGAAAAATATGCTATTGAATTAGACATTCATGGATGCTAATTCATGGTATGTTTGATTTCTTAAAATGTGACAATAAAAGATTCACTTGGGATAAAAAGAGGATTAAAGCATAACTATCTGAATCCTCCTTTTTCGAAAGAATATAATTATCTTAATTTATAATTCACTGATTGAAAACTCCCACTATTTTAAAATAGATGTTAGACTAGTGAAATTCATATTATATCACATATTATCTTCTTTTAACCCTCTTTATAATATTCTCTAAAAGTCACAAGAATAATGTACACATCTTAACCAATTCTAGATACATCTAGATTGTTGTTGCAAGAACAATCCATGTTTTTTTTTTGAAAAATACCACTTCACCTATCTTATTAATTTTAATAAAATAATTCATTTAGAGTTAAAATTAATAGAGTCAACCAAGTGACCTAAATTTGAATTCCTTAGAATTTGAATATATCTAATATGCTTTCAGCAATATTGTAAGTGACCATAAGTAAAGAAATAGAGGTTTAAGATGTCTCATAAAAGTTTATAATTCTAATATAGAAGTAATATTAGATTGCACTATAGGTTAAACTATTTTTTCTTCTCCATCATGTTTAAATAAACAATTAATTCTATGCTTACTGTATTCAAATGAAATATGCTTGTTAAAAGTGAATCTTATAATATTCGGTAATAACCAATTTATCATTTTCTTAAGCATTTGTTATGTACTAAGCAGATACAACAAATGTTTATATTGAGTGTATAAGAAATTTACAACCATTTCACATATGAAAGGTATGTAGAGAAGAATGACATGGATTTCACTTGGTCATCTTACCTAACTTGGTCCTTGTGTTTGTATTAGTAACCTTATGACTATTATGGGTATATTTGTTTGATTTTTTAGCCCATCCTACTTAGTGTTGAAATAGGACATCTAATGTTGAAAGTGAAATCGGTGCAAGATTGTTTGTTTTCATCAACATTATAACACTTAACTTTTATTTTTGGATACTTCTAGCTAGTATCCCATTTGATCTTTATCCATTGCAAATATCTTTGATAACAATATTGTATTTTTAAGCTCATAATGAAGTGCAGACACCTCCTTCAGTCATTGCTCTGATATTTCCAAGTGCATTATCAACAACAAGGAGCATGCAAACATCCTCAACTATGCCAAGTACAATTGGTAAAACCTTGTTTTGCTATATTTTGTAATGTGCTAATCATGCATTATTTCTCTTGTTGGATGGATTTTATCTCATGTACCTATTGTGTGCACCAATAAATAGTCCTTCAGTTGATAGAGCAATTGAGACCAATACTATTGAAGGTGAGAAATTTCATGGAACAACTCATGTGACTAGTTCTAGTTCATTTGTGGTGACATTGTTGCTAAACAAGAAAACTATGTTTCTATTAAAATTATAAAATCTTCTTGGTGCTATAAAATTGTTATTATTTCTAGTGTAATTGTAGTTTACTTATACATTACTCATTTTGGACTAATAATCCCATGCTATTTTTGTAGAAAATAATATTTTCTTTGATCATCTTTTTGATATGATATTGAGGCTATTTGGGCCCACCATACATAAAAGGTACATAGTTTCATATCATTGCTATAATTTTTTTCTTTTCTTCCATTTATTGTACTATATTAAAGTTATTGATCTAACAATTTTATTTTAAAAACAAGGTGGAATGACCAGGGTCCTCAATTAAAAAATTAGCTCATTTAATCTTTTGAGGACCTTTTTGGGAAAAAACATTTTTGACACTGCACTACTTCTCAAAAGAGCATCAAAACATATAAAGAATGTGAGGGATCAATATAAAAGGGGTCTAAAGGAGAACTCAAAGTATGACCATCCTCATATGATTCCACCAATGGAGTGGAATGAAATAATAGAAGACACAAAAGAGTAAAGGATACAGGATAAGGGAAATGAACTAGAAGAGGGCAAATGAAGGTATGTCATAATGTTATTAAGTAGAATGAAATCATGCAGTAATTAGTGATCTTTGTAAATATATAATCTAAAATGTTTCAAACTGTTCATAGATTGCAGAACACATCAATGGCTACAAAAGAGAAAGTATAAAAGGTTGGCCAACAAAAACTTGGCTTTGGTGGCTACATGAATCTTTAGTCTTGACTTGTAAGTAGCAACAATGGAATTTCATATTTTTTTTATATAATGTTGCAAACAATTTTGTTTAATCAAATCATACATGCAAAGTTGATGATATTAAGAAAAAAATACAAGGTGCAGAATTCAATGTAGAGCCCACAGATGAAGATAAAAAAATTGCCTTAAAGGAAGGCTATAAAATTGTGGCTGCATGCCTACGCCAAGAATATGAAAGCCATACCCAAGAATTTGGTGCACCAAATGAGATGTAGGTAAGTTTTTCAAATGAAAAGTAAATCAAATTGAATACTTGCAAAATTTCTTTTTTGGTGTTAGTTTTGAACATAAATTGACTGCATAACAATGTACATAACATTTTACTGCAGCCTTCATATCCTATCATAGAACCTACACGTAATGAAGGCCATGATGTGCATCATGGTGGTGGAGGTATTAATTTTCTATTGGAAATTGATTACACAATTATGAATACAATTTAACATCTTCAATTAAAATTTGAAGTGTAACCTTTTTTTGAATATTTTAGAGCATGTTGAATATCATGGTGAAGGAGTGGAGCATGTTTCAAGTGTTTAACATGTTGACGTGGTAGTAGATCAAAATGTTAATGTACATGATGTGGAATTGTAAGGTAAGAAAAATGCATGTTATGTTGTACTGGTTAATTAAATACTTGAAATAGTTACAAAATAAAGAGTATGCCAATTTAACCCATTTACTTGTTCTTGCAACATAGCCCCTTTTAGTGCAACAACTGCTCCCTTTAGTGCAACAGCTTCCTGCTCCTCAAAACAGGAGTAGACATCATAATTTGACATTACATGTGCCATAAGAGGAGGAGAACAAGAAAGATATTGATGCTCCTATCAGCCTTTTTATTAAGAAAGCTAAGAAAAATAAAAAGAAGAAATGATTTTTTTAAATGCTCTTTGATAAACTTTGTTGGATAATAAAAGAATGTTGTTTTAAGTAATTATATATGAATTTTGTGTATTAATATCAATTTTTATTTCATGTTAATGAATGTTGTTATGTGTTAATGAAGTCTTCATTAGTATTATGTATTAATGGATTTTATATCATATTAATAAATTTTATGTGATTGTATTGATTGAATGTTATATTTCATAAATGGATGAATGAATGAATGAAGTATGTAACTATATGATAATGGGGAATTTAGATTGATTTTAGGGGGAGGGAGGTGAGGCCAGATGAGCTTCCACCTTCATGTTAGATTGTGGTGACTGATCAGGAAAGTACTGTACATACTTCATAAATAGTGGGGTTCGGGGCATCGGCCCAAAATTTTTTTTTGGGTAGTAGCTAACATGGTAGCCGACATATTATGGCTGACATGTTATAACCCTAAAGTAGTTTAATACTTGTATAAAAGGGCTTAGGGTTGGGTACTTTTCATAATGTTGTGATACGAAATTGGTTCTTGCGGCAGTATTGAGCTGTAAGGGATTATAGATTGTAATCAGATTGTAATCAATGGATTGTAATAAGATCGGACTTGCTGTTTGGTGGACGTAGCCTAGGGATTGGGTGAAGCACGTTAAATCTTGGTGCCTTGTGTTCATTTCTGTGTGTTCTATTATTTTCTATTATTGGTTATATTTGCATGTAGTTTTTTATTTCTTTCTGTGGTTTATCCTAACAAGTGGTATCAGAGCCTAGTTGTCTTTCAGTTATCCTCTACAGGAAAGTCTCACGGTTAAGTGGGAGTCTCATAGTTGAGTGGGAGCGATGGAAGATGAGGGTAAGTTGAGGGTTGACAGGTTTAATGGGAAGTGTAATCACCTAAAAATGGTCATCTAGACTATTAGCCCCCTTTTCAACATTTTAGCTAAATTAATTTAATCACTTACCTAAGCCAAATTGCTAATAATCAATTTATTTGATTATAACCTATAGTTTGACTATGCTATCCTAAGTTCATTATTTGATTAAAAGAACATGTCCCCTTTTAATTAAATAAAAGACCCCATTCTTCTAACCCACTTAAAGTGCACACATAAAGTCTTTTTTCTATTTTGCAATTAAAAGAAAAGGCTTTGTGACTTTTGTCTTATATGACAAGTCAACTTATATTCTATTGGTTCATTTGTGTGTGCACATGGATCACTCCTTTTTTCAAATTCCACCGTTGATCATCCACCATCTTCATCTTGATCTCTACCGTCCATACATCTTTAAAAGGGAGAGAGCTTTCCCCCTCAATCGATCCTCATTTTGAATATTGTTATGCTGCAGGTTTTCTAATAGGTTTCTTTGGAGCTTTGTGGAGAACTTCTATTTCTTGTCTACATTCTCTCATACCATAGCATTTTAGCTTAGATTCATTTGCATGTTAGTTTAGCTTCTATTTTGCAATAATCTATCTCACATAGCTTAATATTTGGATTGTAACACTCTCATCCATGCTTAGAATAGCTGCACTTTTCATATTCATTCTAGTTTAATCTTTAGTTGCATTGCATTCTTGAGGAACTCCTTGGGACATTTGCATTCTTGCATCTTGTCTTTGGAACCTCCCATTGCATGGTTTACTAGCAAGAATAGTATCTCTAAGGCTCATCTGAGAGCTTTCTTATTCTTGAAATATACTCTCTTGCACTTCATGGATAGCGAGCTCTAAGCCGGCATCCAAGCATTCCAACTCATGGAATCGTTTGGATAGAAGGGTTTAGAGTGGGACACTTTCGAGTGTACATTTTTGGCGCCCACCGTGGGGCTTGAATCAAATTTTCAGCTCCATTTTCTTTCATTTCTTATCTCTGGTTTTTTATAGCAGCATATTGGGTCTAATCAAATGCTTTATGTAGAATTTTCACTTTGGTTTTAAGGCCAAGCCATAAGTAAATTGGTTTGAAGGCCAAAAACTTAGTTGGTTTAAAGATTCGATCAAATCTTTTAAACCGCTTAGAATTTGGTTCTGAAATTTTGTTTTCAGGTTGGGTATATCCTCAAAATGTTTCAGTACAATTTTCAGAGCATTTTGACATGATTTTCGGAAGTTATGATATTTTCTTTATTTTTCATAAAAAGCCATTTTTGATCACAAATCAGCGCATTTTTTGGAAAAACTTACATTTTCAAAAATATTTTTGAATTCTAATGGGGGTTCTTTCTTTGTGTTTTGAATTTTGAGATCGTATTAAGGATAAAAAATTCGATTTGATAAATTTGGCCTGTTTTGACAAAATCAATCTCTAGGGAGCAAATGAAGAGATTTTTTAAAATTTCTTGCATTTTTGGAAAGCTCTCTGATTTTTAATAGGGGTCTCTTTTTTTCATTTTCATTTTTGGATACGAAATCATAGCAAAAAAGTCCAATCTTGTTGACTAGGTCAAAACCAAAGAGTAAAAATGAAAGCATTTGTGATTAACTTGCACTTTCTTTGCATGTACTTGGTTGGAGGATAAATTAGATTTTTGAAGAAACTCACCACTTTTTATTGCAGATTTTTATGTTATTTCACACTAACTTTTGTTGCTAACAAGTTGTGATTTCAGGTTGCCATCCTTGTGAAAAAAATTGAAACATTGCATAAAAAGAACGCATGTCAAAGCTTCAAATGCACAAGGGCTACTAACGATTGTTTGCAGGGCTGCCCAAAGCATAAAAACCCAAAATTTCTTTCTTTTTTGTTTTCATGTGTGGCATTGAATAATTGTTCATTTTTCATAAGCACATAAAACTTGTGATTGGAGTCTTTTGGTAATAGGAGAGTATGCTCTTCACCCTTGTGGTGAATCAGAAATCTTGACTTGCCATTTGGTTTCAAAAGCAAGGGGTAACTGAATCTTCTTGGCGTGTTTGGGAGAAAATTATTGGAATAGGAGAGTATGCTCTTCACCCTTGTGGTGAACCAAAAATTTTGACTTCCAAAATTTGATCCACTTTGTGTAGTTAGAATCCTTTAGAGGGCCTGCTCTCGGACAACCTGAGAGGAACGACCCAAGTGGGAACAAGCCGATTACCTGGCTCTTCCAACCTACTATAAACTCAAGGCTATCAAGGACACAAAACCTTGGTAGACGTAGTGTTTATCTTCGTCTAGTGTGATCGCTTATGGGATTTTGACCATAGGGAGATCACTAGGCAAGAATGCTTAAGGTACTCTTGTGATCGCGAGATCGGTTACTCATCGCAAGGTGAGGTGTCCCATAATTGGGAGCAAGAGGAACACTATGAACGGAAGCCCTATCTAAACACCCTAAGTTAGTAACTACCTTTTTTAGCCACTCAACTTCTTGGTGCAAGGATTGATCCTAGTGGACTACCCGGATCACCCCAAGATTTTACACTCACCATATGTGTTCCCTTGGTTATGCTTATGGCATTTCCATGACAAAGCCAATATCTCTTGTGGGAAACCACTTGGTGTGAGGCAAAGGAGCATCAAGCGTGGGCCAAGTTGTTGAGTAATGAACCATGACTTCTAGGTAGATATTGCTTGATGTGTTCTCGAATGTGGTATACTTGTGAAAATATTTTGAACATACACATGACGATAATTCTAGGGAATTCTTTTGAGACATCACATATGCTTGTATCATGCAAGGTTGCTTTGTCCCTTGCTTGATTGTTTGAAGACTACTCCATGTGTCACTATCTTTCTTGGAAAGAAATTGCTTTTGAACATCAAACTTGCTATGCTATCAACTATTGTCAAACTTTGTCAACCAAGTCAAAACATCAAATGCAAACATTTTCTTGTGTTGCTTGCTAAGTGGAGTCTCATCATTTGACTTTGATTTGCTATGTCTGTAGTTTCTGAACATGCTTAAAGTGGTTCTTTGGTCTTAGTGCTCTTGGTCTTTTTGTCTTCATGGTCTATGCATGCTTGCTAGTTATCCTTTTGCTAAAATGGTTGCCTTGATTTCTTGACTACACTCTTGGGTTGGAGAGTTGTTCACTTGTCACCCTGCTTGCTCTATCTATTTGGATATTTTGGCATCTTGCCTAGCTATTGACTTGAGTCATTCATGTCATAAATTTCTTGGACATATTGTTTGACAAGTCACTTTAATCTCTCTCTAATATCTTGGCAAGTGAACACTCTACCTCCTATAGTTTCAACATCAAGTTATCTTCTAGACTA
Organism: Cupressus sempervirens; assembly: GCA_028749045.1. Lineage (NCBI taxonomy): Eukaryota > Viridiplantae > Streptophyta > Pinopsida > Cupressales > Cupressaceae > Cupressus > Cupressus sempervirens. The sequence continues at coordinate 534,084,350 of CM053792.1, read as the reverse complement.
TTTTATGCTTGGCTTTGCGTCTAAAACTATGGGATCTAAACCTTATGCTACCAAAATTCAACCAAATATAGATGATCATGATATCCTCTATGTCACTAAAGAGTTTCAAGATCTATATGCACAATACAAAGAACTAGAAGAGACAAATGATCTTTCTTACATTCATCTCTCTAAGCACATGATAGAAATGAAGTCTAAACTTGAGAAAAGGTTGGAGGAGAAGATTGCATCATTACATGAATCTTCCTTAAAGTCTTTACATGCATGTGAGTCACCTTCTTTGAGGTCATCCTCTTCTTCTAGGTCTACATGCTCTACTTCGAGACATCAAATGTCTTCATCTTCTAGATCTAAAGACCTCTTTAGAGAACAAGCAAGTGATACCTCCTTTGAGCCTATGCTAAAATTTCATGATGGACCTATCTTTGACCAAGATAATGATGAAGACATGAATGCATGCTATTCACTTGAGAAACAACAAGAAGACTCTAGACATACTTCTAATAGAACTTTTGCTCCCTTGGAACATTCTTATGATGACATTTTGCAAACACTTCTTGAAACTAAGCTCATCATGTTACCTAAGTCTAGCTCATATGGAAACCCATTCTTGGATATCTATTGTGCTTATCATCAACATAATGAGCATAGTACTTCAGATTGCATTGAGCTAAAACATAAAATCCAAGATCTTATTGATAATGGAATTATTGGAACCTCTAGTGACTCATGTGCTTAGGATACTTCTCTTGAGCAAGATTACGTTGATGAACCTATGTCTAGTAGTGGCTCCATTACATCTTCCACTTCTTCCAACACTTGTGCATCTCCCAACACTTCAAATCTTTCCAACATGCCTCCATCAAATAAAGAACCTAATGCTTTCCACATAGACTATGTGTATCCTCAAGGGCTATCTCTAAAAGAAACTCAAGCTAACCTTCATTTGGCTGCAAACCTTTTCCATGCTACCAATCCTAAACATCCTCAACCTTCATGCACTACTCCATTCACTCTTCATTCTCCATTGTCCTTAGAAGTGGTTCCATGTCAAGAGGACTCTCAAAAAAAAAAAGCTATAAATGTCAAGAAAGATCAAGATCAAGCACCCTTTCATCTCTTTCAAGATTTTTCCCCTCCATATCCTATATCTTGTCGACCTCCTAAGTTTGATGAAGATACCACTTCCACTATCTCCCTTGAGCTTACTGAAAATTATGAGAAAAGTTCTCTTCCTATGCTATCCAAAGATACTTGTCAAGATCAAAGTGTCCCCTCGTGTTCTACTTCTCCATATCCACTTCAAAATTTTACTCAAGCTTCAAGTGCTCCTATTAAAAATGTTGCTCCTGTAAAAGCTACTCATGAGTCTATTGATGGCTTTGACCACATTGCTCACTCTAAAGATGTCGATGTCCCTTTTCACTATCCATTTGCATCTCCTAAGTCTATCCTTGGTCCTTATCCATCAAAGCTAAAACCTTCAAACCTTCCATCTATATTGGGACCTTATGTTCCTTCATCTCCTACACTTTCCACTCCTAGCTCTCCCATCATACCTCAAGATCAACAAAGACACTCATCCTTGATGATTTTTCACCCATCTATCCATCTAAACCAGTCATATCAGTCTTATTCATCCACGAATCCCAATTGCTTTGGAAGTGAGAACAAACATAAGAATCCATTGAAAAATGAAGATCACTATGTCCCATCTAATCGACATGTGAATGCTAAGAAGGAAAATGCACAAAAGAGACTACAAAGGTCCACTATTAAGAGAGCTAAATCAAAGAAAATGTGGGTTCCTAAATCCATCATTGAAGAAATGCACTCTCAAGCACCCAAAGAACAAGGAAAATCTAAAGCTATGTGGATTCCCAAGTCTCTTTTAAAAGACTTGAATATTGAAAATACTTCAAAGTTGACATTCAAGCTTCCAAAGGCTTCCATTCCATCTTCTTCCAAAAATCTTTCTAAAAATATTCCAAAGCCTTCCACTCCACTTTTGTCCAAATCTCTTCTACCACCTCATACATCTAAACCTCAAGCTACTTCATCCATGATTCCTCCATTGTTCCAATACCCTTCAAGGTATGTGTCAATGTTGATCTTGTCCAATATTTCAACTATCCTCATGAAACCCTCTAAAGCTTACACCTCCTTTCTATACATGAACTCTTATCCTCCATATATTCTTCCTACTACCATTTCCCTTTCATCACCCTATCAACATCTCTGAGCATACCTTTCTATGGTCTTGGATTATCATGACTTATCTTTCTTATAGGAGTACTATCTACATTCAAAAAGCTTGAGCTCTTTCTAAAAATTCAAGAAAAAAAATAAAAAAAATAAAAAAATGAAAATGTGCCTTGGTGAAAACCACTTCTTGTGGCACCTTGGTAGCAAAAGTAAAGAGAAATAAATGCATCCTATGGTGAAAACTACTTCTTGTGGCACCTTGGATAAGTACCATGATGAAAACTTGGCAAACAGGCATCATGCGTAATTCTTCCATCATCCATCTATCCCTTCTTCTCTCTTTGATCTTCACAATGTTAAGCTATCTTTGCATATTGGCTATCTTATCCATGAGAGTTTCTTTTGTGGTCTCCCATTCACTCATAGCCTCTATCTTGAGCTTTATTTTTATTGCTCTATCCCATCGCTATCCTATCTAGTTGACCCCTTGGTCTTGATTATAATAAATGAAACATGTTTCTCATAGGTCTCTTGACATGGCTACTCTCTTGGACTACACACTTCATGCTATCTCACTTGTTGGCTTCACCACTTATCCTACATGCTATCTTTCTCATTAGCTTCCATCGCTTATCTTCATGCTATCTCACTTGTTGGCTTCACCACTTATCCTACATGCTATCTTTCTCATTAGCTTCCATCGCTTATCTTCATGCTATCTCACTTGTTGGCTTCATTGCTTATCCTACATGCTATCTTTCTCATTACTTCCATTGCTTATCCAAAATATGCTTCATATGACTATTTCACCTCTTTCCGTAGCTTGGGTACTCTTGAGGAGTCAGTCATTGAGGATCACTTTCACTTGCTTCATACTCTTTTTTCATCCATCTTTTCTTATCCACTGGCTCGTTGCTCCATCATATCCTATACTTGCTAGACATTGGGAGAAAATGATGTGATCTTGGTTGAGAACTAGTGATCTCTAAAACCTTCTAAAAAATCCAAAAAATCATATATGATGCTGAAAAAATCCTAAAAATTAGAAAATGTCCTGAAAAAAAGATCTTCTTAGTGAAAACCTAGCAATAGGCACTTTGATATATCACCAAAAAAATTCAAAAATTCAAAAATACAAAAAATTGAAAAAAGTCCTAAAAAAATTTGTCAAGTGGTGAAAACCTAGAAACAGACACTACTTGAAACCCTTGCACCTCTGTCTATCAGTCTCAATCACCTATTTTGCTACACATTTCCTAGCTTGGAATTGTTTCTTGTCCTCGTCTTGGAGGCACAACTGCTTAGCCTATTGAGGTATTCTTGTGCATTAGGGTTTCCTTGACAACTCAAAAAATAGTTTTTCTCAACACTTCCCCCACCTTGACATCAAGTGTTTTTCAACACTTTTCAGATAGTTTACCTATGGTCTCCGATGTCGCGATATTTCTCACTATCAGAATCAAGTCTGGAAGAAATGGCCAAGTGACTTACACACACACACTTTAAAACTTAAACGACTGAGCTATGCTAACATTTATCTACTTTGTGTGCTGTCTATGATGATTTCTTTGCCATGTATTCCCTCCCTAATAGTCTTTCAAGGATGTCATTGACTAGAAGACTGGGGGCATGGGACATATTTTCTTGATTTCTACTTGTGGGTATACTTTTGTTTGTCTATAGTGTTGTAAGCATTCATGCTTGTCCTATTCAACACTTTGACTTATAAATGTATCATCCTTGATTGTTTTGCAAGACCGCACTCAAGGTTTATCCTTGCGCTTATGCCTTGATACAGGTGTAATCTTGCTAAATTAAACTTAGGGAATCTAATCGTGTAGTTATCTTGACTTACATGTCTCTGATGCTTAGATTGGATTTCCACATACCTATCTAATATCGATCATATTCATATCGTCATAGTTATACTAGTGATGGTTGTATGATCTCATGATGTCCCTAATAAATGCTCAATGATGAAATTAAGAGTCTAAATGTTATGCACTTCTTGCTGGTAAACCACTTTGCATGTTAGCTTGGATTTTAGGTTCATTTTCTAGCTTAGTCTTGCATTCTTGCATATGGGGAGAGCTCTCTCTTCATCTTTCTGTGGACATATCAGCTAACTCCTTTCATATATTTCTTTACTTTCTTCTTGTTCATGTCTTTTCACCTTCTTAATCTTTCGCTTCATCTCTTTTCTATCTTATCATCACATTATATAAATTTTTGACCTCTTAAATAATTTTGACGTCCTAGATTCATTTTCGGGATCGAAATCCAAATTCAAGTTCATCTTGATGGTCAAAATTGTCTTTTAAAATTCTACTTTCTTCTGAGTAGTTAGCTGACCTTTTGAGGTCTAATCTCTGAATCATCACTGGGGCATCTTCATTTCTTCATGTCTTCATCATTTTCATACTTCATATCTACTTAAATTCACTATTTCATGTCTAAAATCACCTTTCTACTCATTTCGACCTTATTTTTATGCTATATCCTTCAAGGTCAACTCTAGTCAAACTGGGGCATTTTATCAATTTTTTTATATAGTCATTCTTGGGTTCTAATCATCTATCTGTCATCTTGGACATTGCTATACTCTAATTTTCTCATTTCTAGCTAGTTTTTACATCCCCTTACCTCATTTCAATTTCGATCCCGAGGGGGCAGAAATACTCTATCACTGCTTAGGAGCATTTGTTTGATCTTCTCACTTGCTCTCACTCTATCTGCTTTTCTAAGTGTTAGTATTCTTCTTGAATTCTAACATCATCTCTTCCTAGTGTTCGGTACTACTGCTATCAAGCTGTGCATTTAGGACTTGCTATCTATTTCTGCATTTCACTCTTCAGAATTAGACATCTATATCTATCATCGCCTACTTGGCTTCGATTTTCTTTGACATAATGTGTTCCTAGATCGATCACGCATTAGTCAAAGAGGGGCAAATGTAATCACCTAAAAATGGTCATCTAGACTATTAGCCCCCTTTTCAACATTTTGGCTAAATTAATTTAATCACTTACCTAAGCCAAATTGCTAATAATCAATTTATTTGATTATAACCTATAGTTTGACTATGCTATCCTAAGTTCATTATTTGATTAAAAGAACATGTCCCCTTTTAATTAAATAAAAGACCCCATTCTTCTAACCCACTTAAAGTGCACACATAAAGTCTTTTTTCTATTTTGCAATTAAAAGAAAAGGCTTTGTGACTTTTGTCTTATATGACAAGTCAACTTATATTCTATTGGTTCATTTGTATGTGCACATGGATCACTCCTCTTTTCAAATTCCACCGTTGATCATCCACCATCTTCATCTTGATCTCTACCGTCCATACATCTTTAAAAGGGAGAGAGCTTTCCCCCTCAATCGATCCTCATTTTGAATATTGTTATGCTGCAGGTTTTCTAATAGGTTTCTTTGGAGCTTTGTGGAGAACTTCTATTTCTTGTCTACATTCTCTCATACCATAGCATTTTAGCTTAGATTCATTTGCATGTTAGTTTAGCTTCTATTTTGCAATAATCTATCTCACATAGCTTAATATTTGGATTGTAACACTCTCATCCATGCTTAGAATAGCTACACTTTTCATATTCATTCTAGTTTAATCTTTAGTTGCATTGCATTCTTGAGGAACTCCTTGGGACATTTGCATTCTTGCATCTTGTCTTTGGAACCTCCCATTGCATGGTTTACTAGCAAGAAGAGTATCTCTAAGGCTCATTTGAGAGCTTTCTTATTCTTGAAATATACTCTCTTGCACTCCATGGATAGGGAGCTCTAAGCCGGCATCCAAGCATTCCAACTCATGGAATCATTTGGATAGAAGGGTTTAGAGTGGGACACTTTCGAGTGTATAGGAAGAACTTCCAGTTATGGAAGATGCAAATGGAAGACTATTTATATCAGAAGGATTTATGGAAGCCGTTGGAAGGAAAAGCCAAGAATCAGGGAACTATGTCAGAGGCTGAATGGGATCTTTTGGACAGAAAGGCACTTGGAAGCATTCAATTATGCTTGGCACCATCAGTGGCATTTAATATTACAAAAGCAAAGACGACAGAAGATTTGATGAAAACCCTAGCGATACTGTATGAAAAGCCCTCCGCTTCAAATAAGGTATTTCTCATGAAGTGTTTATTTAATATGAAAATGGCAGAAGGTGGATCTATTGCAGATCATTTAAATGAGTTTAATACTATTACTACTCAATTATCTTTTGTGGGTATCAATTTTGATGAAGAAATTAGGGCTCTCTTGATTTTGTGTTCTTTGCCTGAAAGCTGGAATGGCTTAGTAATGGCGGTGAGTAATTCTATTCCTGGATCTAGTACCCTAAAATATGATGATGTGATCGATATTATTTTAAGTGAGGAAACTTGTAGAAAATCTTCAGGTGGATCTACATCAGGAAGTGCTTTAAATGCACAAAGTAGGGGCAGAACGACTGAAAGAGGAAGTAACTCTAGAAATCATGGGAAATCAAGAGGAAAGTCAAAGGGGAGGAGGTCTCAATCGAGAGGACCAAATGATTGCTGGTACTGTGGGAAACCAGGGCACAAAAAAAAAGATTGTTGGAATCGAAAGAAAAATGAAGGAGATAAATCAGATGGAGACAAGGAGGCAAATGTGGTAAGTAACAAATCTGAAGAGGATGCTTTGCTTCTATCTTTAGAGAGTGTTGATGATTCATGGGTTTTAGATTCTGGTGCTTCATTTCATGCTACACCTCATAGAGGTTATTTCATTGATTATGTCCAAGGGGATTTTGGGCTTATTTATTTGGGGGATAATGAACCCTGTCAAATTGTTGGAAAGGGAAAAATTAAGATTAAGTTGCAGAATGAGAATCATTGGCTACTACATGAGGTAAGACATGTTCCAAAACTTAGTAGAAATTTAATTTCAGCAGGGCAACTCGGTGATGAGGGTTGTGTAGTTACTTTTAATGATAAAAATTGGAAGGTTTCAAAAGGTTCCCTTGTAGTAGCAAAAGGTGTGAAAGTAGGCACCTTGTATCTTTGTACAAGTCATATTGTTCCTTCTACTTTGATTGTTTTAGAGAAAAATGGATATTCAGGAACAATTACTGCAGTTGAGTAGGGAGAACAAATAGCTGCTATAGATTCTGATACAGCGCTGTGGCACAATAGACTTGGGCACATGAGTGAGAAAGGTACGAAAGTACTTCATTCAAGGAAAGTTTTACCAAGTCTAAAATGTGTGAATATGGATTTTTGTGAAAATTGTGTGTATGGAAAACAAAAGAGAGTGAGTTTTGTAAAGACAGGGAAGGCAAACAAAAAGGAGAAATTAGAGCTTGTGCATACAGATGTATGGGGACCGGCTCAGGTATCTTCCCTTGGTGGCTCTCATTATTATGTTACATTTATTGATGATGCAACTAGAAAAGTATGGGTTTATTTCCTTAGACAAAAATCTGATGTATTTCAAACTTTTAAGAAATGGAAATGCTTGGTTGAAAATGAGACTGGTAAGAAATTAAAATGTCTCAGATCTGATAATGGTAGTGAGTATTGCAGTCATGAATTTGAAGATTATTGCTCCACTAATGGTATTCATAGACAAAAAACTATTCCAAGGACTCCACAGGAAAATAGAGTGGCTGAACACATGAACAGGACTATAATGGAGCGCGCAAGGAGCATGAGGTTGCATGCTGGGTTGCCCTTACACATGTGGGTGGAGGCTATCAATACTGCAGTATATTTGATTAATAGAGGTCCCTCTACTCCTTTGGGCTATGGTATTCCAAAGGAAGCATGAACTGGTAAGAAGGTGAGTTATTCTTTTCTCAAGACCTTCGGTTGTGAAGCTTTTGCTCATATAGACTCTAAAAATAGAACCAAGCTAGAAGCTAAATCAAAGAAATGTGTCTTTGTTGGATATGGCATTAATGAATTTGGTTATAGGCTTTGGGATTTCAAAAATCTTAAAATTATTAGAAGTCGGGATGTCATATTCAATGAGAAAGTGTTGTACAAAGATCTGTTGCAGCAACATGAGAAGAAAGAAGATGATTATGTAGTGCTAAATGATACTCCAAAAGCTGATGTTCCAGCCATTCCTCATGATGTGCAACAACTGCAACAACAAATACCACACACACCAGTAAATGTTAGACAGTCAACAAGGCAAATTAGACCTCCACAAAGGTTTTCTCCCTCTTTGTATTCTATTTTACTTACTGATGCTGGTGAACCTGAAAGTTATGATGAAGCTATGCAGGTGGATACTAAGATTCAGTGGGAGTCTGCAATGAAAGATGAAATGGACTCTTTGCTGAAAAAATAAGACATGGGATTTGTGCAAGTTGCTTGCAGGTAAAAAGGCTTTACAGAATAAGTGGGTTTATAGGTTGAAAGAAGAGGAAGGAGTTAAGAAAAGATTTAAGGCCAGGTTAGTTGTAAAAGAATTTGCACAGAAAAAGGGAATTGATTTTGATGAGATATTTTCTCCTGTTGTTAAAATGACTTCTATTCATACTGTTTTAAGTCTTGTGGCTACTGAAGATTTGCATTTAGAGAAGATGGATGTTAAAACAACCTTTCTTCATGGTGATTTGGATGAAGAAATATATATGGCTCAGCCACAGGGTTTTGAGGTCAAAGGTAAGGAGAACTTAGTGTGCAAATTGAAGAAAAGTTTATATGGCTTGAAGCAAGCACCTCGGCAATAGTATCTGAAATTTGACAGTTTTATGCATGAGCATGGATATAATAGGTGTTATTCAGATTACTGTGTTTATTTTAAGAGGTTGGATGATGATAGCTACATTATTTTATGTTTATATGTTGATGATATGCTTGTAGCTGGGTCTAACATGGATCATATTAAGGGGCTGAAATGCCAATTAGCACATGCATTTGCTATGAAGGATTTGGGGGCAGCAAAACAAATCCTTGGTATGAAGATTTGCAGAGATAGGAAGAACAAAAAATTGACGCTATCTCAAGCTGATTATGTTGAAAAGGTGTTGCAACGTTTCTCTATGGAGAATGCTAAAGTTGTCAGCACACCTTTACCCAGTCATTTGAAATTGACTAAGGAAATGTGTCCCAAGACACAAGAAGAGGAGGATAAGATGTCCAAGGTACCCTATGCTTCAACTGTAGGAAGCTTGATGTATGCTATGGTATGCACTAGGCCAGATATTGCACATGCAGTGGGAGTCGTTAGCAGGTATATGAGTCATTCAGAATTTGAGCATTGGAATGCTGTCAAGTGGATTCTCAGATATTTGAGAGGAACATCCAATAAGTGTTTACACTTTGGGGGCTCTATTACTGATTTATAGGGCTATGTTGACTCAGATTTGGCTGGGGATATTGATACCAGGTGCAGTACTACAGGTTATGTCTTTACTGTTGGTGGGGCAGCCGTGAGCTGGGTTTCTAGGTTACAGAAGATTAATGCTCTCTCCACTACAGAGGCAGAGTATGTTGCTGCTACAGAGGCAACCAAGGAGATGATATGGCTTCAATTCTTCTTGGAAGAATTGGGACATCCTCAGAGGGATAATTATTTGTTCACAGATAGTCAGAGTGCCATTCATCTTGCTAAGAATTCAACTTTGCATTTTAAGACCAAACACATACAGTTGCGGTACCATTTCATTCGGTCAGTTTTGGAGGATGGATAGTTAAAGCTAGAGAAGATACATACCAATGAAAATCTAGCAGATATGTTGACAAAGGTTGTAACAAGGGAGAAGCTGAACTCCTCTTCAGCTTCGGTTGGTCTTTTAGACTAAACATGAATAAAAGAATAGTAGAGTCTAGGATGGTTTGATCCAGTGGGAGCCCCATGTGGTAGTGGTATTGCTATAGGATCAGTCTCCAAGTGGGAGATTGTTGTTTAGTGTGGAGCTTGATCAGTCCCCAAGTGGGAGATTGTTAGATTGTGGCGACTGATCAGGAAAGTACTGTACATACTTTATAAATAGTGGGGTTCGGGGCATCGGCCCAAAATTTTTTTTTGGGCAATAGCCGACATGGTACCCGACATATTATGGCCGACATATGGCCGACATGTTATAACCCTAAAGCAGTTTAATACTTGTATAAAAGGGCTTAGGGTTGGGTACTTTTCATAATGTTGTGATACAAAATTGGTTCTTGTGACGGTATTGAGCTGTAAGGGATTACAGATTGTAATCAGGTTGTAATCACTGGATTGTAATAAGATCGAACTTGCTATTTGGTGGACGTAGCCTAAGGATTGGGTGAACCACGTTAAATCTTGGTGCCTTGTGTTCATTTCTGTGTGTTCTATTATTTTCTGTTATTGGTTATATTTGCATGTAGTTTTTTATTTCTGTCCATGGTTTATCCTAACACTTCACGTGGTTGGCCTTGTTAAGTAGAGAATATTAAAGTATTCTCAAAACCAAGTGAATCTCAAATTAACATACCAAGGATATCTTCCTAATGAACTAATAGTTTCTTTTCTTTGAGACAGAGTTTCGTGTCCATTCCTTTATCAATAACTACCCTTTTAGGCTCCTCAATTTCCTGCTCTATTCTTTCTTTTGATTCAAAACTATTACCAAAGTAGCAATTTATTCTTGATCATCTTTAGTTTAGTTACCAAGAAATATAATTTTGATCCCGATACCTATGCTTCCTTCAGCTACTATTCTATTGTATTCATTAGGTTTTCATCCCTCACCCACATTTTTTCAAACTTGAAAGGACATTGTTTTGGGAGTGAATCCTCAATGATATTCAACTGAATTGCAAAGTGGTTTGAACTAGAATGAGGGAGGATATGGGTTGAGACAATATATTGAAATTAATTGTTATTAAGATTCTTTGGTGGTTCTCCACTATTTTTATCTAGGATTCATTATAGCATTGAATTCAACACCTATAATATAAATATGAATTTATTATAGCATTAAATTTAAAATTCACAATATTTTTGTTAAAAATAAAATCATGTCCAACACATGCTTACACCAACCTCCTTATAGGGAACTAGGTGAGAATTTTCTATTGGTGGATTGAGGTTGTCTATACAATGTATTGGCTTCTATACTAACTTCATACATACAAGAAAACTCTAGTAAGCTTTTTATTTCTATTGAGAAATCCCTTTTTTTTCCAAGCACAAAATTTAAATATTCTGATGCTTGTGAGATCTAGGAAACTAACTAATAAGAACTGCAAATGCAATTCTTGCTTTCAATCAATTTTATTAAGGATCTTAGTGACAATTTCTTGTATTATACTCTTGGAGAAGGTGACCCCAAAAATTTGTAGATTCAAGACTTGGAAAGTAAAGTTACAATCTCTTAAAGAGACATATTTTTTTGGTAACCACTTTTTAACCTACCTTGACATATGATACAAGGAGGAGGTGTTAATACATTCTTATTACCAAATTCTATAACTAGGATACTTCCAAGCCTACCAAATGTATTACCATCATTTTGGTAAACAAATTGCTCTTTCTTTAATAACTCTCAAAATGCCCAAATGTTTGAAGAACAATTGGATACAATAGTTGTGAAAATGTTACTTGATAACTAATTTCCCTCTAAATTATAGATACAATTCCCTTCTAGGTGATTTTCAAAGAAATTTCTTTTTTTCTAATCCTACTATGGTGTGTTCTTGACTAGAGAATAGAAGAGGTAAACCAAGTTAGACCTAGGTAGGAATAACTCAGGCAATGGGTTGGTGTTGAAATGAGCTCAACTCCAAAAATTCACATATCTTATGAACCCACACAATTAATTATGCAGTAATGAAAACTTGTAGTATGAATAAAATGTAGGATCAAATGATATGAAGTCATGATAGAAAAATTCCTTCTAACTTTAGTAATTCTCTGACTACTTTGTCAGTTTGTTGAATTGAAAAGAGAAACAAAGCTTCATTTTTCTTTAGATTTCTAATCTAACCCATAAGAAATACACTGACTAAATATGCATGGAATAGTAAATAAACGGTATCAAATACTTCTATTCCTATCTCTACAACAAAAGAGCATTTCACACTAAAATTTTCCAACCCCTCTATTATTAGAAGAAATTACATTTAGAGTTTTCTGTCATCTCTCAGTTCTAGTAGAGATTAATTAACAATAGGTTATCATTGAGTCCTTAGGGAAAGTCAATTGATTGAGATGCATAATGCTGAGCAAGATGGTTGAGATGGGTTTCACTGCCAACACATTGGTCAATCTGACTGAGAAAGATTTGGATGATGTTGTTAGGATCATGGCTGAAATATATGGCCTTGATCTTCTTGTTGGAGAGAAATATGGCATTAAATCTAGAATTAGGGTAGAAAGGAGAAGGCTTGATGAAGTAGAGAGCAAGAAACATATGGAACTCTTTGCTGTCATAGATGAAAAACAATGCAAGGGTGATTAGAATACCTTAGACACAGTGTCTTGAGAAGGTAATTTGTGCCTATCCATTGCTACATATGTTTGAATGGAAGAGTTATTATTATACTTTGTTTTTTTGTGCACATATATATGCTTTCTTACTCTATTTTGTGCTTGTTTGCCTTTGGGGGACATATATGTTCTTGAGAAATTAATCAAGTATATAGTTGCACATGATAGTTGTAGTTTGTTCTTTTGAGAACACTATCTTGTACTCTAGTTTCCACATTTTCTTCATGTTTTCCTCTAGATATTCACCTTAAAAACTCACATAATTTAGATCATATTAGTAGGTAGCCTCTAAAGCTATAAAAATAGTAAATACTTGTAGCATTGTATATACCTTTGTGCATAAATAGTTTTTTGTAATTTCTCTTCCATTAAAATGTGAATTGAGAACTATTTCATTGTTCATATTATTTTGAGTACCATTGTTGTGTCATTTGTAAAGATGTAATTAATTTTAATGCATCAAATCTTTAATGGGTTTTAAAACCTATCTTCTCTGATAGTGTCAAATATGATAATTTCTCTTCTAGGATCAATTTTGCGATAGTTTTTAGCATCAACATTTCAGATCATACTTCAGGATGTCTTATACACCATGAGAAAAGGCATTCTAAATATGAATCATGTACTATGATCAACATTGATACTAAAAACTATCTCACATTATAAGAGAAAATAATTATCTAGTATAGATTGTGGAAATCTAATGCACTTATTAATTAAATCTAATACATATGCGACATTAACAATGATTAGTGGTGAAGGGGATGAGATTCAATAGCTTCTAAGATTCATCATTTCTATATGAAATGTATTCTTGATGCAGGAGCATCCAGAGGTATAAGGGCAATTCTGTGTCACCCAAAAAAAAATGTACATAGACTTAGTTTCTGTTTGATGTGTTTTCATTTTTGGATACCCATTTGGGTCAAATAAAGGTTCCAACTCTCATAGTTCCACTATCAGTGCGTTTGAAAATCCCAAAAAAATAGGAGCATGTATTTGGGCCATCATTTTGGTAAACTAGAAGGTGTGAATTGGCCAGATGAATGTAATCATGATTTAGAGCATTCCAGAAAAAGAATCAGGTCAATAGGCCCCATTGTTTGAAAGTTATTGCATTTTTTCAAGTTTTGGAGACCTCCTAAGAATGCTTCAAAGTCAGGTTTGGGGCATTAAATGACCTTGAAAAGGGTCAAAAAATGGGGGACGAGCGAAGCTGGTCCATAGGGCTATAGAGCGCTTCAAGAGCTTTTCAAAAATGTAAACAGTTCGTCAATCGGAGATACGGTTCAAAAGTTATGCCTCCCGAAAGTTTGGTTACCATTTCTGGATTCTTCTAGATTTGCATCGACTTCTAATGCAGCTTCTGGAACCTTCTATTTTGTCGGTGTATGCCTACTAGCACTTTCTAGAATGTACTCCTAGTCCTTTCCTGTATTGTTTGTACTAGCTTATTTTCTCAGTTAATATAATTTTCCCTTTTTTATTGTGTCCATTCTGCTCTTGGGTTGTGTCCCCATCAAGGGGTATCAGAGCTGGTTTTCCTGAGTGTGTAGACAGAGTGCCGACTGTGAGGCAGTTTGCACCAGGACTGTGTGGTTGTGGGATCGAGTTAGAAGATGCCTCCATGAAGAGAGCACGGTGGAAGGGCCAGAGCTTTTAATCCTGAGGAGGTTAGAGCCCTCCAAAGGCAGGTACAAGCATTGCAAGAGGAGCTCTGTAGAGGAGCCAATGTTGCCGCAGGTGACAATAGTGAGGATGAAAATGAAGAAGAAGTAATAGGACCAGAAGGGGAACTTGATGGGGAAGTTCTGAATCCTGTAGAGGAAAGGCTTTTTAGGGCCATTACTAAGTTTGGGAAAAGACCTACAATTGAAGTGAGTGTATTTTCAGGAAATTTGAAACCAGATGAGTTGATCGATTGGATCAATGAACTAGAAGAATACTTTGAGTATGAGGATATCAGGGACCCAGATAGGGTTAAGTTTGCAAAGGCCAAACTAAAAGGCCATGCCAAAATATGGTGGCAAGAGGTTCAATTGGAAAGAAACAGAAGAGGAAAGGAGAAGATCACAAGATGGGATCGCATGGTGGAGAAATTGAAGAAGCAGTTCATTCCTGTGGACTAGGAGCTTGATTTGTTTAAGAAGATGCATGGGTTAAAGAAAACAGGAAGATCAGTCCAAGAATATACAGAGGAATTTTACCAACTCTTGATTAGAGAAGGGTATGTAGAAGCAAATAAGGAGAAGGTTGCTCGTTATATTAGTGGGTTGCGACCTAGCATCCAGGAGGAATTGAGTCTGGTAAGAATGACCAGCGTTGAAGAGGCATACCAGTTTGCCCTACGAGTTGAAGAGAAGCTAAATAAAAGGTTTGAAGGAAGAAAAAGAGGGCGCGGTCAAGGAGGAAGGGGAAGCAATAGGTCATCTGGAGGCCACAATGAAACCCAAAAGAAAAATGAAGATGAGGGTACTAACAGGAACCAAAGGAATGAGGGTTTCAACCACTCCTATGACCAAGACTTTGGAAATCAAAGAGGAAGAGGTAGAGGATGTGGACAAGGAAGAGGAGGCTTCTGTGGTACCTGTTTCCATTGTAATGAAGAAGGTCATCGTGCCTTTGAATGCCTTGAATGACAAGGAAGGACAGATATGAGAGCTGAAGGCCAAGCTAGGAATGCTCATGTGGATGAGGATGCACAATCATCACATTTAGAGGATGTAGAAAGAGGAGAGACCTTGGTAAATGAAAGTCCTACTAAGTGGTGAGATTGAACCAGGACAATGGAGGAGTTTGTTTCGTACTAGATGCAAGTGTGAGGATAAATGTTGTGACATGATCATTAATGGTGGTAGCACTGATAACTTGGTATTAGAAGAGATGGTCTCTAAGCTGAAGCTCAAGAGGAAGAAACATCCACAACCCTATCAGATTGCTTGGGTAAAAGATGATCATAAGGTCCTGGTAAGTGAACAATGTTTAGTAAAATTCAAAATTGGGAGTTACCATGATGAAGTTATCTGTGATGTTATTTTGATGGATGTTTTCCATCTATTGTTGGGTAGACCATGGCAGTTTGATAGACATGCAGTGCATGATGGACATGCAAACACATACTCTCTCACAAAGCATGGAGTTCGCCATAAATTGAAGCCCATGAAAAAGGAAGCTGAAAAGGTATGTAGCAGTGCTAGGATTTGTCTTGTTGATGGAAGGAAGTTTTTAGATGGCATGAAACATCAGCATATGTGCTATGCTTTGATTCCTACGAAAGATAAAGAAGGTAGTAGTGAAATACCATTTGAAGTTTCAGATTTACTAGGGGAGTTTGGAGATATTATCTCTGATAATGTTCTAGATGGATTGCTACTAGTAAGGCAAATTAGTCATCAGATAGATCTGATTCCAGGAGCTAGTTTGCCTAACAAGGCTGCTCACAGGATGACTCCTACTGAAACAGAGGAGCTAAATAGACAGGTTCAAGAGTTGTTGAGGAAGGGCTTGATTCGAGAGAGCTTGAGTCCATGTGCAGTACCTGCAGTACTCGCACCAAAGAAGGATGGAGAGTGGAGGATGTGTACAGATTCTTGAGCTATAAATAGGATAACCATCAAGTACTGATTTCCTTTGCCAAGGATGGATGATCTTATGGACTATTTGAGTGGAGGTCAGTACTTTACAAAGATAGATCTCAAGAGTGGCTATCATCAGATACAGATTCAAGAAGGAGATGAGTGGAAAATAACCTTCAAGATCAAGGAGGGTCTTTATGAGTGGTTAGTCATGCCCTTTGGATTGATGAACGCCCCAAGCACCTTCATGTGGCTCATGAATGAGGTACTTAAGAAGTTCTTGGAAAAATTTGTTATTGTCTATTTGGATGATATTTTAATTTTCAGCAAGACTTTGGAAGAACATTTATTGCATATTCGTAGTGTCCTTGAAAGGCTAAGGGAAGAGAAAATGTTAATTAATCTAAAGAAGTGTAACTTTGGAAAAAGGGAGTTAGTCTATTTGGGGTTTTTTATATCTCTTGAAGGTCTCAAAATGGATCCAGAGAAGGTAAAAGTCATCTTGGAATGGCCTACTCCAAGGTCTGCTACTAAGGTAAGATCATTTCATGGTTTGGTTAGTTTTTATAAGAAGTTTATTAAGAATTTCAGTGGCATATGTGCACCCCTAACTGATGCAATAAGAGGGGATAGAAAAGAGTTCAAATGGACCACAGTAGCTGTGAGAAGTTTTGAATTGCTGAAGAAGAAGGTAATAGAACAACCTATGTTGGCACTTCCAGATTTTAGAAAAGTGTTCCAGGTGGATTGTGATGCTAGTGGCAGCGCTATTGGGGTTGTATTAAGCCAAGAAGGTAAGCCTATTGCATATTTTAGTGAAAAATTGAATGATGCAAAGAAGAAGTATTTTGTTTATGATCAAGAGTTCTATGGAATAGTTCAAGCTTTAAAGAAATGGAGGCATTATTTATTGCCAAAGGAATTTGTTTTGTATATTGATCATCAGGCATTGCAGTACCTAAATAGCCAAGGTAAATTGAATCAGAGGCATATGAAGTGGGTATAGTTCTTGTAGAGTTATACATTTGTGTTGAAGCATAGAAGTGGAAAATCTAACAGGGTTGCAAATGCACTAAGTAGGAGACAGTTTTTGCTTACAATAATGCAGGTTGAAGTAGTTGGGTTTGATGAACTCAAGAATTTGTACCTCAAGGATCCTGATTTTGCTAAAGCATGGAAAGCTTGTCAAGAGCCTGTTGCTATAGATAGAACCAAGTGGTTAGACTATTTGATTCAGGATGGCATGTTGTTCAAGGGTAGTCAATTGTGGATTCCAAGGAGTTCCATGAGGGAAAATTTGATAAAGGAGAAACACAATGGAGGGATGGCAGGACATTTTGGTCGAGACAAGACCATTTCCATTCTTAGAGAGCATTATTTTTGGCCTTAGATTTCATAGGATGTGAAGAAGTTTGTACAGAGTTGCCAGGTTTGTCAAGTTGCCGAGGGGTTTAGTCAAAATACTGGCCTATATCAGCCATTGCCTGTTCCATCAAGGCCATGGGAGGACATAAGTATGGATTTTGTTCTTGGATTGCCAAGGACACAAAGGGGTAATGACTCAGTATTCGTGGTGGTTGATAGGTTCTCCAAAATGGCACATTTCATTCCATGCCACAAAACTCATGATGATGTCCATATTGCAGACTTGTTTTTCAAAGAGGTGGTAAGACTACATGGTCTTCCAAGGAGCATAGTTTCTGACAGAGATACTAAATTTGTGGGGTATTTTTGGAGGACATTATGGAAAAAGTTGAGAATAGACTTGAAATTCAGTTCCACACATCACCCATAGACTGATGGCGAAACAGAAGTCTGGCCAATTTGCTGAGATGTTTAGTTGGGGATAAGCCCAAGGGATGGGATTTGATTCTACCACACGCAGAGTTTGCTTACAATAACTCTATAAATAGGAGTATTGGAAAATTACCATTCCAAATTGTATATGGGAATAGCCCAAGGACTGCACCAGAGCTGAGGAAGATAGAACAAGGGGAGAGGACAAGTGCTAAAGCTGAGGAATTTGCTAAACATATCAAGCGTCTACATGAGGAGGTTCAGGCACACATTACCAAGATGAATAAAGAGTATAAAGCTAGGGCTGATCAAAGGAGAAGACATAAGGAATTCCAAGAAGGAGATTCAGTCATGGTGCACTTACGAAAAGAAAGATTTCCAGCCGGTACTTACGACAAGCTGAAAATGAAGAAATTTGGCCCCTGCAAAGTTTTGAAGAAACATGACTCAGGAAATGCATATGAGGTGGAGCTACCAGAAGGTATTCACATTTCTCCCATCTTCAACATTGCAGATTTAATAGAGTATCATGATGATGGTGCAGATGAGGAGCTGGTTTTAGAGCCATGTCTAATTCCTGCTTCTAAGAAGGAGGAGATAGAAGACATTCTAGATCATCGTGTGGGTAGGAGTACTAGAAATAGGCAATATGAAGAGTATTTGGTGAAGTGGAAAGGACGGCCGATCGAGGACTCAACTTGGATTTCAGCAGCTGAGGTTTTCCATTTGGGATTTCCTCTACCATTTATAAAGTGACAGGGTCACTTTTCAATCTACCCTAGGTGTCTAATGCAGGAGCATCCAGAGGTATAAGGGAAATCTTGTGTCACCCAAAAAAAAATGTACTTAGACTTAGTTTCTATTTGATGTGTTTTCATTTTTGGATACCCATTTGGGTCAAATAAAGGTGCCAACTCTCACAGTTCCACTATCAGTGCATTTGAAAATCCTAAAAAAATAGGAGCATGTATTTGGGCCATCATTTTGGTAAACTAGAAGGTGTGAATTGGCCAGATGAATGTAATCATGATTTAGAGCATTCCAAAAAAAGAATCAGGTCAATAGGCCCCACGGTTTGAAAGTTATTGCAGTTTTTCAAGTTTTGGAGACCTCTTGAGAATTGTTCAAAGTTAGGCTTGGGGCATTAAATGACCTCGAAAAGGGTCAAAAAATGGGGGATGAGCGAAGCTTGTCAATAGGGCTATAGAGCGCTTTGAGAGCTTTTTGAAAATGTAAACAGTTCATCAATCGGAGCTATGGTTCAAAAGTTATGCCTCCCAAAAGTTTGGTTACCGTTTCTGGATTCTTCTAGATTTGCATCGACTTCTAATGCAGCTTTTGGAACATTCTATTTTGTTGGTGGATGCCTACTAGCACTTTCTAGAATGTACTCCTAGTCCTTAACCCTTTGGGGTCTATTTAAGGAGATTTCTGGCATTGTAAAAGGCAGTTTGGAGTGGAGTTTGAGAGGAGGTACTGAAAGGAGAAACTATCTCCAAATTTATGCTATTGTAAGCCCTTAGGGCATGTTTTGAAGTTTATTTTCCTGTACTATTTGTACTAGCTTATTTTCTCAGTTAATATAATTTTTCCTTTTCTGTTGTGTCCATTCTATTCTTGGGTTGTGTCCCCATCAATTCTTTGATTTATTGGTTTTTTCTAATATTTGGTGAAGAGAAGGACTATATATGGATTATAAGGGTCTATTAGATCATATGATGTTAACATAGTTGGGTTGTTGATACATGTCTATTAGTGGAAGAACCTAATGGAGATAACACTATGATTCTTTCACATAATAACTATCCCTTGAACTTGAATACATGCAATGATCATGTGTCATAGCTCCAAAATAGCAATCATTTGAGTACTACAATGAGTGGGCTACTAAAAATTTCTAATAATAACAACTATTTTAGTGATCAACAACTCAAAGCTTGGGAGAAGAAGAGGAGAAGGTGCTCAAAATATTGTAGAGGAGATGATGAAGATAGGAAAAGAAAACACCCTTTTATTGTAACTAAACCATTAGAACTTGCAAGAGGAAAAAAGAATAGGCTTGACTATTTGTTTGATCTCTACGAGCAGTATGGCAAGTTTCTACTGGATGACATACACATCACTAAGGAAAGAGGGGAGAAATATCCTACAAAGGTATTTGCTTATAATGCTCTACAATCACCTCAAAAAGATAGTGCATAGAATTTAAAACCAAATCTTGGTTCTTTTATTCAAATAAGATTAGATAGTTTATCAAGAGAGAGTGATACTATTTGTGACAAGAATCAAAGTGTATTTACTTTGTTGAAATAGTGTTTTGATCAATAGTGCAATAACTCTTCTTACATGTTCAAAAAAATGTTTGAATGTGTGTTGAAATACATGGTTGACCTTGTTCAACATGCTTTGATTTCTTTTATAATGCTCAAATTCATATTTAATGTGGTTGTGTTGGCATCCCTATTATCCATGACTTGATAATACTCTATTATATTGATATTGATGTCTACAATATTGAAAATTTTTGTAGATCTCCAGAAACCATAGGTGGAACTTGATGGAAAACCATGTGTTGTTGTTGGGTAAAGTAGTCTCATGGCTCTATATGATAGTCTGTTTAGTTAGGTTTACAATAGCCTAAATGTTATTTATGATTTCCATATTTCTAATGCTCAATATAATTTCTTAGGAGATAAATAGGAAGGAGAATTTATTTCAATACATTACATAAATTAAAGTATATCTTGCTATCATGTAGCTAGATGTTGCATCATCCAAACTTCTTGTAACTAATAATGAATTCAAGGATTTAGAGTTTAGAAAATAATCAAGTGAAATTGTACGTTCTTTACTAGAGCTGTGCATAGTTCCTATTTTCAATGAAAATAATGCAATGAGCACACGAAAAGCACCATACAGGGTATTTATTCCTACAATGAATTTAAACCACATGCTTTGTTTATAAGTATGTTAAAATTTTAATTTGTGATTTATTTTGGCTAATTATTTGTGACAGTTTGTTTGAAAACTAGCTTACTTCCATACAATTACCATTCCAAATGGTACATGGACTTGTTTTGGACAACATTTAAACATGATAGAAAAATCTTGTTATACATATCATGAGAAATCAAAATATTGTCTATCAATACATGCATAATATATCCAAGAGTTGAGAGACCTTCTCAAGTATTAGATGGAAGACCTATTACAATTTTCTTACAAAACTTAACAATTAAGCTCACCTACCTTAAGACTGTGAAGGAAAATTCTTAAACTCTTCTTAACATATCATGAACTTCAAACAATGCTAAAGGAAAACTATTACAAAAATGATTCCCTCCATATCATTACAATATGTCCTCACAAATTACTTAACTTGAACAACTACATCTATGAAACTCATATATAGATGTTAAAAAAGATGATTGCCAAAATAAATGAATCAACCACAATAGAATTCATCAAAGAAGATGATTTTTCATAGAGGTCATTTGACCATTTGTGCTCTTAGTCTCAAATAGTTCTTTTTTTTTAGGTAGATGCTTAAATTTTGTTAGACTTAACTAGCTTTTGGCAGTCTTCTTGTTCATTAGATTGAATTCTTCTCTTTGAAGCTGCCCTTAAACTAATTTCATATCATCATACTTTTTGATCTTCTACCACCATTGTTATGCATGAATTGAAAAAGTCCTATCAACATTGATAGGACTACAATCACATTTTTGATACATGGTTAGATAACCATTGTTATTGAACACAATAATAGACATTGTGTGTTGACTACATTGAGACAAACACAAAATTCAGAAAAAGGGACCAAAATGTTAGCAGGGTATAAATAAGCCTGGATGGCTCTGCACTATCAATTTTATGGCAATCTATTCCCACTTGATTGTGGGTTGAATTGATGGTTTGGCATTTCAACCAATTATAGTGCATTCAAATTCACATATCCAAAATTGAGGAAGGAGATATACATAGTAAACAATAAAAATTGAGCTCTGCTTCAATGAAAGTTGGCTCCCTTCCCTTTTTCTCTCTCTCTTTTTATTGTTTAGCTCTTTGTTTTTTCTACTTTTCTTTGGGCACCATTTTGTCTCCATGCTATGGCCCTTTGTCCATTTTTCGGCAGTCCCTTGGATTCTCTTTTCTAGTCTTTTGTTGGACATTAATAAATCTATCTTTTGTTACCACACACAACCTTCTCAACTTTGAATGAGTTACTAGGGAAGGGAACAAACAATATGCTACACATATTCTTTATGATGTGGCCTAGTAGCTTACTTTCTTTTGAACTTGATTAAGATTTTAACTATAAAATAAAATGGACTTTACTTTTATGGTTATGAGGGAGTAACAACTTAATTCTTTTCACAAAGCTTTGCAATTATTATTTTGATATGTAAAAATGAGTATAACATGGCATTCAAGTTGACTAATTCATATTGAAATTGTATGTTAGGGTTTTCTTGTAGCTGTGTTGATGCTATGAAGTATTTTGAATTTTAGTTGATGTTTTGTTAATCAATATTATAAGAAGCATATAAATCCTTTTTGGGTAGTTTCCCTATAATATTGTACAATTTTTGTTTTGCTTGATGTTAAACATTTTGTACTTCTAGTCTGGATTTTGCACGTAATTTGTCCAAGCTAATTATTTATAGATCAATGAAACTTTGGGTATTTTTTTTCATTTCTTGTAGTTTTTATGATGGTAATGACACATAATGCATTACTCATAGTCTTATAGATGCTTTTTATGAAGATCATATTTCTCATTGTAGATTTTGGAATACTTTATGGAGCATGGTATTTCTTTGGAAACACTTAGGAGGAATGGTGTTATGTAGATTTCATGTGCTAATAAGGTTGATTGAACTCAGGCTAAATCAGCTATATTAGTTGAATTTGTATAGTTTAATTTCTAGTTTGGCATAATTGAAGCTTACACATATTTTTTCTATAGCTTGTAATTGCATTTACATATAGAAAGAATGGAATGATTGTCAATTGTAAGTATCAAAATTTACTAAAGAAGTTCTGGAAGGTTAATTATGAGCTTTTAATGCACTTTTAATTATGAACAAAGTAGATTATAAATGTGAGTACTGAGAAACCTCTTGATTGTAATTCAACTTTCTAATATTTATTGCTTCTTCTCTATAGAAATCTTATTCTTGAGCCACTGAGTGACCATAATAGAGTTCTTAAGTAGGAACTTCTATTTTCTATTCTATGTTCAAGAAAAGCATGGTGAAAATATTCCTTATGGGCTAGATGATATAAAGGGAGATCAAGAAATCATAATTGTACTAATCCAATTTTAATTTGATTCTTTGAAATTCATGTTGATGATCTTTTTAGTAAATAAGCTTGATGCTATGTAGGTTGAAGGGGAAATAGATAAGCTTACCATGGAAGAAGCTGGGTATAAAAATTGCACTACTACACTTGATGGTGCTCCATCCAAGGTTTCATTAAAAGATTTACCACCTCTAGGATAAGTTTTTCCTACCATGTAATCCCATTGAATACTAAATATTGATAACATATATTTATATTCATCTACTAATAGGTCACCATAGGAAGTGTGTTCATAATTAGTTGTAGCTAAGATTGTTAAGATAATGACTTTTTCTTGAATAAATTTAATTAAAACTAGGTGTTATATAAAATTTATTTGGTATTAAATTTCAATTTTTTAACTAATCAATGTTTACAATTCTCTATATTCATCCCTCAACATGGGCTTTAATGTTGTCCTACCAAATCATAGTCATTATCTTATCAAAACATTTGGAATAAATTTTCAAGGAAACAAATAAGGATGCAAAAATTGGGATATGTAGGAAAATGATAGGCCTATAGCCTATAAAAAAAGTGCTTGCATTTCTTTTGATTAAGGCTTTGAATAGCTTTTGACACTATTTTCTTTTTCATTGGACTGAGTTCTTCCTTTTGATGCTGCCATTAGACTAATTTCATGTAACCATATCCTTTTGATCTTCTACTACCATTGTTATGCATCACCTCAAAAAGTTGTTAACAACCATAGGATTATCTCTTTATTCTTCACTTATGCACTATGACTATTGCACACATAGATACTAATTAAGTTTGTTATGCTTATGACTTTCATTGTCGATATGCTCTAGGTGCTTTATGGATTCTTTTTATTAGGTTTAGTAGTAATAGATTAAGATGCAAATGCTCATGATATTAAATGTTTTAGTCAGTAGGTCATTTGACTATTTGTGCTCTTGGTATCAAACAATTCTTTTGTTTTAGGTAGATGATTAAATTTTGTCAGACTTAACTAGCTTTTGGTAGTCTTCTTATTCATTGGATTGAATTCTTCTTTTTGAAGCTGCCCTTAAACTAATTTCATATCATCATACCTTGATCTTCTCTCTATCGCACCCTCAAAATGATATAATTTGGCTATGAACTTCTCTATGTCTTTTATTTGATCCTCTTACATGAGTTCTTATTCTCCAATGTGATAGGTTTAATAGCTTGCTACAACTTTTCTCTTGATTGCAAACAAATACCAAAGGGCTCCAACACATGTTTCATTGATTTTTTGGGGTACTCTTTGAAAAGAATACTTTTCTTCTCTATTCTTTATACTTTATGAAAGTGATTCACTTCTTCACACTCATTCCAATCCTCATTCCCTTCCTCGATATAACACTTTATTCTTTCCATGTGCAACTAAGATTCACACTTACCATCTAATGTCCAACCACCTATAGTTTCTCAAAGTTATCATCTAATAATTGGTTGTGAATATTAGCTTGCACAATTTTTTTAAAGATGAAGGTCCAAAGTTTGCATGTTGTGAGAATGATGGAGACAAGGCGATCAATATTCCATAGGTGTTGGGGGTTTGACTTGTTGATTGAGAGCATCCTCACACTTTCATACTTTTACTACTCAAATGCTTCACTTCTCACCCCCTCCAACATCTATGTTGCTTGAGTTTTCTTACCCAAGACTTGCAAAAATATTGGTAAGCCAAGACCTACCTAGGTAAACCACAAAACTGCCAATAAAAAAGGTTTCCTATGGTTGTTCATCTGCAATGGGGTGTTAAAAGTGAAAATATCACAACACATACTTTGACTTTGTGTGAGTATTTACATATTTACCCTACCAAAAGATAGTTTAGGTCTTCATGGTTTGCACATTCAAGCATATAGGGTGATAAATATTTATAATTATTACAAAAAACTAATAGAGGCAAAGACAACCTATTTTAAAAATCTAAGAATCGAGTTTGAAAAATCTAAGATGGGAATCTGACTATGATATCATTTAAGTTGGGGAAGATTACACTTTTTTAGTTACAAATTATGCATTTCTTTACAATATTCTTAATGTGTTTTTGATAAGAAGTGTTTTCTAATGTAAATTGAAATGGCAAAATATTTTAGATTCTAGTATTGATTTGTAGCTTTGCCTGTGTAAGTGAGCTCTATCATTCGTAACTCATTTTTGGTTTGGCTTACTGTTTGGTGTTGCAAATGATATTTAGGGGCACAAAAACTTCACATTGATCATTTTTAAACTTTGTTCGAGGTGTCCCTACTCGAGTAGTTAAAGAATTTTGTCAAAAACTACTTGACCTATTTAAAATTTACTATTAATGATGGATCTTATCAGTCACTATATAGAGATGAGGTACAATGGCATTATACCAACTTTGAATATTAAAAATATTATTATAAACCATTTTAAAGAAGGAAAAGTTTGAGAGCAGGTAGATTGTATTAAATTAGAGCTAGAATTATATTACAATTAAGATACATGGAGAGAAGGCCCCACACATAAATAATGTAAAATGAAAAGTGTTACAAAAGTTAGTATCTAATTTGAGATCTTACTTTAGAATATGGGTGTAATTGTTCTATTGATTAGTAGTTACCAAGTCTTTGCAATTAGAAGTTAATGTTTATATTGTAATGATATTTTTTAAGGGTTGATTGAATTTTATTATTGGTAAGAGGAACCAATTTAAGGGAAAAGCAATAAAGAAAGAGCTTCCAAGAAACTACTCTGGAGGTTCCTTTATAAAAAAGTCTTTGTCAATATAGATATCTTGTAGACACTTGGATGAAATGAGAAGAGTCATTGCCAAAAATCACAAATATTTTCATAAAAGACTGAAATGTCGTGCTTCATGAAAGTAGGAAATGATTAAATACAATTTTCATATGTCACGCCTCATGAAAGTAGGAAATTATTTAATAGAATTTACATTACACATGCATGGATGTTAAAAATAATTCATAAATAAAACTTTGATAGTCCCATGATGGTTAAATTTTTCTATATTTAATTTAATATTGATTGCTTTAATGATTATCATCTAAATTGATGAAAATGTCTCTATCTATATAAATATGAGCAAAGTAGTAGTACTAGGAGTGGAGTAGAAGGGAAGTTGGACTAGTAGAAGTTATAGAGCCTTAGGCCATGAGTACGAGAATGTGCTGGTGTGGTAGAGCTAGTATAATTTATAGAGCATATTTAGTTTCTTCATTATGTTTTAAATGATACTAACTAAGCTTATGAGTACAATATTTATGATTGAGACTCTCTATATTTTATTTAATTGACATTTTATTTAGATCCATATAAAATTTTACTTCCCTTTTTACATACCAATTTTGTTCACATAACTAGCTAATAGTAGCCTAATAGAGATCTTATGTTTTTTGTTGATTTAATATTTACATATAGTTAACAATATAGTGATGATTTGTGGCTAGATTTGTTATCTTCATAGACTCGTGACAATTTCCATCTAGAAGGAGTTACTAAATTAAATATCCCATGTGGGTGTATTTACCACTACTTAAACCAATATTTCATCCTCTTATTCATAATGTTGTTTCACATCTAGGGAGTCATTTGGTGCAACACTAACTCTAACAAATGGGCTATCTTGAAAGTTCACTCCATAGTCTATATTGAAATGGATTTAGCCCAACTACTTCTTGACTCGATCAAGGTTTTAAGCCCTAGCTTTGGGTCTATTTAATAGATAATATATGTCAACAATTTTAATGCTTGTTTATATTTTTATAAGGAAGGTTGTCTTATTAGAGACTTCCCTCATTGAAAACTCCTAACCTCACACATCTTTGATTAAGAAAAATTTGACCAATAGTTTGACCATTGTTTGGTGGGACTTTTGATGAAAGGATGTCCAAAATTTTGACCAATGGCTACCAATAATGCTCACATCAAATGTAGCCTATTTAGACCATATACTTGGTCCAAAATTTTGACCAAATGGAGGGTTCATCAAAATTTTGATGACAAAAATAGCCACACACAACTTGGTTGCAAATTTGACCAACATGGGATGCAATTCTGACCAATTTTTGTTGAAAAATGGGTCAAAATTTACTAGTGTCATGCCCCTCTTTTTCTTTTCTTGTTATCTACTACACTATAGCTATATACTTATAAACATGCTGGAAGTTGTACATTTACTAGTAAACATGCATCTCCTAGAGGAGGCTATAACATTCTCTATAGGCACTTGATCCCAAAATTTTAGGGTAGTTGAAGAAGACAAAATTAATCCAATTTTTGAGATCTATTGCATAATTTTTTTATTTACTTTTAGCTGATGTGCCCCAATAGAGAATGAAAATGGTTGCTATTTTAGGAGGTCTCGCCCAATTTGCAAGAGCTAATGTTGAAGAAATAAAGATTCTTATGTCTTCCTCAGGAAAAGACATCAATTTATAAACTTATGGGGTATTATTGGAATCCATTTGGTTTAGTATATCTCTTGGTGATGATAAAGGTGTATTTTAATGACATTTACCTCCACTAGATATGAGAGAAATTAGGGTTTCATTAGAGGACCATTATTAACAAAGTAGTAAAGTGAGATCTATTAGATTTCCACAATCCATGCTAATGTGCTCACAAATTTCTAGATTTGATTATGTACAATTTTTTTACATCAACATTTCTGATCATACTACATGATCCATCATCAGGATGCTAGAGAGAAAAGACAACATCATGATGTTCTCTTTTCTCTCTAGCATCCTGATGATGTGTTCTTTTTTCTCTATAGCATCCTAATGATTGATCATGTAGTATGATCCGAAACGTTGATGTAAAAAAACTATACACAATCAAATCTAGAAATTTGTGAGCACAAAGTAGTAAAGTTTTATTCATGAGACCTTATTCATGAGACCTTAGCTATCATCTTTCAATACTACAAATAATTGCTTGGTATTGTTCTAGTGTGTTAGGGAATAGGAGCAAGAACCCTTTCTTCAAAGGGACAATAATGTAAATGGAAAGTAAATCAAAATATATATGCTTAACTATGTTGGTTTTTTGGTTAATTATATATCATGAAAAATAATTTCTAGAGTTGGCTATGCTATAAATGGGAGGAATTGAATAGGAACAACTTATTGATGATGAAATATGCCCTTTAGATTCAAATTTTATCATGAGCATGAGAAATTAACAATAATATGTAACTCACAAAAATCCCATGATGACTATAGGGGGAGAAAAATTAAGAAGAAACACTAGAGAGATAAAGAAGATCAAAGGTTTCTTAGTAAATTAGCACCACAAAGAGAATAAGGTGGAAGAAAAATATGAAACTGCCAACACATAAGCTTCTAGAGAGGAGAGATGTTTGTAAGAGAATCCTAGAGCACATGATAGAGCACATATAAATGAAGAAGTCCCTCCAAATTCTTGAAGTACAAAAATACACAACCTAACATATTCAATTAGAAAACTCCCCTAAACCAAGTTACAACCAAGCAATGGAGAATTAGTCAACAACCACAAAAGTGTAGAAGTATCCCACCCCTTTTTTATCTCTTTTTAATTTTCCTATACCACATGCCTTCAAACCAAAAATATTAAGAGGTGAGAACAAAAATAAGAACTATAGTGTTGTCTTATTTTCTAGCCAAAAACCTTAGTTAAAAAATGAACATGCATAAATAGTTAGCACATAATTATGCCACATATATTCCAACAAGAAAGGTGATTGGTGGATCTCAAGGAGTGGAAAAAATTTGATCATGCATGGAAATGGTAGACAACCTTAATCATGTAGTAGGGGTTTTTCCATACTTGCTTTTTAGTGATAAAAACATTCTTATGAAATATAAGGGGCTTCAATGTCCCCAGTAAATGATGTTTCTCTAGAATACAATTCTTAATGTTCACATACATATTTGGTCCTCTTACATCAAGATATCAAGTGGCTCCCAACTCCAAAATTTCAGACACGTGGCCCACAATAATATAATCACATATCTACATGGGATAATGTCAATTTAATAGAAACTTCCTTGTAATTATCATCTTATACAATAATTTTCTTAACTAGGGCACTTATGCTGAATTCTGGTCTTATGAATATCAAAATATTTCAAATTCATTATGTTTTCATTTACCTCTAACAAAAATAATAAATATGATAATTTTTTACCTAGAAGAGACACAAAACCAGCTTCAAAATCATGTCAACTACTTTCACATTCTAGGGTAGAACTCAATAGAAGTTGAAATCCTTTGAAGAGAGGGATATTTTAAATTCAACTGATTAACAATGACTTCTCTTAACCAACTCATATTTTTTTGAAAAATATTTCAGGTAGAGTATCTTAAAATATTTTGAATTTTTTATAGTTGCAAGGTATGTAAGATCTACATGGTGGTATTATTAGGCAAGTTTGATATCCTATCTTGAGCAGTCCTATCACAACTCGTTACTTTACAACCTGGACAAGATGTCAAATTTAGTACCACATGGATTAAGTGATTATCATTATTATTTCATTAATGAAAAAATTATTTAAGATAAAATTCACTTTGATTTGATATGGGTCAGTTATCAAAATTAGGGTTTTTTTATTAATACAGTTATAGAGCAAGGAAGACATAGAGGGCTGGGAGTTGGAGAACTAGGAAAAGAAGAGAGAAGGGAAGTGTAGAATCTCAAAAGTTGGAAACATGGGAATAATTTGGAAGGGAGGAATTGGGGAGAGTGCAATGCCTTCCAAATCCTTGTAAGGCAATGACATTGAGCTATCAAACCAGGTGCCCCTTTTGTTTATTAATATCTTCTTGAATATTGTTGATACACTGTTTATTAATTTATTCTTGAATACTATGGATACATTGATCAGTTAAGATAAAAATTAATCATCCTCATGGATATAATCTCAAATGTCCTTGCATCCATATTTAATAGTAGCATTGAAGGCATTATCATTAGAAGTCAATTATGAGAAAGGAATCATACAAACTTATGAAAATACACACGAAAATATTAGGCCTATGAAGTCATCAAAATTGATGCATGTAGTTGGAATAATAAAAAACCCTTCATTATGATCACATATGCACTAGGGTCCTTAACTATTGTTTATATCCCTAGGTTATGTATACAAATTTCTCAATCTAAACGCATAAAATTGGCGAAGCTATTGTGATGTGTAATTGATAAAGGAAGGAGGAATGCATTCTTTGGTGATTGGGTAGAAATGAATAAATAAGGTATGTCACAATATTCTCTTCCCTTATCACCATTTTTTTATATCATTCAATCTTAAACACCAATTCCTATAGATTAAAACATAAGCCTAGAGATAAGTGTGGGCTTTGACCACAAGTGGAGTCATTGGAGCAAGTTGGAGGCAATAAACTTGGAACTCATAAAAACATTGTGTAACTATGGCTTAGAATTGGTAGGCTTAAGAATGTAATAAGCATGCTCTAGTGCATGGAAATAGTCACTATAACCTTTATAATGTTTCTTCTTTGTTTGTGCCTCACTGTTATTTTCTTTTTCCACTCCTGTGAGAAGGTTAGGCACACTTTTTTTTTAGTGAATGAGTTCTAGAATTAGACAAGAAATAAATAGAGATTTCTTGTTGGGTATATATACAGATCTTTTCATAAAAGATGTGAAGACAAGATTCATATTTGATGGATTCATAGTCCAATTTAGTTATTCATTACTTTGGCAATGTAAGTTCTTTCCTTGTGTTTTACTATAATTGCTTCTTGTTGTATTCATTCTACATAGTCTAAATGATAAATAATGACATATAGCTTGATTATGTGTGGTACTTGTCACTTTTGTAGACACACTTCTCTATATCTGTTAATAACCTAAAATAATTTGGTGTTAATTCTATATTTCTTCTCTATTATTATTCTATTCCTTTATTAGATAGAAATTTGATAGAGATTCTAGATGAATAATAGATGGATGTGAGCTCCTAATTGTTCACAGAGTGCAGTAACCATTAGTGGAATGCTTATGGTTGTATTATTGTCCAAATGTATACTTATTGTAATCTTAACCATCATGATCTATAGTAGAAAAGGAAGAAGTAGTTTGATATTTCTAGTTATATATTTCTATACTAAGATCTATATGAATGCCTATTGGAAATATTGGGTCTCTTCATTAGAGTGTCTTTGAATTTAATGCCCTTGTGTGATATTCCTTGGATGAATACACTAGGACTAATGGAATTATTTTGAAATCTCATCACTAGTTGTCATTATTTTCACTTAGCTTGAAAATTAATGGTTGGAATATGATCTATGAGATTGGTGCATGAGTAGGAGGTTTTCTTTCAATTAGTTCATTTGGAATGGAGAAATTTACAACTTTCTTGCTAACTTATAGAGTGGTGTTTGATGAGTTGACTTATTCCTAAATTATCCATTTAAGACATGTCCTTGCATAAATTTTTACATCTTAAGTGAAATTGTGATATTCTATGGGTGATGAATGCTGCATTTTAGAAGTATCTTAGAAAATGTCATCTTGTGATTTTAGAGATGAAGAAGTACATATTCCTACAAATTAAGGATTATTAGACATGTCTTCATTACTCATTAAATCTCCAGTGTGAGAAATTTTGTGTAGAATAAGGGATTGAAGGGAAGAAGTATACTTTTTGTAAAAAAATTCTCTTGTAAAGTAAATGTCCAAATTATAAGAATGTGATTGCATAGTTATGATTAATAGATGTTATTGTTTGCAACATAGCAGTGTTCATCTTCTTTGGATAAGATAGTTAGAAATAATGCACACAAAATTTGGCCTTGTAAAGCTTTTTTATTATTTAGGTCTATTGTGACCTACATTGAATTGAACTATGGATCATTGTGAGAGTGAATGAACTGCTTAATTATTATGAAATGAGGATTGAACTACCTGATGAAGTTCTGATAGTGGAACAAGTTTTTCTTATCTTGTGATATGCTTCTTGATGGACATATGAGAAGGAAATTATAGAGTAAAAAATTATTCTCTCATGTAAGTTGAAATGTGTTATCTTGCATTGGATTTAGAAAGTTGTGTTACTTGACTTGCTAAATTTTCATTGATTTTTTTAATTATTAATATTAAAGAAAATTTGTACGCAATTCCATTAGCTCTCTTGCTTTTACCTGGTTAGTCTTCGTTGTTGCTGCTTTTCATATCTTTCACATGAGGAAAGATTCTAGGGAATCTTAAAAACATCATGGTAGGGTGGCAAAGCACTCCTACTATGTTCTCACCATTATGTTTTCTAAGCAAGTTCTGGAGCCTCTATCAACAAGCTCAACATAATTGATACATCTTGGTATTTTGGTAACTGAATTATAGTTTCTTTTAGCATGGTGTGCCTTATAGTTATGATTACTTTGACATAGAAGGATAAGATTCTCCTTATGTATGTCAAGATTTTGGGTTGACATTGCATTCTTTTAAATATTGTCAAAATGGGAATTTTATGGAATGATTGGTAATTTTCCTACCTCAAATGGTTATGATTATATTTACATTTAGATTATGTGATGGTACAATATGTATATTGTTGTATTATACTTGTCATATTATTTCTTTGCATGTGTGATTCAAGAAGGGTGTGAATTTCTATTAACTATTGAGATAGTCAAAGGATGGTTGACTTCTGTTGATGCAGGAGCATCCAGAGGTATAAGGGCAATCCTGTGTCACCCAAAAAAATGTACTTAGACTTAGTTTCTATTTCATGTCTTTACATTTTTGGATACCCATTTGGGTCAAATAAAGGTTCCAACTCTCACAGTTCCACTATCAGCGTGTTTGAAAATCCCAAAAAAATAGGAGCATGCAATTTGGCCATCATTTTGGTGACCTAGAAGGTGTGAATTGGCTAGATGAATGTAATTGTGATTTAGAGCATTCCAGAAAAAGAATCAAGTCAAAAGGCCCCACGGTTTGAAAGTTATTGTAGTTTTTCGAGTTTGGGAGACCTCCTAAGAATGCTTCAAATTTAGGTTAGGGGCATTAAATGGCCTCGAAAAGGGCTGAAAAATGGGGGATGAGCAAAGCTTGTCCATAGGGCTATAGAGTGCTTCAAGAGCTTTCTAAAAATGTAAACAGTTCGTCAATCGGAGCTACGGTTCAAAAGTTATGCCTCCCAAAAGTTCGGTTACCATTTTTGGATTCTTCTAGATTTGCACCGACTTCTAACGCAGCTTTCGAAACCTTCTATTTGGTCGGTGGATGCTTACTAGCACTTTCTAGAATGTACTCCTAGTCGTTAACCCTCTGGGGTCTATTTAAGGAGATTTCTGGCATTGTAAAGGCAGTTCAGAGTGGAGTTTGAGAGGAGGTACTGAAAGGAGAAATTATCTCTAGATTTATGCTATTGTAAGCCCTTAGGGCATGTTTTGAAGTTTATTTTATCTGTACTATTTGTACTAGCTTATTTTCTTAGTTAATATAATTTCCCTTTCTGTTGCGTCCATTTTGTTCTTGGGTTGTGTCCCCATCAAGTGGTATTAGAGCTGGTTTTATTGAGTGTGTAGACAGAGCACCGATTGTGAGGCAGTTTGCACCAGGACTGTGTGGTTGTGGGTTCGAGTTAGAAGATGCCTCCATGAAGAGAGCGTGGTGGAAGGGTTAGAGCTATTAATCCTGAGGAGGTTAGAGCCCTCCAAAGGTAGGTGCAAGCATTGCAAGAGGAGCTCTGTAGAGGAGTAAATATTGCCGCTGGTGACAATAGTGAGGATGACAATGAAGAAGAAGTAATGGGACTAGAAGAGGAATTTGATGGAGAAGTTCTAAATCATGCAGAGGAAAGGCTTTTTAGGGCCATTACTAAGTTTGGGAAAAGACCCACAATTGAAGTGGGTGTATTTTCAGGAAATCTGAAACCAGATGAGTTGATCGATTGGATCAATGAACTGGAAGAATAATTTGAGTATGAGGATATCAAGGACCCAGATAGGGTTAAGTTTGCAAAGGAAAAACTAAAAGGCCATGCCAAAATTTGGTGGCAAGAGGTTCAATTGGAAAGAAATAGAAGAGGAAAGGAGAAGATCACAAGATGGGATCGCATGGTGGACAAATTGAAGAAGCAGTTCATTCTTGTGGACTACGAGCTTGATCTATTTAAGAAGATGCATGGGTTAAAGCAAGCAGGAAGATCAGTCCAAGAATATACAGAGGAGTTTTACCGACTCTTGATTAGAGCGGGGCATGCAGAAGCAAATAAGGAGAAGGTTGCTTGTTATATTAGTGGGTTGCGACCTAGCATCCAGGAGGAATTAAGTCTGGTAAGAATGACCAGCATTGAAGAGGCTTACCAGTTTGCCCAACGAGTTGAAGAGAACCTGAATAAAAGGTTTGAAGGAAGAAAAAGAAGTCGTGGTCAAGGAAGAAGGGGAAGCGGTAGGTCATTTGGAGGCCACAATGAAACCCAAAAGAAAAATGAAGATGAGGGTACTAGCAGGAACCAGAGGAATGAGGGTTTCAACCGCTCCCATGACCAAGACTTTGGAAATTAGAGAGGAAGAGGTAGAGGACATGGAAAAGGAAGAGGAGGCTTCCATGGAACCTATTTCCATTCCAATGAAGAAGGTCATCATGCCTTTGAATGACCTCAACGAGAAGGAAGGACAGATAGGAGAGCTGAGGGCCAAGCTAGGGTTGCTCATGTGGATGAGGATGCACAATCATCACATTCAGAGGATGTAGAAAGAGGAGAGACCTTGGTAAATGAAAGAGTCCTACTAAGTGGTGAGAATTAACTAGGACAACGGAGGAGTTTGTTTCATAGCAGATGCAAGTGTGAGGATAAATGTTGTGACGTGATCATTGATGGTGGTAGCACTGATAACCTGGTATCAGAAGAGATGGTCTCTAAGCTAAAGCTCAAGAGGGAGAAACATCCCTAGCCCTATTGAATTTCTTGGGTAAAAGATGACCATAAGGTCCTAGTAAGTGAACAATGTTTAGTGAAATTCAAAATTGGGAGTTACCATGATGAAGTTCTTTGTGATGTTATTTCAATGGATGTTTTCCATCTATTGTTGGGTAGACCATGGCAGTTTGATAGACATGCAATACATGATGGACATGCAAACACATACTCTTTGACAAAGGATGGATTTTGCCACAAATTGAAGCCCATGAAAAAGGAAGGTGAAAAGGTATGTAGCAGTGCTAGGATTTCTCTTGTTGATAAAAGGAAGTTTTTAGATGGCATTAAACATCAGCATATGTGCTATGCTTTGATTCCTAGGAAAGATAAAGAAGGTAGTAGTGAAATACCACTTAAAGTTTTAGATTTACTAGGGGAGTTTGGAGATATTATCTCTGATAATGTTCCAGATGGATTGCCACCAGTAAGGCAAATCAGTCATCAGATAGATTTGATTCCAGGAGCTAGTTTTCCGAACAAGGCTACTCACAGGATGACTCCTACTGAAACAGAGGAGCTAAATAGACAGGTTCAAGAGCTATTGAGGAAGGGCTTAATTCGAGAGAGCTTGAGTCCATGTGCAGTACCTGCAGTACTCACACCAAAGAAGGATGGAGAGTGGAGGATGTGTACAGATTCTTGAGCTATAAATAGGATCACCATCAAGTACCGGTTTCCTTTGCCAAGGATGGATGATATTATGGACTACTTGAGTGGAGCTCAGTACTTCACAAAGATAGATCTGAAGAGTGGTTATCACCAAATACAGATTCGAGAAGGAGATGAGTGGAAAACAGCCTTCAAGACCAAGGAGGGTCTTTATGAGTGGTTAGTCATGCCCTTTGGATTGACAAACGTCCCAAGCACCTTCATGCGGATCATGAATGAGGTACTTAAGAAGTTCTTGGGAAAATTTGTTATTGTCTATTTGGATGATATTTTAATTTTTAGCAAGACTTTGGAAGAAAATTTACTACATATTTGTAGTATCCTTGAAAGGCTAAGGGAAGAGAAACTATTAATTAATCTAAAGAAGTGTGTCTTTGCAAAAAGGGAGTTAGTCTATTTGGGATTTGTTATATCACCTGAAGGTCTCAAAATGGATCTAGAGAAGGTAAAAGCCATCTTGGAATGGCCTACTCCAAGGACTGCTACTGAGGTAAGATCATTTCATGGTTTGGTTAGTTTTTATAGGAAGTTTATTAAGAATTTCAGTGGCATATGTGCACCCCTAAATGATACAATAAGAGGGGATAGAAAAGAGTTCAAATGGACTGCAACAGTTGCGAGAAGTTTTGAATTGCTGAAGAAGAAGGTAACAGAATAGCCTGTGTTGGCACTTCCAAATTTTAGAAAGGTTTTCTAGTTGGATTGTGATGCTAGTGGCAACGCTATTGGGGCTGTATTAAGCCAAGAAGGTAAGCCTATTGCATATTTTAGTGAAAAATTTAATGATGCAAAGAAGAAGTATTTTGTTTATGATCAAGAGTTCTATGCAATAGTTTAGGCCTTAAAGAAATGGAGGCATTATTTATTGCCAAAGGAATTTGTTTTGTATACTGATCATCAAGCATTGCAGTACCTAAATAGTCAAGGTAAATTGAATCAGAGGCATATGAAGTGGGTAGAGTCTTGCAGAGCTATACATTTGTGTTGAAGCATAGAAGTGGAAAATCTAATAGGGTTGCAGATGCACTAAGTAGGAGACAATCACTGCTTACAATAATGCAGGTTGAAGTAGTTGGGTTTGATGAACTCAAGAATTTCTACCCTAAGGATCCTAATTTTGTTGAAGCATGGAAAGCTTGTAAAGAACCTGTTGCTGTAGATAGAACCAAGTGGTTAGACTATTTGATTCATGATGGCATGTTGTTCAAAGGTAGTCAATTGTGCATTCCAAGGAGTTCCATGAGGGAAAATTTGATTAAGGAGAAACACAGTGGAGGGATGGCAGGACATTTTGGTCAAGATAAGACCATTTCCATTCTTAGAGAACATTATTTTTGGCCTCAAATTTCACAGGATGTGAGGAAGTTTGTACAGAGTTGCCAGGTTTGTCAAGTTGCTAAGGCGTTTAGTCACAATACTGGACTATATCAGCCATTTCCTATTCCATCAAGGCCATGGGAGGACATAAGTATGGATTTTTTTCTTGGATTACCAAGGACACAAAGGGGTAATGACTCAGTATTCGTGGTGGTTGATAGGTTCTCCAAAATGGCACATTTCATTCCATGCCACAAAACTCATGATGTTGTCCATATTGCAGACTTGTTTTTCAAAGAGGTGGTAAGACTACATGGTCTTCCAAGGAGTAGAGTTTCTGATAGAGACACTAAATTTGTGGGGTATTTCTGGAGGACATTGTGGAAAAAGTTGAGAACAGACTTGAAATTCAATTCCACGCATCACCCACAGATTGATGGTCAAACAGAAGTGGTAAATAGAAGTTTGGGCAACTTGCTGAGATGTTTATTTGGGGATAAGCCCAAGGGATGGGATTTGATTCTACCACAAGAAGAGTTTTCTTATAATAACTCTATAAATAGGAGTACTGGAAAATCGCCATTCCAAATTGTATATGGGAATAGCCCAAGGACTGCACCAGAGCTGAGGAAGATAGAGCAAGGGGAGAGGACAAGTGCTGAAGCGGAAGAATTTGCTGAACATATCAAGCGTCTACATGAGGAGGTTCAAGCACACATTACCAAGATGAATCAAGAGTATAAATCTAGGGCTGATCAAAGGAGAAGACATAAGGAATTCCAAGTAGGAGATTTAGTCATGGTGCACTTACGAAAAGAAAGATTTCCAGCTGGTACTTACAACAAGCTGAAAATGAAGAAATTTGGCCCTTGCAAAATTTTGAAGAAACATGACTCAGGAAATGCATATGAAGTGGAGCTGCCAGATGGTATTCACATTTCTCCCATTTTTAACATTGCAGATTTAACAGAGTATCATGATGATGGTGCAGATGATGAGCTGGTGTTAGAGCCATGTCCAATTCCTACTTCTAAGAAGGAGGAGATAGAAGACATTCTAGATCATCGTGTGGGTGGGAGTACCAGAAATAGGTAGTATGAAGAGTATTTGGTCAAATGGAAAGGAAGACCGATCGAGGACTCAACTTGGATTTCAATAGCTGAGGTTTCCCATTTGGAATTTCCTCTACCATCCATAAAGTGACAGGGTCACTTTTCAATCTACCCTGGGTGTCTGATGCAGGAGCATCCAAAGGTATAAAGGCAATCCTATGTCACCCAAAAAAATGTACTTAGACTTAGTTTCTATTTCATGTCTTTACATTTTTGGATACCCATTTGGGTCAAATAAAGGTTCCAACTCTCACAGTTCCACTATCAGTGTGTTTGAAAATCCCAAAAAAATAGGAACATGCAATTTGGCCATCATTTTGGTGACCTAGAAGGTGTGAATTGGCCCAATGAATGTAATCATGATTTAGAGCATTCCAAAAAAAGAATCAGGTCAAAAGGCCCCATGGTTTGAAAGTTATTGCAGTTTTTTGAGTTTTGGAGACCTCCTAAGAATGCTTCAAAGTCAGGTTAGGGTAATTAACTAACCTTGAAAAGGGCCAAAAAATGGGGGACGAGTGAAGCTTGTCCATAAGTCTATAGAGCACTTCGAGAGCTTTCCAAAAATGTAAACGGTTCGTCAATCAGAGCTATGGTTCAAAAGTTATGCCTCCTGGAAGTTCGGTTACCGTTTCTGGATTCTTCTAGATTTGCACCGACTTCTAATGCAACTTCCAAAACCTTCTATTTGGTCTTTGGATGCCTACTAGCACTTTCTAGAATGTACTCCTGGTCCTTAACCCTCTGGGGTCTATTTAAGGAGATTTTTGGCATTGTAAAAGGCAGTTCGGAGTGGAGTTTGAGAGGAGGTACTGAAAGGAGAAATTATCTCCAGATTTATGCTATTGTAAGCCCTTAGGGCATGTTTTGAAGTTTATTTTCTCTATACTGTTTGTACTAGCTTATTTTCTCAGTTAATATAATTTTCCCTTTTTGTTGCATCCATTTTGTTCTTGGGTTGTCTCCCCATCATCTGCACTAGGCTATGAGTGCTTACCAAATCAAGACTTGGCTTGTGATAGGAAAAGAAAATATCTTTTATTGTGTAAATATCACGTGATGTACATGTGGTGAAGAATTAATTTTATACCAGATTCATGTGGTTCGTTGAGTAACCTAGTATGATAAGTAGGAAGAACATGGATTTTATTTGCAAAAGTATTGTATGTTGCATTATGAATTTAGAAATGTGTGGTTATCAAGATAAATTGTATGTGATGCATGTGAAGTTTGGTTATGTTCTTAGTGGTCCTTGGACACATGGTGTCATTAAACATCTACTTCCTCTTGGTGACTAGTAAGAGCCACTGTTATTTATGTGATTAGGTTTTCATTTGATTATGTTCATTATTCATGATCTTTGATGTGATGAGGGGCTAGATTGAAAAAGTTTCTTGTGATTACCTAGCCACCAATTTCTTATGTGACTTATCTACTGTGACTCTTGTTCACTTTTATTTTATGAGAATTGTGAATCTTGATTTCAAGATTTCTTGATCTTGAGGTGGCTAGGGTGTGTACTTTTATGATGCGAGTCTTTTATTTTGAAGTGATGTCATCTATCATGTTCAATGTGGAGCAATGATAGGATGTATAAAGGAGTAGATTGTGAAGAGCATGCCATTCTTCCTTTTGCATATTTTTTAAAAACTTTTGGAAAGCTTATCTTTTAGTGTGGGTGTCAAAAGTGGATAGATAGGGAGGGGTAGAAGTGATGCTTTCCTTTTTCACTCTACCTGCCAGTGTAAAATTGGTACTAAAAAAATGCTTTGGCCAAAGCTATGTGCATATGTTTATTTGATATGCTTTCCCATGTTTCATCTTCATACCACATCCATTATTAGGGCTACTTGGACATATGTGTGGAGTAGTATGTTTCATGGATGCACCAAATACCTCCTTTTTTCACTGTTGGACATTGCTGAGTTGGAAATTTTACATGTTAGGTAGGATCCCAAAGAAAGTACTTATTGTCTTGTGTGGGTATTGCCTAATTGAGAATTCTATGTGTTAGGTAGGATCCTAAGGAAGTGCATTTTGTATTATTTGGTCATTCTATGTGTTAATTGGAATCCCAAGGAAGTGTAAGGCTTCATGGTTGGGCAAGAAAGTACCTTAACCATATTCTATGTGATGATTGAATGGTGTGAAAGCCATACATCATAAACTGTACTTATATGTTGCTTAAGAACACTATGGTGATGAGATGGACTTGAGGACTTGGGTCATTGAATTGATAAAAATTAGATTTATTGATCCTTGCAAGTGATTGGTGAGCATACCTAGATAATTTACTTAATGGTGTAGATTAGATGGTAGATGGTATTGCACTTGTATGATGTGCTTTCTGTTCCATGTACGAGATGTAGGATGACATTTTGTATGATGATTTAGAATATACTTCATGTGTATTTATTAAATCATTCATTTTGAAGGATGGATGATGTGTAGGTCAACATCCCTAGATAATTTCATATGTTACCTTCTTAATTGGATAATTATTTGATAACCTATGAACATGATGAATGAAATAGTTGTTGGTTATTCAATTAATATTTTTCTTTCTTATTTATGTATTCTTCCAATTGATGATGTGGCAATTTCTTAGTAGGACATGGTTCTTACATATAATAGAATTAAGTTGGACATGTAGGTCAACTTCTTTTGATATTTTCATTTATGATATATTCATGTGATGATATATTGTGTTCGACAATTTGGTCGATAAGTGGTTTATAAAATGTAATTATTATTGCAACTACCATTTTGACATGTAATTTGGAAACTAGAATGAAGTTGCATTATTAATTGGAAGATATTTTATCCACTTGTTGATTCAAGTATTCGTAATCAAATTTTGATCAACCTAATTTGACTTTTTGGCCTATGTGGAAAGTGTATGGAAATGCAGTCTTCCTATGAGAATGCATAGATCCTTCTTTTGTTTATTTATGGAAATACATTGCATTGGTGTTATGTATATGTTATGATCCACCATGTATGTGAATTTTACTTTATAGAAAGTTTTGATTCATTTTATTTAGTCAATTTGTTCAATGAACGATGATCGATGGATTGATCATCTTAAGTTGTTTGCTTTGGACTCTTATTTGATATGTTGTTCGACATAGACTTGCTCATTATGTATTCAACTTAGACCTTTGGTCAATATTTTTGATTGGTATTTGGTCTTATTTTCTATTGATGTATAACTTGGGTTAGTGTTGCTTGATACATTTTATTATGTGGCCTTTATATCATTCATTTTCTTATCATATTGGGTTGATATATGTCATTAATTTTGAGATAAATGATGCATTATAATGTAAATATATTTGGATCTCAACTTTTGAAAGAATTTAGATGCATAATGATGATTAAATGTTAATGATTACATTGATGATGTTATATGTGCATGTCATTGTATTTCACAATAAATAAAATGATGATAAATTGGATGTAATGTGATTGCATTACTTGATTATGTTTCATGGACATTGGCCTATTGATGTGGACGATTACTCACTTAGTGAGCACCACATGTTAGATGGTACATATGGTATGTATGGTTGATTATTTATTTTTTAGATTAAGGTAAAACTAGATTTTGAAGGGACCCAAAACCCTTTAACAAAAGCAAAAGATCAGCATTAAGAACCAACTAGGTTTTACAAGGACTTGAAACCTAGAGTAAAGAAAAAACACAAAAAGATAGGTTTTACAAGGACCTAAGACCACAAGTTTTAATCAAACACCCCTAAGTTTTACAAGGACTTGGAACCTTAAATTTTTAAATAGAAAGTTGGAAAAATAAAATAGAAACAACAACAACACTTGGATCAGATTTTAGCACACTAGCAACCACAACTAGTACCTACATCAATTCCTTAATGCTCTTCTCTACCTCCTTACTAACTTTAACAATATCTTGGATAATATCAATCATGGTAGAAATAGAAACCTCAAGAGAATTGGCAATCTTTTTTCTCGTACTTTTCCTTGTTATCTTGCTAGGCCCTCTTGGACTCCTCACAACAATAGTGTTTGGAGACATGATATCCTCATTTCTTTTCTTTCCTTGACTAGCCATTGTGATGCACAAACTAGAAATGACCTGCTCCGTTCTCTGTCCACTTTTTGTAATAAGTTGATAGAGTTCCAGCTCATAATCCTTAAGTTTATCAGGTATGTTGCTGATGAGTTTCTCCAAGTGGGTTATCATAGCATGTTCATGGTCCAGCTCTTTTTGAATGACTCCAACCTTTTTCTTGAGAACCATGATTTCATTGTATAACCATGAATCTGATTGTAGAGAGGCTTCCACTTTAAGTTTGGCATTAGGAAGAAAGGATATTTTTGCATGGTAGGTCTCATTCTTGGTATCTTCTTCAATTCTAACCACAACATCAATGGTAGTATTATTAACCTAGCTATCAGTGTTAGCATCTTACTTCTCCTTAAATGCTTCTTCCTTCTCTATACTGAAGCTTTGCTCTTTCATAACAAGGACATTACCTTCATTGTTTTTTCTTTTTCTTTTTCTTTTTGTGTTAATGTGCATTTTCTCCTCACTAAATTTAGCATCAGGAGGAGAAGAAAGAACTTGATCTTTCCCCTCATCATCCTTTAAAGCTTTAGACCCAACATTGATTTAGTTTTTCTATCTTTTCTCTCCTCCACTTGGTCCTTACCAGTAGATGCCCTTACTTCTAGAGTATCCTTCTAGGTTTGAGCTAAGGTCTCCCATTTTAGTCTTATTTTCCTCCTCAGAGGAATTCTTAGAATCCATCACTTCCTCAATAGTCTTCATTTTAATCTCCCATTTATGACCCTTTTAGTGCTCTTACTATCACTAGTGCCTTCCTCAATTTTAACCTTTTTCTTAGAAGGTTCATTACCAGACACTTTCCTTTTTTTCTCCAAAGTCAAAGAGAGTTTAAAAACCTTACTTTTACAATAATTTTTAATAAGAAGGATTAAGCCCTCATGAAGCATGAGATGAGAATCCTTCTTCCTATGTGCTTGGAGGCTTTCTACCAAAGAGTACTTAAGGTAGAATAGGAAGTAAATTCTATCTTTGTACCTAAAATGATTTAGGAACACAAAATAAAACTTGTGGACTCTCTTAGTTCTACCATCAAGGATAAAATACTCGTGGATACACAAAAGACATCCCTCCGAATAACTTCAATCTAGCTTAGATCATAAAAAATGCTATTCTTCTCCATTCTTTTCTCCTCCTCATCAATTTTGGGGAATTTTTTGAAGGCTACATTTGAGATAGTGGTTTCCTTGCTGAATTTAAGACCCTCCATTGGAAGACCCATAACCTCAGTGATGAACTCCTTTGAAAACCTCACAATAACCCCATGCAATGTTACCCTATCCTGAATCCAATTTTTGAAGAAGGTCTGTAATGTATGGCTTATACCCTTGAAGTTTCTCAATATAAGTCACAACCTTCCCTTTTCTCAAAATTTCCCAAACATCCAAATTCACCCTCTATTCTTTGTAATTGTTCAACTCTTGCTTTTGTGGTTCCCCTCCCATCTTGTCTTTAGCTTTGCACCTGAAAATGGAATAAAAAATGATCACCAAAAAGTAGAGTAATTTGTTAATTATTTCTAAGAAACCTTTAACCTTGCATGCATGCCAAGTACAATCCATAATTATGCAAAAGTACCACCTAGGGATACTTAGAAAATCTACCATAAACTCATCACTTTCCTTAATAAATTCTTCAATCTTGCATAATATTTCCTTCATTATCATGTTCATATCATAATTAATAGTTTCCATTAGCTTGAATTCCTTTCTTAGGTAATCTTGCTAGCTTAACCTAGTTTCCCTATAGAATGCTTGATTAGCAATCTAGTCAGCAACTTTGTTGTCCTCCCAAAAAATATGAGAAATATAGACATTATCAAATTTATTCATAAGGTCTTTTATTTCCATTCTACTTCCATATATACTCTAGGTAATTAGACTCTTATTGTTCAACATGTTAGTGATGTTAAGAGACTCTCCTTCCAACCAAAGATTCTAAAAACTAGATTCCAGAGCCATCCTTATAGTGAAAAGAGCAATTGTTTCCTCAACTTTATGAATAGT
The DNA here is from genome assembly GCA_028749045.1 of Cupressus sempervirens. Lineage (NCBI taxonomy): Eukaryota > Viridiplantae > Streptophyta > Pinopsida > Cupressales > Cupressaceae > Cupressus > Cupressus sempervirens. The sequence goes on along the minus strand of CM053792.1, from coordinate 534,039,851 downwards.
AGACCTCCCAATAGTGATTGCAATAACATCCATAACTATACTATAATGGTTTCTCAATACACCTTCACATCCAACTTATCCTAGGTTTCCTTTGGCAGAGCCATCAAAATTTCCCTTAATCCAACCCATAGGTGGAGATCTCCACTTAACATTTTGTCTCTAATACTTTTATTTTGTAGTAGAATCCTTGGCATTTATAGGATTACTTATTTGAATCTCATTAGAAATTTTCCTTTGAGCTTTGAAATTCTCTTTTACAGCTCTAATTATTTATGTTACTCATGATCAATATGTGATTAAAATATGAGTTAAGAAGTTGTAAAGTTGAAGGAAAAATGTTGACTCCTAATATCTGAATTGATTTCCTTGAACTAATAAAATGAAAATTCTTTGTAATCAACCATCAATGTTATGCACCATGCAACTTATCAAGCATATAACACATAAACATCAAGAGTTTATATATGGAAAGATTGAACTAGGAAAAACCATGATAAAAATTTTCCATAGAGATAAATCACTAAATATATAATCTAATTAAAAAGATAATAGAAGCTCACTAATCTAGACTTATAAATGAAGGCTCACAACAATTACAATATTTAATACAAGTAGGAGCTCATTTCTTTGGACTTGCAAACAGAGGTTAAATGCCAAAGTAAAAAGACACAAAATAAAATTTGTACTTGCAAGGCTCATTGTTCTAGGGAAAAGGTACATTAAAATCTCTTCATAGATAAATAGAAATTATCTTGATAATAAAATTGTTCTACATAATTATGTCAACCTTAGCAACACATTGTCTCAACATTTACTTCTCTATCATAGTCACAAACAACTACCACATAAACTAAACTTTTGCTCTTCTAAATTTTTTCTTGTACATCTTCACTTTGTCACTCACCACACTCTTATATTTTTCCAAAGCATACACTACTTATGTATGATATAGGTGAATATAATTTTAACAAGGTTGGCCGCACTGAAGGAAAAATATAATAAGGTCCCATGCCAATAGAATTCAAACCAAAACATAGGTCACACACAACATGAATCCATTTGGATAATATAACATTAAAAAATAATACCTAGACTAAAATTATGAAGCATGATTCACTCCATGAGAGAGAGGGAGAGAGGACAACAAACACATTACACATACACAATGGACAAATGGTCACTTCTATTGAAATAAAATAGTGAATAAATGAAAGGAATGATGACCTTGAATATAAAAGAATAATGACCAAAAGGTCTAAAATATTAAAATAAAATCATATGTTATGGGAGAGAAATGAACCTCAAAGAGGGTTTATGATAAGTGATGCATCAACTGTTGGCGTAAGAACCCCCTATTTCATTAGAAACCCCTTCATTGCACCCCACCATGATCTTGAAGACACATCCCTTAAAGTCCTAAATTATTTCTCAAAAGGGTATAAGAAATTATAACACCAATAAAAGCAAAGGATTTGTTTCTCATAACAATAGCTAAATAACTAATAGATACATCTCCTAGAGAATCATCAAGGACCTCTTATGAAAGTTAGTTGTAAAAAAAGCTACGCCTATTGATACACATAACCAAAAGAGAAAGACTTAGTTCAAGCTTCAAATAATATCTCAATGATTCCCATTTGGTTTTGCATCCTTTAAAATTGTCCAAAACATATATCATATTTATATGATATATAACATACTAAAATTACACATATCCATATCATATGTATGTAAATGATATGGCACTATAAATATTTAAACTTGTGTCACATGTAAATTATTTTTTAATCTAATGTATCAAAATACATTTTTTTCATGACTCTAAATCCATATAATTTAAAAGGAAAAGAAAAATTGACCTGTTTAACAACATTGTTGAATGCAATTTTAAATTTTTATACCAATCAATTGACAAAATTGGCATGTTGCACACACATCTACACCCCAATAAAAAAAATATTAAGCTTAATGCTAAACAAGGAAAAAAATATTCTACTAATCATTTAGGTACATAGAACCTACACCTCTTACATCCTCTGTATTAAGTAAATGGAAAATTCCTAGAAACTTTGCACTAAAAAGATCCATGAAACTATGCTAGTGTAGTTGCATATGTAAAAACAACTAAAAACAACATTCCAAATGTAAATGTAAATAGGATCTCTGATAGATTGATATATATTTTATAATTTCACTTATATTTTAATCTGATGTGATCAGAATAAATTTGAATATGTATAATTCAAAAAATAGTTAATTCATGAACATGTACATATATAAGTAGTATGTTGAACTTGTAAATATATTGAAGTAAACATGTTGCTATAGATACTAAATATTGTTGCAGTTATATATATTTTTTCAAGTAGTAGTATCCATATTTATATTAGACTAGAGTGAAGTCCCCATAGGAACATGACTCTACATGGCCAATGGCCATCTAGGGTCATGTCCCTATGTGGAATTAACCATTCATTACCTTTCCTTAAGTAAATGTCATCGATTATATTTACCAAAGAAAATGTGGTCTTTAACAAGCTCACTAATGATATAAGGAAGTCTTTATTCAAGTTTTATCCTATGCCTTCTTTAGTTAAAAGTTCAAAACAATGAAAACATAACACAAGTCACATAAATAGGAAAGACTATTGATCACAAAGATACAAAGAATTGTTACAAAGAGAAGAGAAAAGGCTTATAAATGAAGATGAGTGTTATGATGCTAGAAGATACAGGGCATGAATATTAAAAAAAGGGTTTGATAATGCAAACATAATGATATCAAAATGTAAATACTACTAAAATAAATGAAACAAATTCTAAAATACTTTTTATAGCCCCCATGATAGAGCTAAAAGCCTTTGTGACAAGTTATGCTCTATGGCCTTATAGTTTGGGCATAAATTTTGAATAGAAAAATTATTTTCTTGTTATATTCAATAATTAATGGCCCTTCCACCTATGGCCATTTGAAGAGATTTGGTTGTTATATTGACTATAGTGTCACAATTTACACCTTCTCTCATGAATTCTTTTACAAAGGCAAGGCTTCAAGGACCTCTTGGTGCTACAAAAGTTATTTTGCCTTTCTAAAGATCATTGACTCATTAAACTTGATGGATCCATTTATACACATTTGGATGATCTTATTTGTTTTTTTCTTTCATTATTGAAAGCTAATGGTGCACTTAGTATCATATAATCAAAAACTCACCATGAACTTGAATTCCATTAAAAAAATTAATGATAAATATTATCAAAAGATGCAATTATTGGGCATCTTTCATAGGGGCACTATTGACACAATAGATGGCCAGTATAGAGCCAAATCTATATTTATTTAGTTTGATATGTAGAAATTGCTATCTTCTCAACATAAAAGGTTGTGTATCTCTAAATTTAGCTTATATATAGTTGAGGTTTTATTTTTGGGATCAATCTCTCACATGATGGTTGAATACTTGTCCTGAAATTTGGGTTATCATTTTAAGTTTTTATCCCTAATCTTACCAATATTCCACATAGTAATTGCATTTATTGATTTTCCTTGAAACACCCAATTGGTACTAGTTCTTTATCTTTTGTTACCTTGTCACTTTCTTCTTCTCTATAAAATCATTTTTGGGGGTTATTGGACATTGACTATAAAGTTAAGAAATACCAATAGACCTTGTAGAGACTATTCATACCATCACATTAATTTCATATCATTAAAAATAACATAGAATTGAGTGGAGAAATTAATGGGGTTATTCATATTATAATTAAACAATAAAGACATTCAAATCCATGAAATCCTAAAATCCTAGCGCATTCACTATGTTAAAAATAGTTCTATACAATTTATATGAATTGTTTGGTTGATAGCCATATAATCTTTATAAAGAGTTTATTGACAATTACAAAGATTTCATGGTTTCACTAAAATTAGTTTATGAATAGAGGTCTATGAACCAAACTTTACTCAAATCTCATGTTCTAGACAATACTATTAAAGTAATTGATTAAAATCATATTTTAGGGGTAATGAGGCTCAAATTGAAGGAAAAATACATTGGAGAATGCTACATACAAGAACCATTGATTACTTGAGTTGCCATGAATATGCATGCACATAAAAAAAAAACTAATTTTTAACTCTTCCAAGAGTTGGATATGGAAATAACAAATGACACATAAAATAATAGCAGTTGGAAGCCAAAAAATGTGAGCCTCCATGAACATGTATGCACATACAAAAAACTCATTTTCAACAAGAGTTGGATGTGAAAAATAAAAAGGGCACATATATCAATGCCTACTAGAAGCCATAAAATGGTGAGAAAGTTTTGTTGCAGTACAAATCATTATTGGGACATCAAAAGATGGAAAGAAAGAAGCATAGGAAAAACTAAGAACATAATTAGTAGTTCTATTAAATCCTTTCCTTCATTGGAGTTCTTATTCTAGAGTCAATAGCTACCATAGATGCATTTACACACCGAGTGACATATGTAATGAAATAAAAATGCATTCAAGAACTAATGCAGGGAAGAGAAACTCAAAATGTTTGATGAATTTTTAATCTGAAATCTCCTTTCCTTCCAAAAAATTACTTCTCGCCTACCCTTTTTGCTTAATCCAAAATATATATTTTATGTTTTTAAATGTAACATTCCTTGATTTGCTAGTCTTGATTTTATTTAAGACATTGTAAATTTATAGTTGTTTATTTAATATACTTAAATAATAAATTAAGAAATATATATCATATATCACACACCAATTCTTACATTTTAAATTAGTTAGAATGCAAATATAATTAAGTTAGTTGACTTTGAAATACTTAAATTTTTTTTTTTATTGACTCTATATTTACAAAAAAAAACTTGTGAAAGTAAACCTTTTCATATTGAATGTTTTCATAGGAAATCCATTGATAAGCTCTTTTTCACTAGTACTAGAATCCTTGAAGTTGCATACATATCCAATATTTTGATTGAAGTCTTAGACTATGAAAAATTAGTGGAATTTTTTAGCGAGAAGGTAGGATGCAAGAACCCAAAGTGGTTGTATATGGTATATCCTTTGTCCCACATAGAGAAATTGATTTAGCAAAGTTAGGTGTTGATTGGTATGTTTTTAGTACATATAAAGTTTTTGGGCCTTGCATGGATGTTTTCTTTTGAACCAATGATATTATTATTAGGATTGAACTATGTAGTTTTTATTGCAAACTCATTTACCCATGTTTCAACAAAAAATCATATCTCATAAAAAAGAACACTATTAAATATCATTATAGAGGAGTAATAATTTATCAAATATATTTTTGTGACTAATTATATTATCAAAAAATATTAAATATGTTTGGGTAATTGCTTATGATTTATTATGATGAGTAATATGTTTCTATGATTATTATATTACAAAATATTATTATATAGGTGGATTAATAATAATTTAACTTGTCATCTTTGTTTTGGTGACTAATTGTTAGTGACTAGCTATTTAGTTATTTATTTGGTAGTCTATTTAGTCATCTTTATTTAGTTGATCTTGTGATTTTAGTTCATGACCAAATTAGTCACTTGTTTAATCACCTATAGTTCTAAATTACAAAGAAATAATAGGATGTGATCACTTTTAGTCATGTGACTAAAAAATTTAGTGGTGTGACTAATTTTTTGGCACATAGTCACATATTTGTCAAAATGTTCTAGCAGAATGAGGAATGCATCTATTACGCTTAGATTTGAAGGATATTGCTATAACTATCAAAAGTATGGGCATAGAGCATATAAATGGAGATCACAAATAAAAACTTATTGGACAAATTAGAGATAGAGTTATGCACCTAACAATGTATGTTCAATATGTCACAAGTTTAGACATATAAATAAGAATTGTAGGATTCAAGTACATTCAACAAATCCAACAAATGAAAAAGGTAAAGGTAAAGTAGACATTGAACAAGTAAAGAAGGAGATGAATCAAAAATGGAAAAAGAAAGTAGAAGATGGAAATAGTGGAGCAAATGGAGTTTAGGTTACCTAATCTAATGGAGAAGGTGATCATGACATCTCAAACTAAGAAAGAAAGGTATGTATGGAACTACAATATATTTAATTAATATATCAAGCATCAGTTCCTTACATGAAATGTGCCAAAGTTCATATTTTCATATATGCAGATGCATAAGAACACATTTATAAAGGGTTTCTGAACATCAATAAAATTGTCAATGTTGACCAAGCACTACAACATGGATTGAGCACTTCATAAACAAACTAGTATAGAGGCCGAGTGATATGGAAGAGACTGAGCTGAAAAGTAATGACCAAGTTGAAAGACACAAAAGTTGACTGAGATAGTTGAATTCCACCTACCTGAGTACATAACATTAATGGAGATCCTAAATTGACCAAAATAAGGTATATATCAATTTTTGAAGACATTATCTCACACCTTGCATACATATTTCAAGAGCATAGAGAAATTTGGTGATTTGAGTAACTAGTAAATGATTTCAAGAGACATTTGGATGAGAATCTTGAATAAGTGAAGATTTGAACTATGCCGAGTAAGTCAAAGGAGAAAGAAAAGACTTCATACCCTAACAAAGAAAATGGAATCTTCATCTACTACATGAATGATCCAAGAGGTTAGTAAAGTCCAATTGGTGAAGAGTGACACTTGTCCTCCACCAAACTTTCATGTTATTCTAGAAATTGTAATGAAAAGAGATTCAATGGGTGCATTATCCTTGATATGGCCCAAAGTTATCATGATCCATTATGTAAGGAGTTGTTATATGTGTAAGATCAAAGAAGTGGGAGACTATGAGATAAGAGAAGCATATGTGAAGTTATGTAATGAAAGAATCTTGAAGGTGTTGAAAACAATTGATTAACTATGTATTGTCTTTGATGTTGAACAAAATGTCATATCATTGCCAGTTAGTTTATGTCAAGATCACTCAAGTGATGAAGAAAATTTCTTATGTCTACCAAGCATTCTAGAGTTTTATAGGTTTATAAGATAGTTTCTACCAAGTTTACTCGGTCGTTAAAGGAAAGTTTGTAGAAGTTGAGTGTTAACCAAGCTCACTCAGTTGATGAAGGAAATGTTGGATGGAACTAGTGTTAACTAAGCTCACTTGGTTACCAAAGGAACTTTTTGAATATGTAGTGTTAACCAAGTTCACTTGGTTAACAAAGGAAAATTATTTCTGATTTAGTTTCTACCGAGTAGGGTTGACTAACAGAGGATTTTCTTATTTTGGCATATTGAGTTCAATAGATTTAGTTGTTGGTTCTAGCTGATTGAGAAGATGAATATTAATTATTCTAAGTTTTATTCAAGATGAATTGATAATGTGTAATATAAATATAAGGTCAAGTTGAGGATTGAATGTGTGGAACACAATAGAAGATTTGATGAAGCTTAGAGGAGGCAAATTGGAAGGATAAGTAGAATATTCTTATTGAGTTACAAAGGTAGATTTGATTAGAAAGGATCAAGTATACAATCCAAGATTGAGATCTATATTCAAAAATTTAGTTGCATCAAAAATCAAGTCATCTCATTGTTACTTTCTAATCATTGTAGCAGTGATTTAAATCTCTTAACTGAGTTGGCTTAACAACTATTTGTAAATCCTCTAACAAGGTGACATTTCTATTTGAAGTGTCACAAGACCTCTAAAAAGGCCACTCATAATAGCACGATTAAATCCTCTAACAAGGTCACACCTAGCAGTGTGTTTTGTAACCTTTAACAAGGTTGGCTCCTACTAGGGCTCACTTCAAAAGAGTGACAATTAGTAACTAGTTGTAATTGGCGAGTTTTCCCAAATTGGGTTTCCAAATTAAATCATGGTGTCAATTGTGTTCAAGCTATTTATTTTTAAGAAAATAATTTAAGTAATATTAATCATAGATAATATCTTAAATATTTTCACGTTAATTTTTTTTTGAGTTATTTTAGTAGTTACTGATTTACAACATTTGCTAGTGTATGTCAAGTGAATGTGAGTTTACCGAGTTACAACTAAAAATAATTTAAATAGAGTTTTGATTTGTATTGACATCTAAGGGATATGGGATTTATTTTAGTGGTAACTAATTCACCCCTCCCCTCTCAGTAACTCCTCTTATATTTCCAACAATTGGTATTAGAGATTTTGGTGCTTGCAGAAAGGGTTTCAAGTACCTAAGCTAAAGATTAGGATGTCTTACATAAGAGAGATTCCAAATTGAACAAAGATAAATTCAAGGCATGGTAAGAAATCATGAGGCTACACTTGGAAACCATTGGAGGTATAAGGCTAAAGAATCTAGATGCTAAATGCAAGGTTCCTACTAGAACTATGACTGCTGAAGAAATTGCAAAGAAGAAAAGCCATAATATTATGATGATTGATATTGCCTCATCCTTCAAATATGCCAAATTTGATGAAGTCAAAGATTGTGGGACTACTCATGAAATGTGGATCAAGCTAAAAGACATATATGGAGGAGATGAAAATGTAAGGAGAGCCAAAGATGAAAGTCTTAGAGGAGAATTTGATCAAATGAAAATGAGAGAAGATGAAAATATTGCAAAATATGTTGATAGAATCAAAGCTAGTCTCAATGATATCAAAGCCTCTGGAGGAACAATTGATGTTGTAATAATGGTAAGCAAGGTACTTAGAACCCTTCTCCCTATCTATGTAATTAGAGTGTCTTCTATTCAAGAGATGAGATGTAATCCAAATCATACTATAACTTTGGATGTACTAGTTGGAAGGATGACAACATTTGAACTAGATAACTATGATAATTATACTCCTAGTTCTAGCGATCTTGAGTTTGCATTTGAAGATAAGGTATCACTCAAGAAGAAAGCCAAAAGGTCTGATAGCAAACAATCTGAAAGTGAAGAGGAAGAAATTTTTGATAGTGATCTAGAAGCCATTGAAGCATTACTTGCAAGGAGGTATCCCAAAGAAAAAGGAAAGTATAAAGGTAATATTCCTTTAATCTATTTCTCTTATGAATAAGTTGGACACACTGCTACTAGGTTCCCAAATAGAGAAAACAAAGATGAAAAGAAGCACAAAAAATTCAAAGGCAAGAAGGATTTCATAAACTACAAAGACTACAAGGATAAAGGTAAGAAATCTTTTTTCATAGCTAAAGATTCAAATAGTTGTGAAGATGATGAAATGGTCTATATTACTATAAAAGATGAATCTAACGATGAAGGAGATAAGATGACACTTATCTCTCATGTTAGCAAAAATGATACATGGATTATTGATAGTGGTTGGTCACATCATATGACTAGTGATAAATCAAATTTGAACACATGAAACATTATGATGGTGGTAGTGTGAGATTTGGAAATAATGAACCTTGTTGCATAAAGGGGAAAGGTTGTATCTCACTAACCAATGAACTTAGATGTGACAATGCTTACTGGGTTGAAAGATTAAAGCATAATCTATTAAGTGTGGCATAATTGAATAACATCGGATTCAAGGTGGAATTTATGAATGGGAAGGCCAAACTGCTAGATCAAAAAGGAACTCTAGTTGGGTCTGGTAAACAAACAAAAGGTAATCTATTCTACCTACATCTCAGTGAAAGTTCATGTTTTATTTCTCAAGTAGAAGAAAGATGGTTATGGAATAAAAGGTTGTGTCATGTCAATTTTGGTAATCTGGTGAAGATAAGAAAAAACACAAGAGTAAGAGGCTCATGTGTCTCATCAATAAGATTTGTAATTGACCATGATGGCTAAGAGTTTCCTTTAATAGATTACTCATATATTTAGTAGAGTCCATGTCACTCGTATATTTTGAGAAGCTAACCTAGTAGCCGAAAGGTTTGCTAATATAGGGGTCAGTGCAAACCAAATAATGACATGGCATCCCAGAAATAGTTTACTGATAGATGTCAAAAGCATGATTGAACTGGACAAGATCCAAAGAAGTATGAAGAAGATCAATGTGTAATTATGAGTATGAATGGTTTAAGGGGAAAGGGTACTTCCCAAAAAGGAAGCATGGGAAATCATAATTGCTGTAATTTATTACAGACTATTCGACACACTTTGTGGGTCATTTTTTGCATTTGTAATAGGAACAATAGAAAGGTTAATTCTTTCTACATTCTACTCATACAAAGATGTTCTTGTCAGTTACAGTGTGAGGTGCATATGAGAATTGAGGGTGTGCAGAGTGCAGATATGGTAGGCAAAAGGTGCAGAAAGGAGCCGGTTGGTGAAATAGAGAAATGGAGGAGTAGGGAAAAAGTTTGGGAGCAGTTGGATCAGGGCGGGATTACTAGATACATTATGAAATTGCATGAATTTGATCAGGAGGTGACCAACAATATGGTTGGTTCATGAAAGAATGGTAGAGTAAAAGTGAACAGGGTTTCTTTCATGATCATTGAGGAGGTGATATCGATCATTTCTGAAATCTCGATTGAGGGTTTTAAGTTCTTCAGGGACAAGAAGCTTTTGGCTAACGCTATGCTAGATTTTGTGAAGAATGTGAAGGAACTGAAAGCCTTGAAGAAGATTGACAGGTACTATGTTCCAGACACCATGAAGAAACTATGGAGGTATGTTCTAAGAGCTATAATTGAGTATATTACTTTGAACCCTAGGTTTGATTGGGCTCGTACCCACCACTTTGTTCTTTTGAATCATTTTTGGCACAGCTGTAAAATTTCTTTTCCTTTTTACTTGTTAACCTCCATGAGTACGGTGGTGGATAGCTTCAAAAAGAAGCCCACTAATAATCCCACTCTGCATGAGGGGCTCTTGCTACTTATTTATGAGAACTTTAAGGCTCAAACAATAAGTAATACCCCCCCTCAAACTGAGAATGTGACCTTTGGAAGTTCCATCTTCTCTTCAAACTCGAATGACATTGAGAGCTTAAGCTTTGAGGATGTTGGGATTTCTTCCGCTGGTAAAAAAGTCACCCATTAGGTCAAGAATTTTCCTTCTTCCATAACCCCTAATAGAAAAATCCCTAAGGTTTATGGCCAGAAGAAACTTGTGAAGGATGAGAAGGTTGACAATGATGATGAGGAGGATGTGGAGATGAAAGAAGAGGAAAAGGTGATGTAGGAGGAAATTAAGAAAGACCAAGGAGGGAAAAAATACAAGAGGGAGGGTTAGGAGGATGAGAGAATGTAGAAAGAATACGATATGTCTTCACTGCTTCTTTTTCCTATCCATATTCAAGCCCAACTTGAGGAGCAAAAAATGGATTCTAAGATTGAGGGAGGGGTGGTGTAGGTCAAAGACAGGAGGAAAGCTTGGAAAAATTGTAATGTTCTGACCTCAAAAATGGGCATTTTTAGAGAGGCCATGATCCCGCAGGTCCTCATGGAAAACCAAGAAGGGCTACGGCTTGAAGAGCTCATAGACCTAATGATTGTGGCTATTTCAGATAAAGAAAGGGAAACTAGGATGAACCTCTTGAAAAATGCTCGTAGTAGTATGATTGATAACTTCAAATCAATCAAGTGGCTTTTCCATGCGCTGGAGGAGGTCAAAGAGTAGGTGGGTCATATGGAGGAATATAGGAATGGAGTGGATTCTGATATTAGAGACAACCATGATGAGAGGACAAGTTTGGCAAAGAGAAGGATTAACAACCTTGAGATCTACAATCACAAACTCTCAAACCAGATGATTTCGCTGCTAAGCTCCATTAACAACAACATCATATCTTCAACTGGCTGGATCAAATATAGAGTTATGAAGGAAGATGAGGAAGGAAAAGATAGGGAAAAAGCCAGACTGGTGGTCAACCCTACAAAGGATAACATCAACATTGGTTAGGACTAGGAGGATCAAAAGGCACACCAAAAGGAGGCTGAGGAGAACCAGATGGCCTATGAGGCTACTCAAGTTATGCAAGAACTGGAGAGAAAGAACGAGGACTAATCCACTGCCTATTCTTTTGTTTCTTTCAGGGCCTTTTTTTTTCTTTTTGTTAGGGATTTTACCTTTTTAGGTTCATATTGTTTTTGTTCCTAATCTTTTCTATGTTCTTTGGTTTTTGGCTGGGCATTGTGCTTATTATTAGCCTTTGAACTTGAACTCTTTTTGCTAGGCTTTTCACACTTATTTTCAGCCTTGTTAATGTTTTAACTCTTAAGTTTTAGGGTCCCTTTAAAACCTATTTATCTAATTAAAAAAAAAAGAGTAAGAGGTATTCCTAGTCTAAGGAAACCTAATATGGGTCTATGCAAAAATTGTCAAATTAGAAAGATAGGAAAGACTAGTTTCAAAAGAAAGAACTATAAATTTGAAGAAGTCTTGGAATTGGTTCATACATACCTATGTGGACCTATTTAAATAGAGAGCTATGATGGAGATAAGTATTTTATTCTATTGTTTGAAGATCATTCTAGAATGATGACTATAATGTATCTAAAAGAAAAATATGAAGCTTCTTCAAAGTTTAAGTAGTTTTTGGCAAGAGTAGAAAAATACATTGGAAAGAAATTGAAATGTTTGAGATTAGATAGAGGTGGTGAATTCATTTCCAAGGAGTTCAATGAATTCTACTTTGAAAAATGAATTAAGAGACAACTATCAGCCCCTGGTACACCTCAACAAAATAGTATAGCTAAAAGAAGAAATAGATCCATCATGGATTATGCAAGACCCTTAATGATAGAAAAGAATGTAACAATCAAATACTAGAAGCAAGCAATTAGTACTACAATGCATACCTTGAATAGAGTATAGTTGAAGAAAGACTCAAATCAAACTCCTTATGAAATATAGTATGGCTACAAACCCAATGTAAGTTACTTGAAAGTATTTGGTAGCAAATGTTATATCTTGAAGGAATCTAGGAAAGGTAAATTTGATGTCAAAGGTGATGAAGACATATTCCTAGGATACTCCTATAGAAGTAAAGCATAAAAGTGTTTAAATATAACTACTCATAAGATCATAGAGAGTACACATGTGAGAATTGATGAATTTGTAGAAAAGAGTGAAGAGGAAAGAAACATAGAACCTAAGGATTACAAAAGATTTGTTTACTATGAACTTGATATAGTGTCAAATCTATTTGGAAGTCAAGAGGCCTCAACTCTCAAGTCCCCAAAATATTCAAAAGCTACTAATTTGCAATCAGTGCAATTTGAGTCACATTTTGAATGACCCAAGTCATAGTCAAATGCTATCGAGCTAATGCTAGATCAAAATAAGTCTGATGGACCCGAGTCATAGATAGTGGGACTTGAGCTTGATATAGAAGATAATGAAGAGGTTAGTAGAATGAATTCTAAATATAATGTTAGCAATATATATCAAAAATCACCATGCACTGATTAGATCATAATAGACAAGTCAAATGGAATAATGACAAGAAACAAATTGAAAGGTACATGTTTTCTTGTTGAATTTGAACCTAGAAATGTTAAAGATGCTTTGGATAATGAAAGTTGGATTGAAGCTATTAATGAAGAAATAGAACATATAGAGAAGAATAAGACTTGGACTCTTGTTCCAAGACCCAAGGATAAAAATGTAATTGGCACAAAGTGGGTATTCAGAAATAAGTTGAATGGAGATGGAAAAGTCTCAAGAAACAAAGCAAGATTAGTGTGTAAAGGTTATTCTCAAGAAAAAGGTATTGATCATGGTGAAATTTTTTTTCCTATTGCAAGATTAGAAGGTGTTATAACTTTACTAGTATATGCAGTACACAAAAGATTTAAATTTTATCAAATGGATGTAAAATCTGCATTCTTGAATGGAATTCTTGATGAGGAAGTCTGCATTAAACAACTTGAAGATTTTGTATATCCTAGCAAAAGAGATATGGTATGAAAATTATAAAAGAATTGTATGGTCTCAAGCAAGCTTCTAGATCTTGGTATGAAAGACTTCATAACTACTTGATAAAGATTGATTTTTAAAGAACAAATGATAACAACAGTCTATATATCAAAGAAAAACAAGACAAGAAAACTGTGTTGGCAAAAATATTTTTGGATGACACTTTATTTATAGGAAATAATGACTTATGCAAAGGATTTTTAGAAGAAATGAGTAAAGAATTTGAGATGTTTATTTTTGGAGAGATAAGATTCTTTGTTGGATTGTAGATCCGATAGAAGAAATATTGTATCTACATTACTCAATCAAAATATATCAAAGAGATACTAAAGAAGTTTGAAATTTAACATTCAAAACTTGTTGGAACACCTATGTCTATTGGACATAAGCTTTCCAAAAATGATGATTCCAAAGAAGTAGATTAGACCACATAGAGATCAATGATTGTAAAATTGCAATATGTAGTGCATACAAGGCCTGATATTGCATTAGCAGTCGGTATGGTGACAAGATTCTCAACAAATCCCAAAAAAAATCACATGATGGAAATCAAGAGAATCATGAGGTATCTAAGAGGTACTAAAGAATATGGATTATGGTACAAAAAAGAAGGCAATTTGGATTTGAAAGCATTTATAGATGCTGATTGGGTAGGCAGTATTGATGATAGGAAGAGCACAAGTGATGGAGCATTCTTTCTTGGTAAAAGACTAATGTTTTGGACAAGAAAGAAGAAGAACTATATTTCTTAGTCCACAGTAGAGGCAGAATATGTGACAGTAATACTTAATTGTTCAAATATTCTTTGGTTCAAGCAACTATTGGCAAGTATGAAGATAGAGATCAAAGATCTAGTGGTTATATTTTGTGATAACACTAGTACAATTAATATATCAAAGAATCTTGTGATGCATATAAAACCAAGCACATTGCTATCAAATATTATTTTTTGAGAGAATTGGTGTAAGACAAAGAGGTAAGATTGGAATATGTGAATACTAAAGAGAAAATTGTAGATATATTTACTAAACCATTACCTAAGGATGCATTTTGTATCTTAGATGTGGTCATTCCCCTATCTAAAGTTCACTAAATAAAATGTAGTGATACATCAACTAGAGCATGTTGAAGATTAGTCAATTGGTGTAGTATTGACAAAGACACATTGCAAATCAATTAGTACATGAGGTACATTGATATTCACTAGACATTGTCTTTTGCATGAGATATCCAAGAGGGAGAAGTTTTATGTCATATTTCATAGAAATTTTATCACTTTAAGAGTTGAAAAAGAGGGAGATATCAAAGAAGGAGAAATTGGTCTGATATCAAAGAAGGAAAGTTTGTTATCAGAAGAAGATGTTGAAGACAAAGCTTTGTAGACAGAGGGAGAAATTGAAGGCAAATGGAGTGCATACTAATAGAGGGAGTTCTCATAGATGAGAATTAGATTGAAACTAAGGATATGTTCTTTAATTTATTCTTGCTATAAAATTTCATTGTATTATGACATGTTGTGTTGTAATTAATGTCAGAGAGGGAGATTGTTGAAACTAATTGATTAATTATGTATTGTCTTTGATGTTACACAAAATATCATATCATTGCCAATCGGTGTATGTTGAGCTCACTCAAGTGATGAAGATAGTTTCCCATATTTGTTGAGCATTCCAAAATTTTCCAAGTTTAGAGGATAGTCCATACCAAGTTCACTTGATCATTAAAAGGAAAGTTTACAAAAGTTGAGTGTTAACTGAGCTCACTCAGGTAATGAAGGAAATGTTGGATGGAACCAGTGTTGACCAAGCTCACTTGGTTACCAAAGGAACTTTGTGAATATGTAGTATTAATTAAGTTCACTTGGTTAACATAGAAAAATCATTTTTGAGTTAGTGTCTACCAACTAGGGTCAGCTAACAAAGGATTTTCTTGTTTTGGCATATTGAGTTCAATAGATTTAGTTGTTGGTTCTAGTTGACTAAGAAAATGAATATTAATTATTCTAAGTTGTATTCAAGCTGAATTGATAATGTGTAAGATATAAATATAAGGTCAAGTTGAGGATTGAATGAGTGGCACACAATAGAAGATTTTATGAAGCTTAGAGGAAGCAAATTGGAAGGATAAGAAAAATATCCTTGTCAAGCTAGAAAAGTAGATTTGATCAAGAAGGATCAAGTATACAAGCTAGAATTGAGATCTATAATCAACAATTCAATTTCATCAAAAATTAGGTCATCTCATTATTACTTTCTAACCATTGTAGTAGTGGTCTAAATCTCTTAACCGAGTTGGATTAACAACTATTTTTAAATCCTCTAACAAGGTGGCATTTCTATTTGAAGTGTCTCAAGACCTCTAACAAGACCACTCCTAATAGGGTGATTAAATCCTCTAACAAGGTCACACCTAATAGTGTGTTTTTTAACCTTTAATAGGGTTGGCTCCTAACAGGGCTCACTTCATAAGAGTGAAAGTTAGTAACTAGTTGCAATTGGTGGTTTTTCCCAAATTGGGTTTCCACATTAAATTTTGGTGTCAATTGTGTTCATGTTATTTATTTTTATGCAACTAAGATAAGTAAGACTAATCATAGATAATATCTTAAATATTTTCATGTTAAGAATTTACCAAGCTATTTTAGTAGTTATTGAGTTACAATATTTGCTAGTGTATGTCGAGTGAATGTGTGTTTGTTGAGTTACAACTAAAAATAGATTAATCAAGGTTTTGATTTGTATTGAAATCTAAGGGACATTGGATTTATTTTAGTGGTTGTTGATTCACCCCTCCCCTCTCAATAACTCCTCTTATATTTCCAATAGAAGGATGAATATAAAGTTGTTGAAAGGAAAGGGTTAATTTGTGCCCTAGAATTTTTGAAGAATTTCAAGATTGAATGGATTAAAATTGTTTTAAGAAGAATCAATGATATAAATTTTTTGTGATAGAATGGACCAATGGAGATCAAAAAGTTACAAGCTAGCTAACTCTAGAGAAGAAAAAAACTATGCGATGCCCAAGTTGAGAGGAAGTTGAGGCAAACATAGGTGCCAAGTAGAATGGATGAGGTTTGTCCATTACAAACATTTATGATCCACTAATCAAAAACTTTATGAGGGTTATAGCTCACAAATTTTACCAGTCAAGTAGATTGAACAATGTATCATGTATGGGAGTGGATCAAGTGTGGAAGGTAGTGATTAAGGATCATGAATATGATCTTGCCAAGCTTCAAAGACTGCAATTAATAGAGAATCTATCATCCATCAAAAAAATAAATAGATCAATGTGTAAATTTCAATCCCTTGTTATATGTATTTTCTTTTATATCCATAAATATTTTCCTGGTATTGGTGATATTGTTTGGTAACAATACAAACCAATGATAAGATATATAAGTGAATACATTACTCAATTAGGAGAGAATTTTGAGAATGTCATGGATACTTACTTTGAGGAATTCAAGAAAAGAATGAAGATGAGGATGATAATAACTTAAGAATTGGTTACAAGGTATTACAATGACATATGTTTCATTGTAGATATAGATAATAAATTTGTATAGGTAGTGAAGCTGAGGAAGGCCTAATTACAAGATTTTGATTATGAAATTGATAGTAATGTAGTGAATGCAAACATTGTTGCACCTTTGAAAGAAGAATTAGACACTAAGGTTGAACCCTTTGGAAAATATGAGGAAGCTAAGGCTAGAATAACTATAAATATTAAGATAGCTTCTAAGGAGAAGAAAAGGAAAATAATGTTTGAAGACCTAGAAGCAAAACTAGGCACAGAAGGGAAAAGAAACTTTCTAGATTACACAAGGTCTTGGAGAGGATGAAGAAAAAGATAGTGGTGAAGAAGAAGAAGAAGAAGAAGAAGGAGACAAGGGTAAAGCCCTAGTTCTTGCCACTCCACCTAGTAAGAAGGATAAAATAACTATAAAGAAGCTAGTAGTGACACCCCTCTCTCCTCCACCACCAAATAAGCCAAGAACTAGGGCAATTGCTAGTGCCGAGTAGATTGCAAAACATAGAGTAGTAGAGACTAATGAGCCTAGTGCATCTAAACTAAAGAGAAGGAGATTGGTTAAAGAACCACCTAAATGAAAAATAAAGTCTATTGATGGGGTATGTGTAGATCTTAGAAGATCTTCAAGATTATCCTATTTTAGATGTGTAGAATATAATACACTGGATAACAATAACAGAAACAAAATTGAGGAGGTTGTGGTAGATATGATTGCAAATCATAAGCTTGCTCCAAGTGAAATTGAGAAGAAAACATCCAAGAATTTAAATGGTTGACTAGAAAGAAGATGGCAGTAGGAAGAAAGAGAAGATAAAAAGATAAGAATTGACACTTTAGTTAGAGTTATGCTTGATTTATCCTAAGATCAGCAAGAAACAATTTTGGAAAAAGTATAATAATAGATTTGTTCTTAAGTATGGAATGGTTTTTATTTTACAAAATAAATTGGAATATGTAGCACAACAAGATGAATTGCTTTGGAAACGTATTTTTGGGTTATCCACCAAGGGAGCAAAAACATAGAAAGAAATTGAGACTATGACCATCGAAGATGATCATAGTAGTGGAGAAAGTTCAAGTGTGTCAAGTTTGCAAGGAAGCATGTCACCAGTATATGCCAACACCCCTAACACTCCAAAGGTTGAGAAATCAAGGCTCACAAGTAATGAGGCAGAAATTGAGATAAAGGACATAACTGTAGATAGTAAAATTGTTTTAGCACCTCTCATTGAGGAAAATAAAGAGATGAGTAGAGTTGAACTGACTGAATCCATTATTGTCTCAAGTACTAAAGCACTAGCACAATGAAATGGTGTAACACCCTCACCAACTCCCAAAGAAGTGTCGAGCAACAAAACTCCTTCCCTAAGTAGAAGAAAAACAATAAAAGACACCTCACCAGATATTGAAGTTAGTTTTCATGAAATAATTGAGATGCCACAATTAGATTTGGAAAATCTGACATTGGAGTAGACAATTTTGTTACATGAAATTTTGGCAAAAAAGAAAAGGCAAGAAGAGCTAAGAAGAGGGCACAAACAAAAAACATGTACTATATGATGTAATTTTTTATTTTTTGTTGTTGATACTTTTGATATTCAAAATTTTGATGATGAAGCCCCAATTATTACCTAACTTATAAATATTGTTGAACAAGTAAATGCTGGTAATTTGGAATCCAATGAGAAATCAATGGATTGATTATCAAGAAGATTTGAAAATAAGGTTGTGAACAAAGTCTCCATAAAAATTGCTAAGCAAAAAATACAATTACTAGAATGTGTATAGATTATTACATAAATTATCGAGAAAGTACAACATTGATACACCATTTTTTCAGATATGCAAAGATTCAAAAATGATATCTAGACAAATACACCAAATTCAAGTTGAGATGCAAAGATACAACAATATTATTTCACAGTCAGTAACATCTAGTATAGATCACTACAATAAATTATTGAATGCTCAAGGCACAGTGGCTGAGCTTCAGACAACTGATAGCAACATGAGATCCAAATTGGCCACTATTCAAGTGATGTTAATACTTTATTTAGAGGTCATGCAAAGGGAGATGGAATCAACCCAAGATCTTATAAAAGAAGATCACAATCTTTTAGTGGTCGATAGCTTAATTGACTTAGTTACATGATTACAATCATAGAATCACATTTTGGATGCAAAAAGAACCAGATGGGGTCATGCCCCATGATCACCCAAGTTCATCAAACATTCATTGATAAATATAGTTTGCTTCCACCCATTCAACCTCATCAACCATGCCATGTACGTGTTCAAAAACAATGGGGAAATGAATTTGTTGAAGGGGGAAATAATTTTTTTGTCATAAGGTAGAGTATATGAATGTGGATAAAGTATTCATTTGTACATTGTTTATTCATTATTCATTTTTGGCATAAGTCATAAGACTTAGGGGGAGTACTCATATTAGATTGTATTTGTAATGATGTAATCATGAAAAAGGGTGAGATTGTTGGTATCTCTAAACTATTATTTTCTATTAGTGTTTAACACTTATTCATTTACAAGGCAGAGTCAGATGGTCATCACTATGACCAAACTACTCTATATAGGCTGAGTCATGTACATAAGTATGTGTGTAGCGAGATCTATAGGGGTCAAGTAAGTGTGTGGTCATCGAGTATTTTCTATACAAGTTGAGCTCAACACCGAGCAAGTAGTTCAAGCATACAAGTGCCAAGTTACATAGTACATGTCGAGAACAATACAAATTGGGCATCAACAATATTGAGTATCAAAAAATAGTAAGTATCGACCAAGTCAGAGTTTACATGAAAGTTAGAAATGATACAGACTTTAAGGTAAATCATTTTCAAGCCAACTTTGAAGGACCATTTAATATTTGTATAGGTTGTTACAAAGAGTTTTATGTGTTTATGACATTGATTAAAGATCCTTATGTTTTGTAATCAACAATTCAGATCAAGAGAAAAAATATAGAAACATCTAGAAAACTCTTTGCGAAACTCTTTAAATAGAGAAGATTTTAACCTAGATCGTACAATGAGGAGAGAGTATGAAGTTGAAAAATGATGCAATCAATGTGACAGACAAGGAGTGATATGTGAATAGTGAAGTGAAGGATCAATATCAGATTATAAGTCAGTGAAAGTGTTATGTTATCTCTTAGTAGAGAAAGTGACCTAGTTAGAGTAGTGAAGGGAAAGAAAAGTTTTAGCAAAATAGAAGAGAGGACCAGTTAGCAAAGAGAAGACTCAAAATCAGCTTACAGATCATACTAAGAGTTAGGTATTAAATCAATTCTAATAAACTTGAATAAGGGTAAACCTCTTAATAGCGTGGTCTTAATAGATCTTTGTAAATCTCCTAGCAGAGTCCTTACTTTATTGTAACTGTTAAGTCCTCTAACAAGGCAAGACCTAGAAGTCTCAAACACCTTTAACAGGGTAGACCCAATACAGGGTAGATGATATATTATGATCAAATATTGTAACCCTAACAAGTTAACTTTATTACTGCAGTAGTGAAGATTTTTGGGTGTCATCCCCACCCTAATTTTACCTTCACCTTGGAGGGTTTTTGGGTAACAAGTATTGTGTTATGTGTTTATTTTCATGCATACATGATAGATTATATTTACATGTTACAACAAGTTTACTCTTACATGCACAAGACAACTAGTGATTGTGTGAATGAAATGTTAAAAAGTAAAAGTGCTTTAGATTCTAATTCATCTTGCCTCTCAGTATCTTGTTATCTTGCTTATACTTCCATCAATCAACAAAAGACTTATATGTTGCTAGTTCAAATGCTTTGCCTATGGATCATACTATGTTTTTTGATAGAGGCAAGAATAGGGTTACTCTTCTATGTTGTGATTGTGCTAGTTGAGGATAATGTGTTGTTAATATGTTATTTATGTTGTTCTACAAGCCAACACTCTCTTGTTGCTTTTATCATAAAAAAATGATTTATCTATATTTATGAGTTATACAATATTATTTTTAAAACTTTTTGTCTTCAATTGTCATAATTTTGGGATTTCCAACATAATTTGACTTTGTAAATATTATAATCAAGTCTATAGTTTAATTTATGGTTGATGTAGTTAGGTTATTTTGTGTATTTTATATTAGTGCAGGGTTTGATTATTTTATTTAAATCCTTATGTAATTTTCCTTTTTATATAATTTATATTAACATATTAGACTTTGTCTTCTGTACAAAAATATTTTACTTTCAAAATTTTATATATTCTTATCTTGCATTCCATCCTTTTGTTGTTATGAGATAATAATGGAGTGAATTTGTATTTGATTGTTTAACATATTTTAATAACTTGTTATTTGGGATATCTAAACTTTTGTCAATGATTTAAAAAAATTCTAAATATGAAGACTTCATGGATAGTCCCCTTTCAATTTAATTTCTCTTGTTCTTGAAATAATTGTTGAATCTAAATAAAATTATATACCCAATAGGAATCTCATGCCATGAAAAAGTATTTTTATTATTATATGCAATCAGTATTTTTATAAAGATAAACTAAATCAACTTGACATTAAAAATGAGATTTTTCAAAGTCTCCAATGGTATTGGGGATGGAATAATTAAGCAATAGAAACACTTATAGAAGGAAGCAACAATAAATTTATTAGTAAAATGAAAAGCATGATTTTTGAAGTTCAACATTTCTATTTTAACAACATTCAAACAATGTCGACAAAAAATTATCTTCTAAATTATAATTTTAAGTTTTTGATTAAGGTAAAAAACAAGTTTTGAAGGGTCTTGAAACCTTTTCTAAAAAGATTATATAAGATGTACTATGTAAGTCCACCGAAACAAAATGGAATAAGACTATAGAAAGGAATAGAGATAATTCTAGTTTGATCACCCACAACCAAGTGCCATCAAGATTTACCTATAGCATTGCCCCTTTGGGGCCAAAGGGTCATGTTAAAAGAGGGCATAGACATCTTAGATCTCTTCCACTTTAGAATAATCCAGCTCTCTTCCACCTTACCATCTTTAAGTTAATCCATGAATCAATAATGAATTTATAAATTAGACAATAAATTAGTATAAAGAAGTATTATCAAATCATTAAGTTTTTTTCATAAATTCAACTTTGAATTAATAATAATTAGAAAATTGAAGTCAAAATGAAATAAACATTGAAATAAAAATATATATCTTTTGTTATATTAAATTTAGTAAAACATTTTTGAAAGAAAATTTAAACTTTATTTTGATATGGGGAGATTTAATCTAATTAATTAGAAGTTAAAATGTTCACTTCCTACTACCAATTTCTTCCACATATTATTGTCCAATAGACCATTATTTATATTAGAGAATGTTCTACAAATAATAAGATTTGGCCTCTTGTGCATAGTATTTGGGATATTTCTAACTAGGATATTTTATAGTATAAAATAGGTAGAAATTGTTTTTAGATATGGGAGGATGTATCAATAAACATGCCTTTATTGATTGATTGGGTATATTTCTAATGTCATTTAGGCATTATAGATCCATTGATTATATCTTAAATTCCATTGTAGGCATAAAACTACTGTCCGATAGAATATCCCTACTAGAGTCACCTACATCACACATAATGTTGAGATTTTGTTTTTTCTTTTATTTTTTATATTCTATCATCATCTATAAACATTAAAGTGTGTCTCTCAATTTAGGTCCATTGTGGTAATCTTTTTTTTTTGGTATTATAACATAAAATATTAAATTTCACTTGATATTTTATTTGTGACCACCTTGCCAAAGAAACTTCAAGAATATTTAAGTATCTATGAAGAGAGTGATGAAATATCTATGAGATATTTTTGAACTTATCCATATGAATAATTGTCTATGCTACATAGGAGATATTGGAGCTTTATATTTTGGCAAAATTTAGAGTTTCATATGATGTGAAAAGCTCTGAAGGTAGCCCTTCAAATTCCACTCTCAACAAGTGAATTTCTCCATGCAATTATATTTACCATAGGTATAAAAAAACATGTACTGTCATCTATTTGTTTGGTGTGAGGATGATATGGGTGTGAAATACTAGATGGAGCATAGTTACCCACAATGAAATACACTTTGCCCTAATAAATTAGGGCTTCTATCAAAAGTTTTAAGAAAAAAAAATTAACAAAAGACTATTCTACAAACATATCAAATGTAAATGGAAGCACTCAGACAAATTTGAGATATTTTCCCTAAAATGGAATAATAGAAAAACATGCAAGGAAGCTCTGAAAACATTGAGGAAGTTAGATGCCAATTCGACCTATGGAGGTAGTGTAGATTTATTCTCTTGGCAATTGTACACTATACACCAATGTAAAATGATTTTTTTTGCATGAGGGATTGTCCTTAGAGGTGTTGGCCATTTCTATAATGTCATGCCCAAATTTTGAATAAGACACACACACACACACACACACACACACACACACACACACACACACACACACACAACTCAATAATAATAATAAAATTAAAATTTGAAACACTTTAAGAAACTATATCAAATCATTTACATATGATTGCTACAAATTTTCAAATATATCTAATCATATTCCAGGAAATATTTAAAATGAAATGTATTCACAACTTTGACATGTCTATTCCAATATTACAATCACATCTAGATCTTACAACAAAACAAGATTTACATATATGAAGATCTACATGTGATCTTTTACAATATAGAACTTTTAAAAATATTCATATTAAATAAACTGTAAATCTCCAATAGAAAATGAAAACTTCCAAGCTTTTCTTCAACATAAATCCATATGAAACCTGTAGAAAACAACACTAAAAACCATAGAAAGTTCACCTCCTAGCCTAGGTCTCTATGAGACCACCCACCAAGCTTGGAGAACCAAGACCAATCAGGTAACAATCAAGCACAACCACATAAAACAATATTCACATGATACAAGAGTTAACACCCTTTTTGAGCTTACACAATGTGTGCCTAAAACCTCGAGGAAAAGCAAAATACATAAAACAAAATCTTCTTTCACAAGTCATACAAAATAATTACTAGCTCTCACAAAATTTCTCCCCTTATCACCCCCAAAGTGCATAACAATGTACTGGGACATGTAACCCATACTACATGTGTATCCCTCTTCCTTCTAGGGAAGAGACTTTGCACTCAAGGAAAAGGCCTAACTAACTCCTTCACCCGAAGGCCACTTCTTCCCTCCCAAGGGTGAGTAATGTCCTTCCACACCCATAACATCATACTCTCAAAATCAAAGAGAAAGAAAATAAATAATAGAAATTCATTCACACCCAACAATACAACAAGGACAATGAACAATAGACATATGCATCTGTAGCCAAATTTATATAACTTTTATTCAGAAAAATAATACAATACATAATTCCTAAAACATGGCAAAGGCTCCAACCTTTCTCCAAGCTATGGCAAATGAACTGATTTGAGAAAAGCCATCTATCCTTCCTTGATCAAAATCCTCAAAGACAAAAAATCTCTAAAACTAGAGAGTGGGTGAATGAAAACTCTATTTTTGAATTTCCATTTAATACGAAAGTAAACTCCTTCTTTTTCTCCATCATGAAAGAGAAAAATCATTGTAATTCCACCTAAGTTTCCCTATTTTCTTGGAACTCCAACTCACTGAATATAAGGTGAGAAGTGGGTAAGATTTCTTCCCATTTTCGTAATACTTAAAAAATGGAATTTTAAAAGAGTTAGAAAAGTGATTTAAACTAAAGTAAAGTCAAAATTGAAGCCCTAACATATAGTACTAACATGTAGGCAAATTTATTTTACCAAAAGGAAACCCTAAGACTCTAATAAAGCCCTCTAAAGTCACCTTAAACTTAAATTCCGAATTTAATCTAATAAAAGCCTTTATATGATAATTTTATGCAAGGGTATATAACTTAAACATTTCTAATAGGTTAGAAATAAGGTTGGATCTCTTTTGCCAATATCTAAAACTGACTTGCCACTTATACACATAACAATACAAGTGCCAAGTGACACTATAAAATATACACTTAACATTATGAGTGACAAATCTAATCTAACACACTCATTCACATTATGTTCACAAAGTAAATTACTAAATAACACGGCTAACATTTCTTCATTAGATGTAACCTTGGCATTCTCAATAGATACAAAGGTATAGTCTTGGTTCTCCATTTTACCATGGTTATATTTCCTGCACACTCAAACTGTATATCAGTAGTCCAAGATATATAAATCATATGCATATATATAAATCCTAAATCAATTTTATAGTCATAATTGAATCAAAACATAAAATATATGTCAATTGAATTTTAAATAACATTTTTTCATTTCTATAATACTAGAAAAATCAACTAAGTATGATATGACCATTTGCAACATTTTATGATTTTCAAACATATGATCCATCTAATCTTTGCATTCAAACATAATTTCATACTCCTCAATAAAATAAACAACCAAATACATGGATGTAATCATCAAGCATCATCAATAAGTTCTAACATCATAAATAATCATCATAAAAATAAAGCATCCCATAATATCAAATACTATGAAAAAAATCCAAAATAGGTCCAACACATAACAAGGTCTCAAAATATAAAGTATCTAAAACACAAATAAACTACTATGATGGGCTATGTTGATGCATCACATACAACAACATATGCTAAAAAAAGAAACATTTTTTTATACTATGGAATGCATATATATTCAACAATTTATAAAAATGGAGGAAGGCTTGTTAAATATTTGTTGAGGTGCCTCGTATGTATTAACACGTACTCTCATTGTCATAGCATCTGGTGGTTGCCATGACCCACCAAGGAGAGTGGACATTGAAAAGTTCAATGACAAAAACCTTGGGTTATGAAAACTTAAATTTGAAAATATGTTAGTTGATTGAGATCTATGGATCACTATGTCTAGCAATAATCCTTTAGGTGTGAAGTGAGAAAATTGAGATCTAGTGAATCAAAAGGTCAGAGGACTCATAAAGTTGAGTCTTGCAAATTTTGTTATGTTAAATGTCCATGAAGAGAAAATTGCATGTTATTCATGGAAGAAGTTGGGAGATATTTATCAAGGAAAGTCCTTGACAAAGAAGCTCTTCCTAATAAAGATATTGTACTCTCTAAAGATGGATAGAGGAATGGTTGTGGTAGATCATCTACAAAGGAATGGTTGTGGCAGATCATCTAAATGTATTCAATATGGTGATTTCATAGTTAACATTTGTTGGTGTGTCCATTAGTGAAGAAGAACATTGTATCTTATTGTTGTCCTCATTGCTTGATTCATGGGATCACCTTGTGATAGCCATCATAAGTACTACCAACCAATTTAAAGTGGATGAAGTAGTTGCTACACTTCTAATAAAGGAGATGCAAAGTAAATCTTCTGAGGTGGCTTAAAAGGTTCTTCCTATTTGAGATAGATCAAAGGAAAAAAATGAGAAGGACATGAAGTTTGAATATTCTAGAAAGAATTCTAAAGGGAAGTGTTGGAACTATGGGAAAGTTGGTCACATCCAAAGGGATTTTAGAGAGAAGAAGAAGAAATGAAGAGTTCTTCCAATTTAGATTCTTCTTAGAGTGGTGAAGAAGGTGCTAGTAGTGATTCTTTGGATAATTAGTTATATGATAATGACTAGTTATATTAATTGAATCTTCATGTGGAAGATGTTTTCCATGATGCCATGTGTGACTTGACACCACAATAAAGTGAGAGTTGTTGTCATTGATGTAGATGCCATGTGCAACTCAACACCATAGTTCAGTGAGAGTTGTTAGTAGTGTTATAGGCTCTTTTGTCACCAAATGATCTTCATTAGCATTGCAGATGTTGGAATGTGTCTTAAATCATAATATTCTTTCCATATTTTTTGAATTCTTGTTTGGAGATGTTTATCTTTATGTGAAAAAAGATGTTGCCATCCTAAGGCCTTAATAGGGCCTTTCATAAAGGTGTGGATAATGCTTTCATTTGGTATGTTTAAATGGAGCATATTATCTCTTTGGTTGAGATGGTTTAGATCATGTTGTCATGTTTGTGCTCTCGAGGCCATGATTGGAACTTTGACATTGATATTTGTATAGTTTCTTTGTATAGAATATATTGATCACTTATGAATACTTCAAGTTATTGCTATGTTGCAATTTGAGTTGGAATGGATTGATCATTTGTACGTGCTTATGGATACTTAGAAATGATGGTGATTATTATTTTATCTTGTGATTAGAGATGTGTTTGTTGGAAAAAATGATGATTTTAGCAAGAATTCTAAGAGGCATTCGCTTGATATGGACTTTAGAAGAGAGTGTTCTTAGTTGAGTCTTGGTTGGAGACTCAGGTATCTTGATGAATACTCTCATTCATTGCTCTTGGTCTATTGTTCTTGATGATTTTATACTTGAGATTTGGATGTTGATATGGTTTTTTGTGGGGTTCTACAAAAGAGATTGTACTAATATTGTTGGCATTTAGAGGTGTACATAGAGGGACATGGTACATTTTTTATGTACTATTGATATTATTGATGCTACAAGTTTGTTGTTGTACTTATATGTGATGTTGTTGAATGGAATCACAATAGGTACACATTACCTATGTAGTGGGAGCTTATTTATGTATATGTGGAAAATATTACTTTGAGGCCTGAGGTTTTATGTGTTGTTGGTTTTGAAATGTTGTATACCTTTGAGGTGTCAAATGAACACAATTAAGTTTGAATGGTGCACATGGTCATGTTAAGTAACTCTATAGATATGAGTACACACTTAATTAAGTGGGAGATTGTTGAGGTGCCTCATACATATTAACACATATAATGATTTTCATGGTGATGGTTGCAATGACCCCTACCCATGACCTATATGGGGTTACCATGACATGCATAGCATCTTCCATGAGTCGTGTGGTGTCATGATTGTACGATGGTTTCCTAATGGAATGATGGATGTCATATAATGTATGCTACCATTTGCATGATGAATGGTAATGCCATAGGTTGGCATGACATATGATGAAATTAAATCCCAAGTATAGTGAACTAAGTCCACTAGATAATGATGGAAAGTATAAGTATAGTGAGTGCAAGTACAATGAGAACAAGTATGATAAAGATGGTACAATACTAGTGCCATGTATGATGTTAAGTATTTTCCTTAATGATCATATGATGGTTTCCCAATGGAATGATGGATGTCTTATAATTAATGCTACCAATGGCATGATGAATGACAATGCCATAGGATGGCATGTCATACGATGATGAAATTCAATCCCAAGTACAGTAAACTAAGTCCACTAGATAATGATGAAAAGTACAAGTATGATGAGTAAAAGTACAATGAAAAAAGGTCCAATAAAGATGGTACAATACTAGTTCCATGCATGACATAAAGTATTTTCCTTCACTATGGTGCCAATTTGAACATGATGCCAAACACTAATGCTTGTGGAGTATTGTTTGCAGTGGCGCACGACTTGATTTTAATCAACAATTGGGTTAATGAAAGTTGGTAGACCATTTTGAAATGTGATAGTTGATATAATGAATTCCATAACAAATTATAAAGTGTATAAATGACTGGGAGATTCATTAGGAATGTAGACATAGAGTTTCAGAGTGATATAAATCTAGGTTTATTGTAATGCAATTTGAGCCTATGAAAAATTACATTATTGGTTGTATGTAATTTTTGGGTATGAAATGTGAATCAAGAATATAAAACCTAAGTTCATCATATTACCTACTCACATATGTGAGTACATGATATAGAAGGAGAAAAGATAAGGAAAATAATACTTTCAATTGCAATTCTAGAAAACTAGGTCTTGAGAGATTAGTGCTAACTAAGTGAACAAGGAGCACTAATGTAAACTAGATCTAGGAAGAATAGAGGAAAGATATCCAATTTCTTAAAATCCCTCAATGTATATGTGTGCAATGAAAGCTAAATATATGTAGATATGTTGAAAAGACAAATGAGGAAAAGGAATACACCTTTGAGATCTATTCATGCTTTTATTTCTTGATTAAAATGAATGGAAGTTGTTAGATCCAAGCCTAAAACTATGCAAAAATAAATAAATCAAGAAATATTTTGGCAAACTATCAGGAGAAAACTAGATCTTCAGGGGTGAACTAGATCATAAGGGGTACAATGCACCTATGATGAATGGTGTGTGACACTAATTTTGATTTCATAGTTTTAAAGAAAGCCAAAAAGGGTAGTCCAATCTATTCATCAATTTGATATCTACACCTTGCAATGAAAAGGAATTTTTGTTGTTGATAGGGGGTTTTCCTTGGTCAAAATTTGGTTTAGGAATTAACCTTGAATTGAAATAACTAAACTAGCATGAATGTAAAGTAAATTTATGAATTCACCTTACAAAAGTTGAATCCCTTGAATCAAATGCAATGTTCTTACTTCACCAATGGATTTGGACCAAAAAAATGAAGATGAATGGATGTAGAAGATGACACAAAGGATATTAGATGGATTGAAGAAGATCTTGATGATAAACTCATTCAATTACTTGAATTCTTGAATCCTTGATCTTTAGTGGAGGAATGATTGAAGACTTAAAGGCTTGAAACTTGAATACTTGAGAGCTAGAGCTTCTGTGATGCAATTTCTTATGATTGTGGATGAAAAATGGAGAAAATGGAAGGTTTAATATAGAGCTTATAATTAACTAAATCTCATAGCCTGATAGATCTATAATTTAATAACCAAATATCCTAGAATGTGGGACCCAAAGAGGGAGACTAAAATAGGGCATCATTAGGGGTGCATTTCACCCCTGATTGGCCCATTAGGGGTGGATTATGCCCATGCTTGGTCAAGGGTGCATGACTCCCCTAATGATCAGTGCAAAAACTAATGGAGTTGTCTCGAGGTTCCAAAATAGATCTCGAGATCTAGAAATTAGGTCTAGATTTTGGAAATACCATTTCTAAGTGAGGAGTAGATTCCAAGTGGATAGATGGATGAAAAGGAGGAACCGAGGGGAAATAGATCCTACCTTGAACTTAACACCATGAAAACATGAGCTTTAAAGAGGATCTATTAGGTTTTACCCCAATTGCACTTGGGAGAAAGGACAAAAAAGGGAAGAAGAGATGAAAGAGAGAATAACATTGATGATCTCATATTAATTAGGAACTAAACCTTAATTACATTGGAGTAATTATAATTTAAGATGTTACATTAACATTATTTACAAAGAAGACACTCAGGATTATTTGTGGTGATTTTTTCTCGAAAGGGTTTCCCATGTAAATTTGGTCTCTTGTATTTATTTTGTGTGTTTATTATTATTTTTATTCTTGTTTCTTCTACTTATCTCAATGTGATTAAATGGATTCAAACTCTTTATTATTTCCTTATAAATTAGCATTAAGAAGGTGTTCCTTGCATGTAGTTTTCCTTACAATATTGCATAACCAAGTGATATTAAAACTGAAAACATAAAATATTGAATGAGGAATTTTCAAACAACATGATCAACATGATGTACATAAAATGAATTTGTAAAATAGTTTTTTGGAACATGTTTAGCCAAGTATACCACTTTCTATACCAAAACATGTTCTTTGGATTCAGAATGTTGATTTGTTATCACCTGTAGATTCTACAATTTATAATATAAAGCATATACACCAAAAAACATATAGCTAGATAACGATTTAGATTTCATCTCCATTGAATTAGGTCTAAGAAATACTAAGGACTATATGTACTAACACTTACATTAAATTGTAAGGGTAAAAGAACATAATCACATAAAATTTTGAAATTTTAAATAAAATAAGTCTTGTCCTTGAGTTCTAAGGGCCCACCTATCTATTAGGAGCTTCTAGAAGTAAGCAACATAATGCAAATGGTTTTTGGAGAATGTAATTCCCACCTAGATCCTAATATTGTGAGTATGTGCAGCTTCAAAAGTCAAGTGAATCTATTTTTGGTAGGTGAGTTTGAATTTGAAAATTCCAGAGGAAAATTGTGGACAATAAATAGGAAGAAAAGGTAGAGATTTTTATTCTTCATTCAATCAGATTGTAAGCAACAAGAAAAATAAGTTTTCAAATTTTATTCTTTTTTTGATTCTAAGGAAATTATGATGACAACAATTGTATGGTTTCCTTGTTGAACACTAATTGCTCCAGATATTTTGTGTTATCTCTTAACAACTCTAGGAAGTTTGTATGCAACCCCAAATTGTTGCAAATTTAATAGATAGAAAGAAAGAATCTTTCATGCCTTTAGTAATTTTTTTTGGTGTCTCCATTAGTTTACTACTCTAGTGTGCAGTCCAAGTGATTGGAAAAATCAAAGTTGCAAGTCTTTGTGTTTTTCCTATATGGGGATTTAAATTCTTTACATGGTATTAGAGCTTCTTGACCCTTAATCCTTACAAGTTTGAGCAGTTTATTTTCTAGATATTGAAGTTTTTCTTGTGTAAGAGACATGGTCAAAGATGAAGGAATGAGATAGCAACAACCACCATCCTTTAATCAACAAAACCCTTAAGTTTTGGAAGAAAAGATGAAAATCATTATGGTTACAAATGATTTATGGGATCTTGTGGTCATTAAATTTATTGATGTACCTAACCCAACTCACTTTGTTCCCATCTCAAACTATTAGAAGACCTAGTTTAAGGAGTCAAGGAGAAAAGATGCAAAATCATTAATCTTGATTGAAGAAGCCTTGGAAAAGGAAATATTTGTTATAATAGAAGCAATTAACTTTCCCAGGGAAGCCTGAGATATCCTCCAAACAAGTTTTAAAGAGACTAATAAAGTTCATGTGATGAAGCTACAAATGTTTTGAAGAGAATTTGAGAATCTTCTCAGTCTCTAGTTTGATTAATTAGTTAAGGACATAAGGAGAAGACTTGGAGGAGCAGAGAATAATGGAGCAAATATTAATAATTTTGCCCCGAGAATTTGTTACACTTGTGATTACTAGTGAAGAGGAAAAGAGCCTCTCCAAATTAACTATGAATGAGTTAATGGGTTCTCTCCATACCCATGATCAATGTCAATAGATTGGTAGCATATTCCTAAGTGCAATATTTTAAAGCTCAATCCAATGCAAGAGGTAGGGGGATGAATAAGTGTCTTTGAATGAGGCCCTAGAGGTACGAGTCATGGTAACTCTGAGAAAAGAAATGTTGGAGGAGAAATATTAGGACAAGTAGAAAGCCACGAGGGATAGATAATCTCTCAAAATAGCTCTAGAGGAAGAAATTGTTGGAAATATTCAAGACTATGCTAGGTTACTAAGAGGGGAGGGGTGAATCAGTAACCTCAAAAACTTTACCGAATTCAAATCTTAATTGCAATAATCCAATTACCATTTAATTCATTAAATCAGATCTAACTACATGCATGATAAATTGAAAACATAAACATGCATAACACTTGAACACAATAATTTGGTGACCCAAAAACCTTCCAAATAGAAAGTAAAATTGGGGCGGGGATGATACCCACAAAACATCAATACTACAGCATAAAGTTGGCCTATTAGGGATTACAATGATCACTTCTAATGATCTTTTCTAGTTAGGAGCAATTAGGACTATTAGTTCCACCTTGTTAGAGGTTTTACAAACATACAATGAAGTATACACTCAGTAAAGAGATCTGACGAAAAACTATTAAGTCTACCTTGTTAAAGGATTTGGATTGGTTCACTTGTTAGGATGAAATAGTAGATCTTTGAATTACAACTAATTTTTTGATAGAGATTCTTTGAAGTACGGATCACCTTTATGTGATGGATATGACTCTACTACTCGTTTCTTGATATGGCCTTATAATACACTTTGTTGCTGATTCACATTCACATGCTTTTATTTCATACATTCATCCTTCTTACTCTTTCGTCATTGCATACTTACTTTCTTTCTCACACTTGTATATGATACAATACATTACATATATATCAATCCAATTTACAAAATTACAAAGTCAACCAATATACAAGTTAACACCAATATTACAAATTCAGCCCAAATGAAGACACTCAGGTTCTGAAGATTGACTTGGTGAAGTTCTGATACACGACATCCATTGTCACTACTTGACATCATCATGCATTTGGTAGAAGTAGAAGCTTAGTCCATACTAATCATCTCAAAGTAGTCTCAAAATCGGTCTACACTGGTGACTTGGTAGATACTGTGTAACTTGGTAGAAACTAAATTACTCATTTACCATGATTGCACTTGGTAAACACTAATTATCACATAGCTCAGTTATGACATACATCCAGTATATACATAAGAGAATGATGAGAAGAGGAAGAGAGACATGATAGGCTCCCTTGCCAAAGAAGAATGCCAAATAGTGACTCCTCTGATGAAGAAGTTGATCCAAGACTGTAGAATGGTGTTCCTCCCCTTAGGAAGAAATAATTTCAAAGGTACAAATGAGATGCTTCCACTGTGTGTGGAAAGAATCTCATGAATAAGTGATGTCTCTAAAACTTTCTCAATTGACTGAAGAACTTATGAAGAACCCTACTGCAACTACTGATCACAAGTATCCACAATCACTTCAACTTGTGAGGATTGATCATGTAGAGAATGAACAAGAGAGTTGGATGGATCCCTCATGACAACTAAAGAAGGTAATTTTACATCAAGAAGAAGAGGTAGATCATGAATATTGTCCCCCACATCTGTCACTAAACATGTATCTGGAAGATTGGATGTACCTTGTTGTTCTAGACCTATCACTATGGCAATGTATGCATGTGGATTGAACTGATGTAGTGACCTCTCACTACAACTGTTGATAGAACTCCACATGTCCAAATCTATTGAAGCACTATCGCTGGTGTCACTATCAGTTTCCACACCATATGATTTGTGAAGAGGAGTCAAGGACAAGCTTGGTGAACTTTCCTCAAAATGTACATCCTTCTCCACAAATATCTAATGTGTCTCAAGCTCTATAAGTCTATATACCTTCACACTATCATCATAACCAATGAAGGTAAAAGGTCGAGGTGACTGTGCCTTGCATCCCTTAGAAGATATCTTTTCCCATATAGGACAACTGAAGACTCTGAAGTGTGTCACAATAGGTTTTCTATCGCACCATGCCTCAAAAAGAGTTTTTCCATCTAAGGCTAGATGAGGAGAACAATTAAGAATGTGAGTCATGCTAGAGATTGCTTTGACTTCTAATGATAGATTAAGAGACTTGGCATAAATCATCCAACTTGCCATAGACTTAAGAGTTTGGTTCCTTAATGCTGCAACATCTGTCTTATGTGAACTAAATGTTGGTAGAGTCTGAAGATCAATGCCCTCATGTCTACAAATGTCCATAAGTCTTTTGTTCACATACATGCTTCCAAGATCCATTCAGAGTACTTTGATGGCTTTCTAGGATTTTTGTTCCACATGAGTTTTGCAGGCTAGAAATTTTTCCAACACTTTATTCTTGTCATGCAGAAAATAGACCCAAGTGAACCTTGAAAAGTCATCAACAAAGGTAAGTATATAGCAACCTTGGCTGAATGCAAAAGTGCCTGCTAATAGCATGTGAACCATATGAAGAACACCTGTTGCTCTTGAAAAATTCCCTCTTTGTAACTTCCCCTATGGATGCATATCCACTAAATCTGTTGAACATTCACCTTTAGAAAAGTTTACTTGAGGTAGACCTTTGACCATGTGGTATTTACAAAGTTTCTAAAGGTAGCAGTAGTCAAGATGTCCATACCACCCATGCCATAATTGCATTATTGAATTGGATTGTGATAACAAGGCATTTGAAGGAGACTTGGACACAAAATGAGAGAAAGAGTACAACCTCTTGTTATGATTCACTTTCTCCACTACAACCAAGGAATTGTCTTGAAGACTGTGCACCTTTACTAAATCTAGAAGGAATTCAACTCTACATCCATCTCCAAGATGAGTGATTTGGTAAATTGATAGGAGATTTGAACTTAGGTTTGGAACATAGAGAACCTCTTGAAATTTTCCATTTTCCATCTCCACATTTCCTTTCCCTTCAACTTTCATTTTTCTATCATCTCCCATGAAAATGTGTGGTACCTTTGATTGATTCAATGAATATAAATCCTCTTTTGAAGAACCCATGTGATATGAGGCACCTGAATCAAATATCCATTCCTTTGAAGAGTTTCAATTAGCCATGAGTGCTTTCCCTTTGCCCTTTGAATTTGAAGACAACCCTTTATCCTTGTAGGCATTAGGCAATGGAACATTATGTTTCTTCATGATGTTGGTCAACTCATCTATCTTCTTGAGATAAAACTCATGCTCTTCATGACCTGATTTCTTGCAATAAGTGCACTTCTTCTTCTCCTTATTATTGTCCTCTTTCTTGTTGGAATTCTAGGACTTGCCTTGTTGATTGGATTGTGGTGTTGTCTTTTCTGCATCCCCAGATTTGCTCTTCCATTTCTTCTTACCCTTTCCTTTATTTGAAGACTATGCAACTAAATGTTTAGAACTCTCATTGGCCACCAATGCTTTAGATTGAGGTGATTTGAGAATCCCCATTGATTTCAACTTCTTTTCTTCATCATCCAATAGTTTAGCATATTCATCAAAAGTGACTTTCTTGTAGACAGATCCTAAGGTAGTCTTTGAGGTGTTAAAAGAAGATACAAATGTGGAATACTTCAATGGCAGCTTGTTATGTATAAGATAGATCAGTCTGTCATCTTTGATAGAACTCCCACAATTAGTAAGCTTTGTCCTTAGCTCATTCACCTTTATGATGAAATCTTGCATTGAGTCATATGACTTAGGATCTAAGGAGACAAGCTCATATTCAATTTTGAACACATTCTCTTTAGACACTTTCCCATAAAGGCTTTCGAGGGTATCCCAAGCTTCCTTGGATGTAGTACACTTCTTGATTTGATACATGATCTTATCATCTACCCCCAAACATATATCACCTAAGGCTTTTCTATCCATGGCTACCCAATCTAAAATATCACTTGTTGAAACATTATCACTTGCTAGTTTAGGAATAGTACCATCTACATATTGTGAAACTCCATTATGCATTAAGTGATACCACATTTTGATTGACCATGTAGCACAGTTATGAGGAGTTAATTTAGGAAATTTAAAGTTTCCCATAATGCTAAAAATGAAAGAAAAGTGCAAGAAAGAGAGAACACAACACCAAGAACACCTCCCCTTTTCACTAAATCAAGAACCACTCCCCCCCCCCCCCCCAAAAAAAAAAAAGATGCTTTGGGTACTTTATCAGTAGTGTGATTACAATGGGCCACTTGTCAATTTTGGCCTTCTTGGACTTCTAATTTTGCTTGTTACAACCTCTTAATGGATTAAAAATTTGAAGCTTTACAATGTGTTACGATTTTGAAGCATTACAAAGAAAAGAAGGGCCCTATTGCTGAAAGTGACACTTTTGTCCACACAACCCTACAATTTGATAGCAGATCTAGAAATTAAATGAGAAATAATGCACTTTAAAAAAAATAGAACCTATTTTTGACTCCAAATGTGCCCGTACGGAGCATTTGAAGTTGCAAAAAGTAGGATTATTCAGGTACAATCACCAAAAAATTCAATTTTTGAATAATTTGTACACCAAAAATAGAAAATAGCTGCACCACTAAAATTTTTAGGAAATTCTACCTAATTTCAAAAAAAATTGCACCTAATTTGGAGTTTGGATGTTCGAGTTATAGCCTCCCAAAGTCAGACTACAAAAACCAAAATAAATCTGGAGAGGGGTTGCACCAGCGAATGACGGGGTTAAATTTGATGGTCATACAACTATCAAAGTAGTTGGAATTTCCATGGAATGATGTTGTAAAGGGCATCAAATTTAAGATAGTAAGTTGATGATGTCAAGAAAAAACAAGCGCCTTAGTTGACATGGCAATTGTATAGACCATACAGATTGTATGGAAAGTGACAACGTGCCAACCTACGTGGTGTATAGAATTAGTGATATGGTATGTTGATTAGGCACTGATGTGTTTGTAGACATGTCATAGAGTCAATGCTGACTGGGATGGGCGAGCTGCCAAGTGTCTGACTGATGTGTTAGTTGTCAATGTGGTAGGATTGGATTTGTCTGCGTGGACTCTACCTGTGTAGTGACATGGTGGGTCTTGTCTACTAAAAATTTGCTGCATGTCACTGGGATACCAGGCAGTATGGGAATTTAAATCTTGCCACATGTTAGAGAATTGGTGCAGGTGAGGAGGGCGTGAGAAATTATAAAGTCACCGCTAGTTTTCATCAATCGTTGTCGAAATATTTCTTGCCACGGACAAATGGGTTTTCACATAGCTAGAATGTGGAGGTATAGTCCCATATGCATGGGAAGTTGGAGGCCTATGGTTAATCAAAATAAAATCCCATGGCCACACTTACAACAAGGTCCACCAAAGTTATAGCCTTGGCTGCCCACCTGTTGAATGTCTCACCGGGTTTTGTGAGAGTGTCGACAGTCGATGCAAATGCTATGCTAGATGTAATATGCAGTATAGCCTAATTTGAATATGACCACAAACTTTCCCACTAATCAAATAATAAGCCCTGTGAATTAATGAAAAATATTCTCCACCAAAATATAGAGTCGAGCCGGGGTGTCATTGCCTAGTTCGGCCAAAAAAATTTCTTTGCCTAAAGGGAGAAATTAATTTCGAAAATACCCAAATGGTAAAATAATTTGTAGAGAATAAATTAAATGCAAATTTGAACAATAATGAATCAAATCAAATAAATGATTATACTAGAATTGCAAATCGGGGCCTCTGAGTTCCAATTTGCAAATTTTTTTTACCTCACGATCAAATTTCACCCAATATAGGTAAATTTATAGTCAATCTTCATCGAATCAATGATTTGAATGCAATAGTGAGGTTAGATCTGGCTCTAGATGCTTGTAATTTTTGCGGATCCTTCGAATTCATGTTGAGGTGTTGAAGCATGAATAGTCTCGAATGGCTATGTGTAGAGAATCTCCCTCAGCTCTGATACCATGTAAGAATTTGGCTTAGGCTAGAATTCACCCAAGAACTAAAGAACTCAACACAAGCACATAGTAGACCAAAATAGAGAGAGTATGATCAGAATGACAATATTCATTCAATATGTCAGCTTGAGAGTACACTAGGAGTGCTTGTATATAAAGGCCTCAAGAGAGCTTCTAGAATGCATAGAAGTTAGCATCATGATAAGTCATACAACCAAGCACATGTACACTAGATATGGGTTATCCTCCATTAAGCACGAGATTAAGTGTGATGATGTGAGGATAAGCCTACAATGGTGTAGCATGCAAATCAGTGGTGTAAACAACATGTGTGAAATAAGCAGTGTAGATAACTATGTTGTCAACATGATAACTCGGTGAATGATGTGAAATCCTATGTTGTAGACACCATGTGCATAATTAGAGTTGCATAACTCAATGAGAGTACACAAACTCCTAAGTGTCTCACCTAAATAAACTAATAAAATAATGCAAAATAATTAAATAATGCATTAACCTAAGTAAACTTAAGTAAGTGTAATAAGTAAATACTTATTTACACCAACATACACAAAGAAACTAGTATAAGAAAGAAAATTAGAATGTACCTTAAGTATGAGTGCTAAAGTCTTATCCCAATTTGCTTGCAAAACTTTGCATGCATGTAGAGCAATTTGGACTTCTGCAAAGAGTTCTATCATGTGATCTGCAATGGAGAAGTTGTTGTCATGGATCAATGTTTTTGAGTAAACAATGTGTTTCTACATTTTATCCATGATGGGAAGGATCATATTCTAAACATATATTAGTGAAGACCACATCCTTGCTTCTTCTATCAACAACTCTGCCTGCATATTTGACAAGAATCTGATTTTCATGTGATGTGCAGAGCTTAAACTAGTGTTAAGTTGCAATTTTTGTGCACTATCCTTCAGATCTTCATCAATCTCTATCAGTTTTCTCTTTATTTCCTTTGTGAACTCAGTAACATTACATAACTTTCCAAAAAGTGATATTACATTTGGGCAAGAGTTTTCAAGATTGGTCAAAATTGAGGAAAACTTTACTTGTTGAATGGCAATTTGTTGAGCAATGTGCTCAAGAACTTTATTATCAAAATTTTTCTCTACTTTCTCAATCATTTTTTCTTGACCACTAGAGTCCTCATTAAAAAATATTCTTGGCATCTTCTATGATTTATATTCTTTGTCTCTTTCCTCTCTCTATTTTGTTTGTTTTTCCTTCTTTTGGAGGAGTTGATCAACTATTTGCATTTGATCTATAGTGGCATTATCAAAATCCCATTTTGGAATCTCAATCTCCTCATATAGGTGAATATCCTCCTCTATCTCCTTTCCACTCAAGAATTTTGTACTTGGTTGAGCCTTAGGTTCAACTATCCTTGTACTTAATGCCTTAGAATTTGGAATGGAAACAATTGTAGAGGTAGTAGGACTAGCTTTGAAAAATGACATAGTGCCAATAGATGGAATACTAACTAGTATGCTTACTAAATCCAAAATTGAAGTAATTACAGAAGTATCAAAAGCTGTAGTAGACAAAACTATAGAATCCAAAATTGTAGAACTCAAAACTAAAGTACTTACTACTGAAGAACAAAAAATTGTAGAACATACTATACTCTTTGCTGCTGATGTTGACTTAGGAGCTGAAGAAGAGGGAGATTGTAGCTCGGTAGATGAAGTGGTAGACATTTCTACTAGTGATGTGCTCAACTATGAGGGAGTGAAGAGTGATTGGACATTTGATGTATCTATTGTGGTCACAATCAAACTTGCTGAAGCTACCTCTGAACTTGATGTAGTTGCTAATTTTCTTGGAGAGTGAGGAAGTGAGGCAATGACTATGGATGCTATCTTCATAGGATTAGTCTCCTTGTCATCTTCTTTGTCTTCATTGGTAGCTTCTTCCTCTTTATCTTCTTCAACTTCTTGATTGTCAAAATGTGTTGGCTTAGAGTATGTTTCTTCTTCCTCATCATCCTTAACTTCTACTAGGAAGTCACTTTGTTTATGCAAGTGATAAAAATTCTTCCACATACTTGTGGCATTCTTGACTACATGCTCTATATCCTTTAGCAAAATTAAACAAGTATTAAATCTAAGAGTCATCTTGTCTTCATTTTTCTTCATAGACTCTTTTACCTCAACATTTGTGATGCTCGATAACAACTACCTCAAGGTTTTTTCATAGATATATTTTGTTATTTGCATAGCTGAGTCCTGTCTTGGCTTTAATTTCTCTAATAATTCATTAGAGCTATAGGAGGCTATCTGATTAGGGGAATACTTCCATTGCCCATCTTGGTTAACACCAAATCTTCAACCTATTTCTTCTTAGCCTTTGTCCTAGTCTTATACTTTAATTATTTGAAGTTGGTTATGCCTACACCTTCTTCCAATTATTTTAGTTTTTCCTGGAAGGTGGGAGGAGGCTTGCTAAACACAACTTCACTACCTTTCTTCCTGGATCTCCTAGTGAACACTATAGTGGATGGCTTGGGTGTCTTGGTGATGATCACCTTTCCTTTC
Organism: Cupressus sempervirens; assembly: GCA_028749045.1. Lineage (NCBI taxonomy): Eukaryota > Viridiplantae > Streptophyta > Pinopsida > Cupressales > Cupressaceae > Cupressus > Cupressus sempervirens. The sequence continues at coordinate 533,998,849 of CM053792.1, read as the reverse complement.
TTATTCATTGGATCTTCTTCCTTTTTTGTCTCCTCTTCATCCTCTACTTCATCATCATCTTCTCCTTTACCCTCAGTCAACATAAGAGGTGTGCTGGTTTTGAGTTTTGTTATTCTCCTCTTTCCTTTGTTAACTACCTATGTGGATAATTACTTTGATGTCTTCAAGGAGAACATGAATAACAGATTCAAGATTCCTAATAAATTGGTTGAAGATTACAAAGATGATGTTTGCTTCATGGTAGACAGTGACAAAGTCTACATTTAGGCAGTGAAACCCAAAGTTGTATGGGTAAAACCTCTTCCCTATGAGGTGAACATTGATGAAGCAAAGGATATAATTAAAGCCTTGATAAATAAACCTATTGATCCAAAGGCACCACACTTTGGAACTTATGATGAGCCAATCTATTCTTGCCTTGGATTTTTCTTTGATGTCCTTATACTTTCCACATTTTTGTTAAATTTCTTCAACAACAAATCTGCAAGATCATATGAAAGATTTTTCTTCACAACCTTGAATGCCAAGTCTACCGCTTCACACGAAACACTATTTAGATGAATATAACTATAGATCTTGTGAGCTATCACATGAATGCCAAATTTCAATTCTACATTAGTTACACTACTAATCTTCATATGTCTATCATCCCACTTGGTTAGGTTTTCTTCTCTAACTCCACTTGACCGGGGGTTTTAGTTGTTTTGGCTTTAGAGAGCATGGGAAGGCCAGTGATATGATGAATCATCTTCTTAGTGATCAAAACTAGTTTCTCAAGCCATAAATAACCATTGTGAACTTTTCTTAGGATGTATCTGATCCATTTGATTTGGAAACTTCAGGGCAGGTGGGGAATGTGGGTTAAAACCTTATCTTCCAAGTACTTATGTTCAAGTTTAAGAACACCATTTACACACAATTCACCTAGGGAATCATCCATCTCTAGGTTTCTAATTTCTTGAATTGCACACTTAAAATGAGTTTGGATATCATTAATGAGTAGTACCTTAGGAAGGATTTGCGATTGTGCTCTATTTGGATTGAAGGTTTTAGCAATTGCTAGCACAAGTTTAAAATTTGGTGGTTTTCATTCAACTCCTCAGACAAACATTTCTGACCCCTTCCTTGCATTTCTATTGTTCCTTAATGTTTTCATGGCTACTTGATAGGTTATAGATTTTTTTTGAAAAACTTTACTGCAAATTTTATTTGAAGGTGCTTGATCGCTCTACAATTCACTTGATCACAATAACACTTAAAATTCTCAGTGAAAAAATGGATTCAATTTCTTTCTTTTTGTTAACACTTCACCATTAATGCTATGTATGAAGGTAGATGACATCATTATGCATGACAGGTTGTCATTCACTATTTGTTTAGATTGCTCAGTGAATGCTTCATAACTCGGTAAGTAAACATGTGAACCTAGTTACTCTCGACCTTGCTCGGTAGAGTCCATGACCTAACCTTACTTGGTAGAGAAGGTAACTTGGTGATAATTGATACTGATCTTTTGTAATCCTTTTGTATCTTAAATATTGATTTTGATCTTTTCTTCCTTTCAATTTTGGAATTGATTGGATGTGATCATGTTAAGATAGTTCTAGTTCTTTCTTAAGAACTTAGTTGGAAATGGTGAAGTCACCCACTTCTCGAGTGGCATGACCATCATTTCTTGGACTAGCTTTCTTAGTGGATTTAGTAATCCATTTCTACCTCATTTTTTTTTTTTAATTTTATCTACTTTTTCTTTCTTTTCATCTTTAATTCTACCTATATTCATGCAATTCTTGGCTAGATGACTAAGTTTTGTACAAGTGAAACATCTTATGGTGCTATCTCTCTTCCTTGTGTGATGTTTAACAAAGTTCATGCCAATGTGTCCATAGTCTCCATAGTAATGACATCTACACTAGGTGCTATAGTCCCAACCAAATATGGCTTTCACAATTTGCTCTACTAGATTGAATAACTTGGTTCTGCAATCTAATGCCTTGTGACCTTATTTCTTGCATTTGTGACACTTGCCTTCAAATTTTAGTTTCTCTTTGCATTCATTAGCCTTCTGACCATGTTGATTGCAATTGTAACATTTACCATTGAATTTTTCTTTACCATTACTCCAACATTTTTTTGATGTATGACCTATCTTACCACAGTGATTACAAGTAGGTATTTGATTCCTTTGAGCACCTTGTTTGGAGGATTCACCTTCTTCTTTGTATCCAATTCCTACTTTTCCTTTTTCTCTATAGAGATTCTTCTCATTTAATTGATTCAATTGATTCATGTCTACTTGGGATTTCATCATTCTTTCATTGATTTGTTTTTCAATGTTTAGGTCATTTTTCAAATTTTCACTAATTTTCTTTTCAGATCTTAGCTCACTTCTTATTCTTTCATTGATTTGTCTTTTCAAATTTTGATCATTTCTTAATCTTTCATTGAACTATCATTGGTTCATGATTTCCTCATTTGTATCAGAGATTTGATCCATAAGGTTTGCATGCTCAAAGGATTGGTTCTAGATCTCACTATTTCTTCCATCCATTTCTTCTTTCACCTTGTTCTTTTGTTCCAAGATTTCACATAGCCTTACTGACTAAATTTCTTGTTCTCTTTTGAGCTTTCTTATTTCTTCTTGTAGGGAGCCATTCTTCTCTAAGAGTTCTTTGATTTCATCATTTGCTTCATTTGAACTACTTGAAGGGAACCATTCTTCTCGAAGAGTTCTTTGATTACATATATATCAATCCAATTTACAAAATTACAAAGTCAACCAATATACAAGTTAACACCAACATTACAAATTCAATCCAAATGAAGACACTCAGGTTTTGAAGACTAACTTGGTGTAGTTTTGATACATGACATCCGCTATCACTACTCGACATCATCATGCATTAGGTAGAAGTAGAAACTCAATCTATACTAATCATCTCAGAGTAGTCTCAAACTTAGTCTGCATTGGTGACTCAGTAGATACTATGTAACTTGGTAGAAATTGAATTACTTGTTCAACATGACTACACTCAGTAAACACTAACTTTGCTTCACATGAACGGCTAGCTCCATAGAAACTACAAAGCTTGGTAACCACTGAACTTCTTGGGTTGAACTATTGGACTTCACACAACCTAATTTTGCTCGGTTTGAACTATTGCACTTCACACTAACTAAATTCACTTGGTAACCATTGGAATGCTCGATAGGAACTGTAAAGCTTGGTGGCTACTAAATTACATGGAAAACACTATAGATTGTTCAATGAGCTTAGTAACCATACAAAATTTGAATAAGTGTTGTCACTAATAACAAACTTGACTAAATGCCAACAAAAATAAGTACAAAAAATCTAACAAGAGCAATGTTGAGTGTTATAATTGCCATAAATTTGGGATTATACAAGTGAGTACTAAGAAAAGAAATGATTAGTCAAGGAAAAGTACAAATGTGGTTGATGTGAATGTGGATGAAGTATATAATCTCACAACCTTCATCATGTACAACATTGGTGAAGAAGGAAACCTTGAGATTTGGTATTTGGACACTAGTTGTAGTAACCACATGAGTGGTAATGAAAGTGTGTTTTCTTTCATTGATTTCTTTTCAAATCTAAATTAAAATGGGGAATAATGAAATTGTTTGAGTTGAGGGCAAAGGATATATCATGATTTGGCACACCAAGAAAGGTGAGAATAAAGATATTCAAAATATTTATTTTTCTCTGAGTATGAAGGATGATTTGATGAGCATTGCATAACTCATTAAAATGGATATAAAGTATCAACAAAGAATAAAAAGTGTGTCATTCATGAGAATTAAGGGAGTAAGAAAATAGTTTCAACAATCTAATTGAAAAAAATTTGGATATTTCTATTGAATATAGATACATGTTTCTCTTCTCAGTCCAACATTGCACCTCCCAAGCAAGCATGTACAATAATATATCATTAAATTTCTTTAGAAAAAGTGATTGAAGACCCCTCTAAGTAGGGTAAACTTTAAGAAACCCCCCTCCAGAAAAAGATATAAATTATTGGAAAATCTTTCATTATTTTTAAAGACCAAATTATTTTTATCAGAAAATCTCTCAATTTTTATTATTTTAAATATTATTTACATTGGCAATTATTTTGGAATCATAATTTTTGAGTATAAAATATTGGCGAATCTCAATAATAATAATGTTATAAGGTCAGATAGTGGGGAGGATTATACCTCCAATGTTTTTGTACATTTTTTCAAGAAAAATGATATAAAGAAAGATCTTATAACTAGTTATACTCTGTAGCAAAATGGAGTGGTTGAAAGGAAGAATAAGACCATTGTTGAAATGAGTATGATAAAAGAAAAAGGGCTCTTAATTGAATAAACTAGGGAGAAGTTGTAGAAAAAATTGTATATTTGATAAGTAGATGTCCTACAAGGGTAGTCTATGATAATATCCCATCTTAAGCATGGGAAAAATATAGATGGAATATTGGACACTTAAGAGTGTTTGGGCATGTAACATATACATGCATACCAAAAGAGAAAAGACAAAATTTGGATGACAAGGGTGTGATGTAAATCATCACTAGTTATAGATCAAAATCTAAGGCATATAGATTTATAATTTAGTCACCAAGAATATCATCAACTCAAGATATATGGAAGAAATGAATTTTTGGAAAAATTCTATTATATGTGTGAAGGAAAGGATTTTGTTGTCCAATTTATTCAATTTTTTAAGTATCCTTTCCTTGAGCCAATTCCATATTTCATTTATATTGGGGTTGACAATAAAATATATACATAGATACCTGACAATATGGTTAGAGCCTCCCCATTCAAAGCTAAAATTTCCCCACTAGCTTTGGGGATTGAGGTCTTAACCTAGCATAATAGATTTGGAAAGATATATTTGACTACCAGAGGATAAGTAGAATATGTCAAGATTGGTTATGAGGTAGTCCATGTTATGTTCTTCTAGAAACATAAGGTGGAGGTGTCATTAATAGATTGGATGTGTCCATGTTAACTACTACCTTATATTGCTTCCCTAGCCCCTTGGAGTAGACTACTACATTTGGGGTCATTTTTCAATGTACAATTTCTGACAATTGAGACATTATAGTGTGATTTTGGCCTCTCTTTTTTCAAAAAGTGTTCCTGAAGCCATCAAAATTTTGATAGTGTTATTGGTATTTTAGAAACATCTAAAATATAAGAAAAAAATTAAAATACATAAATCATTTTAATCAACCGCAAGTGAAACCAGCCAAATAGTGGAAGCCATGAAGAACTTCTTAGGGAAACTAATGAAGATCTTCTCAAGATAGGTATGGGTTGAAATTTTTATTCAATCTTTGCAATGGAAGGGAAACTAAAAGTCATTAAATTTTTTTATTGATTGTGTCATAACTTAAGCCCCCACCTAGTTTTTTAATTCACTCATTCATTTAGGATCCACAAGTGAATATATATTTTTTCTCTTGTCATGCCCTTGTGATCCACATCTTTACAATGATATTTTTTAGTGGAGATGGAAGAAAGGGAAAAAGAAAAATAAGGGTCTTGTTTGTTGTACTGTGTATAATCCCACACACTCATTTTATCTTGAATGATGATACATACATACTGAATGATAAGTGTCTATACAAAGTACTCCAAAATCACCCATTTCATACCTTCATATGTACAAAATTTCTTTCTATTTTATTTCTACACACATGCCCATTACCTTTCATATAATCATCTAAAAATTGTTTCAATCTAAGCTCTCAATTGTGTTAATAAATTTTATTATAACTTAGGCCCACCTAGTATTTCAATTCATTCATTCAATTTAGGATTCGAGAGTGAATACATATTTTGTATCTTTATATTCCCTTGTTATCTATGTCTCTTTTGTGATCTTTTATAGTGGAGAAGGAAGAGAGGGAAAAGGAAAAGGAAGGGTCTTGTACATAGAGTGTAATTTAAGCATTTTTTGTAGCATTTTCAAAGGGACTTGATTGGTAGTGACACATGAAATTTTGTTTTTTTACATGAGATTTGATATTAATATGAAGGTCAATCCCCAATGCATTTTCTTACAAATGGGCGGAGTATGTGTGATTCATAAAGGACTTGTATTAGGAGATGTTATACTCTTCTTGAGGTATATTAACTCATTGGTTCACTGCAATTGTTAGGAGGAAAGAACATTAATTTTGTTATCAATAGTATTTATAATGAGAAGATAGGAAAACATAGTTCATCAACCACCCAAACCCAAAAACATGTATGAAAAAATGTATAGTCTTTTTTGGCCTTATGTGAACTCCCTATATGTGGTAACACTATGTTTTGAACAAAGATGAAAATGGAAAATTGAGATTAGGGATTTGAAGAGATACTCGACAATAAAGTGTTGTTCCTTCTTCATTATTATCTAGCCAAAATATGCATCTTACTGTCCTAGTTTCTTCTTCTAATGTTGTTGCCACAAAAATAATATTTCACATTTTTTACAATCAAAGGTATATTATGATAAATTAGGTACTTTTATGTAGTTTATAGGGATCCATTGAATTGACTTAAAATAACTAATAGTTTTTTCCAAATAGAAATGGATTTTCAATAAAATAGTTAATTATGGTATCCTAATTGAAAGTTAGGGATGCATTTTTCTTGGAAAAGGATTACAATTTTATTCAATAGTCCTACCATATCGCTCTATTTTCAAATCATTTAGATAGTTTTCACCTCCATTAAAATTGAATGTTCAAGTATATCCTATTAGATTTTTCTTCACCACTAATTTTACAAATT